>JALAZF010000084.1:0-1200000 GCA_022829125.1 Lathyrus tuberosus
TGAGTGGAATGATATGTTCTTTATTTTTTTAACATGAAGTTAAGAAGTTGTCTTTAATTGTTTAAGTGTTGTGAGTCATAACTTTGAATGATGAAGAACATGTAGCATGCAATTTTTGTCGGTGACGCGACCACCTTATCGCAATGGGATTTCCTCACCTCAGTGGGAGGAACGTTGCGTGCTACTTTCTAATTTCTTATTTTATCCTGTGAAGCTGGAAGGGAAAGGTAAAGGTATATAAAACTAACCTTACACACATTTGTTTAACTGAACAAACGATTGACAGAGATTGGGGAGTCTGGGGTCAGGTTATACAATGGAGAGTTGTCAATTACCCATCCTATACATGGTTATCCAAGAGATGATAGTTTTAGGTTCTACTTGATATTTGATCGTGTTTATCTGTGAATGGGAAAGTTTCTCCTTTGTGGGATGTTTGAGAGAGAGAGAGAGAGTATTTGTTGTTTTTCGGGTTTTCTGATGTTTTTGGTAAGGTCAGGGACCTAAGGTTTTTTTATGAGTGCGCTCGCTAAGATTTCGCAATCTTATGCCTACGTATTCCCTGTTATGGAGTATAGGGAAATCAGAGCGATCATAGTTCCTCCTATTCTAAGAAAGAAACAGATGTATGGTGTCTTGTTCAAAGCCCAAGATTGAAGCTAAAAGGTTTGTTTATTTGTGTCTTGTTCAAAGCCCAAGATTGAAGCTAAAAGGTTTTGACTGAGGGAGAATTTGTCATCTCTAAAGAGAGATATCTCATATGTTAATCACAGTTGTTTGGGTAACTGGTTTAAAAGGGGAATTACTTTAATTGGAATGCAAAGGAGACCAGCAATGCTATAATTGCCTTTACAGGGTGATTTTTCCTAAAGGAGAAAACTTTAGCTCAGTGTGAGCAATGCCATTTTTCCTTAGGAATTCAAGCTAAAAGAGGGACATGGGCTTGGATGTTTGTATCCAGAGGCTTGCCACTTACATCAATTAGATGAGGTTTTAACCAGGATAATGAGGGACAGACAGCTTGGATGTTTGTATCAACAAGTGTGCCACTTACAGCAGTTATCTGGGATAAGGGTTTTGTTTTGATTGACTATTTTATTGTGTGATTATACAGAAAAGTATCTTCTTACAGAGATTTTGATTTCCTCTGAAGGGACGTTGATTTTTGTGTGCCTTGATCAAAGCCCAAGGTTGAAGCTAAGAGGTTGATTGGATTCCACTAGGGAAAATCATTATACAAAGCCTAAGAGGAGGCTGGGAAAGACTGACTCAACAAGAGAGTGTTTATTTGTGTCTTGTACAAAGCCCAAGATTGAGGCTGAAAAAGATTTGACTCATTGGGGAAAAGTTTTATCTGTCTTGTATAAATCCCAAGATTGAGGCTAAAAAAGATGACTCCACTTGGGAGGACATTTATATGTGTGTCTTGTACAAAGCCTAAGATTGAGGCTAAAAAGAAATTGACTTAGTTGAAGAATATCTGTCTTGTACAAAGCCCAAGAGTGAGGCTGAAAGGGTATGACTCTGTTTAGGGAGTATTTAATATCTGTCTTGTACAAAGCCCCAGATTGAGGCTAAAAAAACCCTGACTAACTCTACTGGAGAGATATTTAGGGGGTGTCTTGTACAAAGCCCAAGATTGAGGCTAAAAGTTGTGACTCGACTGAGGGGTTATCATTATACGAAGCCTAAGAGGAGGCTCACTGCTGAGGAAGAATCATTATACAAAGCCTAAGAGGAGGCTGACTTCTGCTGAGGATTATTGAAATCCAAAGGCAGGTCCAAAACTTGGTAATTCAACTCTTGCTGGGGATTACAGAAAAGTTGAGATATCAGAGACCTTGAGGTTCTGATGAGGATTATGACAGTAAATTGACCCTAGATGGGGATTTTACTGAAGATATAACAGTTGGGGTTCTTTCCTCTGGTATTTTGTTAATGGTGAATTTACAGTAATTGACCCATGATGGGAAAATTAGAGTGAGGTTTGAGGATTGAGTTATGAAACTGTTGGTTTTAGCTCTGTTTGGAGATTGATCTGAAGATCAGGGTTATTTCCTGTCCAAGTCTACTGGTATTGAGAGATTGGTTCTCAGATAGTGAATGATATTTGTATTATGCCCAAGAGAAGGCTTGGTATGTTAAGGGATGAAGGTCAACCCTTAACTGGTCTAATGTTTTGACTCAAAAAGACTGCTCTAGTAAATGATGACTAGGTTTTGTCCTATACCTTTAGGAGGTCTCTGGGTCCTTGTACTAAGCCCAAGAGGAGGCATGAGAACTTCTAAGAAGCCTGAGGGTCCTTGTACAAAGCCCAAGATGAGGCTGGGGATGCTTTTAGGAAGCCTGTGGGTCCAAACTTAAGAATGTTCATGAAAGGTTTCACCGGGAATTAATCCTTTCTTGTGTGAACAGTTCTAAGGTTTAAAGAAATTCAAGAGAAGTTTCACCGGGAATTAATCCTCTATGGGGAATTGAATTTCTTTGACAGTTTCTAATAGTGACAGTCTGAGAAAAGTTTCACCGGGAATAATGCCTTTCTCTTTGTTCCATATTGTTTAAGCCCAAGAGAAGGCAAGACTGTATCTAGTAATCCTATGGGGATATATGTTTGACTGTATTGAAAGAGTGACCAACTGGCTTTACCTAGTTCTAGACCTAGTTGCCGAGAAATACTCTCAACATATATACAAGTATATATACAGTTGATATATGACAATTATTTAAAAGGATATGAAAGAAGGACTTACAGGTGTGCAAGCTTCCAGCAATACAATTATATATATAAAGCATGTAAATGAAAGCAGATAAAATCTTACAGGTGAGAAAGCTTCCATGCTGTAATGTTAGTTGTTCAAAGAAATTGAAGAAAGTTTTGATAACAGTTATCTTAAAATAGAAAATTGGGGCTTATTCAACAAGAGATGCCCAGATGACTTATTTGATAACATTGAAACAGACTGTATTATTAACAGATGTTGTGAGACTTATACCATAGCAGCGACCCAAGGTTATTGTATTTACAAATAGGGTTGGGTCTTACACTATAATAGAGAGCCCAAAGTTTATTTTTTGTACAAAAGGTGGGGCTTACAACTCAAGGAGAGGCCCAGATAAAAACAATGATCGTACTGTTATTTTGAAAACTGTATCGGGTCTTATACAATGACTGAGGCCCAAAATTATTTATGTACAAAGGGGGGTTGGATCTTACACTCTAATAGAGGCCCAAAGTGTTTAAAAGAAAAGAAGTAGGACTTATAGCTCAAGGAGAGGCCCATGATAGTTTGATTTTGAACTGTCGATTGCGCCGAGACTTTTGAAAATGCAGCGGGACTTATACAATGTCTGAGGCCCAAAATGGTTTTTGTATAAAAAGAGGTTGGGTCTTACACTCTATTAGAGGCCCAAAAGTGTTTAAATGTTTGATAATGATAAAAAATCAAAGAAACCCTAATTTCATTTTCTTTTTAAAACTAATTCTTTAAAGAAAATTAATAAAAATGGTAAAAATACCAAATAAGTTTAAATAAACTACTTATGATTTTTTGGTTAAGGTTTGAAAAATGAGGTTTTAATCACAAGATGATTTAGAACTCATTTGGTTTTGAAAAGATCAAGAGAAAAGAAATATTTTCAAATGTAAAAATAAATAAAATAAGTTCTTTATGAAAAAATATTAAATATAGACAATTAATATTTTTTTTGTGTGAGATTTTTGTAGAATCAAATACTTTATCAATTTTGTGAATTTTTCAAAAAGAACCAATAAAAAATGAATGAGAAATTAATTTTCAAAGTTAATAAAAAGATTGGTGAAAAATTTGATAAAATTAAGTGGTAAAAAATTAGAAATGGTCCCCCCAAGGTTTGAACTCACGCCCTTGGGGAGGATAATTCAAAATTTTGCCAACTGAGCCACTTGCGTGTGGCTGATAGAAGATGGAAAGGGATAATAATATGTGAGAATTCCTTTTGAAAATGGTTGAAAAAAATATCAAAAGGTCTGGGGCGAGGGGGATTCGAACCCCAGACCTCTCGCTCACTCACACACACAAACATACTAGTGTTTCCACTAGGGCGCAATGCCAATTCAGTTATAACATGGCAACTGAATAATATATAGTAAAACAAGTTGAATTTCTGAAGAATGGCACCATGTCCATCTTCTTCCTTGAGTCAAATACGTGAAGCCTCCTATCTCACTCGTTTCTCAACCATTTCACATGATCCAAATATGAAAATCATGCGCTTTCAGACAAGGAACACAATGGAAATATTTACTTTTATTGAAATTAAGTGAATCAAAACATAATATGACAAAACCTGATGAACCCTAAAATTTTCATGAACTTAATGAAATCCTATACACGAACTGTAAACAAAAATTGATTGAGGGTAAAAGATCTACAAACATTCAGAAACACAATGGTAATCACAAAACATATTTATGATGCATGATTCAATGAGTTTGACAGTTTGAGGCTTACCTTTGCAGCTGAGAATAGAATTTGATGATGAAGGTGTTACAGTTGAGTTTTAATGCTTTGGATAACTTCCTTGTACCTTATGGAACGTGTTTGAATGCTTGGAGTGATTGAGAGCCCTTTAGATTGATCAACCTGATTCCTTCTGCAACAAGTCATGAGTTTTGTGCAATTGGATGGACATTTGATGATTTTGATGTTAAAGATGGGAGGTGAGTGTTCAGACACCTTCTATATGTTATATGTGATGTGTCTGAATCAATGGTTTGAGTGGTATTGATCTTCAACTCAAAACCCGATAGTAACCTCTCAAGAAATGAAGTTTTTAGGCCTAAGGAGTGAAAGAGAGAAAGCCTTGTTGTAATGAGCTTTGGTGTAGTTTGAATGATAAGTTAGGACCTCTATTTATAGTAGAGGAGTTATGTTGAACTGGTTCTCTTGAAGCTCAGAGGATAAGGTCATGGTTCAATGGTCTTGGCTTGGCATAAATGCCTCTTGCACAAGGTACAATAGCTGTCCCAAACAGATCAGCTATTCATTGACTGAAATCACATTCCTTAGTCCTTTTAATTGTTGTTTAATTAGAGAACTTGACTGAGGAGAGTGAGAATCTTGAATGTGCACTATTCCACATTATTGCCCTTTGAATTCAAGGCATATATGCCAAAAACTCATCAATTCTCAAGGAGAAGTTCTTGGCATTTCAGTCAAAGTTTGCAGGTTGGATCAGATGCATGATGATCATATTGAATGAATGTGGCATAGTGATCATTTCTTCTTGGCTCAAAATCGTGTATGGCAAGAAATCACACAAACTGGTTTTTCAAAACAGTTGTGCCATGGTGTCTTGCAGCAGCCATAACTCTTGGCTCAAGTTGAGTTGTTTCATGCCAATGAGTTCCTTGGATTGTTGGCAATATGCACAACAACTTTGATGTTTACATCTTGAATTGATTCAGCCTAGAACTATGTGAAACAGTCCTCCAAGTTTTGGTGTTTCACTTGTTTTTTTTACTTAGACAGAATTTTGTCTAAGTGTTGGAAAAGTGGTAAATTCCAAGTTTTAGTGATTTTGATCCAACCATAACTCAAAATCCATGAAGAATTGGAAACTCTTGTAGTTAACACTTTTGAAGTATGTAATGAGGACTTCCATCTGAGCTTTGAATGGGAGAAAAAGGCCTTAGGGTTTGGGAGATATGGCCTTGCAAAGTTGGTACCCTAGCCATTTTGTTCTATAACTTAGAAAAATTCTAAGTTTTTTTATGGTTACCCCTTTAGCAAGTTGACTCACTTTCTTTAATTTTTCTTGATGAATGATGAGTCAAATCACATATTAACATTGTTTTAGGGTTAAGGAGCCTTGGTTGACCAAAAATCCAAAAAGTCAAACTTGGACTTTTGTACAGTTGAGTTTTTTCATCAGATGAAATTTTGACTTTGTGATCCTTTTGTGAAATCAATCCTTGGGCCTAATTAAACTTCATGGATGGACTCCAAGGGTATTTAGGAATCTCTTGGACCCCTCCCCAAGGTTTGAGATCAAGGGTAGGCCAACAATCAAGGATAGGGTTGACTTTTTCCATCAGAAACCCTAATTTGTGATCAGATGGTTTTGAGTTCTTGTGGCTTATGATTCAAGCTCTTTAAGTCAATCAAATCTTCTAAACATGTCAATATGATGTATTTGAGGTCTTTGAAGTTCATTTTGAAGCTTCAAGCCATGCCTCACTTCACATGTTAACTCAAGGGTTGAATTAAGTCAAAACCCTAATTCCTGATTTTTTTGATAGATGGACCTTCAAGGTGATTTTGACATTGTGGATTGGCTCTTGAGATTCTTTTGAGCTTATTGGACCATACATTGAGGCATTGGCTCATGCCCAGATGGAAATTTTCATCTGGAGACCCTGGTCGACCAAACCCTAATTTGGTGACACAGGCAATCCTGAGGCTTGATCCTCTTGGAATGTTGCATACTTATGCAAGATTCTTGGTATGGGAGACCCCTTGATCCTTCATGGATGTTTGAGAGGCTAGAAAAGTTGAAGATCATGTCAATTCTTGATTGATCTTTTATTTAAATGCTCTGAGAGGGGTTAAAACCCTAATCCTTGATAGTAGAGAATGCCTAACAATCCCTGAGGAGATTGATGAGGCACAATGGTATATCCATACTGTGGCGATGATTCTCATAATGATGGGAAATCTTGATGGTCAAAATTTGGGGTATGAT
The DNA here is from genome assembly GCA_022829125.1 of Lathyrus tuberosus. Taxonomy (NCBI): domain Eukaryota; kingdom Viridiplantae; phylum Streptophyta; class Magnoliopsida; order Fabales; family Fabaceae; genus Lathyrus; species Lathyrus tuberosus. Next base: position 6,724 of record JALAZF010000084.1, read on the forward strand.
AGTACGGTGAAGTTTTCTTTGAAGTATTTTAAACAAAGACGTTTTGAGATTAAGATTTCCGATGCGATGGTTGAAAATGCTCCTTGAGTGTATTGATGAAATAATTGTAATAAATGATTTGAAAACTCGTGTTACGGAGCAGGTTGATCCACATTAATGTATTTATGAAGTATGTGACACCCTTGTTGGTGTTTTACTCTCATTTACATGTTAAATTAATCGTTGGGTTTAGAAGAGTGTTACATTGTTCATCTTCATCTATGTCCTCCTCTTCTATTTCTGGGATAACAGGATGGTAAAAGATCTTGTTGAGCCTCTTCCTCCTTATCTTCTTCATGGTCTTCTTCTTTGGCTTCATCACAGCTACCGAAGGACCTACTTCTGCAGGTTGTTGAAGTACTGCTGATAAAGCTTTCTCTGAAGTGTTTAGGGTAGAGGGCATAAGCTCAGTAGCAAAAGCTTCTGAAGCTGGTGGCTTCTGAACGTTTTGGATTTCATATTTGTTAAAGCTCTCTGTGACTTCTGTCACAACTGAGATTTTGTTGCTCTCAGTTCATGACTTCATAACGTATTGGTAGATGTTGATGAAAATGAACTAGGCTTTGGTTACTTTTATAATGGCTTATGGGTAACCTAAACGACTGAATAAAATCCGTTGTTTGATTCTTGAAACTGTAACAACCAATGAATATTTAACATGCATTGAACAAACCTTAATGACCCTTATTACTTGATCATTTCCCTTTCCTTGGAAATTGATCTTGTAATGATGGCCTGTTATGCACTTATGATTGTAATTCTTTTCTTTTTTCTCTTTTTACTCTTTTTGATGTGACAAAAGGGGGAGAAAAGGTAGTAAGTATTTAATTGGAAACTGAACCCATTCAGTTTGTACAGAATGGTCATTTATGATTTTGTACATAATGGTTATTTAATTTTTGTACATTATGGTTATTTTGCCCGAGAGACACATTTTAACTTTCTTGTATATTGAACTAAGGTGGAGCTTACAAACCATGACCTTAGACTATCAGACTCAGAAGGAGCTTACAAACCTCGTATTCTGATGTTGCCAAAGGAAGTTAAAATATTGTGTTTAGTTTTCTTAAATATAGATCTAACTTTGGACTATTTGACTCAAGGGGAGCTTACAAACATTAGACTCTGATGTTACTAAGAAAATTAAAATACTTTTTCTTGAAAGTAGTACTTAGGGTGGGTTTACAGAACTCAACTTTAGACTATTAGACTCAGGGAGAGCTTACAAACCTCATACTCTGATGTTGCAAATAAAATTATAGCTGCCCAACATTGTCCTTTAAGTACTTATGTTTGTCATCATCAAAAGGGGGAGATTGTTAGAACAAGATTTGTTCATGACATATATTCCTTGGGTTTTGATGATAACAAAGTATTAAAAGAACAATGGTTATATTTGATGTATGTTTCATGTATGCAGGTTCTAATACTTGTAAATATATATTAAAAATATGATATACAAGGTTACACTTGAGAGAAGCTGAATTGCTAGCTTCTGGCGGGGAAGAATCTGAAGAACACTATCTAAGTGATGTTTGGCGTAGACTCTGAAGCTCAAGGTCTCAGCATCAGAAGAAGCAACATAATTGTCTCTACACTTGGTGAATGTAAATTGGCTTCTATTGATCATTCAGAGTTAGTGATAAAGTTGAAGCTATCCGTACTGCAGAAAGCAAGCTGCATTGTCAAATCAGTTTGTCAGCTAGATTTTTAGTTTAAAAGGCTTAAGAAAATTTAGCATGCTTTACGGATATCTACTCTCAAAGGCTCTATAGTACAAGATCTCTTTGAAGACTCAATGGTTAAAAACGTTACACAATGGATCACGATCTTTTGGTGTATCTATCTTCAACGTCTCTTGTACTATGGAGAAAGCAAAGTCACCTGATCAAGTTATCTCTCCAACGACTAGTCTTCTGCAAATGCTATATAAGTAGCTGAAGGTTCAAACTGAATCTTTAACAAGGATCAACCTAATGGAGGAGTAAAAAGATCAGCAATTATCAACACAATTGGTTATGCATAATTTTGCTGTAGGTTTTAATTGTAAAAGCCTTAAGATTTCTTAAACATTGAATATCTTAGAGCTTTAGGTCTTTGCTATGGTGATTTCCCTGTACCTCTGATATTTGTATCAAGTATACCTTGTTCTCTATTCTACTAAACATGTTGTTGAGCAATTTAGTTCAAAGTCTCTCGCCAAGATGCTTGAGCCATGTAAGTCTCCTTCTATGTGCTAGAGCAATTAAAGTCTTAATCAAGTAGATTGATTAAGCAACCAAGTCTCTCTCCAAGATGCTCGAGCCATGTAAGTCTCCTGCTATATGCTAGAGCACTGAAAGTCTTAGGCTGCAGTCTAAGTAGGAAGTCTTGAACCTGAGGGGTTTAAGCAGGAAGTCTTGGGGCCGAGGGGCTTGAGCAGGAAAGTCTTAGGCTATGGTATAAGTAGGAAGTCTTGAACTTGAAGGGTTTAAGCAGGAAGTCTTGGGCCTGAGGGGCTTGAGCAGGAAAGTCTTATGCTGCGTTCTAAGCAGGAAGTCTTGAACCTAAGGGGTTTAAACAAGAAGTCTTGGGCCAGAGGGGCTTGAGCAGGAAGTCTTAGGTCTGAGGGACCTGAGCAGGAAATTCTTTTGTTGAGGGTATAAGCAAGGAAGTCTTAAGTCTTTAGGAATTTAGCAAGGAAGTCTTGAGCCTTAGGGGTTTAAGCAAGAAATCTCGGACTTAGAGTCTAAGCATTGTAAAAGTCTTATGCATAATGCATAAGCGATTGTAATAATGATTTGATTATAGTGAAAATCTCTTGTGAAGAAAGGGGACTTGACTACTCTCATTTGGGAGGAATCAGAACAAATCTTTGTGTCTTCTACTATTATTTATTTGCTTCTGTTAACATTCCGCTGCTAAGTATAACCAGAATCTGAACACCAGTTTAGATTCTGAACTTTGATCAGACGTAAATTAAGAAAATGAAAAAACACAATTCAACCCCCTTTTTGTGTAATTTTTCTCACATTCAATGTCTAGTATTCATACCTATTAAGATCCTCTTAACAACTGTAAATTTTATTGTTAACAAGTTAACTGTTGTTTCTATTCATCTTCTTACTTTATTAATGCTTTTGTCAGAAAATCTAAAGGGAAAATAAAGTGATTGTACGACTGCATAATATGTAATGGTCAAAATAACTTTTTCATTAATCAAGCTTAAAAGGATTACAATAAAAGAGAACTAGATTGAACTAAAGATTAAACCAAATCTAAATCATCCATGGCCTTGTAATACATCCAGTTATCCCAACTGATATTAGGTTCATCCACATCGACATCCTCCTCTTCTACTTCTAGGATAACAAGTTGATAAAACATCTCGTTTATCCTTTTCTTCTATGTCTACTTCAAGGATTTATTCCTTGGCTTCAAAACAACAACTGATGGACCTGCTTATGTAGGTCTTTGAGGTGTTGAGGACGAAGCCTCGTCATAAGTGTTCAGTGTAGAGGATACAATCCCAGTTGTAGATGCTTCAGAAACCAATGGCTTCTGAAGGTCTTGGGTTTTCAGAATTGTATATTTCTTTGGGACTTCTGTCACAACTGAGATTTTTTCGCTCTCAGCTGAAGACTCCATGATGTTTTGGTGGACGTTGATGAAAATGATCTTGGCTTCGATTGCTTTTATATTGGATTATGGGTAACATAAACGATGGAATAAAATCCTTTGCTTGATTCTCCGGACGAACCAAATTTTGAATGAACGTTGGAATATTACAGAGATGTATCTCTGGAACAATTTAAAACATTCAATAAATCTCATTCAGAATCCATTTACATTTGAATTGTATCGGAGATGCATCTCCATGAATATTCTAGAGATACATCTCCGAAACATATCAGAATATGCATTTCAGGTTATATGTTGTTTATCTATGTTCAGATGAAGTATACCGTACAATCGAAAATAAAAATATAGACGTACATAATTCCAAATGGACCAAAAATTCCATACAAAAATAAAATACCAACAAATGTCGAAAATGTCATACAATCGAGATCAATAAAGTAGTAAAACCGTCAAAATAAAGTGCAGACCATAGTATTACAACTATAGAATACATGACTAATGTGTGTGTCTGACAACCTCTTATATACCTCCTCTATCTTGTCTACCTCATCGACCATCAATCCCCCTGTCCTCCGGTGATGTATCTTGTACAACAATGTCCCATGTGCCTTCGTCATGATCGCATCTAGGACCCGCCTGACATCAGACCCATCAAGAAAGATACCTGTGTCAATGCCTGCCTTCGCAATCTCCACTATACGATGACACCTAGGCAAGACATCATTTGAATAATCTAGCTGTGCCTGCTCCTCCTCTAGTATCGCCTGACATCAGACCCAAGCCTTTTGCAATACTTTAGCTGAGTCCCTCAAGTTAGACTTTATTTGTAATCCTCAGGCGAGACTTTAGTTGAGCCCCTCAAGCAAGACTTTGGTTGATTCCCTTAGGTGAGACTTTATTTGAGTCCCTCATGCGAGACTTAATTTGAGTCCCTCAAGTGAGAATTTATTTGCTCTCATGTGAAACTTTAGTGCATTCCCTAAGGCGAGATTTTAGCTGAGTCCCTCAGGTAAGAATTTAGCTAAGTCCCTCAGACGAGTCCTTCAGGAAAGAATTTAGTTGAGTGCTCAAACAATATTTTAGTTGATTCTTTAAGGCAAAGCTTTAGTTATCTTATGGGGGCGATGTCTATGCTACCCCTCTAAGAAGGTAAAGATCTTTTAGTGGAAATTCAACATTCATATTGCCTTTTTCAAGGCGGCAAGGATCTTCCAATGGAATTTTAACATTCATATTTCCCTTTTCAAGGCGGTAAATATATTCTAGTAGAAGTCCAACATTCATCTCACCATTTTCAAGGCAGCAAGGATCTTCCAATGGCAGTCCAACATTCATATTTAACTTTTCAAAGCAGTAAGGATCTTCCTGTGGAAGTCTGACTTCATATTACCCTTTTCAAGGCGGCAAAGATTTTCCAATGGAAGTCCAACATTCATAATGCCCTTTTAAAGGAGACAAGGATCTTCTAGTGGAAGTCCAACATTCATATTTCCCTTTTCAAGGTGGAAAGGATCTTTCAGTTGAAGTCCAAAATTCATATTTCCCTTTTCAAGGTGGCAAGAATCTTCCAGTGGAAGTCCAATATTCATATTTCCCTTTTCAAGATGACAAGGATCTTCCAGTGGAAGTCTAACATTCATATTTCCTTTATTAAGGCGACACGGATCTTCAAGGGGAAGTCCAACATTCATAGTTTTATTTTCAAGGCGACAAATATCTTATAGTGGAAGTCTTGTTGGGCGAGAATGCAAAGGTACAATAATAGAGAGAAAGAGAGAAAGAGAGAGAGAGAAAGCGAGAGCGAGAGAGAGAGAGAGAGGAGTACGTCAGATACATAATAGTTTGACTATCGTCCTCGCTAAGCCTACTCCACTCTCCAATGTTTTACCATTGAAATTTTTGGTCTTTCATTATAGTTTGTGACAAATTACAAGATTTTCAGTACAATAACTATCTGAATAATGCTGAAAATATTAAATCTCCTATTCAAATCACCGTTGAATTGTACACATTATACAAAATTTAATCCTTGCAAAATATTTACTCAAAATCGACTTGAATCTTCTAGCACCAAGAATGCTGCTCCAATGTCCATGTTCTATAACAAATTTTCCTCGACCCAACTAGTATCTCGAGCTTTATTCGCCCGAAGATTGAGAAGAACTCCCAATTTATGCGTAGGCTTCCATACATCATTACCAAAGTAATTATAGAGAGACGAACCTACTTATTTTTCACTAGACTTGTCAAAACTAGTCACAACACACACACACACACACACACACACACATTGCAAACCTCATAAATTTAAGAAATATTCAAAGAAACATTAATCGCATAAATAAAATCTCCTCACAAATCACACACCTCAAAATATTAGATTTAGATCCACATGAAAAATGGAAAAATAATGAGTAAGAAGATGGGACAAATTCATTTGCAAAACACTCAAAACAGATTCAAAACCCTTTTGAATATGAGAGAACACATATGTTGTGAAATTTCAAATCAATAATGGAAGTGTAAGTTTTCCAACATTGTGAATTTTTTTGAGTGAAAATGCTATTATATTTGCTAGAGATCTAGCACAAAAATGAGTGCAAAATGGTGTTTGATTCAAATCATAAGCAAGAATTATGATTCAGGTCAAATTATCAAGTGATTTGAATTAAGAGTCAAAAACATATGAGACACCCATTGTGTGATTCAAGTCAAGAAAACACGTGATTGGAATCACAATTACAGAAGGGATGCAATGGAAATGTAGTATTGTCTGATTCAAACTAGGCAATCGTGATTTAATCAAGCAGTTGTGATTCGAATCATAGATGTTATGATTCAAATCATAGGTGTTGTAATTCTATTCATGGAAATATGAAAACACTTCGTAGACACTTTATGATACTGATTTGAGTCAAGCAATAGTGTGGTTCGAATCACAATTCCAAAATCTCATTTGTTTGCAAAATGTAAAGTGTTTTTGAGATTCTAACATTGTCATGACTTGAACCATTCTCAAATATAGTTCTTGATTCAAAAACTCAAAAAAATAACTTAAAGCGTATTGCTTAAACTATCACCAAACACTTTGATTTATTCATACGTAAAAATGGATTTAAAATTCAACCCTAAGATGTGCAATCAATGAGGAGGCTCAATAAAGATATAAACAAAACAAAAAGCTATAGACAAGCAATAAAAACATAAACCTATGAGGCAGAGGAAATGCAACTTCAAGTCCATCATTCATATTGTCAGTAAATCCGAAATAACCTATTGTAAATGATAAAAGTTTCTAAGAGAGATTCATACATTTATAGGTGATTCACCCTCCTAAAAATCAGCTATAATAGTATCTTAGATTGACCGAATTCCAAGTTATGGGAATGAGTCGTCCATCTAACTCCTAGAACTTGTATGCTCTATGAGGTAGCTTCTAGTAAATGCGATATGGTCCTTTCTAATTGGGTTGTAACCATGATCTGTCTCAACACCAAGTCGCCCATTGCATTTCCATTCGAACTACTTTGGAGTTATATGTACTGACCGCTCTTTTCTTGGTAGCAAATTCTTGAACGTGGGCTACATCTCTTGTCTCATCGACTAAATTGACAACACACTTCAAATATTCCTCATTATCGTATGTATTAAATTGAGAGCGTTGCCAAGAAGGTATGTCAATTTTGACAAGAAATATGACGTCTGCCCTATATACTATAATGAAGGGAGTCTCCTTGGTAGTTAAAGGAGGAGCGGTGTGATATGACCAAAAAAATTTGTGTAGCTACTCCGCCCATAGTCCTTTGGCATCATCCACCTCCTTCTTGATGCCTTTCAGAATTAACTTATTTGTTGTTTCTTCTTGTCCATTCGCCTGCAGATGGACAACGAAAATAATTTTATTTGCACTCCTAAGTCGTAATAGAAATTAACCACGAAGGTGCTGGTGAAGTGAGTTCCACTGTCTAAAATGATGATCATTGGCAACCTAAACATGCACATGATTCTCCTCCAATAGAAATGACAAACCTTTTTTGCTATGATCTTGGACACGACTTTGACTTCTATCCATTTAGGGAAATAGTCCACCCCAACAATTAGGAACTTTAACAGATTCAGAGATCGGGGAAAAGGACCTAGAATATCCATATCCCAATGGTAAAGGGGCCATGGTGTGGTAATATAGTGGAGCATTTCCACTGGTGTATGATGGAAATTGGCGTGCCTCTAGAACTTGTCGCACTTCTTGATGAACACCATATTATCCTTCTTTAAGGTAGTCCAATAATAATCCCCCCTCAACAACTTGTGGGCCAAGGACTGTCTGCCAATGTGACTGCTGCAAGACCCTTGGTGTACCTCGTGAAGACCAAAGTGATTTCATGCTTCCCAAAGCACCTTAACATGGGAAATGCTCTTCCCATTTTATAGAGTATTCCTACCATCAAAATGTTTTTTTGCGCGTCTGCTGATTTTCTTTGCCTCCAACTCATCTTGTGGTAATTTGTCTGATTGTAGATATCATATTATGGGCGTCATCCAGCTGGCTGACTGGGCGAATTTGGTAGTGTTGGACTCACCTACCTCGATCGATTCAAGGAACGGTGGGCCTTTTCTGAATTATCGTGCAATTATATCCCATTTTTTTTGAGCCGGCGAGCTTAGACAGGAGATCTGCCCTAACATTGTGCTCCATAGGCATATTTCTTTTTTCAAAAATTTTGAAGTGCTCAGACAAATCATGCACTTTCTTCAAATACCTGATGAGTTTGGCTCCTTTGTATGATATTACCTAGAGATATATTTTGTTACCAATTGGGAATTACTCTTTGATTTTAGAGTCGATGTGCTTACCTCTAGGGAGATGGCCATGCCAACAATGAAAGCTTCATGTTCGACTTGATTATTGTTATCTTTAAACCAGAGTTTAATCGATAGCTCGATCAACAAATTGTCTAGTCATTCTAGCAATATCCTTGCGCTGATTCCCTTTACTTAAAGGTGACATCTACCGATGGTGTGCAAGTAGGATGAGTCTACTCGCCTATTGGAGAACTAATTTTTTTTTGAAAATCCGCCAGTACCTGTGATTTGATGCTCCCTCTCAGTATGTATTAAATTTCATACTCAGAAAACTCGACGGCCCAAGAAACCATTTTCCTGCTATATCTGGTTTCTTGAGGACCTGGAGAAGGGGATAGTTTGTCTTTACCATTACCCGATGTCCTTAAAAATAAGGTATGAGCTTCCTTGCAGTCACCATTACTGCCAAGGCGAGCCTGCAATATTTTAATACCGAGCCTTACGCCATTGGACACCTTGCTTACGAAATAGACATTTCACTCCACTTAGTCTGTTTCCTGAGCGAGTATTGAGCTTATCACATGGTCAATAACAAACAACAAAATAAATAAGGGAGAATCTACTACCAGGCGCTTCAAAATGGAGACAATGCTAGGAACATCTTTAAGTTTGAAAACGACTACTCACATTTACTCGTCCATTCAAACCTCTCATTTTTCTTGAGTGCGGTGAAAAAGTGGTAAGCCTTATCACCTGCATAAGAAATAGAATGAGATAGAGCAAATGAGTACACATTTGAGGTACTCCTGATATCAATGATGGCTTGAAACTTGTTGAGTTTTGCCTATATGCCTCTTTTGGTTAGCATGAAACTAAGAAATTTTCCTGCATTTATGTCGAATGCACATTTGGATGGATTCAAACACATCTCAAGGAAATCTTGAAATAATGTCGCATGGCTCTCTCATTCTCAAGGCTTCACTATCATATCTTCAATATACTCCTCTAGGTTGCATCCTATGAGTCTTTGATAGGTAGCACATGCGTTCTTGAACTCAAAGGGCATGACATTGTAATATTAGTTACCATAATTTGACATGAATGTTGTCTTGGGAGCATTCACATAGTCCATCTTAATCTGGTTATATCTGGAATAGGGATCCATTAAACTAAGTGTTTTGTAGCTCGAAGACTCGTCAATCGAACAATCTATATTAGGTAAATGGTATAGATTAAATGTTTTGTAGCTCGAAAGAACAAAATTTAATCTTTTATTTGAAGATAAACATTTATTTTATAGTGTCACTTTAAGTTTGAAAATTTATAAATTAAATGGTTAATTAAAAAAATCAATTTAAATAAGTTTTAGATTAATTAAAAATATACATCCCATATAAATACCAATACCCAATAATTTTTAAAAATTTCAGAGTATTCATCAAAATTTTAAATCAATTTAAACTTAAGATATCAGTACCCAATTTAAACTCTCGGATACTAAAAAATTTATCAAAAAAATATTAGGGAACGTTATATGTCTACCTAACACAACGGTGCCATTATTAGCTTCCATGTCAGGGCCAAACATTATGTATATGAAGTTACAATTCACTTTTCTTGGAGTGAGTATTTATCCTTAAATTCTAACTCAATTCACAAATAATATTATAAGACCGAACACCTCCATTAGAATTTGAAATCTAACACTCATGTAGATAAATTTATATTTGTTATTATCGCTTAATTTACTGACAAAATAAATAAATTGATAGTGTTCATCAATAAGACCATTTGCGGTTTATTCCATTAAAATAGGAGGTAGAAGTAAAAGGAATCTGTCTCCCATGCATAAGGTGTGCATGTGATCCTCTCAAAACAATACAAACAATAAAACAAAGGAGTGGTGGTGAGTAAAAGCAAATTTAAATTTTGTCTTTGATGGAATCTTAAGTGCCACACCATATTCTCTGCATTGTAAAATGGTCCCCAGCTATCCATGTTTAAGCCAACAAATTTTTCATATATAAGTAATGGTCAATGGTGACAAAATCTCTGACTCACCATGTAAGTTAAAGATTAATAAACCTAACCTGCTACCTCTCACTCACATAATTCCAGTAACCACTTCATTCCAAAATCATATATTATTATGATGGAAACCGCATAAAAAAAGGAACATGCATGTGAATGCAATGGCTTTCCTACAATTACAAGGACAAGAATATGATATGACATGAAGTGGATCTACTTAGAAGCATAAATACAAACAAATAACAAGAATATAGTATTATTAAGGTTCGACACATCACAAGTATTTTTGTTTTCATTATCACTGCATTCAAACAGTTTAAATGAGAGTACGGACATATATCCCATCCATCATTGATTATATAGGTAAATCATAATTCACCACACAATTTTCACATACAATAAATTATATAGGTGTGTGTTTCAACAACTGAAAATCATAGTTATTGATTTAATATCGTAATTAATTGTGTTTAGTTGTTGGTTAGTCGATTGTAGTACATTGTTATATTTATTAGCTATAAAGTGTATTAACTATGTATTTAAATTATTTAAATTGTGTTAATTATATAATTTGGTGTCAAAATTTTATGTCAAACGTCATGTAAATGTACTTGACAAAGGTAAGAACGGGTAAAATTTAAAAAGATGGAATACATCAAAGTTGGTCAATTTCAAGACACGAAATCATAATAATACCGTCTGCATACACAAGATATTGACGAGCCCAAACATAAATGAAGAAGTAAGCGCATTGGAAGAGGAAGTGATAACTGTTAAGTTGTAATTCGTAGTGTCTAAGTGTCGAAGTTGAATGCCATGTATGGAAATGTCAGTGTGTCGAAACAGTTTGTTTCACACAGATTTGTTTCTAGATTGGATTCTGGTTAGATATGATTTAGATTAGATTTGATATTTTGGACTTTTAGAGTTTTGGGCCTTTGTAAATCTAAATCTATAAATAGGGAGTTTCCCTTGTGCATTGTAACACAATTGCATTCACAGTTTGCAGATTAGCAAGTGAATAATAGCAATAGAAGAAATCCCACAGTTCGTGGGTAGAAACACTTTTCTCCAAATATTTCTCTCCTCTCTCTTTTCTTTCTTGCTGCTAGTTTGTTCTTCTTCTTTCTTTGTTCTTCATTGTCATTACGTATTGTTTGTGGGTTGGTGATCAATCTTGAGATTAAGATTGAAGCGAAATCATCATAGGTTGTGGTGAATTTCCAACGTCTGGTATTTAGAGCTCCGGTTGCGATTCAAGGAGGAAAATCGTGATGGCTATGAATCATTCAAATGGGCACTTTCCGGCGACCCTACCAATTCTCAAGAAAGATAATTATGAGAATTGGTGCAAGCAGATCAAGGTGGTTTTCTGTTATCAAGATCTGTGGGATCTTGTGAAGGAAGGAGTAACACCGCTTGGGGAGAACGCGACGGATCAAGAAAAGGCTGCACTCAAAGAATTGAAGAAGAAAAATTATAAAGCGCTGTTTATAATCCATCAATGTGTTGATCCAGATAACTTTGAAAAAGTTAGCGATGCAGAATCAACAAAGGAAGCATGGGAGATTCTTAAAAAGTTATTTGGAGGCGCAGAAAAGGTGAAAGAGGTGAGGTTACAAACTCACAAGAGAACCTATGAGTTGCTTCAGATGGAAGACAACGAAAGTATTACAGATTTCTTCACCAGAGTTACAAAACTGGTGAATCAAATCAAAGTATGTGGAGAAACGCTGACGACGAAAGCAGTAGTCTCAAAGATTTTGAGATCGTTGGCTCCTAAGTTCGACCACGTGGTAGTAGCCATAGAAGAGTCGAAAGACTTGTCAGTATTGACGAAGGAAGAGCTTCAAGGGACGTTTGAGTCTCATGAACAAAGGATGGCTGAGAGAGCTGCAGGAAAGTCAAAGAGTGATATGGCTTTGCAGGCGCAGTCAGAAAAGGAAAGGAAAGGAAAAGGAAACGTGAATGGCAACAAAGATAAATGAGGCAGTAATTCGACTAAGAAGAAACCTTGGAACCAAGGCAACCAAAGAGGTGGTGCTGCAGGTAGAGGAAGAGGTGGTGGTCGAAAGCCAGACAAAAGTCACATTCAATGTTTTAATTGTCAAAAGTATGGCCATTATGTTAGTAACTGTCCATAAAAGAAGAAAAATCAAGAAACTGATGCAAATCTGGCGAAGCATGAAGAAGAAGAGACGTTGCTGATGGTCACAACAAAAGATGAAGAGAGATTCCAAGATCAGCGGTACTTGGACTCAGGATGCTCATCACACATGACTGGAAGGAAATATTGGTTTGCCAACATGAAGCCCTCGTCGAAGAACACGGTGAAGTTTGCAAATGACAACACTCTAGCAGCTGAAGGTGTTGGTGATGTTCTGATTATGAGGAAAGATGGCAAAAGGTCAACAATTTCCAATGTGTTGTACATTCCAGGTATGAAGAGTAATTTGCTCAGTATAGGGCAGCTAGTCGAAAAGAACTACAAGGTAGTTGTCGAAGACAAGATGATGAGAGTTCTCGACGCAAGTGGTACGTTGATCTTGAAGGCTCCAAAGTCTCAGAATATGACCTTCAAGATTAAACTCAATGTGATGGAGCACAAGTGTCTAGCAACAGCAGCCAGCAGAGATGAGTGGTTATGGCACTAGGCCATCTCAACTTCAATGACATCAGAGAACTGAAGAGAAGAAATATGGTTTCAGGATTACCAGAAATCGACATTCCAAGTGAAGTCTGTGAAGAGTGTGTTCAGTCGAAACAACACAAGAATAGCTTCAGCAAGGATGCAGGAAGGAAGTCGAAGGCAATACTTGAAGTCATATACTCTGATGTGTGTGGTCCAATCCAGGTGGATTCAATTGGTGGCAACATATATTTTGTCACGTTTATAGATGATTTTAGTCGAAAGTTATGGACCTACCTTATCAAGAAGAAAAGTGATGTGTTTGAGGTATTTGTCAGATTCAAATCCATGGTCGAAAGACAGAGTGGTCGAAGGTTGAAAACTCTGAGAACTGATGGTGGTGGAGAATATGTGTCGAAAGAGTTCGATGCATTGTGTAGAAAAGAAGGGATTGTGCATGAGGTGGTGCCACCCTACACTCCACAGCAGAATGGGATTGCAGAATGCAAGAACAGAACCATCATGAACATGGTAAGAAGTATGTTGAATGGAAAGCATCTACCCAAAGAATTATGGGGAGAAGCAGTTTCGACAGCAACATATATTTTGAACAGATGTCCGACGAAGAAGCTTGAAGGAGTCACACCAGAAGAATGTTGGTCTGGTGTCAAGCCAAGCCTGAGTCACTTGAAAGTGTTTGGATCTATAGCACATAGACATGTGCCAGATCAATTGAGAAGGAAGCTTGATGACAAGTCGAATCAGATGATCTTGATAGGATATCATTCGACTGGAGGTTACAAGTTGTTCGACCCAGTGAATAAGCAGGTAGTGATCAGCAGGGACGTGATCATAGATGAGCTTAAAGAATGGGATTGGAAAGAGAAAGCCAAGAAGGATTCAGTGAGAATCTCTTGTGAAGAACCAGTCACTGAAGTCGAAAGAGAAGTTCGACAGGAACCAGTTGCAGATGAAGCAGGTTCAAGCAGACCTCGACGAATAAGACACATGCCTGCAAGGTTGCAAGTATGTGTAATCACATCAGATGATGTGGTCGATGAAGAGGGTGGGCTGGTACATTATGCTTTCTACGCAGATGTCGAACCAGTCAATGCAGCTGAGGCATTGAAAGATTCGAAGTGGGTGAAAGCAATGAATGAAGAGTTAGAGTCCATCGAAGTTAACAACACCTGGTCTCTTGTCGAATTGCCTCAAGGCAAGAAGGAAATTGATGTGAGGTGGGTTTACAAGGTAAAGGTGAATCCTAGAGGAGAAGTAACTCGACACAAGGCGAGACTTGTGGCGAAAGGATTTCTTCAGAAGGAAGGAATCGACTTCGATGAAGTGTTCGCACCTGTTGCTAGAATCGAAACAATCAGGTTGGTTGTTGGTCTAGCAAATATGAACAAGTGGCACACATGTCAGATGGATATGAAGTGTGCATTCCTTAATGGTCCCCTAGATAAAGAAGTTTATGTCGCACAATCAGCTGGGTATGTGAAAAGAGGCGAAGAAGGACAAGTGTACAGGCTGCATAAAGCCCTATATAGACTTAAGTAAGCTCCAAGAGCTTGGAATAAGAAAATCGACAGCTTCTTAAGGGAAAAGGAATTTGTGAAGTATACGACAGAGCTTAGAGTATATGTAAGAAGAAGCAATGGCGAATTGCTTATAATATGTCTCTATGTCGATGATTTGTTGATAGCCGGTTGTTGCAAGAAGGAGATCGAAGATTTCAAACATGATCTAAGCAAGGAGTTTGAAATATCAGACTTGGGAGATCTCTCATATTTCCTTGGCATCGAATTCTACAAGACTAGTAGAGGTTTGATGATGCACCAACGAAGATATGCAGGCGAAATACTCAAGAGATTTGAGATGCAAGATTGCAACTCAACTTCGACTCTAGCTGAGACCAGACTGCAACTGTCGAAGGACCCAGACGAATATGATGTCGACCCAACCCAATACAGAAGACTTATTGGGTCACTTAGATACCTTTGTCACACAAGGCCTGACTTAGCATACAGTGTGGGTATGGTTAGTAGATTCATGCAGAAGCCAAAGGTATCACACCTAACAACGACGAAGAGGATACTGAGGTATCTGAAAGGGACTCTCGACTATGGCATTTTATTTCCTGCAGCTGATGAAGGGAAAGAATGCAAGTTAGTGGGATACACAGACTCTAGCTGGTGTAGTGATGCAGAGGATAGAAAATCCACAGCTAGATACGTGTTTATGTTAGGTGGTGCACCAGTTGCTTGGAGTTTGAGGAAGGAGCCAGTAGTGGCATTGTCATCATGCGAAGCAGAGTATATATCTGCTTCTCTTTGTGCATGTCAAGCAACCTTGATGGTGAACTTGGTCGAAGAGATTACAGGGAAGAGTCATGGAGCAATTACCATGAAGATAGACAGCATGTCAACTATCAACTTGGCGAAGAATCCAATAGCTCACGGTCGAAGCAAGCACATCGAAATGAGGTTCCACTATCTTCGAGAGCAGGTAGCAGAAGGGAAGATGAATTTGGAACACTGCAGAACTGAGAATCAGATTGCAGATGTCATGACGAAGGGAGTGCAGGTCGAAGCCTTCAGAAGACTAAGAGCCATGATGAATATAGACAACTTAGACACAATGAATTAGATGGTGTGTTAAATTGTAATTCCTAGTGTCTAAGTGTCAAAGTCGAATGCCATGTATGGAAATGTCAGTGTGTCAAAACAGTTTGTTTCACACAGATTTGTTTCTAGATTGGATTTTGTTTAGATATGATTTGATATGATTTAGATTAGATTTGATATTTTGGGCTTTTAGAGTTTTGGGCCTTTGTAAATCTAAATCTATAAATAGGGAGTTTCCCTTGTGCATTGTAACACAATTGCATTCACAGTTTGCAGATTAGCAATAGAAGAAATCCCACAGTTCGTGGGTAGAAACACTTTTCTCCAAATATTTCTCTCCTCTCTCATTTCTTTCTTGCTGCTAGTTTGTTCTTCTTCTTTCTTTGTTCTTCATTGTCATTACGTATTGTTTGTGGGTTGGTGATCAATCTTGAGATCAAGATTGAAGCGAAATTATCATAGGTTGTGGTGAATTTCCAACAATAACTTTAAGTTGGATGACACCAATAATAAAGTACATAACAATTAGAGAGCTCCCAAGTGCAAAAGAAAAAGCGGGAAAAATCAAGAGAAAGTCTTGCGCCAACTCATGAGTTGAAGGAGAACTCTACAAGAAGGGATTCACTAATCCCTTGTTAAAATTTCTCACTAAAGAGAGGTGAAAAGAAGTGCAGGAGAAGATTAACGAATGACCAACATGACAACATTGGGAAGGATACGCGTTAGCCAAAAAAACCATTAAGGTTGGCTTGTTTTTGCAGACCATGAGGGAGGATGCCAGACTACACGTCTAAAAATGCAACAAGTTCTAGAAACACAGTGACGTTCACATCGCCCCTCCAGCAAAGATAAAAAATCTATCTTCCCCTTGACCTTTAGCGTGGTGGAGAATGAACGTAATGAGCCTCTTTCCACTAGCACCAGGGTAGCTTAAATTCCTAATCGTGGTTTTGGTTTATTTCACAGAATGGATAGAAGTAAACCAAAACCACGATTAGGAATTTAAGCTACCCTGGTTGTGCGGGTATAATTTTCATTTGGTTTTGATGAAGACAATCATCAAGCAATTTAAATGATGACAACTTTATAATTCAAACAACGTGTGATGTCAATGATTCAAGTACTTGGTGACAATCATCAAAGGGGGAGTTGATTGCAACTATTCAGGGGTTCCTCATGATGGCATGAAAATAAGATACCACACGCCCCATAAGTCAAAGATATCATATTTCCAGTTGAAAATTCTTACTATTGTTGAATTAAGCAAGGAACTTGAATACTTGAAGATATGGTCTTTAAGATTGAGGACTTGAAGCTGTGAAAGTGTGAAAACTTTCCAAGTTATGCACTTAGGATTTTTTCTAGTGTTGATTGATTTATTATAAAGGAACAAGAGTGGTTTTTGAGGTGCTAAGGCAATGGACATAAACAAAATTCTTTTCAAACATCTTTTCTCTTTTGGTAAAATTTCTTAAAGTAATTCCAAGCAGCGCTTAATTGGTTAGATGCTTGGGTAATCATTACATATCAATTTTTTAATAGAAACATTCCTACTATTCTTTCTACTCTCTCTTTCTTCTAAAATTTCTTTTTTCCCTAGAGTTTCCTTAGTGCTTAGAGAGTGAAATATTCCTTTGGAGCGTTGTGTTGTACTAGTGTTGTGCTAAATTTATTTTCTTCAAGAGTGTTATTCTATTGTGTAATATCTTTGTGAAATACTTCAAAATTTTCAAGATAAACATAAACAAAGTTTGGGTGAGAGTTATTGAGCTAAACTTGTATAAAATATATGGTTGTTGTTGAAGGTTGTGGGATGATATTGTGCAAAAATCTCAATTTTATGTTGAAATTTGTTTGGGATGATCTTGCAAAAGGTCAAAGTTGATTTTAGTGGAAATCTCAAGCGAAAACTCTTGAAATTTAGAGTAGGACAAGTGGTTTATGTCGAACAAGGATAAATCTATGATGCAATCTTTATATCACTTATCTTCTTTACGTTTAACCATTTATTTTATTTCTATCGTGTTTCTCTCTTCTTTCATAATTCTGATGATATTCCTATGTTTGTTTGTTTATACTAACATATATGTTTTCAATATAAAATGTTTTAATAAATCGTTTTCAAAATTTGAATATCACAATTCACTCACCTCTTGTGTTTGGAGTCACTTGGTCAACAAGTCATGCCTAGGATTTTCACTCTCGGAGATCTCTTCTTAAGAAAAACATATGTTGTCCGCAAAAATACGTAGGAAGGAAAACTAACACCCAATTAGAGGAACCATACCAAGTTACTTTCAGTAGGGGACATAGAGGCTACACTTTAGAAATCATTTCAACGGGAAAACCCCCCAAACATGGAATGAAATAAAACTTAAGTTATTTTAGAGTTAGACCTCAATCATATTTCATAAGGATCACAATCAAATATACAAAGTTCATCAATCAAGCCCAATTTATATTCATTTATATATCTCATTGTATACAAGAAGGAAAAACTAAACCTAGTTCCTAAGAAAACAAAGACGAAGGTCGAATTCCTCTAAGATGGCAAACAAGGGAACATCACCCGACGAGTTAGCCATTGTCGAGAAGTAGGATCTCTTCTTTTTAAAATGAGAAAGGATAGATCTGGGACACCCTTGGCCAAGATAATCCTTGCGAGCAGATATGTCAATATAAATTAAACAAGGTCTACAATGACATAAAGAATTGAAAATGAAATCGGGGTCTTATAGTATTTATTTGGGATTATAACAAAGAGTCGAGACTAAAGGTCCACAACCATAAAAAAACAAAGGAAATATAAATATCAATTATCAGAGGTATCAACTAAGTTATCCTATATAACCGACTTGTCTAGTCCAATTTCTTCTAGATTTAGATTGACAACAAGGTTAAGGAAGGTAATTTGGGCTAGAGCCGTGTCGAACCCTTGTTGACTCAAAGAAAACAAACTATTAAGAAAGAATACCTTCTCCTCAACATATTCCTCCTCCAAGGAATTCATATGGATGGTGATGATCTTCATACCTCTCTCGCCTCATTCAGTTCCTACTTTAGAAATTTTAGACTCTCACAAAGTAAAAAAAAAATCTCTTTCTCTTTATCTTCCAATTCCTATTTAGCTGCCTTCAAAGCATCCTTGGCAGTCATTTAATCCTTTCCCAAGTCATCCATGGACTATCAAATATCCTTTAGCTTTGCTTCCAATGCTTCAACCTTGGACCAGACTTCTCTTCTCCAGTCCGAGACTCTTCATTTGCTGTGAGAAAAGAACGAATTAAAGTCAAAGCATTGTCTAGATAAAGGAGACTTTCGTAGAAAAAATATTGACGGATTGAAGCTCCCATCTATATAAAATATTTATGATTTGTGTCTATGATTATTTGCAATATCTTGTCTTCTTGAGGGGACCAACAAACATACCCGTCAAGTTCTTAGTCTCGTCTCATTCCGCAACCAAAACCAAGGGCCGAATAGCTACACATCGATCCTTCATTCCATAAGTCTTAGACTTATGATTGTAGAAGAAGACTCAACCAAAGCATATAATATAATTATTAATGACAAAAAAATTTCCCCTCCTCTTGATGAAAAATGAGAATTTGAAGTTAAGGTCAGCTTTCCCCCGACCATAAATATCTTGACTCCAACATATGGAAACTCAATATTGTATGCAACACTTGAAGATCCCTCTCCACAACCACATATATTAGAATGGGAATTATCCATAAATGGCTTAATCACCACATATCGAATTTTGAAATTCTTTAAAGATTCAATAAATGTATCAAATAATATGAAAGATTATTTGAAATAAATTAAACCAAAAGGGGAAGAATAACCTTACCAACTAACTATAAAGATATGGAAAAGACCTTAAACGAAGCCTTTTGGTCCGTATACTGACATAGAGATTGAAAAGTAGGTAGAAACACTTGGCATTTAGGGTGCAACTGCGAAGGTGACAATACCAGATAACGAAGCACCTCTCGCTAAAAAGCGATCAAGGGAAAGAAGAAATCCATTTTTCAAAATACCACATTGTACATGGAAAAGATGGATGAGGATTTTTTTTGACATATTCTATTTGTAAAAAAAGGGATGGTGATATTCCAAGCACCAAAAAGACCCCTCTACTTCATCAACAACCTTATAGATTACCGATTTCATCGGATCAGGGTATATTTAAGGAGTCCCTGACTATGCACCATTTATATAAGGGAATGAGGTGCACACCTATTCATTTAGAACAGGGTCAAGTGAGTATCTGGTAGCATGAACAATTTCACCTAGATACACAAATAAGAAAGTGATATGCGAATGGTGTAAGCTTACACACTCATTTCCCCTCTTATAAAACTATCACCACACAACAAAGGCTATAAGCATTAAATACATAGAATAATTGAGCAAATAAACTTACTAGTCAAAGGAGAATAAAGCAGAAAGCACTCAAAATATAGCGGTGTAAGATGACAAGAGCGACTCAATGTGATTGCAAGAGATAGAGAAATGATAACAAAAAAAGAATGGTTGGAAAAGTTAGCTCTTCGAAGCATTTATACTCATAAGGGGAGAAAAAAAGGGAGCAACTCAAGCATTGGAAGTACAAATGTAATAAAAATATGAACATCAATCAGCACATAGGGCACACATGGCCAAGAGCATTATTAGGATCATTATAGCAAATATAGTTCTTAGGAGTTCCATCATTAAGGACTTAGGGATATCCCATCACACTACTAACCATAGGCTGATATATGGCAGGAGGATAAAGAGACAAAGATTGAGGAGTCACACTATTTACTAACAACAAGGCCTAAGGATACCTTAGAAACTACAGGGAGAAAAAAAGAAGAGATGAGAGAATCTCTGTCACAATCCCGTCACAACCTTAACTACGAAGAGAAGTTGCAAGACCAAACCTGACTCCATCATGTCAGACTTGTGGGGAAATTGTTTCTACCTGGGCCAAGATAGGATAAAAATCAACCTATTAGCATAATAATTTATTAAGCTAGGTCATAAATGATTCAAAATGGTCTCAACCCATTAGTGAACAACCATATAAGCCCAAAGGGAAACTATATTGGTGAAAAGGATGATTTCAAGCCAATGGCATAACCAAGAAGAGGGTTAGGTAACCTGAGGAACATGCATATACCTACCTTAAAAAGCACCTGATTCGATTAGAAAATGAAGTCAGAGTCATGGGATCACTAGATGAATTAAACCCTTATATCTGACAATATGATCGGTCTTGATTGAAGTTAAAGGATAAGAACGTGCAAAACCCTAGCAAGACTATTATATAAGTAATAACAGACGCCAAAACAAAAAACACTCTCTTGAATACCTAAAACATTCCACTGTTTGTCGTGATCAATCATTGAATTGGGTTTCGAAATGTTTTGCATGTACCACCCCTAATGCATTACGAATCAAGGAAGAACTGATTACTGAAACATTATCGGAATTAGTCATCTTATCATATCGCCCATATAGTGTTGGGTTAGTTTGATCTGGATGATCACATCCAAAACGTACAACTACACATTTTTTCTCTTTATAAATTATCTATACATCATACAAAACTTTCAACAAGCCATGTTTAATTCTAGTGCAATAGCCTAAATCATCTAACATGTTTATGGACAACAAATTTGTTGTAAATTTGGGAACATACTTTACATTGCATAGAAGGAATTCAAGTTTATGAAACATTTTAAGTTGAATCATCCCAATTCATGAAAACATTAGAGACATTATTATTAAAGAGTCGAATGACTCCATCCTTCTTTTAGCTTTAAAGCCTTAAAGTATTCCTTCGTTGGACACATATGATAAGACTATCCAGAGTCCAAAACCTAACTCTTCTTTGTCTCCAAACTAGTTATCACTAGTGCACTGACACTCTTACGAGTATCCTCATTTGAGGAAACAATAATTTGAACATTATTACCCTAGTCCCCTCCTAGAAAAATCCTTTTAAAGTGAGTGGTTTTATGTAAAATGAAACATTTGTACTTTGATTTTTCGAACCAATTGTACTTGGAGTTAGACCTATATATCCCCCTTTTTAATTTCCTCTACTTTCATTCCTTCCTCTTGAAACATTCAAGCCTTATTCATTACCTTCAACCTTCAAGTCTTTAAGCTTTTTAAGCTCCCTATTTCCAATGTCCAATTGAACCTCGTTCAAGGTGATAATACCTTCCTTACCATAAAGAATAACATCCTTGAAATGCTCAAAAGATATAGGTAATTATCTCAACAAGAGTAGATTCTTATTCTCATCATAAAGTTTCTCTTTAATATTTTGCAAATCATCAATGAATTTGTGAAATTCTGTCAATTGATTCATAATGAATTTGTTCTTCAGCATTAAAAATTAATAAAGTTATTTTTTCATACATAACCTATGAGTCAATGACTTAGAAATATATAATGATTCAAGTTTGTCCCACATTTATGTTATAGTCTATCCTTTGAGATTTCCCTCAATAATTTATCTCTGAGCACAAGATAATGGTACTCCTAGCCTTCTTCATTACTC
The DNA here is from genome assembly GCA_022829125.1 of Lathyrus tuberosus. Taxonomy (NCBI): domain Eukaryota; kingdom Viridiplantae; phylum Streptophyta; class Magnoliopsida; order Fabales; family Fabaceae; genus Lathyrus; species Lathyrus tuberosus. Next base: position 29,036 of record JALAZF010000084.1, read on the forward strand.
GTGTTAGGATTTTTGGCATCAATGTACCATCTTTCAATGCTTCTACACACTTTTGTTAAATTAAAATTGCTTGCGTGTTCACTTTTTAAAACCTAAAACTATTGTCTCTGGAACACTCCTTGTTATCCCATTTAGAACCCATGATGCACATTTATAATCCTAAATCCTTTGCCTCACAGTGAGTACCACTTATTGTTGAAAGCTTATAACACATTTTACTCCGTATTAAGTAAACTGTGTGACAAAAGCAATGGATTATGGTTTAATTATTCAATATGCAAGATCATTAAAACACAAAAACAAATTTCTTTTTCTTCTTCTAGTAACACTTTTTCAAAATTATAAAAGAACATGAATATAAAATACCTTTTACATGTTAACTTTGTTGAAACTAATCACTTTCTATAGTAGAGGTAAAAGTCTTTATTTTTACAAGTATTCTAAAAAAATGCTTCTCATAAGATAAAGACGACGATGCAAAAGAATAAACCTAAAGAATGGAAAACCTCAAAAGATTATCATATTAACAAATAACATATGAGATATCGTAAAAGAAAAGGCATCCATAAACAGGTCAACATATTGAAGAGGTGCTTAAGAAATCTGAAATTCAAAAAGGAATCTCAAACTCCCTTTCTACATCAACAACGATGAAGTAGGTAAGTCTGTAGAAAAAGTAAGAATCGAGATATGGCCAACAATCTTTCTTATCTCTTTCAAGTTATTTGAATATGTTTTTGGTATCACTTTAAATTTCTACACCTTAATCTTCTACTACTAATTATTCTTTTTGAGTTGGATAACAAGGTATTGTAGATTCTATCTAAATATAAGTAAAAGAAAAACGGAAAAATGATATAAATGCGTACATAAGCCCAACCTTAAATCTAAATCAAAGGCCAGTGAAGAATTTGGTTTTTTGAACATGGTATCAATGAAAGAAAAAAATTATAAAATAAGACAAGTATAAAATAAGATTAAGGAAAAATGAGCTCCCTCCTTAAACTGCAGGGTAAGTGAGATTTTCCAAAGAAATATATTCTATTATTACATCTTTAAGTAGTGCTGAATTCTCACACAACATTGTCAATTGACTTTGAAAATTTTATCAGTGCCTTCAACTTTTATTTCTACAACACCATAAGAAAAAATATTTGTAACAACAAAAGGAAGAATCCACTTTGAACAAAGTTTCCTAGCCATAATTTTCATACGGGAATTAAACAATAACTTTTGACCATTAGGAAAAATGTTTTCTTCTGAAAATCATTTTATCATGAAAATGCTTAGTTTTTCCTTATATATTCGGGAGTTCTCATAGAATTATAACCTAAGCTTTTCAAGCTGCTGTAATTGGAACATTCTCTCCATATCTGTTTTCTCTATTTAAAGGTTACAAATTTTAATTGCCCATTAAGCATAGTGCTCAATTTTCACTGAAAGGTGGCATGTCTTATCAAATACAACTTGGTAGGGAGACATCCCTATTTGTGTTTCATAGGTTGTTCTTTGAGCCCAAAGCGCCCCTTATGTCCAACAGATATAGTCCTTCCTATTTGGCTGCAACATCTTCTTTGAAATCTACTTAATTTCATTATTTGAGATCTCATATTGCCCATTAGGTTTTTGGGTGATATAATGTAGAACTTTGTGCGTAACCCCATACTTTCGGAATAAGGCTTCCATTGTTTAGTTACAAAAATGAGTGTCTTGATAGCTGTTGATGGCTTGAGGTATTCCAAACCCACAACAAATATTTAACTTAACAAAATATGCAACAATTCTAGAATCATTAGTCCTAGTGGAGATTACTTCTACCTACTTTTAAATGTAATCCACATAAAGCAAAATGTAAAAAAAAAAACCAAAATATTTAGGTAAAAGACCAATAAATTCAATTTACTAAACATCAAACACTTCATATAAAAGCATAGGTTCTTGAGGTATCTCACTCCTACGAGTGATTTTTGTTCCAACAATTTGACATTGCTCACAAGTGCGATAAGTTTCATATGTATCCTTTAAACTGGTGAGGCAAAATATGTAAGAACAAGATTTGGTTCTACATCTGGCCTTTAAGTTTTGATGATAACTGCACATGTTATCTAAGAGAACAATTCTGTATGATATGGTTTTTGTCTAGTGTGTGGTTGTTGTCAATATGATTCTGACTCTGATAAGAAGGCGTGTGACGTCATCAGACTGTTATCAACACTCTGGAAGAAAATATATGTGTGTACAAGATATTGTCAAGATTCATGAATGTTTCTAATACAACGGTTCTAATGAACGTTAGTTCTGGACATTCTAATTGAGACTTTATGAGAAAGGCCTATAAGGCTTTCTAATGTAATGCGCTTCTAATGCTACAAGTTCTGAAGATTCTGAAGACGTGGTTCAGGTGAACAAAGCTCTGAAGATTCTGAAGACACAATTTATGAAGATCAAATTCTGAAGAGTTTCTGAAAAGACAAGGTTCTGAATAAACGAAGTGCTGAAGACTCTGAAGACAAAGAATATGCTTAATGAAATCTGAAGACTCTGAAGACAAGGTTCTGAAGACTCTGAAGATAATGATTCTAAGAAACCAAGTGCTGAAGATTCTCAAGATAGTTCTGCTGAACGAAGATCTGGAATTCTGAAGACTGTGGTTCTGAAGATTACACAAAGAATGACTCTTCTACAACACGCTTCATCAAGTTAATATCTGAAGCCTCTGAAGATGCCAGAAGACTGAAGATTAGAATGGTTTTGAGCTGAATATAATAGTACTAAAACTCTGTGACCTCTACCTCGATAGGGTGGCGCAAGGACACCTTTTTGTACAGTGATGTTGACCATTCCTTCATGTGAACGTTGGGATATTGCTGTTGGAATATGTTTCCAAGAATACCCCTCAACGAATCTATTCTCTCCTACTATATAAACTGAAGACTTGGAAGGTTGAAGAAATGTTGCTTGAAGCAGCCGCTAATCATGAGAAAAAGAGAGAAAGAGAGATAAAAAGTTTGTTGGTTGCTGTTCATACTAAAGGATTATTATTCAACACAACAAACAATCAACATGTAGCAAGCAAAGATGAAGCTGCTACCACAAAGTGTGCAAAAATGATTATCATGCTATCACCATATGAAACTATTCGAGTGAGACATCAATAAGTAAAGCAAAGTAGCTTAGTTGAACTTGATGGTTAAATTGGAAAAAGCATTAAAGCTCAAGAAAGGAGTACAAGATGCTGCAAGTTGAAGCTTAAATTAAGAATGCTCAATGAAGAAGAACCTAAAGCAAAGTGATGAAGAATGTACAACAATGCAACATGTTAAAGCCATGTGAAACTTGTCAAGTGAAACATCAATAAGTGAAGCATAATAACTTAGTTGATCTTGATAGTTAAGCTGGAGGAAGCATTACCTACTCAAGAAAGGAGTACATCAGAAAGAAGTTTAAAGCTCATGATAAGAAGCCGCAGTGCTCAATAAGAAAGCTTTTAAGCAACACATAACTAGCTCTTTAGATAGGTTTGTATTAGAAAGCAAGGAGTTGTTGCTCATATCTTGCTAGAAGCACTTAGGTGTTATTGTACTTCATTTGTGTTGAAAGCTCCAAGAGTTTGACTAAATTTTGGTAAAACTTAATGTTGGGAAAGATGTTCCAACATGAAGGTTTCATCCCCAAACTAAAGATGTCGAGTGAAATGTCACAGCATATAGATTTGACATCATGACTACCACAACAGGTTTTGTTTAAATCTGTTCCAAGATTCAAGGCGCGATGGGCAGTGGATCAAGGATTAAAGATATGAAACCCAATGAAGTAGAAGACTATAAAAGAAGACCAAGACCTAGGCAGAAAGTGTGAGAGGATGACATAGACTTAGGAATCCTATTTTATAAAGTAGGGTTTAGGGTTTGAGATCGTAGGTTTCTCTTGTAAGTCTCCCTCTGTATCGATTAGATGTAGTGTGGTAGACATAGGTACTTGTACAGATTCAGAAACCCGTAGGTAATGAATCGTGTATCGTTCTTGAATGAAGCTTTGAAGCAAATCCAAGTTAACTTGTTAGTCAAGGATGCTTGACTGAACTTTGTATTGGAAGGGGTGTCTTTCAATAGGGATGATACAGTTATGGTGTAGTATCTGTTAGATAATCACATGTTGTGATTTAGGGAGTGAGATGAGTTTCTGTTATCATTTAGATGTAACTTCTAATGATAAAGTCTTCATTGGGTAGTGATAGGTAAATGTGGATGTTTACTGTAAACCTTAAGTTGTTTACATAAAACTATACTACTGATAGTGGATTCTTCTTCCTGGATTGGTATCCCCCAGATGTAGGTGAGTTGCACCGAACTGGGTCATCATATTCTATGTTGTTTATCATTCTGTAATTTATAGTTCAGTTTTGATTAACATGTTAGAACAGATGTCGAAACATTTGTGACTCTGTAGTTACTGATATTCAAGGTATCAGTCTGCTGTTCTGTTCTTGTTTAAATGATTATGCAGAACAATGTCTTGACATGTGTTAGGACATCTGCAGTCTGCTATGCCAAAATTTCAATTGGTATCAGAGCAAGCATCCTGTCTGTTTCTGGATGAGATCTTTGGGAGATACTTTCTGGGGTTTAAACAAAGAGGAGTTTTGAAGATCAGATCAATCAACTCAGGCATACTCAAGGTTATTAATGGATGGGATTGATGTTCTGGATCGAAGGTAATAACCCGATGGTTGTTCATGTTGCTAAGGAGGTTCTACAACAACTGCAGGAGGAGTGGCTAGCTCTCTTGTTGGGGTGTCTTATAAGATGTTTTGACATCTTATTATGGCAAGCTAAATTTTTTCCTTGGTGGTTCCGCTGCATATGTTTATGATGGAAGAGCTCTGGAATTTATGGGGTTTTGGAGTTGTTACTGAAGACAGATGGTGAAAGATCTCAATCACCGGCTTCTATATTTGAATATATCTGCATCTTTTTATTCCAAATTCGGGAGCGATAGAGTTGAGAGAGTTGTTGGAAGATATCTGTTATGGTGACTTGGTACGTGGAAGCTTGGTTCCATTGTGCAGCTTGAAGTCAGTTAAAGAGAAGGGGAGTTGAGATTAGGTTTATCAAGTTCATGCTCTAGGAATTTGATAAATGATTGATCGGCTAAGTTGTCAAAGATACTTGAGAATACTCTCAAGTCCACTCATAAAGGCATCTAAGTCGTGCATCTGGAGTCTTCTAGTTATTCTTCTGACTAGAAGGTGTTTCTGTGAAACATAAATCTGAAGAAAGTGGAGGTGATTTATTTTCACCATCCAAAAGTGCAAGGAAGGATTCATCTCTCTTAATCCTAAGGATGGATATAATCTAAGTGGAGTTTTCAGAACTGTTGAGGTAAATAGGGTTCGTTCAGAGAGAATCTTAATTACTTGAGTCAAGGGTGGCAGCCTTTGTATCTCAACAATTTGTTTGTCAAAGAAGATACTTGCAAAAGATTGAATACTTGATTATTGTTCATGAAGTGATCTGGTGGAGTGTGGCTTCAACAGTGAAATAGGATTATTGAACAAGGATTTAAGATCAATTGTTATTTGTGTTACTCACAAGTATTTGATTGATTATTCTTGTATGTGGAGTTCAAGATTACTGATGTTCAACACAATGTTGAAACATCTTTTCATCTGGGTTGTGTAGAATCATGGGAGGGGTACTGCATAAGCTTTTGGATTTTTTTTGGTGTTGACCTAAGAATCTGCTTCAGTTGGTGTGGCAGAAGCATCTGATCTCTAGAGAATTTCCTGGCAAGAAACTGGTCTAGACAATGGTGATGTGGAAGATGAAGGAGAAGACATCATAATCTTGATGGATAGTTCTTGGATCAGTTTATTTCTGATCTAGGAGTATTGGAGTGCAACAAGTGTGTTCAAGTATTTACTAGAAGCATGTGGTGTTTATCTGGAAGTGTCCTGGCAAGAGACTTGTCCAGAATGGAGTGCTGGTGATGGCACAGCTTGAATCAGTTTATTTCTGATCTAGGTACTTAGGAGCATGAGATCTTTCTCATCTTTAAGGTCAAGGTTAAGTGGAAGTTCTCTCTGACTTTCTACAGACTGCTCTACTAAGGAAAATGGCATTCTTTGGTATGGAAATGGTTTAGTCTATGACTACTTCTCTTCTGAAGAATCAGACGTGGCAGGTGTGAATTCTTTGGAGCTTCAAAGCAGTTATTCATCAAGGTGTGAGCTTGAATGGAATACCTGTGATAAGATTAAGCAGGATGGAGGTTGTCTACTCAAACTTGGTTGTTGAATCAAGTCTATGAGAACATGGAACTCTGGTTCTGTAATAGGGAGGAGGTTCTTCTAAATGGCAGAAGGAGGAGCTGAATTCAGCAGCTGGATGTCATATCAGAATGTTCTGACATCAAGCTTAACATCAGGATCTCAGCTGGTGATGTGGCACATCAGCTTAAGATAAGTTGATCTACAGGAGAATGGAAGTTATTGATGCTTCAAAAAGGTCTATCTCATGCAGTTTGCGGGATCTGTGGATGGAGAAGATGTTACATGTCTAAGGCTCGGTGGATCCAAGATGTCTTGCTATGGAGAAAGTAGTTCATGTAACTTGAAGATCAGATTTCATTGGTGGACCAGTGTATCTTGTGGGAGTTCTTAAGAAGGGTGAGATCAATCAAAAGGTGGCATTTGGTTGGTTTCATATTTGAATTCAAGAAGGATGAGGGAATCAAAAGTGGCATTTGGTAGTTCTCATATGTGGATTCAAGAAAAGCTAAGATGAATCAAACAGTGGCATTTGGTTGATCTTTAGTGTGCATTCAAGCAGGGTGCTTGGAACTAATTACTCTTGGGCAGAAGGGTTGTTGGTTGAAGACGCGAGGAGGTTCTGGTTCAGGTCTATCTTGGAGCTTGTGGTAGAGGTTCTAGGTTGATGATGGAAAATTACCTTCTTTTGGTGGATAAGAGTTTATTTCTCTCTTTGGTTACTAGAGTTCTTATTGATCAAGCTGGTGGCACAATGTTGTTTGAAGATCTTCTGTTGGATTACTATGCAGATAGTAAGTCCAGTGGTGGAACATATCAAGAACCATGTTGGTTGGTGTCTATGATATGTGAAGGATGCCCTAACTGATGCTAGAAAATCTTCTGGATTGGTTATCCTTGGAGTAGGATGCTAAGTTCTGAGTGTGGAACGTGACACTCATATCTTGTCTAAGAGGTATTTATCTTTTCATATGGGAGAATGATGGGTAAAGGATTGTCTTGGAAGTCTGATGTGAATGAGACATGCTAGAAGTGGATCAGTTTGGTGCTTGTGGAGCAAATGGGCTGAGGATTTATGGAGCATGTGTTTGATGTTCTTCAAGTGTGAAGAATATCTGGGCGAGCTAGCAAACTAAGGGCCCTGTGTGTCTCTTTGAGGAATGTGAAGTATTCCATATTCAATTGGGTTATATCTCGGGGAACAAGGAGATCTATACATGAGAATTCAGGAGGAATTCGTGTGGTGTATAGATGGTTTCTGGACGAGAGGGATCAATGGAGCTTTGGTCTCAATCCAAGAGTTTGTTAGTTATGGTACAAGGACGCGTTCCTGGTACTCTCACTATATGATCATGAAGTTGTCATGGGATATCATGTGGTGATTTTGGGTGGTTCTTTCTGAAGAAGCATCTGCTGAGAAAGATAGGGGGAGAACTTCTGTCTGATTAATGTACTGGTGTGGTACATGGTTTGCTTGAGGGTCAAGCATTATGTGAATGCGTTCAACATGTGTGTTGAACAGAGGGTACCCTCTTGAAGACATGAAGACGCGTCTTATGTTTTCCATTCATTTAAGGTGTTCTTCTGGCAAAGGAGCACTGGTTATCTACGACAGGGGGAGTTAGACTTCAGTTGTGGATATTTGGCTGCAGTGGTGCAGAGTGTTTATCAAGATTGTTTGTGGTTTCAAACAGTTTGTGATAGATTGCCTCAGATGAGGATGATATGTCAGACGAGATGTCGTGACATTGATCTTCTTATATAAGTTCTGGGTGAACTTGTCAGGTTGTTCTGATTCTGTCACTGTGGTGTCAATGGATTGAATTAGAAGTGGTACAAGTATCTTGGGAAATTCTGTTGCTGGATGGAAGAAATTAGTTTTTTTGCTAATGGAAAGGTCAATAAACGAATTCTGCTGTAATCAAGTTTGCTAAATCTGGATTAAGAAAGTTCTATCTGTGGGGACCATAAGCCTGACAAAATCAGGTTAGGTATCAGGACACTGTTCAGAAGCAGTTTCGAGGACAAGTCAGAAAAGATGGAATCTTTCGAAACTAACTCAACCAGCAGTTATTGTACTCTTTGACTAGTATTTTAGATTGGCTCTACCTACATAGTTTCTTCATTATTTAAGGGGAGTTGTGATGCTTGAATTGTAAAACCTTTTCTTATTAAGTTGAGAGAAAATGGGTTTTGTCCGTCTTTGGGTAAGCACAATCTGGGTATGGGTCTGCATGGGTCATTTTTGTCAATTTTTGGCTAAAAAGGGGGAGAATGGCTTACTGCTGAGAGGTGTATGTGCATTTGTCCTGCTGGTCTGCAAAAATGTCTCAAAGGATGTTCCAACGTTCTGGGTTTTAACATCTTGGGAAGTTGTGTTTTGTGATCAGAGTTAGGAAGCAAGTTATGTTTTGTGGTCTGAATTACATTCTCTATGTATTCAGTATCACAAGGGAATGAAGAGGGTAAATCGAAATTATCTTCTCCCTCTTCGTTGGCACTTGCTTCAAGTATTTTTTTTGCCACTGCATGCACCATCAGGCTGAAGAATGTTTTAGCCAAAAAATTTCAAAAGGGGGAGATTGAAAGCTCCAAGAGTTTGACTAAAGTTTGGTAAAACATAATGTTGGGAAAGATGTTCCAACATGAAGGTTTCAGCCCCAGACTAAAGATGTCGAGTGAAATGTCACAGCATGTAGATTTGACATCATGACTGTCACAACAGGTTTTATTTAAATCTATTCCAAGATTCAAGGCGCGATGGGCAGTGGATCAAGGATCAAAGATATGAAGCCAAACGAAGAAGAAGACTATAAAAGAAGACCAAGACCTAGGCAGAAAGTTTGAGAGGATGACATAAACTTAGCAATCCTATTTTGTAAAGTAGGGTTTAGGGTTTGAGAGTCATAGGTTTCTCTTGTAAGTCTCCCTCTGTATCGATTTGATGCAATGTGGTAGACATAGGTACTTGTACAGATTAAGAAACCCGTAGGTAATGAATCGTGTATTGTTCTTAGATGAAGCTTTGAAGCAAATCCAAGTTAACTTGTTAGTCAAGGATGCTTGACTAAACTCTGTATTGGAAGGGGTGTCTTTCAATAGGGATGATACAGTTATGATGTAGTAACTGTTAGATAATCACAGGTTGTGATTTAGGGAGTGAGATGGGTTTCTCTAATCATTTAGATTTGACTTCTAATGATAAAGTCTTCATTGGGTAGTGATAGGTAAACGTGGGTGTTTACTGTAAACCTTAGGTTGTGTACATAAAACTATATTACTGATAGTGGGTTCTTCTTCCTGGATTGGTATCCCTTAGATGTAGGTGAGTTGCACCGAACTGGGTCATCATATTTTGTGTTGTTTATCATTATGCAATTTAGAGTCCAGTTTTGATTAACATGTTGGAACAGATGCCGAAACATCTGTGACTCTGTAGTTACTGATATTCAAGGTATTAGTTTGCTGTTATGTTCTTGTTTAAATGATTATGCAAAATAATGTCTTGACATGTGTTAGGACATCTGCTGTCTTCTATGCCAGAATTTCATGTGTAATCAGCTTGTAAGAAGCATAATAGTGCACACAAAAATCCTTGAATAAGGTGTTGTTCCTTAAGCGGTCGAGTGATGACCAGAATGCTTGAGATGACTAAACGTGTTTCTAACAGCTTAGTGAATGATGTTCCTTGAGCGGTCGAGTGAAGACCAGGATGCTTGAGAGGGCCAAGTCATTGTTAAATGGCTTGGAGGTTGATTCCTTGAGAGGCGAGTGATAGCCAGGATTCTCAAGAAGGCAATGAAAGGTATATATTGTGGTTGTAATCGTTGATGATTATTGGATTAAGTCCTTGTGATAAGGCGAAATCACCTTGAGGGGTGGACTGAAGTAACTTCGTTAACAGTGAACCAGGATAAAAATAATTGTGTTCATTTATTTTTATTTATATGTTAACGTCATTATTTTAAATTCCGCAAATGGGGACGAAATATGAAACCCAATTCAAACCCCCATTCCTTGTGTTTTTCAACCTTCAATTGGTATCAGAGCTTCGGTTCTGTTATTAATGTTTATCAAACACTTAGTTATCAAACACTTAACCGTTTCAGATAACTAACTAAATCAGCAAATCAAGGTGTTACCTCACCCAACTTTGAAAGATGCTCATCAAGGAAATCATACTGAATGAGAAAAGAATTTTCAAATTTCTCTATTCTTCTCAAGTGATCAATCACTAGATTTTTACCTCCAATTTCATCTTTGATATTTAAATAAAATTTTGGAGCAAAAGATCCACCAAATCAATCTCGATTTTGCTTCTAGTTTTTTCAAGATGAACTTCAAAGTTGCACAATCAATAAAAATAACTACCATGGAACCTAGCAAATGTGATCTAAATTTATAAAGAGCAAACACAATATTCAAAATCTCTTTTTTAGTGGTAGTATAATTTGATTGTGCATAATCTAAAGTTCTAAAAGTATAGAGAATAACATAGGAAATCTTTTTAACTCTTTGGGCAAGGACATCTTTTACTACATAGATAGACACATCACACATGATTCAAAGAAACTGGTCTAATTGGAGGGCTGGTTAATGGAAGTAACGGTCTCCGTCTTTTTAAAGAAATGATACATCTTTTTTTTTTTTTTTGTATTTTTCATCAAATGTAAAATTTACATCATGGTATAATTAATATTAAAGTATAAGAGAGTGATAAATATTTGAATAAACTGTGTGTTTAAAAGAACTACGGAGACTATATTATATATAGAGAGATTTACAGCTAACTACATGTTATAGTCGATGTGGGACTATATACCAATATTCTTAACACTCCCTCTTAAGCTGGATCACAAATGTAATCCACTCAAGAACCCCTAAGAGACCTTGTAAACATATCAACAAATTGGTCTTTAGATTTGACAAAGGTTGTGGTGATTTCTCTTGAAAATACCTTGTCCCTTACATAATGACAGTCTATTTCTATGTGCTTGGTCCGTTCATGGAAAATCATATTAGATGCAATGTGGAATGCCGTTTGATCATCGCATATGAGTTTTGTGTTCTGAATATCTCCTAACCTAAGTTGAGATAGTAAATTTTTAAGCCATACAAACTCCTTTAAGGTTGGTACCATAACACGATATTCAACTTCAACACTAGATATTGCAACTGTGTTTTTTTATTGCTTCTCCATGAGATCATATTACCTCCAATCAAAACACAATATCTGGATGTGGATCTCATATCCAACGGTGATCTGACGCAGTCTTCATCTGAATAATAAATGATTTTATCATCTCCCTTATCTTCATATAATAGTCATATTTCTTGTGCATTCTTTATATATCTAAGAATTCAAATGACTGCATCCTAATGAATATAACAAGGAACATTAGAAATGGGATCACAAGGCTCACCACAAATGTAATATCTGGTGTGGTGATTGAAGGATAGTTGAGTCTACCCACAATCTGTTGATATCTTTCCGAGTCTTTCAATGGCTCCCCCTGACCCATAAGAAGCTTGAAGTTGGGATCCATATGAGTATCAATAAGACGACAATCAAGCATACCAATTTCACTGAGAATGTCTAATGCATAATTACGCTGGTTGATTGCAATGCTGAATCAGGATTGGGCAACTTCAATGCCTAAAAAGTATCTGAGTGGTCCCAAGTCTTTTGTATGGAATTTTTTTAAAAGATGTGATTTGAGATGCTGCATATCCTCTGGTGTGGTGATTGTAGGATAGTTGAGTCTACCCATAATCCGTTGATATCTTCTCGGGTATTTCAATGGCTCCCTGACCCAGAAGAAGCTTGAAGTTGGGATCCGTACGAGTATCAATAAGACGACAATCAAGCATACTAATTTCACTGAGAATGTCTAAGGCATAATTGTGCTGGTCGATTGCAATGTCGGATAAGGATTGGGAAACTTCAATGCCTAAAAAGTATCTGAGTGGTCCTATGTCTTTTGTATGGAAATTTTTAAAAGATGAGTTTTGAGATATTGGATATCCTCTGTATCATTTCCAGTGATAGCAATGTCACTAACATATACCACAAGAAAAATGCACCGATCGATGGAGGAACGAAGGAAGAAAATATAGTAATTTGCTTCACATTTATTCATACCAAATTGCATCAAGACAAAACAAAAATGACCTAACCAAGAACATGGGGATTATTTCAGCCCATAAAGATAATGCCGAAGCTGACAAACAAGTCTAGAATTTTCAGGAACAGTAAAACCTAGAGGTGGATCCATATAAACATCTTCCTCTATTTTTGTGTGTAAAAAGGAATTTTTAATGTCCAACTAATGAAATGGCCAATGGTGAATAACAACCATAGAAAGAAGGAGGCAGACTAAACTTATTTTGGCCACCAGAGAAAAAATGTCACCATAATCAAGATAAAATATTTGTGTGTATCCTTTGGCTATCAAACGGGCTTTGTAACGACCAATCTGACACTCTGGTCCAACTTTTACTGTATAAATCCACCGACATCCCATTGTAGTATCGTCTGGAGGTAAAGTAATAATGTCCCAAGTGTTATTTAAATGTAATGCAGTCATTTCTTCCACCATCACCTGACACCTATTTGTGTAACACCCTGATTTTTTAAATTAGAGTTTTTATTCAATTTTTGGTGTTTAGTGTGATTATTACTGTGTTATTATTTAGAAATTAATGATAATGTAGATGTAGTGATATTGGTGTAGAAATAATTGAAATATCTGGAAAAACAAAGGTAATAACTAATTAATGAAATTTTGGAGTTAATAATAATAATTAATAAAAAAAAGAGTTGAAGGTATTTAAGAAATTATGAGTTAGTAAAGAAAATTAATAAATTAGAGAGGGGTAAAGAGAGATATTTGGAAAAATTAAGGTGGTTAGTTGGAATGAAAATAAATTAGGGTTATTATATAAAAGAGAGGGAATGAGAAAAGGGGTTAAGAAACACTTATATGTTATTGAGAAAAGGGAGACAAAGAGGAAACCCTAGCAGTGAGAAGTTCAAGAGTAAAATCTCTCATCACCAATCAAAAAATTTCTCCATAGTTGAGGTAGGAGAGAGGGGGGCGGGGGGGGGGGGGGGGGGGGGGGGGGGGTTCATTCTATATTTGGTGTTTGAGCATTGGGATAGTAGGATTTCCCTTAACCCATTATTAGGTTGTGTGATCCTAAAATTGTGAGATTTTGTGAAAAACCTCAATGTTTATGAGTTATGTATCTTAATAGATTATACCATGCCAATATTGTGAATTTTCTGTGCTCTTGTGGTATTGATATGGTGTGGAATATGTTATTGAAACATGAAGAAACTAAATAATAATGTTCATATAAGAATGTGATAAATTGATGAAAAACAATGATGATTTGTGATTATTGATGCATAAATATGTTGAATTCATGCTCTTTATGACATAACAAATACAGTATATTGAGTATGTGTTGATTTCTGCATGTTAGGACTGTCATTTAATGAGAATTTGGGAATTTAGGGATGATTTTGTGTAAAAATGCAGAAATTTGCACACTGGTATGCGATGACGCCCATCACACTTGGTGACAGGCTGACCGTCACCCCTAGTGAAGGGCTGGCCGTTACCACACTGGAGCAGACGACAAGTCTTACCCAACTGACGAGCGTTAGCGATACTGATGGGAGCATAACCATACCGTCATTGCGTGATGACGACAACCCTTAGTGCTACAGAACATCATCATTTGATGGGTAACCTCAAGGGGGTGGCGACGACCGTCATGACTGTGATGGTCATATCATAAGCCTTTACTTAGTCTATTTTTCATGATCAGATTAATTTTTCATACGGATTTTGATTTTCCGATGTATTTCATATTGTTTTAAGTCATAAGTGCTAGGTAGTGAGTATGTGATGGCAAAAAATTCATCGACGGTCTTCCCTTGAGTAAAAAATTGAGTAATTACGCAATCATGAGAGTCTAGTGTTTAAAGAATCATCAGTGGACTTATGTCGTGAATACCATAAATATGAGTATTGTAACACCCCCTTTCTATACCCCAAAATAATCAAATAATCATTTAGGCACATATTAAAAATTTCGTCAGAGTATAATTATAACATGGCATAGAAGAGGCATGTCACATCATACACAATTTTACAACATACAACACCTGCTCAAAACGTTGATATGCAACAGTGGGGTAACTTTGCAACAGAGGAACTTTGTCCTTACATCCACATTTCAATATTTAGAATAAAAGCGGAAAATCTAAACATTGAACCATATTCAAACATATATACAGGGATATATACTTCACCAAGTATTATCCACCAACATAATTCATGTTTACATCAACATTTATCCACAAGATACATCTACAAATGTATCACAAAAGAATAATATACATCCTAGCTACCCGGTGCTACATATCAGAGCCAACCGACCAAAAGAATGAAAACACGCTCCACAAAAAGACCTCCAGCATACCTACTCTGCAATGCCTCATAGAGCATTATAAAACAGCAGAAGGGTGAGAAATATTATCATAATAACAATGCCTAGAATTATATATATATCTTAGCATAAAAATACCGATATTCCACATTCTCACCACAATTCGCCCAAACTCACCCGTATACATCACAATGTATATGTATATATCAACCAAGTATATTCATCATGCATAATTTCACAATTCCCAATCATTCCACATAAACATACACAATTATGTTTACTCAACAACACATCATTATAAAGATGATAAATGCAAATCATAGAGACCGACTCACGACTCTATGCAAATGTAATGCGGTACCGACTCAATCATCTCAAGTTCACTCAGGAACTTCTACTGGAACCATCGCTCGTTACCAAAGTAACTCCCCGTCGGGCCTACGATGTTCACCCATTACTCACACCCCACATGGGCACACAATGTTTATGGATCGCTCACACCCCACCTGGGCACACGACCCGATCGCTCACACCCCACACGCGGGCACACGATCCGATTGCTCACACCTCACATAGGCACACAATCGTTCGTAACCATCGCTCACACCTCACATAGGCACACGATGTTACCACGGATTCTCATTAGAATCGCTCAACACAAGAATGTATTTCATGATGCCTCACATGCAAAATGACACAAGACATTCTTGAAATGCATACATATTCACAATATATTCATG
Organism: Lathyrus tuberosus; assembly: GCA_022829125.1. NCBI lineage: Eukaryota > Viridiplantae > Streptophyta > Magnoliopsida > Fabales > Fabaceae > Lathyrus > Lathyrus tuberosus. Next base: position 44,504 of record JALAZF010000084.1, read on the forward strand.
TATTCATCTCATACAATCACATACAATCTATATACATTCACATCAATGCACTATTGTACGATTCGCATTCAAACACACAGTCAAAACGGTAAAAGTCGCTACATAGCACTATTCCCGACTTTTCGACATAATAAAATCTGCCAACATTTTCCACACCATCATAATCACAATGTACAGCTCAATGGCTTTCCAACGATATAAAGAACGCCTAAATCGGAGTTACGGCTCGAGAATTATGAATTTTAAAAGAAAAGAAAATTATATGAAAAAAAACAAAAGCGCCCGGCGACAGGAAAGTTTCGCCCGGCGACGCTTCATTTTCGCCTTCGCTTCGCCCGGCGAAGAAGGGGCGAAGGAAATTCCCCCAAACCTGAACCAAACCAGTAGCTTGGCACCCTCGCGCCTCTCAATTTTGCCCGACGAAGGCTCGAACCGCCCGGCGCTCTGGGCCTTTCGCCCGGCGCTCTGCACCAGAAGCAGAAATTCTGCTTCGTTTTCACTGTTCCAAAACCCCCAAAATCTCCATTTTCTCCCCCAAATCACTTCCAACAGCAAAACAATTCATAGCAATGATTCATAAACATATGGAGATTATACAACACAAATTATATCGATTTCTATCCGCGAAAACATCGATTTCTACCATTTTCTACACAAATGGGTTTATACCCCAAAACTCATGAAAATCAACAAAATCAACAATACAATCATACATAATCATACACATTGCTAAGATAACAAGATTTCACACCCTTACCCGAATTCCAACTTGCTCTGTGATTGATCTTGATGAATTTTCCTAGTTTTCCTCTTTTCCTCTTCCTCCTCTTTCTTTCTCTTCTTCTTTTCTCTAATTCCCTTTTCTTACTATTTGTCCTTCTATTTTTCCTTTCTATCTCTTTTCTTTCTATTTCTTTCTTTTCTATTTCTTTCTCTCATTTTCCAAACAATCAATTAATTCATTTTTCTCACAAATTCTAATTCCACTTAATTTCTAATTTATCATTAATTGAGAAAAGTCTAAAATACTCTCCATTCTAATTTCCCCGAAAACTCTCAAAAACGGCAAAATAACACAACATGTCAAGATAGCATATTCACACACCAATTTCACCAATAAAATAATTATCACTCAATTTAAATGAAATAATCAACAAAATGGGAATAATTGGAATCAGGGCGTTACAACTCTCCCCTACTTTAGAAATTTTCGTCCTCGAAAATATTACCTGATCCAAACAAGTCTGGATACGACTCTCGCATCCTACTCTCTAGTTCCCAAGTCATATTTCCTTCTGCAGCGCCTCCCCACGCTACCTTTACAAGCGCAATATCCTTGCCTCTGAGCTTCTTAACTTCATGATCCAGAATCCTAATCGGCAAAGCTTCCACCGTAAGGTTATCTCTCACTTCAACCTCGTCCATAGGAATAACATGTGACGGATCCGGAACATACTTCCGAAGTTCCGAAATATGGAATACATCATGCAAATTAGAAAGATTCGGAGGCAACGCCACATGGTAAGCCACATCACCAACTCGTGCAGAAATCTGATACGGACCAATAAAACGAGAAGTCAACTTCTTTGACTTCAAAGCACGACCCACACCCATAACCGATGTAACTCTCAAAAACACATGGTCGCCTTCTTGAAACTCAAGATCTTTTCTCCTCTTGTCATGATAACTCTTTTGTCTACTTTGAGAAGCTTTCATCTTCTCACGGATAAACTTCACTTTCTCCGTCGTTTGTTGTACCATCTCCGGTCCAACTACCGTCCTCTCACCTGTTTCATGCCAACACAAAGGTGTTCGACATCTTCGACCATATAAAGCCTCGAATGGTGCCATACCTATACTTGAATGAAAACTATTATTGTAAGTGAATTCAATCAACGCCAAATAACTATCCCAAGCACCACTTTGCTCGAGTACACAAGCACGCAATAAATCCTCCAACGATTGAATCGTTCTCTCGGTTTGACCGTCCGTTTGCGGATGATAGGCCGAACTCAATCTTAGCTTAGAACCCAATTCCTTTTGTAAACTCTCCCAAAACCTCGATGTGAATCTAGGATCTCTATCCGATACAATACTCTTAGGAACTCCATGTAGCTTCACAACCACAAGAACATAAATCTCGGCTAACCTCTCCAAAGGATAACTAATATCAATTGGAATGAAATGAGCAGATTTAGTAAGCCTATCAACAATTACCCAAATAGCATTATGTCCTCTTTGCGTATTCGGCAATCCCGTGACAAAATCCATCGATATACTATCCCATTTCCACTCCGGAATGTCCAACGGTTGCATCAATCCACTAGGCTTTTGATGTTCTACCTTCGAATTTTGACAAGTTAAGCACGCATACACAAATTGAGCCACACCTCTCTTTAATCCGGACCACCAAAAGAGTTTCTTCAAATCTTGATACATTTTATTCGCTCCCGGATGAATACTTAAGTTACTTCGGTGTCCTTCTTCCAATATCATCTTTTTCAACTCCGCATCATCGGGAATACAGATACGACCACGAAATCTCAAAACTCCAAAGTTATCAACCTTGAAATCCTCATTTTCATTCATTATCAAATCAACAAACTTCAAGTCCAACTTTTGCTTTTCACATACGGTTGCAAGAAAATCATTTGTAACATGTAGCATACCAAGTCTCACACTTCTCGGAGTCATTTCACAAACCAAATTCAAGTCTCTAAAATTCTCCAAAAGTTCCCATTCTCTCATCATCAATGCGGACATATGTAACGACTTCCGACTCAAAGCATCGGCCACCACGTTTGCCTTACCCGGATGGTAATTCAAATTAAAATCATAATCCTTCAAAAGCTCTAACCACCTCCTTTGTCTCATGTTCAATTCTTTTTGATCAAATAAATATTTCAAGCTCTTGTGATCGCTAAAAACTTCAAATCTCGCCCCATAAAGATAATGCCTCCAAAATTTCAAAACGAACACCACGGCCGCCAACTCCAAGTCATGCGTAGGATAATTCTTTTCATGCACTCTCAATTGTCTTGAAGCATAAGCCACAACTTTTCCATCTTGCATCAAAACACCACCTAAACCAACCAAGGAAGCATCACAATACACAACAAATGGTTCATTAGGATTAGGCAAAATCAAGATCGGAGCCGTTGTCAATCTTCTTTTTAACTCATTGAAACTCTCTTCACAATGAATATCCCAAATGAAAGCCTTTTCCTTACAAGTCAATTGCGTTAACGGAAGTGCCAACTTCGAGAATCCCTCAATAAACCTCCGATAATAACCCGCCAATCCTAAAAAGCTTCGAATCTCCGTAACCGATCTAGGAGCCTCCCATTGCGTCACCGCATCAATCTTGGATGGATCAACACTAATACCACTACCGGAAATAACATGTCCGAGGAAACTTACTTCCGACAACCAAAATTCACATTTTGACAACTTAGCATACAATTGTTTCTCTTTCAAGATTTGCAACACAATTCTCAAATGCTCTTCATGCTCCTCTTGAGACTTAGAATAAATCAAAATATCATCGATGAACACAACCACAAAACGATCTAACTGTTCATGAAAGATACGATTCATGTATTCCATGAACACACCCGGCGCATTAGAAACCCCGAATGGCATCACGGAATATTCGTAATAGCCATACCGTGTCCTAAAGGCCGTCTTTCGAATATCCTCTTCTTTCACACGAATCTGGTGATATCCCGATCTCAAATCAATCTTGCTAAACACACGCGCACCAACCAATTGGTCCATCAAATCATCGATCCTTGGAAGCGGATACTTGTTCTTAATTGTCACCTTGTTTAATTGTCGATAATCAATGCATAACCGCATACTCCCATCCTTTTTCTTTACCAACAATACCGGAGCACCCCAAGGAGAAACACTTGGCCTTACAAATCTCTTGTCCAACAAGTCATTCAATTGCTTCTTCAATTCTACCAACTCCGATGCCGACATACGATACGGTGCCATCGAAATCGGTCTAGTACCCGGAACTAGATCAATAGAAAACTCAACTTCTCTTTCCGGCGGTACATCCTTAATGTCCTCAGGAAACACCTCAGGAAAATCACAAACAACAGGAAACACATCAAGGGACACTTGACTATCCACGGACAATGATGCAAACAAACAGAACAATTGAGCTTCGTCCGCTAAAAGTTTCTTCAATTCTTTAGTGGAGAGGAAACTCTCTAATTCATCATCTTCCAAAGAAGGAAACCTTACTAACTTGTGATAGCAATCTATATGAACTCGATTAAATCGCAACCAGTTCATACCCAAGATTACGTCTAAACCTTCCAACGGCAAACACACTAAATCCATCTCGAAGTCTTTACCATAAATGGTCAAAGGACAACTTAAACAAACCAACGAAGTAGTTACTGACCCCATTGCTGGAGTATCAATAACCATCTTACCATCCATCAGAGACAACACAAGATTCAAACGCTCCACGCACTCAGACGAAATAAACGAATGAGTCGCTCCCGTATCAATAATAGCAACTAAAGGCGTACTATTAATAAAGCATGTACCTTTAATCAAACGGTCTGCACTAGTAGTTTGAGTCCCTGCCAGTGCAAACACCTTTCCGCCCGCTTGAGCTTGTTTCGGCTCAGTACACTTAGTACTAATGTGACCAACTTCTCCACAATTATAGCACTTCACCATATTCCTTCTACAATCTGTAGCAATATGCCCAAGGCCCCCACAGTTAGAACATTTCACCACAGTCTTCTCACACTCAAATGATTTATGACCTATTTCACCACACTTATAACACTTAATGGGACCGGAACCTCCTCCTCTAGATCTCTTCTCAAAGTTTCCCCTATGCTTGCCCTTATCAGCGGGTGTCACATACGGTCCACTTCTAGCTTGTTGCTTTCCCTTCCTCTCATTCAAACTTTTATAATGTGTAGAACGAGCCTTGCTATCTTCCTCGAAGATTCTACAACATTCCGTCAAGTCCGAAAACCTTCTTATCCTTTGATATCCCACAGCCTGTTTAATCTCAGGACGCAAACCATTCTCATATTTAATACACTTTGAGAACTCAGCAGTAATCGCAGCATAATGAGGATGGAATTGAACCAACTCCACAAATTTAGCAGTATAGTCCACCACTGACATACTACCTTGTTTCAATTCAAGGAACTCCATCTCCTTCTTCACTTTCACACTTTCAGGGTAATACTTCCTTAAGAACTCAGTACGAAATAAATCCCAAGTTACTTCTTCGTCATCCACCTCAAGAACTTCACGCATACCGACCCACCAATCGTCGGCTTCTTCCTTCAGCATGTGAGACCCAAGCCTCACTTTATTCTCTTCTGCACAGTCCATGACCCTGAAGATCCTTTCAATCTCTTTCAACCAAAGTTGAGCACCATCGGGATCAAATCTTCCTTTGAAAACCGGTGGTTGATTCTTCCTGAACTCGTCATTAGCATTCACATTCGGCGCACCTTGCACCGCCCTAGCCATTGCTTCCAAAGCAGCAGCCATCACATTGTCGTTTCTACCAGCCATATTCTAATCATTCCCAAAAATAACAACAAGGTTAAACAACAATTCAAACAATACGACAACAAGACAGACACAACTGACTCAACTCTGGCTCTGATACCACTTAATGTAACACCCCCTTTCTATACCCCCAAATAATTAAATAATCATTTAGGCACATATTAAAAATTTTGTCAGAGTATAATTATAACATGGCATAGAAGAGGCATGTCACATCATACACAATTTTACAACATACAACACCTGCTCAAAACGTTGATATGCAACAGTGGGGTAACTTTGCAACAGAGGAACTTTGTCCTTACACCCACATTTCAATATTTAGAATAAAAGCGGAAAATCTAAACATTGAACCACATTCAAACATATATACAGGGATATATACTTCACCAAGTATTATCCACCAACATAATTCATGTTTACATCAACATTTATCCACAAGATACATGTACAAATGTATCACAAAAGAATAATATACATCCTAGCTACCCGGTGCTACATATCAGAGCCAACCGACCAAAAGAATGAAAACATGCTCCACAAAAAGACCTCCAGCATACCTACTCTGCAATGCCTCATAGAGCATTATAAAACAACAGAAGGGTGAGAAATATTATCATAATAACAATGCCTAGAATTATATATATATCTTAGCATAAAAATACCCATATTCCACATTCTCACCACAATTCGCCCAAACTCACCCGTATACATCACAATGTATATGTATATATCAACCAAGTATATTCATCATGCATAATTTCACAATTCCCAATCATTCCACATAAACATACACAATTATGTTTACTCAACAACACATCATTATAAAGATGATAAATGCAAATCATAGAGACCGACTCACGACTCTATGCAAATGCAATGCGGTACCGACTCAATCATCTCAAGTTCACTTAGGAACTTCTACTGGAACCATCGCTCGTTACCAAAGTAACTCCCCGTCGGGCCTACGATGTTCACCCATTGCTCACACCCCACATGGGCACACAATGTTTATGGATCGCTCACACCCCACCTGGGCACACGACCCGATCGCTCACACCCCACACGCGGGCACACGATCCGATTGCTCACACCTCACATAGGCACACAATCGTTCGTAACCATCGCTCACACCTCACATAGGCACACGATGTTACCACGGATTCTCATTAGAATCGCTCAACACAAGAATGTATTTCATGATGCCTCACATGCAAAATGACACAAGACATTCTTGAAATGCATACATATTCACAATATATTCATGTATTCATCTCATACAATCACATACAATCTATATACATTCACATCAATGCACTATTGTACGATTCACATTCAAACACACAGTCAAAACGGTAAAAGTCGCTACATAGCACTATTCCCGACTTTTCGACATAATAAAATCGGCCAACATTTTCCACACCATCATAATCACAATGTACAGCTCAATGGCTTTCCAACGATATAAAGAACGCCTAAATCGGAGTTACGGCTCGAGAATTATGAATTTTAAAAGAAAAGAAAATTATATGAAAAAAAACAAAAGCGCCCGGCGACAGGAAAGTTTCGCCCGGCGACGCTTCATTTTCGCCTTCGCTTCGCCCGGCGAAGAAGGGGCGAAGGAAATTCCCCCAAACCTGAACCAAACCAGTAGCTTGGCACCCTCGCGCCTCTCAATTTCGCCCGGCGAAGGCTCGAACCGCCCGACGCTCTGGGCCTTTCGCCCGGCGCTCTGCACCAGAAGCAGAAATTCTGCTTCGTTTTCACTGTTCCAAAACCCCCAAAATCTCCATTTTCTCCCCCAAATCACTTCCAACAGCAAAACAATTTATAGCAATGATTCATAAACATATGGAGATTATACAACACAAATTATATCGATTTCTATCCGCGAAAACATCGATTTCTACCATTTTCTACACAAATGGGTTTATACCCCAAAACTCATGAAAATCAACAAAATCAACAATACAATCATACATAATCATACACATTGCTAAGATAACAAGATTTCACACCCTTACCCGGATTCCAACTTGCTCTGTGATTGATCTTGATGAATTTTCCTAGTTTTCCTCTTTTCCTCTTCCTCCTCTTTCTTTCTCTTCTTCTTTTCTCTAATTACCTTTTCTTACTATTTGTCCTTCTATTTTTCCTTTCTATCTCTTTTCTTTCTATTTCTTTCTTTTCTATTTATTTCTCTCATTTTCCAAACAATCAATTAATTCATTTTTCTCACAAATTCTAATTCCACTTAATTTCTAATTTATCATTAATTGAGAAAAGTCTAAAATACTCTCCATTCTAATTTCCCCGAAAACTCTCAAAAACGGCAAAATAACACAACATGACAAGATAGCATATTCACACACCAATTTCACCAATAAAATAATTATCACTCAATTTAAATGAAATACTCAACAAAATGGGAATAATTGGAATCGGGGCGTTACAAGTATTATTATAGTAATATGTATATGAGGCAATTTGAAAGTTAGGACGTAAGTCCGATGTTAATGCGATAATTTTTGTATATGTGAAAGACTTATTAATACCTTGTGATTCGGTAAGAACCAATGTGTTATGTGTTTAGGTTTGGTGAGAACCAGTGCTGTTTGAGTTAAGGTTCGCGATAACTTGTGTTTAGCCTTTTTGGCGATGTTATAAGCTTCACGAGAACTAGTGTTTAGTCTTTTTGTCGGTGCTATTATGTTCTTAAGAACCAGTGTTAGCTTTAAGCGACGATGTTAAAAACATGGTGTTGGAGGTTTGGATGGACGATATGCATTTCTTTGAAAGTATCCATGCATCATATATATTGGATTTAGGTAGAACTTTGATCTGGTGTTAGGACTTCGGTCCGGTGTTTTAGGATTTTCAGTAAAGTACCTCTGAAATCTGGTTATGGTACCACATGCATGGGAGTAAATGATACGAACATTACATATTTAGTCTTGTCTGTGTTTGTGAATTTGTGTAACTGTTATTGACTGTAAATAATGTATTGCATATTATCCTTGTTATTTTTATATCATTTAATTATAGAATGTATTCTCTTCCCTTCTTTGTTTCCATGTCATGTAAACATATACCTATGCAGATGATTCTCAGGCTGAGATTGAGAAATGATAGTTGATGATTAATTATGGAGGAGGACGTAGATGATCTCTTCAATTGCTTTTCTTTCTAATTTATGTTTTGTCGAACCTTAAGTTGTATAGTAGTCTTATTCCGAATAGTAGCTCTGATATTGTAACATTGGGCTGAGATCTTTTTATCATTGTTTTATTTTGGCTTGAACTGAATTATTATGTTTTACTATTATGTTCTGGATTTAATTTTTCTTTTTTAAATAAAAGTTGAGTACTTTGTTATGTGACATCCTTGTCTCATTCTATTATATCCCGTAATATTTTATAAATAAAAAGAAATTTTTATTGGGGGTTTAGGATGTTACAATTGGGATCAGTCATAGCTCCACATACATACTTAGAAACAGACACATAATTCAAAGCAGAAACAAAAGAAACATAGGGAGTTGAGAGACAATTATAATTTAAAATGCATGCATATTTAGGACTTGAATGATGAGTAGGGGTGGCAAACGGGCATACCCGTCCCGTTTAGGCCCGTCCCTTAAAGCCCACAAAAAAACAGAGCAGGTGGGACAGGCATATTTGAGAATGCAGCGTAAAACCTTGTCGCGCAATGCATTAAAGTGAGGGCGGAGCAGGGAGGGCCCGCAGACATTGACCATTTTTGGCCTAAAAATGATAAAATTGTAGTAAAAGTCTTGACCCGCAAAAGTATACAAAAAAACGGGGCGGGCAGGGCCGGACCCGTTTTGCCACCCCTAATGATGAGAACAAATACCTTTTCCTAATGTTATTGGAAGGTTAAATCCAGGTGACGTAACTAGAGGAACAATTGGAGCAGGAGACGGTGGTGGTTGATTATATCATCTATCAACACTGGTGGCATGTGCTTCAATTGCTTCTCAAAGCCTTACACATCAACGTTTGAATAAACCTAGCTTTAATAAAATGCGTCTTTTAGTTCCTAGTTTTTCTAACTTGCGTCATTTTAGTGTCAATCGTGTCAATTAGGCAAACATTTTCATCACACCTATTGTCAACGAGCAAATAAAAGTGTTGCATCACCTTTTACTTTAGTTCGTTATGATATTTAGGGTCTTAGTCGGGTCAAGTCAATTTTAGGATTTTATTACTTCGTAACCTTTATCAATGATTTTTCACGACGTACTTGGTTATTTTTGATAAAAAACCATTCAAATGTCTTCCATATTGTTCTGGACTGGACCAATGGCTAGACATGGCCCAATCTGCTTCTGCTCCAGAGCGGCCCAAATTGCCTAAGTCCAATCCACGAAGGGGAGAAAGTTACCTTTCTGCCCTCTAACCGGGCAAGGAATACATCGCTCCTCCCTGGAGTTACTTCCCGTCACGCACGACTTCACTGCTCCCCGAACAGTTAAGGGCAGGTGCCGGAAACCACGCTTATGCCCAACATAATGGCTAGTTTCGGGCACCCCTGCCCGACATAACGGCTAGTTGGGGCAGTTACCTATTCTTCGGGAAAACGGTTATTTCACCCCGAAAATAGGAACGTTGGCCACGCGCTGGGGGCTCTATATAAACCCCCTCGCTTGAGAGGGTCAGGTATCCAATATTCACCCTAAGAACTCATACTTTGTACTTGCCCATTTTCTCTGACCCTTTCTTACTTGAGCGTCGGAGTACCTTGCAGGTACACCCCCTCCTCTCCATACGACCAGCATCCCTGACACACTTGGTGGCCCACTTCTACAGGATCTGATCCAGCCTTCACGATCAGTGGCACCGTCTGTGGGAAACATTGTTCTCCCCATCTTTCTTTCCTCAGAAACCGAAGATGAAAACAATTCTCAAAGATCATCACGATCATGGCCTCCCAAGATCGCACCAAGGATGCTCTCCAAACCACCATCCTCCCCGTCAACAAATCTGATGTTGACGGCCATTCATCTCTCCTTTGAGATACCCTTTTCCTCAGGGGGAGCCACCGCTTCTCCTTCCCCTACCCCTGCTGATCACAACAACGATCAACCTTCACTTGACGTCCAGCCCGTTCCTGTTCCGGCCAACGTCGACCGGCCGTGGCGGCCCTCCTGGAGGCGATCAACAAAACCAACACCCTGATCCTGCAGCAAAACAAGAGGATCGGGGCATTAGAAGAGTCCAGCCATCCAAGATCCCCTCCTCCGCGGAGGAACCAGCGACAATCAAGGAGCCCGCAGCCTCGGAGAGACATCGACCGAAGACTGCGCCAAGAGCCTGATTCTCAAGCATCCTGGAAGTGCGACCAGATCTACCTGCGTGACCAGCATATTCACGACCACAAGAGGACTCAAGGAACGAGTAATCTCCCCCGGTCAATTCTAAAGGCTGGGCCCACTCACCTTCTCCTCGAAGGAACCGCTCACCTTCTCCGCGAAGGAACCACTCCCCTTCTCCCTGGAGGACCCGCCGCCGCGAGCATCCCCTTCGGTCCCCATCATACACCAGTTCTAGCAGTGATGACGAGCCTCGTGGCCCGTTGTCCTAGGAGATCTTGGCTGTTAGTTCTTGGATTGGCTGGAATTTTGGTAAAACAAAGTATATTCAATGTTGATGTTTAGGTACTGATGTTGCAACATTGAGATTTAACACTGGGCTGTGTTAAGTATTTAATTTGCTGAAGTTGGTTGTCTGATGTCACATAGGCGATGTTGTGACATTAGATATGGAGAATTAATAACATTAGGTTGTGATGTTGTTAGGGTTGCGTGTTAGCTGGAATTGTGGAGAGCAAGCTGTCTCATTGGATGCGAATATCTTGGGATAGATATTTTCTGCTGCATAGGAGATCTGGTGCAGATTTGTAGGAGATTTAAAAGGTTGAAGATTTAAAAAGATTTTAGGAGAAAATCTGTTTTAAATATTCAGTTTTAAATAACAAATCTGGGAGATATTGTAGCAGGTCCAAGACAAATTCAAGGAGCTATATAAAGCGCACAAGACCAAAGGAAAAAGTGACAGAAATACAGAGAGAAGATCAAGAGCATAGGCTGAGTGTCTTGAGTATTTTGTACGAGTTGTATAACTAAAATTCTAGGGGAATTGCTGAGTCGTATTCAGTCCTCTCTTAAAAGCTGTGAAGCAAAAGAGAGTTAGTACTTGATCAAAGCTGTGAAGTAAGGTCAACGTTGCTCAAAGAGGTTGTTCTTTGAAGTGTTTTAGGGATTGAGTAGTGTTCTCATATCTAAGTGGGTTCTTAGGTAGAAAGTCACTAGTAGGAATTAAGTTTAGGAGATTGTCAACTGAGTTGTTGAGTCTGTAAATTAATTCTACAAGTAGTGAATTTCATCCCTGGCTTGGTAGCCCCCAGACGTAGGTAGTTAGACCGAACTGGGTGAACAATTCTTGGTGTTGCTTTGTTACTGTTATTACTATCCATTGTGCAGAGTGTGTTGTTGTGACATCGCACCTTAACGTCACACGTCTGATACCAGAATTTCAATTGGTATCAGAGCAGGCATCCTGTTTGTCTCTGGGTGAGATCTAGGGAAGTTACTTTCTGGTGTAAAGATGGACAAAGAAGTTGAAGGATTCGTCAACAGACCCCCTATTTTGGATGGATCCAATTATGATTATTGGAAGCCAAGGATGACTACCTTCTTAAAATCCTTGGACAGCAGGGCATGGAAGGCCATTATTAAAGAGTGGAAAGCACCTGTTATGTATGAAAAAGATGATGCTGACAAAGATAAAGAAGGCACCTCTAAGCCAAAGCCTGAAGAAGAGTGGACCAAGGAGGAAGATGAACTCGCCCTTGGAAATTCCAAAGCTCTAAATGCAATCTTCAATGGAGTGGATAAGAATATTTTCAGGTTAATCAATACCTGTGAGGTTGCTAAGGAAGCGTGGGATATTTTGAAGGCTACTCATGAAGGCACATCTAGAGTTAAAATGTCAAGACTTTAGATTTTAACATCAAAATTTGAAAGCCTAAAGATGAAGGACGATGAGACTATTCATGACTTCCACATGAATGTTCTGGAGCTGGCTAATGCATTCAGTGCTCTTGGTGAGAAAATGTCAGATGAAAAGCTAGTAAGGAAGATCCTTAGATCCCTTTCTAAGAAGTATAAGATGAAGGTGACTGCTATTGAAGAATCACAAGACATCAGCAAGATGAGAGTTAATGAGCTCATTGGATCTCTTCAAACTTTTGAGCTTGGGTTGAATGAGGAAGAACCAGAAAAGAAGCCAAAGAGTATAGCCCTGGTGTCAAATGATGAAGCAGAAAAAGGGAAGAGTTCTGAATCCCAGGAGGATCTATCTTAGGCCATAGTTATGTTGGGAAGACAGTTCAACAAAGTGTTCAAGAGAATGAATAATAACTCCAGGCCTAATGTCAAGAACATATCTTCTGACACCAGCAAGTCAAAAGAGAAGGATGAAGAGAAAACTGCCCAAGATAAAGGAGTTCAGTGCTTTGAGTGTGAAGGGTATGGACATGTCAAGAAAGAGTGTCCCACCTTCTTGAAAAAGCAGAAGAAGGGCATGACAGTTTCCTGGTCTGACTCTGATAGTGAAAGTGAAGGAGAGTCAGCAAAGCATGTTAGAGCTTTAACAGGAACTGTTGGTTCTGATGATGATTCCAGTGATGGAGAAATAACGTAAGAGGAGCTAGCATCTACCTATCAAGAGTTGTGTTTAAAAAGTGCTGAGATTTGTCAAGAAAACAAGTGCCACAAGCAACAGATTGCTCAGCTTGAGAATGAAAAAGCTGATCTGGAAAATGAAGTTGTACTGGTTAAAGCTCACCTTGATCAAATGACCAAGTCTGTTAGGATGCTGAGCTGTGGTACAGATACACTTGATAAGATCCTGTAGACAGAAAAAGTTGCTGGTGATAAGTCTGGTATAGGATATGTGGCAAGTACTTCAGGAGCAAAGGAGGAGGTGTCCCAACCAATGTCTCAAACAAAGAGATAGGATCCTACCCCTAAGAGGGTTGTTCAGCCTCAGAATGTTGAGAAAAGGAATGGTCCCCATCAGAGGAAGATGCAGCCTCAAGGAGCTAGTCAGTATATGCCTCCCCAATATCACAAGAGCATGCAAGCTGCAAGGTTCAAACAGGACATGTCTCATCAGGTGTCTCAACATCAGGAAAACTGGTATGGATATGGGTACAACAATGTTGTGCCTCATCACTATGGAAGAAGGAAGCCTCATCACCACAGGAGACAGCCTAGAAGACAACATCAGTACAGAAGAAGATATTCAAACCATGGAAGAAGAAGATATTATGGTTGGCAGCCACAACATTATCATCAAAGTGGCAAAAGATTTAACCACTTTAGCGATGATAGAGTAAGATGCTTTTATTGTGGCAGGGTTGGACATATGCAACACTCTTGTTTTAAGTTGCATGGTTATCCACAATCTGCTCCTCAAGGCAAACCAAAGGAGGTCAGACCTAAAGTTGCTAAACAATGGGTTCCTAAGGAGAAGGTGAAATGTCTATTAGCCCACACCTCAGATAGACGGGTTGATAAGGATACATGGTACTTTGACAGTGGGTGTTCAAAGCATATGACTGGATTCAAAACCGTGTTAGTTGAAGTCAGTCATTGTCCCTCTCATGAGGTTATGTTTGGCAATGGAGAAAAAGGTGTTGTTGCAGGAGTTGGGAAAGTGAAAGGTGATGGTAGACCTGAACTTGACAATGTTCTGTTTGTTAGTGGTTTAAATGCTAATTTGATCAACATAAGCCAATTGTGTGATGAAGGGTACAAAGTTAACTACACCAAAGATGAGTGTGTGGTTTCTGATGAGCATAATCAGGTTGTTATGAAGGGTGCCAGAACCAAAGATAACTGCTATCAGTGGATTTCTCTTGAAGGTAGTTCAACTAACGATGCTCAAGTTGATGTTATAACATCAGACTATGACGTCAGGATGCTGAAAGGTCACTCAGAGTTAATGAGTCCTGATGTGAATTGTTTAAAAGGAAAGTCTTTATGGAGGGAGAAAATTAGTAATTGGTCTTTAAAAATTACACAAAATCAAGCTCCTTGCCTCAGACCCCCATTTCCTGGTACTGCAGCATCACGCTTCTTCAAAGCCATGTTTTCGTAACGAATTAACTTCTTCGCCTTCAAGAATCAACCCTCACTGAAAGGATTCATGGTGTCTCCATCCAAGAAATCTGAGTGTCAGAGTTCCACAAAAGGAAGAGCTAGGGTTTCCACTGACGAAGGTTCAACATCCGATCCTATGGACATTGAGCCCCTCTCAACCATTCTTCCTGAATCAGGTACTACGAGACCCACTAAACTAACTCCCAAGAGACCTGCTACTGTCTTTAAGAATCCTGAAACAAAGAAAGTTGTTACTAGTGTGTTATTTGGAGACAAACCTATAACTACCAACCCGCGTCCACAAACTGCTGAGGAAAGGATAGATGTTGATAAGGGCATGGGGCAGATCGTTGACAAAATTCTTGAGAAAGGACTTCCTATTAAGGGTATATCTAGACCCCTGAGACAAATGGCTGCTGATCAGGGTACAAGAGAAAAGAGTGACATGCAATCTACTGATACAAATCTTCACAGATTAGCTGTCTCTGTAATCGAAGATGCTGAGTAGGAAGTTGAACTTAATGTTGAAGCAGATGATACTCATGTTGAAGGAGATGTCAGAACATCGCCTAGTAGGGATGCTGGGACTACTCTTGGAGGAGAAAAGAGTACTGATGTGATTAATGTTGATAACTTATCTGATGATGAAGTCATTGGAAGAGCAGTGTCTGGTCTGGCTAAGAGACTAAGGACAAGGAAAGAAAAGCAGGGTGAATCGTCTCCAAAGAAGTCTTCTGACGATAAGAAGAAAAAGACTGTTGTTGGGCCAACAAAAGCTTGAGGCAAGGTCGAGGTGACTCCAAGAAAGAGGAAGATTGTGGAACAATCTGAGTCTGAGCATAATGATGAGGATGATGTTCAGAACATCACTCATGTCAGAAAATCTATTGCAAAAAGGATTACAGACAAAGTCCCAGATGTGCCTGTGGATAACATCTCCTTCCACCGTGCAAGCAATGCCTATATGTGGAAGTTCATTTGCCAAAGGAGAATTGCTCTTGAGAGAGAGATTGGCAAAGAAACCATGGAGATTAAAGAAGTGATGGAAGGAATTAGAGCTGCTGGGTTAATGAAAACTGTGTGTGGATTTTCAAGGTGCTATGATGGTCTGGTAAAGGAATTCATAGTAAATCTTCCTGTAAATATCTCTGACAAGAGCAGTCCATATTAGATGAAGGTCTTTTTCAGAGGAAAATGTGTTGAGTTCTCACCTAAGATTGTCAACAGCTACTTAGGAAGAGAGGATGCCGAGTATACAGAACTGAAGGATACAAATAATGAAGTGTGCAAGGAAATTATTGCTGGACAGGTTAGAGTATGGCCATTAAAAGAAAAGCTACCAACTAGCAAATTGAGTGTGAAGTATGCTATACTACACAGAATTGGAGCTGCAAACTGGGTGCCTACGAATCACAAAACCACCACAGCTGTGGGATTAGGAAGGCTTATCTATGCTGTTGGTACACAGAAAAAGTTTGACTATGGCACATACATATTTGATCAGACTGTAAAACATGCAACAACAAATGCTATTAAAATGGCAATAGCATTTCCTTCTCTCATTAGTGGAGTCGTTCTGAGTCAACAACCAGGAATATTGACTTGTGCAGATAAAGCATGCAAGAAGGAGTCTCCATTATCCTTGCATCAGAAATTGTTTATGGGAAGCCATGTTGCAGATATTGTGTCAACATCAAATGCAGGTATCAAGAAGAAAACTTCCAAGGCTGATTTGCTAGCAGAGCTGAAGGCAACCCGCAAAGACTTGGATGTTGTGATTAATACCAGTCTGGCTAGAAAAGAAAAGATTGAGAAGATGATCCAAATTTTGGAACAAGATGATCAAGCTGACTCTGAAGATGAAGGACAAGATAGTGCAGATGATGCAAGTTCAGAAGAAGACTAGCTTATTTGCTTTTGCTTCTAGTAGTTTTAGTTTTTGGTTCTGCAATGTTGTTTTTGTCAGCACTTAATGTGCTTGGTTATGTAATTTGAATATTGTGCTGTTATATGCACTGGTTATGTTTTTCTATGATTTGTTTTGCCTGGTTGCTAACTGTGAGGCTAACAATGAGAGCTAGGGTGTACTGACTGTAGTTAATAGGGCTTCTAATTGAAGCTTGTCTAATTGTGGCTAAAAAGGGGGAGAAATAGCCAAGAGAGTCAAGAGTATCAAAGAATGCTAAATGCTGCTATTGTGATGCAGATATTAAGGGGGAGTAATGAGAAATTGCTGAACAGCTGCTTCGCTGGTTGCTGCATTGAGGGGGAGTGCTCATTGCTGCTAATAATGAAATATGTGCAGCTGTAGTTGAAGATAATATGTGCAGCAGAGTTTTTGTGAAGCAAAGTCCATAGTGAAGTTTTTGTGATGCAGAAGTTTTTATGATACTGCTGCTGCTGGATGCTGAAGTTTTTATGTGAGCAGCAGAATTGAAGATGTTACTGATGCTGCTGCTTGGAGTTTCAAAATTATTGATTGAAGTTTTCCGCTGCTGAAGTCTCTGAAGGTGCAGAGTGCAGAGTTTGTTTTAGCCAAAATTAGCCAAAGGGGGAGATTGTTAGTTCTTGGATTGGCTGGAATTTTGGTAAAACAAAGTATATTCAATGTTGATGTCTAGGTACTGATGTTGCAACATTGAGATTTAACACTGGGTTGTGTTAAGTATTTAATTTGCTGAAGTTGGTTGTCTGATGTCGCATAGGCGATGTTGTGACATTAGATCTGCAGAATTAATAACATCAGGTTGTGATGTTGTTAGGGTTGCGTTTTAGCTGGAATTGTGGAGAGCAAGCTGTCTCATCGGATGCAAATATCTTGGGATAGATATTTTCTGCTGCATAGGAGATCTGGTGCAGATTTGTAGGAGATTTAAAAGGTTGAAGATTTAAAAAGATTTTAGGAGAAAATCTGTTTTAAATATTCAGTTTTAAATAACAAATCTGGGAGATATTGTAGCAGGTCCAAGACAAATTCAAGGAGCTATATAAAGCGCACAAGACCAAAGGAAAAAGTGACAGAAATACAGAGAGAAGATCAAGAGCATAGGCTGAGTGTCTTGAGTATTTTGTACGAGTTGTATAACCAGAATTCTAGGGCGAATTGTTGAGTCGTATTCTGTCCTCTCTTAAAAGCTGTGAAGCAAAAGAGAGTTAGTACTTGATCAAAGCTGTGAAGTAAGGTCAAGGTTGCTCAAAGAGGTTGTTCTTTGAAGTGTTTTAGGGATTGAGTAGTGTTCTCATATCTAAGTGGGTTCTTAGGTAGAAAGTCACTAGTAGGAATTAAGTTTAGGAGATTGTCAACTGGGTTGTTGAGTCTGTAAATTAATTCTGCAAGTAGTGAATTTCATCCCTGGCTTGGTAGCCCCCAGACGTAGGTAGTTAGACCGAACTGGGTGAACAATTCTTGGTGTTGCTTTGTTACTGTTATTACTGTCCATTGTGCAGAGTGTGTTGTTGTGACATCGCACCTTAACATCACACGTCTGATACCATAATTTCATTGGCTACCCGTCTCCCAAAAGGCTTGGAGAAACCCCCGTTACTAGGCACGTACGATGAAACCACTGACCCCGACGAGCACATCAAGAACATCGATGCGCTGTTAAACTACCGCGGCGTACGAGGCACCATCAAATGCCGACTGTTTCCGACCACGCTCCAAAAGGGAACAATGACATAGTATAAGCAACTGCCTGAGGAGTCCATTACCTCGTGGAGACAACTGGGCAGGAAGTTCTCACGGCACTTCACAACATCTCACCGCCACCCCAAAACTGAGGCCTCCCTTGGGGCCATAATCCAA
This sequence comes from Lathyrus tuberosus, assembly GCA_022829125.1. NCBI lineage: Eukaryota > Viridiplantae > Streptophyta > Magnoliopsida > Fabales > Fabaceae > Lathyrus > Lathyrus tuberosus. Next base: position 63,055 of record JALAZF010000084.1, read on the forward strand.
GGAAAAGACGAACCTCTCCGCGCATATATCGAGAGGTTCAACAAGGAAGCTGTACAGGTCCCTACAACAGACGAAATGAAGAAGTTTCTGCTCGAGAAAGGGCTCTGCCCAGGCTCCAAGTTTTCTAAAGCCATCGGCCTCGCACCACTGAGGAACTTAGACGCCCTCCTCCTCAAAGCCCAATCACACATTCAGTACGAAGAGAAGGTTGCGGCCAGCAACGTCCGAGCATCACGCCATCAGGAGAATGCTCGAGCATCCAGAGGAGAGGAAGCTTCGACATCTCGTCGGGGCGAACGGAGGCGCGAGGACCGTCCTTGTGACTCCCGTGACAACAAGGGACCCTCCAGGCAGTTCCATGACTACACCCCCTGACCGTCTCCAGGGAAAAGATATTGTCCGAATGTGCCAATTTGGAGTTCAAGCAGGCAGGGGTCCGATTCCCCAAGCAACGTACCAACGAATGATGAACAAAGTATTCTGGGGAGAAATAGGCGACATGCTCGAAGTCTACATGGACGACATGATCGTAAAATCCCACGAGGAAACCGATCATACTGCCCATTTGAGGAAGGTCTCCGAATAGGCCAAGAAATACAAAATACATTTTAATCCGGCGAAGTGCATGTTCGGTGTCCGGGCAGGCAAATTCCTCGGCTTCTACTTGACAGAACGAGGAATCGAAGCTAATCCCGACAAATTCCGGGCATTCTCCGAGTTTCCTACGCCCAGGTCCAAAAAATCCATCCAGTCCCTCAACGGGATGCTCACATCACTATCTCGTTTCGTGGCTAAGTCCGCCCAGTACGCCCTACCATTCTTCAAACTCCTCCGCAAAGAGGCAGCATTCGAATGGACCGAGGAGTGTGACAAGGCCCTTCTCCATCTGAAACGAGCGCTCTTAGAGCCGCCGGTCCTCTCTCTCCCGGACAATGGCGAAACGTTGTACCTGTACCTGGCCGTAGCAACCGAAGCAGTGAGCGCCGCTCTCATCCGTGAGACACCTGACGGGCAGAAACCGATATATTTCACGAGCAAAGCGCTACAAGGACCAGAGTTAAGATACAAACAGATAGAGAAGGTGGCACTGGCCCTCATTAATGCAGCCAGAAGATTAAGACACTACTTCCTGGCTCACACGATCGTGATTCGAACAGATCAACCCAGAAAGCAGCTGCCCGGACGACCATATATGGCCGGCCAAATGCTTAAATGGTCGTTAGAACTGTCCGACTTCGACATCCAATATGAAAGCAGAAAATCCCTCAAGGCCCAAGCTCTGGCCGACTTTGTCGCGGAAATGACATTCGCAGACTCCCCCGCAAGCGAAGCGCGCAAATGGACCATTTTTGTTGACGGTGCCTCAAGCTCGGCAGGGAGCGGCGCGGGCATCATACTGGAAAGCGACGAAGGAATCATCGTTGAAGTATCACTCACCCTGTCTTTCTCAACCTCCAATAACCAGGCTGAGTACGAGGCCTTCCTCGCTGGGCTACGCCTTGCCGAGGACCTGGGCGCAGAAGAAGTCGTCATTTGCACGGATTCACTCGTGGCCCTCCAGGTCCAGGGGGAATATCAAGCCAAAAACGACAACCTGACCGAATACTTGGCCCTAGTCAAGAAGGAGACAGCGAAGTTCACAACAGTGGAAGTGAAACACGTTCCACGTGAACATAACGTGCGAGCAGACGTGCTATCCAAATTAGCTAGCACAAAGAAGAAAGGCGGAAACAAATCCGTCATACAGGAAGTACTTCCTCGACCCAGCATCGAGAAGACCTCCCCGACCCTCGACGTGCAGGTAATCGGCGACAACAACTGCTGGATGACCCCAGTCTACAACTATCTCGTCAAAGAAAAACTTACGTCTGACCCAAAGGAGGCCAGCATAGTCAGGCGATAAATGCCAACGACACGGGGACATGCACCTGGCTCCGCCTAACGAGCTCAAGGCTATGTCCTCCCCGTGGCCATTCGCCTAGTGGGGCCTAGACATCCTAGGACCCTTCGTGGTAGGATCAAGTCAGAACAAATACCTAATAGTGGGCGTAGACTATTTCACAAAATGGATAGAAGCGGAAGCTCTAGACAAAATAACTGCCCTCAACATCCTGCGTTTCTACAAATGAAACATCCTTGCACGCTTCGGTATCCCCAAGCGATAGTAACGGACAATGGGACGCAATTCACGGACAGGAAGTTCCAAGACTTCGTCGCCCAATTGGGCACGAAGCAGCACTTCGCATCCATAGAGCACCCTCAAACAAACGGGCAGGCTGAAGCAGCCAACCGAGTCATCCTTCGAGGCCTCAAGTGAAGGCTGGACGAAACAAAGAAGGCATGGGTCGAGGAACTGCACAACGTACTATGGGCATACCGCACAACTCCACCCTTAACGACCGAGGAAACACCTTTCCGCCTAGCATACACGACCGAAGCTGTAATTCCTGTCGAAGTTCACGTGCCCTCTAGACGGACAGAGTCGCCCCTAGACGAGGAGATGAACGACGAGTCATTGAGAGAAGAACTCGACCTCGTCGAGGAAATTCGAACCGGGGCAGCCCTCCGCGAAGCCTCACTGAAACAAAAAATTACCATCAGGCACAGCGCTAAGGTGATACGACGAGAGTTCGACGTGGGAAGCCTTGTTCTAAGAAGAAACCACAAAGACTCTCGCGAAGGCAAATTAGCAGCCAACTGGGAAGGACCCTATCGCGTCCGAGCAAAAACGGAAAATGGGGCCTACTACCTAGAACATCTCACCGAGGAAGAACTTGCTCGACCATGGAAAGCTGAAAAGCTAAAACAATACTACAGCTAAATTCTCGGTTCGACTCGTCGTGACGACGAACGTCAGCTACCGACCACTATGCACGTCTAGGTACAAGCGTCGCATACTAATAAAGCAGAACCCCGCTCAGTAACAAGCTGGGTAACTGCTCGACAGCGGTCCTCGATCGAGCATCGCTGTCGTCAAAGTACCATGACTGGCAGAACCCCAGCTCGCGATGGGACGTTCACGCTACGAACTCAGGCCTCAAACGCGACCTGAGGTCCGCACCCCCGCCAGGATATTCCCCGGCCGTTCGACCATTTCCCCTCATTGCCGAACACATTTACAACGAGCAATCCCCCTTTAATATTTGCACAAGTCAAATACTCCCAATCACGGGCAGACATACATTCACAACGAGCATGAGTACAATACTTAGCAAAAAATAAAAGCAAGTAAATTTGTGCAGATAACAGAATCAAACATATAATAATTTAACATAATACGTGGCCACAAGGACCACGATTGTACTAAGTTACATCAAACGGGGGCCATGCCCCCCAAAAAAATAAATTACAAGCAATTACTCGGCACGCAGGCCGGATAGATTACAACAACATCAAAAACATAAACTCCTCACTCGTCCATGTGCTCGGCTGGCTCAGACTGAGGTCCCTGGTCCTCTACGGGCTGATCCTCGTTATTTCCTTCAAGGAGAGCATCGGGCATAACTATCCAGCCATCCTCAACGTGCGCCAGATAATGGGTACCCTCGACAGAAAAGTCAACCTCATAGTTCACACCCGTAGTTGAACCACAGCGTTTCTAAAGTCCTCCTCTGCAACAACAATGTCGTCATCCTCGACCAGTAGCATACGAGCAACCAGCTCGGATCTCGTCTTCAACTCCTTCACATCTTCCGGCTCATCGTCACCCGGGGCATTGGCCACCCTCAGCCGCTGGACCAGCTCCTCAGCAACTTTCTTCTCCGCCGCCAGCGTGGAGTTCTCCTTCTTTAACTGAGCTACCTCCTCCTCGGCCTTCTTCCGAGCATCATCGGTACCCTTGACTTCTTCTTTGAGGGACGCCATGGTAGCACGGGCAGCATTAAGTTCGGTCTCAGTTGCGGAGTCCCCTTCAGCGTAAACGGCCGCCATCTCCAGCATCCTAACCAAGGCTGAAGCATCTTGAGCCACCAACGCCCTCTTGCTCGGGCGGTCCATGCTTTCCAAGCGAAGAGACTCCGCCCGAGGCACGATCAGAGAGTTCCCCTCGAAGAATTTCCTGTCAAGGATACAAGGAGGAAGCTAGAACTTCCTTTTCTCAGGTACCCGAGTGAGATCCACAGCGTCAGTAATTCTTGGCCGCTTGGATCGACCGGTCAAAGGAAGAGGAGACCCCCGGGGTGCAGGAGTAGGAGAGGAAGAGGTCCCTGCAGCAGACTGCACCGGAAGAGGAGCACGAGCACCAGCAAATCGAGACTTCGGAGGAGCCGCTCCGGCCTTGTTCCTCGCGAGAGCATTCCTCACAACCCGGTCATGAGACTGAGGCATCTCACATGCACAAACAAAATACGAGCACGTTAGATACGAGGAAAAGAAATAACGCAAACAAATCAAAATAACTAAGACTACCAAGCAGCTTCTCGGCATCCTCGGGAGTCTTGCACTCCAGCAGTGCCTTAATGTTGATAAATCGACGCTAAACCCTCTGACTTCCGTCCTCCTCGAAGACCGGATTACCCTTGTTCGTCCAGCACTCAGCAAGCCGGAAGGAGTTGACCCACTTCACCAGCACCTCGTACGCCACGGCGTCTTGCCCGCGTAGCTCTCTCGGTTGGAGAACATAGTCACTGGGCTTCTTGGCAAAATGATCAGGCACCCAATGGATGGGGAACTTATAGATCCTCCGCCCAATAAACTTTCCATCCTCGTCGCGCAGGTCATTCCCATCCTCGTCAACTTCGATCTCCCAGACGTATGTACTATCCTGGGCAGCTTCGGACAAGGGCTCGATGACATAATACCGCTCTTTGAACGTCCGTATCGACTCCGAGAATGGCTTAAACAACTTGCGGGGCTGCTTCAAAGACACCCAACCGTACTTCCTCCCCGACAGCTACCTTTGAAGATGGAAGACAGTGAAGAACAGAGGGAGAGTAGCCCCTATGGAGAGATGCTCGCATACCAGCTCGAACGCCCAGATGAAGGCCAACGAGTTAGGATACAGTTGCGTGGGGGCCAATTTCAAATGCACGAACACTGACTGCTAAAAATCAGTGAACGACAACCTCAGGCCCAGCTCCTTAAAGGCATATTCATACATCGTGAAACGGTCCCCGAAGCTTGTGCAGACCCGCTCATCCTCGGAAGGAAGGTACACCTTCCACTCTCCCTCCGGTCCAACCTCCGTAAAAGCGTCCCCCGAATACCTCGCAAAAGAAGACAAATGCTCAGCAGGTTCGGCCACCTCCCACTCCTCGGCGGAGTCCACGGCGACGTCCTCGTCCATGTCGTCCATCTCCTCTTCCTCCCCAACATCACTGGGGGAACTCGAAGCCGTCGAACTCGTGGCCGTCGAGCTACTATTATCCTCGGAGCCTGTTTCTTCCTCGAACGTATCTATGATAACCTCTCTATCTGGCCCCGTCGCCATAACAATCACCTGAAAAGCAGAGAAGAAAGTGAATTCGACAACAAATCAAATCCACCATTCCACCGCTAAGTCAAGTGAAAGGGCGCGCAAAGGGCTAAGGACAACGTCCCCGGCCTAAGCCCTAACATCAAAAGGAAAACTGAAACCTCCCCGCGAGGAGACCCTTGAAACAAATCATCCCCAAGCGAGGAGCTTCCTCGCACTCCTACCCAATTTCCGTTAAAGCTTCGCCGAAAATCGCAAAGCTCCACCGGAATCTGTGAATGTTCTACCGGAAAACTCATCACCCGCTCAGAAGATGAACGAACACGGCGGTCACGCATGCATAGCTGTCACGGCGACGCCGTGAACCGCCCTCCTCGCTAGAACATACTAACACGTCCGACGACATGTCAGAAGTGGAAAAATTGCACAACCACCGTCCACCACCAACAATCACCGAAAACCCACCTATTTCGTCCTCTAAACCTAGCCCTAACCACATGCAATCTACCATTGACAACCAAAAGGAGTAGAACAAGCACAGGATCAGAAAACTTACTTGATTTAAGAAGATGAAAGTGGCTGCTCGAAGCTTGGAGCGGTGGTCGGAGTAAGCGGACGGTGGCAACGGGCAGGAATGCTGAAGGAAACGAAGAGAAATCAGAGCAAAAAGTTCCAAATGGAACGAATTTCCCCTTTTTATACAAAGGGGCACGTGAGAACACGCGCTCGTAGGCCATGATGACTATCAACTAGCCATCATTACCTAGTAACTGCTACACGGAGCTCTAGGCACACGTGGCGACCCAACGTTTCCAATTTTGTCTGACCATTAGTCTCCTCGGGCACCGGGCAACAAGGTCACGACCACGAATTTCACGGACACCGGGGGCCACAAGCACATCGAGACAATCCTCCTCGTCTCCAAACGACGACTCCATGCTAGCTCCCCGGAGCAACGAGTTGTCCTTAAGTCATCACTCCCATGCTCGGGAGCAACGACTTGGGGGCTCATGTTCTGGACTGGACCAATGGCTAGACATGACCCAATCCGCTTCTGCTCCAGAGCGGCCCAAATTGCCTAAGTCCAATCCACGAAGGGGAGAAAGTTAGCATTCTGCCCTCCAACTGGGCAAGGAACACATCGCTCCTCCCCGGAGTTACTGCCCGTCACGCACGGCTTCACTGCTCCCCGAACAGTTAAGGGCAGGTGCCCGAAACCACGCTTATGCCCGACATAACGGCTAGTTTCGGACACCCCTGCCCGACATAAGGCTAGTTGGGGCAGTTACCTATTCTTCGGGAAAACGGTTATTTCGCCCCGAAAATAGGGTCGTTGGCCACGCGCTGGGGGCTCTATATAAACCCTCTCGCTTGAGAGGGCCAGGTATCCAATATTCACCCTAAGAACTCATACTTTGTACTTGTCCCTTTTCTCTGACCCTTTCTTACTTGAGTGTCGGAGTACCTTGCAGGTACACCCCCTCCTCTCCATACGACCAGCATCCCTGACGCACTTGGTGGCCCACTTCTACAGGATCTGATCCAGCCTTCACGATCACATATATTTAAATAATTTTATATCGAAATTAAAAACCAACTCTAATGTGGTATCACAGCCTATCGATCGGACCATGAGCCGTACACCATTTATATCCATGCATCAAACTCAAAAAAATGATGGACATGAAATAGTGTATTGAAAAAATCTCAAATCACACAATGGTTAGAGATATAGCCAATTTTTTAAAGATGAGTTATAATAAACTCTAATAATTAATTTTAAATAAAACATTTTAACCTTGGATAATTATTGTATATATATTAATGGAAAGAGTATAGTGTGTCGGTGGCCCACACTCTGACAAATTTATCTTACACGACTCGAACTCGAATTCTAGCTTCAAATTCTAGCTTGCACATAGGTGTTTTTAAAAGAACCAACCAAGATACTTGGGAAGTTAATTAGGCTGGATGTCCATTTATCTAACATACGGTGTCTGTAGGGTGTTGTTTCCTACACCACCAGCCAGTCTTCTCGTCTACTCTACCCCGCCACTTGTCCTGTCATTCTCCCACTAATTATACCTTCCCTAATTCACATGATGCATTCAATGCTCTCTTTTACATCATCTTCATCTCAACATATTTAAGCTATCACAAAAATAATGTCACGCATTCAAACTCGTGTTCATGCAATCAGATGTCTCTGTACAGCTAACGACTGAAGTGACTTGAAAGACGAAACTTTTATGGTTTTAATACTGTTTTGATTTTCCAACTACTTCCATTCTCAACCTTCACGTCTACTTATTGTTCATTGTTGTTGCACCATAAATTCTCTCCTTTCTTATCTAACATCATTCAAGAATTTTTTTAATTCACTCTTTCTTATCCTCTTGAATTTGCTAGTTTCAATGAGATATTTCTATCTCTATCTTTTTCTTCTTTCTTTGTTTTTCTCCATCCATTCTACTCATCAGCTACAATTTTCTCAAACTCAAGTCCTGTTACAGTTAAGAAAGTATCTTCAATACCCTACCTCCTTACAAGTTTTTCAAAATTACAATGCTGACCTTTGTACCCTTACTCCATCTCAACATTTGAGCATTAAATGTGAGGATAATTCAGTAACTGAACTCAAAATCATGGGAGACAACAACAATAAACATGGAAAGGTTTCCAGTTTCAATGGCTTTGCAGTTCCAAATCAAACGCTTTCCAAAACTTTCTCTATTGATACTTTTGTCACAACACTGACAAGGTTAACAAGTTTAAGAGTACTTAGTTTGGTTTCTTTAGGAATTTGGGGTCCACTTCCTGATAAGATTCATAGGCTTAGTTTGCTTCAAGTTTTGGATTTGAGTTCTAATTTTTTATTTGGTTCTATTCCACCAAAGATAGCTACATTGATGAATCTTCAAATACTAACACTTGATGGAAACTACTTCAACACCACAATGCCTGATTTTTTTCAACCTTTGTCTAGTTTAAGTATCTTGAGTTTCAAAAACAATCAGTTAAAAGGCTCATTCCCTTTTTCACTATGCAAAATCAAGAATCTTACTGATATTTCCTTGTCACACAATGAACTATCTGGTCCATTGCCGAATCTCACCGCGCTTTCGAGGCTACATGTATTGGATTTGATGGAAAATAGTTTTGATTCTGAGTTACCGTCGATGCCGAAATCGGTTGTCACGGTGTTGCTAAGTAGAAACTCATTCACAGGTGAGATTCCTAGTCAGTTTGGTGAACTGAGTCAGCTTCAGAATCTTGATCTTTCGTCGAATCGTCTCAGCGGGGCTCCGCCGTCGTCGTTGTTTTCTTTGACAAACATTAGTTATTTGAATTTAGCAAACAATGTGCTAAGTGGCTCAATTCCAAAGAAACTAAAATGTGGAAGCAAACTTGGTTTTGTGGATCTTTCTAGTAACATGTTAAGTGGTTTACTTCCTTCTTGCTTGGAAAGTATATCTGATAGAAGAGTTGTTAGATTTGGTGGAAACTGTTTATCTGTTAATTCTCAACCTCAGAATCAGAATCAGAAACATGGTTCTTATTGTGAACAATCTAGTTCAGGAAAGATGAAATTTTGGAGATGGGAAATTGATGCTGCAATTGCTATCATTGTTGTAGTTTTTCTTTTCTTGTTAGCATTTGGAGTTTTCTTTTACAGAAAGTGTCATTCAAGAGAGATTTATAGGCATGAGATGCTGCCAAAGATTGTTCAAGATAATAATTCAACAACAGGAGTTTCCTCTGAACTCCTTGTCAGTGCAAGTAAGTACAAATCCTAAGCAATAATCCTCGTGTTGGTAAATTGTATTGGCTTATTTGAATTTATCTACTGACATAAGCACTTATAAGACTATTTAGAAGAGCTTATTTGAATTAGTAATGTGATATTTTCTACTTATTTCAGGATATATTTCTCAAAAAATGAAGCTAGGGACACAAACTACTACAACTTGTAGACACTTTTCAATTGAAGAGTTGAAAGAAATCACAAGAAACTTTGATTTGTCAGCTTATATTGGTGAAGGATCCATAGGAAAGGTATCATTCGATTACTCGGAATATTCTTTGCTGAATATTGGATGGTTTTCTATAATCTTCAGAGTATTTTTGCTTCATTTCAGCTCTACAAAGGTAAGCTAGAGAATGGATCGTATGTGATGACAAGATCATTGGCTCTGAGAAAGAAGTTCTCGGTACAAAATCTCAAAGCTAGGTTGGATTTACTCTCAAAGCTTCATCATCCGAATTTGGTTAGTCTTTTGGGTCATTGTATTGATGGTAGAGGAAAAGACGGTATTAGTCCCCAGAAACTTCACCTTGTATACGAGTATGTCCAAAATGGCGATTATCGGACACATTTGTCAGGTTAGTATCAATCACAATATAATTTTATGAATGCATAAATTTCATCACAATGTTCTCTATTGAATGCTCTATTTAAACATGCAGAATTTTCACCGGATAAGGCACTAAAATGGTCTGAGAGATTAGCAATCTTAATCGGAGTTGCCAAGGCGGTTCATTTTTTACATACCGGTATGAAACCAGGTTGTTTTAGAAACCAATTAAAGACAAACAATATTTTACTTGATGAACATCGCTTTCCAAAACTAAGCGACTATGGTATGTCCATAATCGACGAAGAGATCGAAAACAATGAGGTAATGTTGCTTTCAATTCTTTTCAGCTTGTTAACTTTCGTCAGTTGCTTTTGATCCTACATAGTGTGATTCTGTTACTTTCTATGTATTGTACAGATAAAAGGAGAGAAACCAAAATTAGAGGATGATGTTTACAATTTTGGATTCATATTGTTTGAATCACTTGCTGGACCAATTGCAAGTGAGAAAGGAGAAGCATTTTTTCTTAATGAAAGGGTAAAATAAAAAAGCTTTTGAAAATCTCGCCTCGTTTTTCCTTTCGATCAAGATGCAAATATTTGATTTATTGATGAAATCCATGACTTGTTTTTGTGAACTGCAGGCATCGTTTGACAGTCATGATGGTAGAAAAAGAATTGTAGATCCAGTAGTGTTGACAAGTTGCTGTCAAGAGTCTTTATCAATTGTAATATCCATCACAATCAAATGCATTTCTACACAATCCTCGTCTCGTCCTTCTTTCGAAGATGTCCTGTGGAATTTACAATATGCAGCTCAAGTTCAAGCCTCAGCAGATGCAGAACATTCTATATCATAGGTCACTTCATTGAAATTATAAATGTATAGTTGTTTTATAGTTTGCCTAATTTTTCTGGAGTTTTGATAGGAAGGATCTAACTAGGATTCAGATACCTTGAAAACAAATAGCCATTGTTTTAGTTAACAAGTAATCATGTACTATCATTTTATTTTAGTTTAATGTTGTCAAGTTGGATGAATGATATATAAAGATCTATAAGAAGGTAAATGAGCCATTGAAAGTCACAAGTTGTTGAAGATAAGTCTCAATATTCAGCTTCTGAAGACGATTACATGTGATACATATGCTCTGAGTTGTTGAAGGTATGTTGTTTTCTTTCATGTTGAAACTGTTACATGTTATACATATGTTAAATCACTTAGCTTTACCGTGTTAATTCATCATGTTAGAACTTATAACTGGCAGCTCAAGTAACTTGCCAAATACCTGTCAAACCTGTAACTTGTAGTACAAGTCATTCCTTTGCATTATGCCTTTTATTTGTTGGTGGTTAGTTTTGAGTTGTTAGAGTAGTTAGGATCTGCACATGCTATAAATAGTAGCTTGTAGCTAACTTGTATTCAATTCAATTTCATTTTCAATCAATTGAATTGTTAGATTTTCTCCCTTTTCTTTCTTTTCTGTTACCATTCTTCTTTTTCATGAAGAACTTCAAGATGGTATTTGAGCTCTTTTAAGGGCCGTTGTGCATCATTCATCATGGTTTGTGGTGTCGCAAATGCAGTTAATCTTCCTCCGGTTGCAAATCCTTCACAAATTCTTGAAATGTGTATTAAGTTCATGCATCCGATGAACCTTCTTCTATTTTTGCTAAACTATTTCTCAATCATTCAAATTATCATGCTTGGCCTCGATTAGTGAGAATAGCACTTGGAGGTAAAGACAAGTTTGATTTTTGTATTGGTATATTTGTAAAGGATCTGCAAGAGGCGATGTGGAGGTAGGGATATAACATCTCGTCCACAACATCTCCCTGGTCACCCACTTCCTAAATCAAGCGTCCAATTTGTGGATGAGTCACCTCACTACAACAGATAAGACCTTAGACAGCGCTTTTTTTGCCCTTAGACAGCGCTTTTAAGCGCTGTATAAACCTGCGCTGCTATAGGTTTAGACAGCGCTTTGGTTAATACCAAAAGCGCTGTCTAAAGGTGGGTATATTTAATGAAAAGCGCTGTCTATGGTACCTTTATATAAAATTTTTCGTATACCTTAGACAGCGCTTTTGGTGAAAGCGCTGTCTAAGCCCTACCTTGTTTGACTTTTTTTGGTATACCTTAGACAGCGCTTTCACCAAAAGCGCTGTCTAAGGTTTACCTTAGACAGCGCTTTTGGTAAAAGCGCTGTCTAAGGTATACGAAAAATTTTATATAAATTTTTTAAAACCTCAATTTTTACCAGGTTTTTTCAACCAGAATTTGACCTGTTTTTTCAACCTGTTTTTGACCTGTTCAAAAAAATACCACAATTTGGAGATTCAAATCAATCCAATTTATCCTATTTAAATGTACCAATTTACACCCAAATTATATATCCAAAACAATTGGCAATTCAAACCAATATATATATTTAAAATTACAAACCAAAATTATATACTAGTACAAATGCACATATCACTTTTACTAGTACTTTTGCATCCAACCAAAGGTATGCTTCAAATCTACATTATAGGTCCTGAAAACACAAAGATTGTAATTCAATTAAAAGAATACATAAACAAAGTTACACATATTTAAATTCTCATCAATTAACGTAAGAGTACAATATTATACCTTGTAAAATTCCGAGCTCCATAATGAATTGACACCAATCCTCTTTAATTTCATCCAATTGAGAAATTGAGTAATGAGCACACTTGCATTCTTCAAAGTACTACATAATAATATAACATAGTTTGATTTAGTTTTAACTATTTCATTACACATGAGAGATATGTGTTAATATTAAAATAACTCATAAGTTAGAAATACATACATCGGATGGAATTTGTAACGCCCCAGTTTTGCCAATTTTATTTTATTGAGTCTTTTGATTATTTTATTATTATTTTATTTTATTTTTGACTTTTATGTGAAAATATGTTATTTTTCGTCGTGATTATATTTTATCGCGTTTTGGGAACGTTTGTGAGATATTTGAGTGTGGGGGTATTTTGGTCTTTTCTCACTTATTTTCATTAAGTTAGTAAGATAGAAAGAAAAAGAAAAAGAAAAAATAGAAAAGAAAAGGGAAAGAAGAAAAGAGAAGAAAAGAGGAGAAGAGAGAAAAGAGAGAAATTGGAGAAAAGCTTGGAAAATCATCAAGAACAATTTCTAGGAATCGATTAATCGGGTAAGGGTGCGAAACTCGATTATAATATGATTGTGTATGATTATGTATGATTGTGTGGAAGTTTTGTTGTTTTTTTTCAAATATAGGTCGAAATGAGATAAACGAGTAGAAATCGAGGTTTTCCCGGTCGGAAATCGATATAAACTGTATTGTATGATCACACTGTGTGTATGAATAATCGTTGATGTTTGTTTTGCTGTTGGAATTGAATTTGGGTAAAAAATGGGATTTTTGGGGTGGATTCTCGAAGAGGGTTTTTTTTTCTGAATAGTGTCGGTCTATCGATTTTTGCTGTGTTAATAGTGTCGGTTATCGATTTTTGTCATTTTAATGGTGTGGAATTGACGTGTATTATGCCGTATGTTGTTGTTTTGTACGTGAGATGACTTATGTGCTGTTGTGATGATGCTTTGTGGCCGAAAGGCAAGAAAATGCTAAGTGTGGTATTTGATAAATGTGCATGATTATGAATGTGTGTATGGATGCAATGTGAATGTCATGAGTCATTGTATGCCAAGCATCATGATGTGCATTATGTGGAAACGTCCTGAGTGGCGGTTTGGTTCCTGATGGAATCTGCTATAACATCGTGTGCCTCGAAAATATGAGGCGCTGCCTGAGGACCTAAAGCGGTGGTTATAGACGATTGTGGGCTCCTTTGGAGACTTAAAGCAATCCTTAACGTCGTGTGCCTCGAAAATATGAGGCGATGCCTGAGGACCTAAAGCGACGGGTGAACATCGTAGGCCCGACGGGGAGTTACTTGAGATTCTCAGTAACGAGCGATGGCTCCAATAGTTCCTGAGTGAACTGATGATGAGACATGAGACATTGGAAGTCGGTACCGCATGGCATGTGCATAGAGTCGTTGTGTCGGTCTATGTGCATTGCATAAATCATGAATTAATTGCGTGTGAATTTGTGAATGTGATTGATGATTGTATGGTATATGTGTGGTGTGTAATGGTATTCGATGCTTGAGAATTGTGCGGTATTATGTTATATGTGGTTGTGGTGAGAATGTGTTACTTGTACATTTTTGTGTTTATATATATAATTTTATTCAATTATATTATGGTTGTTTTTCTCACCCTTCTGCTGTTTTATGACGCTCTATGAGGCGTTGCAGATTAGAGTTGCTGGAGGTATTCTTTTTGTGAAGCGTTGCGTCTTCATTATTTTGGTCGGTCGGCTCTGATATGTGACTCCGGGTAGTTAGGGTGGCCGCGTGCTATTACTTTGTATATTCGATGATATATTGTGGTTGTATATGTATAACTGGATGTATGATAGATATGTTTATATGTATATATGTATATATGTTGTTGTTCAGATTTTAGATTTTCCGCTTTAATTCTAATTTCTGAAAAGTGGGTGTAAGGAACTAAGTTTCCTCTGTTGATTGCTACCCCACAGTTGCATATCTTTATGGGCAGGTGTTGTATGCTATGTTTTGTTACAGTTGATGTGATTCCTCCCTTTCTATGCCGCGAATTCAAATGTACTCTGACGAAATTTCGAATTTTCTTTTAGTGCTTTAATTGCATGTTAATTGGGGGTATAGTTTGGGGGCGTCACATTAAGTGGTATCAGAGCCAGTCTGTGTCAGTTGTGTCGTTTGTGTCTATTGTGTCTGGCATATTGGGCGAGTTGTGTTGAGCGAGTGGTTGTTTAACCATAGTTTCTGTTTTGGACGAACAGAATATGGCTAGTCGTAATGATGCTGCTTTGGCTGCTGCGATGGAAGCGATGGCACGAGCTGTGCAGGGTGCACTGAATGCTGCCGGAAATGATGAGTTTAGAAAGAATAAGCCGCCGGTCTTTAAAGGGAAGCATGATCCGGATGGTGCGCAATTGTGGTTGAAAGAGATTGAGAGGATTTTCAGGGTAATGGATTGTGATGACGATGATGTTAAGGTGAGGCTGGGCACTCATATGTTACACGAAGAGGCTGATGACTGGTGGGTCAGTACTCGTCAGGTGTTGGAAGCTGAGGAGGAGGAAGAAGAGATCACTTGGGAGGTGTTTAGCCGAGAGTTTCTAAGGAAGTATTTTCCGGAGGATGTCCGAGGAAAGAAGGAGATTGAGTTTTTAGAGCTAAAACAAGGTAATATGTCGGTTATTGACTATACTGCTAAGTTTGTGGAACTTGTGCAGTTTTATCCTCATTATGTGGAAGCGACTGCTGAATTTTCAAAGTGTGTGAAGTATGAAAGTGGCTTGCGTCCTGAGATAAAACAGGCTATTGGATATCAGAGGATTCGAAGGTTTGCTGATTTGGTGGAATGCTGTAGGATTTATGATGAAGATAGTAAGGCTCGTTCTGCTCACTATAAAAGTGTAAGTGACAGGAAAGGGAAGCAACAGTTCCGTGGTGGACCGTATGTGTCATCGGCTGATAAAGGTAAACAAAGGAGTACTTTTGATCGAAGGTCAAGTGGAGGAGGTATGTCTAATGCTCCTAGGTGTTTTAAGTGTGGTGAATTGGGTCATCGCCAGATGGAATGTAGGAAGAAAGTGGATAAGTGTTCTAATTGTGGTGGCATCGGACATGTTTTAGCTGATTGTAAAAGGAAGAATGTAGTGAAGTGTTATAACTGTGGGGAACCTGGTCACATTAGCTCGAAGTGTCCGAATCAGAAGAAAGCTCCGACTAGTGGGAAAGTGTTTTCATTGGCGGGAACTCAGACTTCAAGTGCTGATCGTCTGATAAGAGGTACTTGCTTTATTAATAATACGCCTTTAATTGATATTATTGATACTTGAGCGACTCATTCGTTTATTTCGTCTGAGTGCGCGGAACGTTTGAATCTTGGGTTGTCTTCGATGGATGGTGAGATGGTTATTGATACTCCAACGATGGGGTCAGTAACTACTTCTTTAGTGTGTTTGAGTTGTCCTTTGACCATTTATGGCAAAGACTTTACGATGGATTTAGTGTGTTTACCGTTGGAAGGTTTAGATGTGGTGTTGGGAATGAACTGGTTTCAATTCAATCGGGTGCACATTGATTGTTATCATAAGCTTGTAAGGTTTCCTTCTCTTGAGGAAGATGAAGACTCGAGTTTCTTGTCTACCAAAGAGTTGAAGAAACTTTTGGCGGATGAAGCTCAGTTGTTTGGAATATTTGCATCTTTGACTGTGGATAGTCAAGTTTCTCTTGAAGTGTTTCCTGTTGTGTGCGAATTTCCTGAGGTGTTTCCTGTTGATATTTCAGATGTACCGCCAGAGAGAGAAGTTGAATTTTCGATAGATCTAGTTCCTGGTACTAGACCTGTTTCTATGGCACCTTATAGAATGTCAGCATCTGAATTGGTGGAGTTGAAAAAGCAGTTAAATGAGTTGTTGGAAAAGAGGTTCGTGAGACCAAGTGTTTCTCCTTGGGGTGCTCCAGTTTTGTTAGTGAAAAAGAAAGATGGGAGTATGCGATTATGTATTGATTATCGCCAGTTGAACAAAGTGACGATTAAGAACAAGTATCCGCTTCCAAGGATTGATGATCTGATGGATCAGTTGGTTGGTGCTTGTGTATTTAGTAAGATTGATTTGAGATCGGGTTATCATCAGATAAGGGTGAAAGAAGAGGATATTCAGAAGACGACCTTTAGAACACGGTACGGTCATTATGAATATTCGGTGATGCCGTTCGGGGTTTCTAATGCGCCTGGTGTGTTTATGGAATACATGAATCGTATTTTCCACGAGCATTTAGATCGTTTTGTGGTGGTGTTTATTGATGATATTTTAATCTATTCTAAGTCTTGTGAGGAACATGCAGAGCATTTGCGTATTGTTTTGCAGGTTTTGAAGGAAAGGAAGCTTTTTGCCAAATTGTCCAAGTGTGAATTCTGGTTGTCTGAGGTGAGTTTTCTTGGGCACGTAATTTCGGGTAATGGTATTGCTGTGGATCCATCTAAAGTAGAAGCAGTTCTACAATGGGAGGCTTCTAGATCCGTTACCGAGATTCGAAGCTTTTTGGGTTTGGCGGGTTGTTACCGGAGGTTCATTGAAGGTTTTTCTAAGCTAGCTCTTCCTTTGACGCAGTTGACTTGTAAGGGCAAAGCATTCATTTGGGATATTCAATGTGAAGAGAGTTTTTGCGAGCTGAAGAGAAGATTGACGACAGCTCCTATTCTGATTTTACCTGATCCTAATGAACCGTTTGTTGTGTACTGGGATGCTTCTTTAATTGGTTTGGGTGGTGTTCTGATGCAGGAAGGTAAAGTTGTAGCTTATGCTTCAAGACAATTAAGAGTTCATGAGAAAAACTATCCTACTCATGATCTTGAATTAGCGGCTGTAGTTTTTGTGTTGAAGATTTGGAGGCACTATCTCTATGGTGCAAGGTTCGAGGTCTTTAGTGATCATAAAAGCTTGAAATATTTATTTGATCAGAAAGAGTTGAACATGAGGCAGCGGAGATGGTTGGAATTCTTGAAAGACTACGACTTTGGCTTGAATTACCATCCTGGTAAAGCTAATGTGGTAGCCGATGCATTGAGCCGGAAATCGTTGCATATGTCCGCATTGATGGTGAAAGAGTGGGAACTTTTGGAGTCGTTTAGAGACTTGAGTTTGGTATGTGAAGTGACTTCGGTTAGTGTAAGGCTTGGAATGTTGAAGGTTGCTAATGAATTTTTGTTGTCGGTTAGTGAGAAACAAAAGCTGGATTTGAAATTCGTTGATTTGATGAGGAATGAGAATGTGGATTTCAAGGTGGATAATTTTGGTGTTTTGAGATTCCGTGGTCGTATTTGTATTCCTGATGATGCGGAGTTGAAAAGAATGATTTTGAAGGAAGGACACCGGAGTAATTTAAGTATTCATCCGGGTGCGAATAAGATGTACCAAGATTTGAAGAAGATTTTCTGGTGGTCTGGTTTGAAAAGAGATGTGGCTCAGTTTGTGTATGCATGTTTGACTTGTCAGAAATCGAAAGTGGAACATTTGAGACCTAGTGGTTTGTTGCAACCGTTGGATATTCCTGAGTGGAAGTGGGATAGAATTTCGATGGATTTTGTGACGGGATTACCGAACACTCAGCGTGGGCATAATTCTATTTGGGTGATTGTGGACAGGCTGACTAAATCGGCGCATTTTATTCCGATTGACATCAGTTTTTCTTTGGAACGGTTAGCTGAGATCTATATCAGTGTGGTGGTGAAATTGCATGGGGTTCCTTTAAGTATTGTTTCGGATCGAGATCCTAGGTTTACATCTAGATTTTGGGAAAGTTTACAGAAGGCTTTGGGTTCTAGATTGAGGTTGGGTTCGGCTTATCATCCGCAGACGGATGGTCAGACCGAAAAAACGATTCAGTCTTTGGAGGATTTGTTGAGAGCGTGTGTTTTGGAACAAGGTGGTACGTGGGACAGTTATCTTGCTTTGGTTGAGTTCACGTATAATAACAGTTTCCATTCTAGTATTGGAATGGCACCTTTTGAGGCCTTATATGGACGAAGATGTCGAACGCCGTTGTGTTGGCACGAAACAGGTGAAAGTTCGGTGGTTGGACCGGATTTGGTGCAACAAACGACGGAAAAGGTAAAGCTTATTCGTGAGAAAATGAAGGCTTCTCAGGATAGACAAAAGAGTTATCATGATCGGAGACGGAAGGACCTTGAGTTTCAAGAGGGTGATCACGTATTTCTGAGAGTTACGCCGGTAACGGGCGTTGGTCGTGCTTTGAAATCTAAGAAGCTTACTTCTCGATTTATTGGTCCTTACCAGATATCTGCGAGAGTTGGTGTTGTGGCGTATCGTGTGGTGTTGCCGCCGAATCTGTCGAATTTGCATGATGTTTTTCATGTTTCACAGCTTCGGAAGTATGTTCCGGACCCTTCACATGTTATTCCAATGGACGAGGTTGAGATAAGAGATAACCTTACGGTTGAGACTTTACCGGTTAGTATTTTGGATCGCGAGGTGAAGCGGTTGAGGGGTAAAGAGATTGCACTTGTGAAAGTGGCGTGGGGAGGCGTTGCTGATGGTAATCTGACGTGGGAGTTGGAAAGTAGGATGCGGGAGTCGTATCCAGAGTTGTTTGTATCAGGTAAGATTTTCGAGGACGAAAATTTCTAAGTGGGGGAGAATTGTAACGCCCCAGTTTTGCCAATTTTATTTTATTGAGTCTTTTGATTATTTTATTATTATTTTATTTTATTTTTGACTTTTATGTGAAAATATGTTATTTTTCGTCGTGATTATATTTTATCGCGTTTTGGGAACGTTTGTGAGATATTTGAGTGTGGGGGTATTTTGGTCTTTTCCCACTTATTTTCATTAAGTTAGTAAGATAGAAAGAAAAAGAAAAAATAGAAAAGAAAAGGGAAAGAAGAAAAGAGAAGAAAAGAGGAGAAGAGAGAAAAGAGAGAAATTGGAGAAAAGCTTGGAAAATCATCAAGAACAATTTCTAGGAATCGATTAATCGGGTAAGGGTGCGAAACTCGATTATACTATGATTGTGTATGATTATGTATGATTGTGTGGAAGTTTTGTTGTTTTTTTTCAAATATAGGTCGAAATGAGATAAACGAGTAGAAATCGAGGTTTTCACGGTCGGAAATCGATATAAACTGTATTGTATGATCACACTGTGTGTATGAATAATCGTTGATGTTTGTTTTGCTGTTGGAATTGAATTTGGGTAAAAAATGGGATTTTTGGGGTGGATTCTCGAAGAGGGTTTTTTTTTCTGAAAATCGCAGAGCCCGCTCAGCGCGCTCTTGAAAAAATGTAACCTCACGAGGCAGGAGCGAGCCCGCTCAGCGCGGTCTGGGACTTCAAAATTTTATCTGTTTTCTAAAATTCCGTAACTTTTGATCCGCAACTCGGATCGGGACGTTCTTTATACCGTTGGAAAGCTTATGAAATGTTCTATCTAATAAAAATGGGTTTTTAGGATTGTTAGCCGATTAAATTATGTCGGGAAATGTGAATAGTGTCGGTTATCGATTTTTGTCATTTTAATGGTGTGGAATTGACGTGTATTATGCCGTATGTTGTTGTTTTGTACGTGAGATGACTTATGTGCTGTTGTGATGATGCTTTGTGGCCGAAAGGCAAGAAAATGCTAAGTGTGGTATTTGATAAATGTGCATGATTATGAATGTGTGTATGGATGCAATGTGAATGTCATGAGTCATTGTATGCCAAGCATCATGATGTGCATTATGTGGAAACGTCCTGAGTGGCGGTTTGGTTCCTGATGGAATCTGCTATAACATCGTGTGCCTCGAAAATATGAGGCGCTGCCTGAGGACCTAAAGCGGTGGTTATAGACGATTGTGGGCTCCTTTGGAGACTTAAAGCAATCCTTAACGTCGTGTGCCTCGAAAATATGAGGCGATGCCTGAGGACCTAAAGCGACGGGTGAACATCGTAGGCCCGACGGGGAGTTACTTGAGATTCTCAGTAACGAGCGATGGCTCCAATAGTTCCTGAGTGAACTGATGATGAGACATGAGACATTGGAAGTCGGTACCGCATGGCATGTGCATAGAGTCGTTGTGTCGGTCTATGTGCATTGCATAAATCATGAATTAATTGCGTGTGAATTTGTGAATGTGATTGATGATTGTATGGTATATGTGTGGTGTGTAATGGTATTCGATGCTTGAGAATTGTGCGGTATTATGTTATATGTGGTTGTGGTGAGAATGTGTTACTTGTACATTTTTGTGTTTATATATATAATTTTATTCAATTATATTATGGTTGTTTTTCTCACCCTTCTGCTGTTTTATGACGCTCTATGAGGCGTTGCAGATTAGAGTTGCTGGAGGTATTCTTTTTGTGAAGCGTTGCGTCTTCATTATTTTGGTCGGTCGGCTCTGATATGTGACTCCGGGTAGTTAGGGTGGCCGCGTGCTATTACTTTGTATATTCGATGATATATTGTGGTTGTATATGTATAACTGGATGTATGATAGATATGTTTATATGTATATATGTTGTTGTTCAGATTTTAGATTTTCCGCTTTAATTCTAATTTCTGAAAAGTGGGTGTAAGGAACTAAGTTTCCTCTGTTGATTGCTACCCCACAGTTGCATATCTTTATGGGCAGGTGTTGTATGCTATGTTTTGTTACAGTTGATGTGATTCCTCCCTTTCTATGCCGCGAATTCAAATGTACTCTGACGAAATTTCGAATTTTATTTTAGTGCTTTAATTGCATGTTAATTGGGGGTATAGTTTGGGGGCGTCACAGAATCTCTATTCGATCCAACAAAAGAGTGTCTCTCATAAACCTCAACATGAAATAGCCGCAATCTATTTGATTGCGTTGCCGAGGACACTACAAATGAAAAGAAAACATGGATAAATCCTAAGTTTTATCAAGTAGCATCACAAATATAATAACACATGTGATAATTAATATACCTTCACTGTATTCCATGTAATAATGGGGTTGACTCTCCGCTGTGGTAGATGGCTAGCTCGTAGTGCTAGGAAAGCTTGTATAGCGCTAATAAAATATAAGTGAATATTTAGAAAAATTCACATAAATAAATAAACAAACAAATAAATATACACATTCATATTTAGAACAATCTCACTTACGTGTCAATACACTTCTTCAAATCCGGGTATGTTGTCCAATAATTTCCTAACGAATCCAGATAATACACCATTGCTCTGCTAGGATTAATTGCGACCAACAACCAATGTCCACTGTAAGATTAAACAAGTGTTAGATGGAAACTTTCTACACGACGTCAAAATACAAAAAAACTATAATAGATGAATTTAGAATGAAAATCTAACCCAATATTAAACGGTAAAAAAAACAACTTTTCCGTTTCTTGGTTGTCCATAAAGACGTCGCGTATATACGCCAGGACCTCATCTGGTTTATTGATTATTAAGGTTAAGTTGACAGACGCCGGGCATAGGAATGCAAATCTTTGCTGCAATCCGTGTGGGCGCATAACTCTGTCATACAGAAACCTTAAATAAAAACATCATTAACATTAGACTATTCATTTGAAACATAAAGTAAATAAGTTGTTCAATTAACATACCAAAGTAGATCGGATATATACCTCACGTATGTATTGACAACAGTGCCGCCCAATTCTTCATGATTGAAAACTTGCTCGAAGTCTTCATTACTAATAATTTGGTCATGTTCAAAGCCATAAATACCTTTCTCCATATGTATAAGACGAACACCTCCGGTGATAATATCTGTCACTTGTAGATACGTCTGGAGGCACGACCTAAACTTGGAGATAGGTTGTTTTCTACCTCTGCTCTTCTTAGCACCAACATTTTTTTGCATTGAAATGTTGCTAATCTGTTTACCAGGCAGCTATATATCATATAATTTGTTAGATGAAGTATAAGATATCCAATTTAACATTTTCTATGCATAAATATCATATAATTGTGATGTACCTGTTTTTTTGAAACAACGGACTCGGTATGCTCCGGAATCCGCTTATCCTTTGTTTTGGATTTTGTTGGAGTCTAAATAACATTACCATGTAAAAAATGAAAATAAAATGCTCGTAAAATATTTGAATCTACACATTAAGGTTAACAAAGGTTTATAACGGTTTTAAGCATACCTCATATCCTACGAGTATGAGGTTTGACGGCCATGCAACATACGACCCTATAGCATCTCGCACCAATGTTACATCCGAATCATCGTCAGGATAGGGTAATGGTGCTTCCTCCTCTATAGCAATATCAACTGATACTTTCAAACTTCCAGTAGGGAGGGATTTATTGTGAAGTAATTGTACCCCATTGTTATACACTTTTCCCTTTGCAACATTCCGATAAGTTGGTGAAGATAAGAAGAGCTGACATTGGGAAACGCCCTAAAACCAAAAATAAATATGCCATTGTTAATGTGTATATATGTCATTTAAATAATTTAAGCTACTAATTTAATTTCATAAATATATATATAAATACCTCTGGAATAATCGGATGAAAGCTGCAGTTGATACTATCTTTCTCCGATCCATCTCTAACATATGAAGCGTTATCCCTTTCTTTTTCCTTTCGTAATTCCCGAACCTCAGCTTCTAGTGCTTCCAATTTAGCTTGAAGTTCTGCATTACTAGCAACCTTTCCCTTTTTAATATTCAAGGAGGTCGGGGTGATCCCAAATGCCTTACCCCTCACCCGACCAGAATACTCAGGGACATCTAATGCCCGACTAAGTATGCTCCTGGTATCGTCTGGAGATACAGACTGAGATAACGCCTCCTGAAAATCAGATGAATATCGAATATTTGTCAAATATTTGTTAATAAAGTTTTGATTTAATTAAAGAAATATTGTTATACTTACACATTTCTCAAATACTTGTAGAACCTCTACTGCAACAACTCCAGACTTGCCCACACGGGCTTCCTTCCACAAGACATGTGCAGGAAGAGATGTTTCAGAGCTATTCGCCTGTTGTAACTACATATAAATCCAAATAATATGATCAACTATAACTCATGATGAACAATTATTATAGCATTGCAATATATTGATACTTACCAAAGATTGCTCCAAACGTCCATATCCAACACGTCCTTTCCTGTATTTATACTTGGGAGCTGATGCTCTTTCCCGATTAATTGCACTTAATCACGTAAATTCTGGGGTTTGTCGTTTGGATTTAAACGTTACCCATTCTTGTGGTGAAATCAAACTTGCATATTTAGATGGATACTCTCCATCAACAAAGTTATCGTCAGCATCCCTAAGATAGGTGCGGTTTAAATATGTCCTAAACCCTCTTAGGAGCTTCCCTGCCAATCTCATCAAAAAAGCTTTTCTTTCTTCCTCGACGTTGAAGCACCTCTAAAAAAACCATACACATTGGTTAGTACAAATAATTTGAAGGACATAATTAGTTGGCATAATTAAAGACATAATTATGGTACCTTTATCTCATTCCAAATTTTTTCTTTGGTTTCCTTCAACTGTTTGGATCTCCAATCATCACAAGTAATAGGAACCGCATTCCTTACAAGTGCGCCAATGAAACTTGTCAAAGTATGACCGTTAGGCTCAATAAGTGTATTCTGGGCGCTCCAATGCACATTATAAGTGATGCCTTGATCTCTAGCACAGATCACTCTCTTCATAATGGTTATTCCTCTTCTAATCTCTGCTTCCATAGATCTGTTACTTCCAACCTGAATATCGGGATCATCATCATGTAGGTGATCATCATCATGTGGGTGATCATCATCATGTGGGTGATCATTGTTAGTAGCCATCTAACCTGTAATAAATAAATCAAGGATATCAAATATAATATATAACAAATATAATAAAGAAATCAAGGATATCAAATATAACAAATATGACATAATATATAACAAATATAAGAAAGAAATCAAGTATATAACAAATTTTACCTCTTTAGCTATAATGGCTAAAGAGTTGGATATGTTTTAAAATAAAAGTTTTTTAGAAGATTTAATAAAACTAAACTAAACTATTTAGAAGATGTTTTAAACAAAACTTCATTAAACAAAACTTCATTAAACTAAACTTCATTAAACTAAACTATTTAGAAGATGTTTTAAACTAAACTAAACTAAACTAAACTAAACTAAACTAAACGATTTAACAAATATAATAAAATATGTTTTAAACAAAAATACTTGGAGTTAGCTCACTAAAACTAACCTAAACTAGCATGTTAACAATTCAAATTCCAACAACAGTACAACTAATTTCGACCTAAACAATAACTTCATTAACAAAACTCATCAAACATACTCATCAAACATACACATTCACTACAAAACTTCATTAACAAATCTTCATTAACAAAACTCATTAACAAACTCATCAAATATACTCATTCACTACAAAACTTCATTAACAAAACTTCAAACATACTCATTCACTACAAAACTTCATTAATAAAACAGTCCAACATAACTTCATTAACAAAACTCATCAAAGAGCAGAAAGAACGAAAACTCATTTTCATTAACTTCATTAACAAAACTCATTTTCATTAACTTCATTAACAAAACTTAACAAAACACAACAACGACGTACCTTTAACGACGGTAACAACGGCAATGCAAGAACGAAATGTATCAAAGAGCAGAAACGGACGGACGACGGCAATGAGCAGAAACGAACGACGACGGAAATGAGCAGAAATGGACGGACGACAAGGTTTTTCGGTGAAGGTTTACGGTTGACGGACGGTTGACGGTGAAGGTTTTTCGGTGAAGGGTTTTGAGCTCGGTTCGCATGCAGGGGGAGAAGAAAGAGCGGAAATATGAAAATGAATACTAACTATTCATATATTTTAATTTTATTAGACCTTAGACAGCGCTTTTAATAAAAGCGCTTTCTAAGCTGGACCTTAGACAGCGCTTTTAAAAGCGCTTTCAAAGGTTGGCCTTAGACAGCGCTTTTGATTTTATTTTTTTTAATTTTTAAGACCTTAGAAAGCGCTTTTAACTAAAGCGCTGTCTAATATTTTCCATTAAATTTTTTTTTAAAATTTATAAGACCTTATAAAGCGCTTTTTACCAAAGCGCTGTCTAAGGTCTTATATTTTTTTGCGCTTTTACTTTTATAAATGGCTAGTTTCCTTGTTTTTAACTTATAGCAGCGCTTTTGTATTAAAGCGCTGTCTAAGGTGCGATGTTATAACGTACTTTTGTTGTAGTGCCTCCTTATCGAATACGTCACATGGTCCTTTGGCCACTCACCCAAAGCGCGTGATCATGGGCAATGACGTGTCTCTATTCATAACGAGGCAGAATAAATTGTGGGGAAGTTATCCACGCTCTTATGAATAATAGAGAATTAACCACCGCTCCCACATTTTCTCAACAGGGGCCTTGCTATTTTCAAGAGGCCTTGGATTCAGGCCCAATGATGCTATAAATACCTCAATCTCAAAATTGAGAGGACAATTTGATATTCACACAAAAACTACATACACATAGATTCTCACCTCCCTATGTGAGTTAGCTCTAAACACTACAACATACTCTAAAGCCCCTGACACCCCTTAATCACTAGGGGCTGTCACATATTTTACTTTTAGCAAGTACAATTTTGTTGATGGATCTATTGTCATTCTCACTGAATTCGATCCAAATTTTTAGGCCCGAAATCTATGCAACCTGATAATCCATTCTTCGATTTTGATTTCAGTAGATGATTCCATTTCGCAAAGGCAAAATGACACGCATTATATACCATAACAAAATTATACATATTTACATAAGGTAGGTGTTGTGAAAAACGATGTCTTTATGCAAAGTATAAAACGGTTTCTTGACGATCAAGAACCAAAACAAGGGTTTAACGGAAAAGAATACAAGAAGAAGAAGAAGAGAACAACAAGGATTGGGCAAATATAATTCTGTTTACTATTCACTTTCTCATTAAAGTTTACAAATGATTACAAGTGAATATCACAATTTGCTACACTCAACAAACTGAGTGTACTAGCCTATTTATATACTAACTAGGTAACTTGCAGCCCAATAAACCTAAACAATTGGATCCTTACCACAAGGCCCAATTCAACAGAATAACATTTCGACAATACATACATACTAGAACAGACTTCGACTACAGTATGTAAAAAATAAGGCATCAGCATGTGAACAAGCTTCGACTGCATACTTGCTCCTGTCGAAATACACATGAAGCTTCTCCTTCGACACAACATGAGTTCGACCCAAATCTCACACATCTCCACCTTAGATCTAACTCAGCAATAAGAGAATCAACTAACTTTCATCATGCAGCTTTATCAGCTGCATACAGTGGAGGAACTTGCAACTTGGCAATGTCTTGGTGATCATATCAGCAACATTATCTTCAGTCAAAACCTTCAGCACCTGGACTTCACCACACTCGATTATCTGTCTGACGAAATGCAGCCTCACATCAATGTGCTTAGTTCGCTCATGATAGGCTGAATTCTTTGACAGGTGTATTACACTTTGACTATCACATTTAACAGTGATACTTCGACCTTGAAGTTTCAGCTCATTTGCAAAACCTTCAAGCCACAATGCTTCTTTCACAGCTTCAGTGAGGGCAATATATTCAGCTTCAGTGGTTGATAAGGCAACAACCTTCTAAAGCGTCGCTTTCCAACTGATTGATGTGCCAAACATTGTGAAAACATATCCAGAAATACACTTTCTGTAATCCATACAACCTGCATAATCAGAGTCAACAAATCCTTCGATTTCGACTATGCTATCACCATCACATGCTCCACCATAAATCAAGACTCTTTTCAGAGACCCATTTATGTACATGAGAATCCACTTTACAGCTTGCTAGTGCACCTTTCCAGGATTAGCCATATACCTGCTCACAAGGCTCACTCCATATGCTATGTCTGGCCTCGTACAGACCATAACATACATCAAAGAACCCACTACACTAGCATATGGAATGCTATTCATATAGATTCTTTCAGCTTCAGTACTTGGACTTTGAGTAGTACTGAGCTTAAACTGATGATTTATAGGTGTCACAACAGGCTTTGAATTCGACATACCAAACTTGTCGAGAAGCTTCCGTAGGTATGTCTCCTGAGATAAGCACAACTTCGACTGCTTTCTATCTCTCCGGATGTCAATCCCAAGAATCCTGGCTGCAGCTCCCAGATCCTTCATTTCGAACTCCTTACTGAGTTCAGCCTTCACCTTCGTTACATCCTCAACACTATTACTAGCTATGAGGATATCATCCACATACAGCAGCAACATAACAAATGAGTTTCCAGGTCGAAATCTGAAGTAAACACAGTGATCGAACTGACTTCTAGTGAAACCAATGTGTGCCATGAACTTGTCGAATCTCCTGTTCCACTGTCGAGGAGATTGTTTCAGGCCATACAAAGACCTATTCAGCTTGCACACATAATCTTCTTTACCCTTTTCTGCATACCCTTCAGGTTGACGCATCAGGATCGTTTCATCTAGATCACCATACAGAAATGTTGTCTTCACATCCATTTGCTCAAGTTCCAAGTCGAACTTTGCTACCATGGCCAACAACATTCGAATGGATCTATGCTTTACAACAGGTGAGAACACATCATTGAAGTCGACTCCTTCTTTCTGAGTGAACCCCCTAGCAACCAGCCTCGCCTTAAAGCGCTTCGACGTCACTCCTTCGATTCCTTCCTTGACCTTGAAAATCCACTTACAATTGACTAACCTGGCTCCTGCAGGTTTCTCAATCAGCTCCCAAGTGTTATTATCATGAAGATATTTCATCTCGTCATCCATGGCTTTTCGCCATTCAGTCTTGTTTCGACTCCTTATAGCTTCCTTGTAATCTCTAGGTTCTTCGTCAAGTACCTCACTTGCAGAGATTAAGCCAAAAGCTATAAGATCTGCATAACCAAGTCTCTGAGGTGGCTTGATGACTCTTCTCGACCTATCTCTTGCCAGTAGGTAGTCATCGACAGTTTCCTCAACCTCTTCAGCATCTTGCTCTTCGAATTCATCAGGGCTACGCACTTCAGCATCACAATGCTCCACCTCAACAGGCATCTCTACCTGTTCCAGCTCCTCTTCAGAGATTTCTGCACTTCGACCAACATCACCAGTTTTCTTGAAAGCCATTTCGACCTTATTGAAAACTACATCACGACTTGTGATACATCTTCTGTGACCTGGTTCTAGGCACCACAACCTATAACCCTTGACTCCCTCAGGATATCAAAGGAACATGCATCTCAGAGCTCTAGGTTCGACCTTGTCTTGCCTAATGTGAGCATAGGGTAAATAGCCAAATACTCTCAGTTTGTCGAGATCTGGTGGATGACCCGACCAAGCTTCTTCAGGTGTCTTCATTCCTAGCGCAGTCGAGGGACATCTATTTATCAGATAAGCCGCTGTCGAAACAGCCTCCGCCCAAAACACCTTCAATCCAGCACTAACCAACATGCATCTAACCCTTTCAAGGATTGTTCGATTGAATCTCTCAGCTAAGCCATTTTGTTGAGGAGTACCTGCTACAGTCTTATGCCTTGCAATCCCAGACTCAACACAGTAACTGTCGAATGCTTCGTTGCAGAATTCAAGGCCATTGTCGGTTCTCAACCTCTTAACCTT
Organism: Lathyrus tuberosus; assembly: GCA_022829125.1. Classification (NCBI taxonomy): domain Eukaryota; kingdom Viridiplantae; phylum Streptophyta; class Magnoliopsida; order Fabales; family Fabaceae; genus Lathyrus; species Lathyrus tuberosus. The sequence continues at coordinate 92,105 of JALAZF010000084.1, forward strand.
TCTGCCAGTTTGAGTTTCGACCAGAACCTTCCAACTTTTGAAATTCTCAAAAGTTTCATCATTCGTCTTCTGAATGAATACCCATAGCTTTCTGGAATAGTCATCAACGATGGATAGAAAATACCTTGCACCTGAGTGTGAAGGATTCCTTGCAGGCCCCCAAAGATCAGCATGAATGTAATCAAGGGATCCATGTGTTCTTTGCTTTCCTTTGTTAAACTTCGCCCTACAGGATTTACAAAATACACAAGATTCACAAAACTCCAGCTTTTCGACTTTGTCACCTCCTAGCAGGTTCTGCTTCCCCAATTCGACCAGGCCTCTTTCGCTGAAATGGCCCAATCTCATGTGCCATAATTCTGTCTTCGACACAGGTTTCGTGGATACAACATTTGTCGAACCACTTACAACCTCAGCCTCAAGGGTATACAAGCCTTGGTTTTTCACGCCTCTCAAGACTTCCTTCGACCCTTTCATGACTTTCAGGATACCTAGCTCTCCTTTGAAAACATATCCCTTTCTGTCGAATTCACCAAGAGAAATTAAATTCCTCTTAAGATCAGGTACATACCTAACCCCAGTCAATAGCTTTATTGACTCATCATGGAGCTTGAATCTAACAGATCCAATACCTGCAATCTTGCAAGCTTTATTGTTCTCTAGCAGCACTGATCCTCCATCCTGATCACATAATTCTTCAAACACATTCTTGTTTGGAGTCATATGCCAAGTACATCCAGAATCCATAATCCACTCTTCGCAAGAGTTGCTGCTCGACACCACAAGGACATCAGATGATTCATAACCATCTTGCACTATAGCTGCATTCCCATTGTCCTTACCTCCATGATTATTCAGGCGCTCAGGGCACACCTTTCTTGTATGACCCTCCTTCTTACAATGATAACATTTGATATTAGACATATCACCACCATAAGACTTCTGCTGAGCCTTTCCTTTCTTCTTGTAAAACCTACCATCTTTCTTTGACGATCTTTCTTTCACGGACAACCCTTCGCCAACTGATGAAGGTTTCTTCTCCTTTCTTTTATTCAAATCCTTCAAATACAAGGCTGCTTGAACTTCTTCAAAGGTCAGGGACTCTCTTCCATACAAGAGTGTTTCTTTGAAGTGAGCATGCGATCTGGGCAAAGCACACAACAACAATAGTGCTTGATCTTCATCATCGACCTTCACATCAATGTTTTCAAGATCAAGAATCAACTTGTTGAACGAATCCAACTGCTCAGTCAAAGCTTTGTCTTCACTCATCTTGAATGAATACAAGGCTTGATTTAGGTAGAGACGATTCACCAGAGATTTGGTCATATACAAACTTTCAAGTTTAACCCATAATCCTGACGCCGTAGTCTCCTTTGATACCTGCCGGAGAACCTTATCACCAAGGCTCAACAAAATCGCGCTGTGGGTTTTCTCGATCATTACTGTCTTTTCTCTTTCCGTCAAAGCAGCATCCATGGTTGCCATTCCCTTCAACGCTTCCAAACAACCCTGCTGAACCAGTAGGGCTTTCATCTTCAAGTGCCACAGACCGAAGTCGTTCACTCCGGTGAACTTCTCGATCTCATACTTTGTTGAAGACATCTTCTCCACGCTCACCGCACCAATTTGTTGTGAAAAACGATGTCTTTATGCAAAGTATAAAATGGTTTCTTGACGATCAAGAACCAAAACAAGGGTTTAACGGAAAAGAATACAAGAAGAAGAAGAAGAGAACAACAAGGATTGGGCAAATATAATTATGTTTACTATTCACTTCCTCATTAAAGTTTACAAATGATTACAAGTGAATATCACAATTTGCCACACTCAACAAACTGAGTGTACTAGCCTATTTATAGACTAACTAGGTAACTTGCAGCCCAAGAAACCTAAACAATTGGATCCTTAACACAAGGCCCAATTCGACAGAATAACATTTCGACAATACATACATACTAGAACAGACTTCGACTATAGTATGTAAAAAATAGGCATCAGCATGTGAACAAGCTTCGACTGCATACTTGCCTCATGTCGAAATACACATGAAAGCTTCTCCTTCGACACAGCATGAATTCGACCCAAATCTCACAGTAGGCTTATCAAACATATCCAGAGTGACTAAAAAACTATACAAATTCATTTCTTACAATAAACGTCAAACATATCAAATGGTTCAACCATCATACTAAATCAACATGACTCATAAATTTCAAGGAAGCAAGTTGCGCAACTTGAACGGACATCATATAAGTCTTCTTCTATGAATGATGTCTATTTGTTAAACACATATAAGTTGAACAAAATTTAAAAACACTTAAAATAATAACAACTTATTATTCGGTAAAAAAAATAATGTATATCTAATTATAAATATATATTACTTACTTCAATTAATTAACAACACCGACATAGAGAATGTTCAACATGTGTTTTGTTGGGAGAGAACACAATGGTCTATATGGGGGATAGACCCCCTAATTAAAATGACCAGTTGAAAAAAAATTGAAAAGATTTTATTAGAGTTTAAAAAACAAAATAGTTTGCGCGGCGGAAATAATTTGCGTATAAAGTGATTATGCTTAACGATTGGTATATACATAGAATGACTTAATCAATACACAATACAACATAGATCAAATCAATGAGTTATCCAAAATGAGCAAACTAATGTATTGTATTGAATTTACATCAAAACTACACAAGATGTGTATTTGTACAATATCAATACATTCACAATTTTCAGTTTTACTAAACACAAGGCAAATTTAAAATGCTTTTTCTAACAAACGAACATTTAATCAATAAATTGCTACCAAGGCAAAACCTAATTGCATACGATTATACAAAATCGATAAAGCACCCTAACATGCAAATTCTACAAAATTAAAATAGAGAGAGTGAAAAGTGTACGCCGGATTTACGATGGTTCAACTATCTCCATCCTTAAGCTTAATCTATTTTCCAATTATTTTCCATTGAAAAATTTTGGTATTCCAATATAGTTTGTGAAAACTTACATGAGTTTTAGTACAATCATAATATCCAAATAATGCAAAAAAAATATAAAAATATTATATCTGGATCCCTTAACTTGTACACAGTTTTCGAACTAAATTCTAGTGAAATCTCTATGCAAAAACGTCTTGAATCTTCCAACCCTAACCATCATGCTCCAAAGTCTTTGTTGTGCAACGATCTTTCCTCGATCCTACAGGTATCTTGAGCGTTGTTATTTTGGAAGATTGAGAAGAACTCCCACGTTGTCCATAAGCTTCCACACAACACTACCAAAGTGAATCTGGAGAGAAGAACCTCCTTATTTTCCAATAGACTTGTCAAAACTATGAACAACACCACACACCTTGCAAACCTCTGAAATCTCAAGAACATCTTCAAAGAAATGTTAAACACAATAAAATATTCTCCTAAACAATTACAAATATCCAAAGATGGGATTTAGATCCACGCGAAAATGGAATTAGAATGAGATAAAAGCTGAAAGAAAACGTTTGTAAGCACTCAAGAAAGATTCAAAACCCTTTTTGAAAATGAGAGAACACGTGAGTTATGAGTTTTCAAATCAATATTGGAAGTGCATGTTTTTTAACATAGTGAAGGTTTTTAAGAGGCAATGATATTTATATGTGTCGACTATCTAGCACAAAAATGAGTTAAAATGGTGTATTGTTTGAGTCAGAAGCAAGAGGTATGATTGGAGTTAGCAAACCAAGTTATTTGAATTAATAAGCAAAAACTATATGAACCCTAAAATTCTAGCATAAGAATACATATATTGTATATGATGTCAGGACAATAGGTGTTGAACGCAAAGTCAAGAGATTGTAACAACACAGTAAAACATTGAACAATTTAAACAACACGCTGGAAGTAAATAACACATGTCAGTTGTTAACCCAATTCGGTATAACGTCACCTACATCTGGGGCATCCAAGCCAGGAGGGAAATCCACTATAATAGTATTAGTTTGAAGTTCTAAACAACCTCTGGTTTTACAAACTTCACACCTAATCACTACCCGTGGAATTTCTATCTAACACTCTTCTAGATATGGGACCCCTCTCATTCCCCCTCAATCACACAACAATGATGACAACAAAAACAATCAAAGAGGATACACACTCTAATAAAAAGAATCACTCTTGCTTAAAAGCGTATGAGTGATTCACAATTACAACTCAATTAACAATCCAGCTCTAGCATCAAGGTGATACGAGAGTGACTCACAAACAGCAAAAAACGGAATAAACTCTAAAAAATAATCTCACAAAAATACGGCTGCCATATTCTTAGGTTTAGAGACGCCCTTTAAATAGCCTCAGAATACCATGGGCTTCGGTCTAAACAAACAAACACACAGTAGATTCAAAACAGACTGCTACATAAAGTTCTGCATAATTTTCGGAACAGAATCAAATGTTTCCTTAAATGTTTTGACATCCATAATACTCTGGAAGAAAATATATTATTTTATTAAATGCAGATCCATAATATTCTGGAAGAGAATATATTATTTCCTTAAATGCAGATCCATAATATTCTGGAAGAGAATATATTATTTCCTTAAATGGTTTATGACATCCATTCTTAGGAAACACGACAAATCTGGAACCGTCCATTGCGCTTCTAAAATAAACACTTCTTGGACCTCATAATGCGTGAATCAAATCTTCAACGAATCTTCGGAATCTCACGCTAAAAAGCAAATCTTCCAAGAATGTAAAACCACAGCACGCCATGATGTTGTACAAGCATGTCAAGACATCTTGTCCAACATCTTGCTATTTCACTTGTTTTAACAGAATGCTACCAATCACAATACAAACAACCTAACAATCTCCCCCTTTGGCAAATTTTGGCTATAACAACCTCTGCATAACTCATCTTGCATATACCAATAAAATTGCACAACCAACCAAGAACAAGAGGGATATACTACCCAACTCTTTATCATTTTAACTTAAAGACTCATCTTGAAAGAAGGTAAAACTTCAGCAATACCTAAAAAAACAAAATAACAATTGGAACCGCACCAAGACACATCAGAGGCATTCACAACATAATAAGATACACCCAGCCTCACAGAGCACAACATCAGAGAGATATAAACTCTCACAAAAGAACCTTCTTCAGAGAAAAATAAATTCTCACAGTCAGGATGTCAAGACATCAGGAATGACCCCACATGCAACCATACATCAAACATATAAATTAGCACTATATTATCATGACATCATCGAGCTAATAAGGAAAACCATGCTCTCCCTAAATAGTATATTAGAAACAAATACTACTCACCCTCAAGTAGTACTCCCCCTTAGGGGCAAATAAGGCATATAATAAAATCTACCAAACTACTTCCCCTTTTTATCCATAATTTTGAAAAAAAACAACCATACATTCATTTGGAGCAAAAAAAACCTCTGTAGCAGACACGAAAGCAATAATAAAAAAGCAGGGCACAACAGATGTCAGCACTGCTATCTGTTTCCTCATCTTTATCACCACCTTACCAGATGTCACAACAATGTCTAGGACATATGTCCTTGCAAACAACCTATAGTGCAAAGAAAGAGGAGATTCCCTCTTACATGCAACATCAAAGCTAACCAAAATAAAAGGGTGCTGACTGAGAATAACACTATTATCAGTCACTTCCACCTAAGCTTGCTCCTCCTCGCTCCTACCCATAAACTTGTTGATAATTTCAGGAGAAAACTCCACACATTTACCACTGACATAAACCTTCCTATACTCCTTGCTCATCTTACTGTCACAGTCCTCAGAAATGTTTACAATGAATTTTTTCACCAGCAACACTCTTCATCAAACCAGCATCCTCAATAAGATTCACCACTGAATGGAGGGAAAAGAAAGTATATGTTGCACTCTTCCACACATGTAATTGCAATAACTCCTCAAACTAGCAAATTCCTAATTCGCCCCATTGAAGGGAAATCGCGATCCAAAACGCAGCGGAAAATAAAAAAAATCCCTTTAGTGATCCTAACGAATGGTCATGACCAGTGATAGAACGGTTACCTCTTATGGCGATGAAACCTTTGATTCTGTATCAAAGGAGTGATCACGAGCGATGTATGACGAACAACGCCTCTACTTAGTCCACACGAACAGATTCCTTCAGTCTCAGTGCTAACTGCTACGATTGAAGGCTTTGAGTGAGAGAGAAAAAGAGAGAAATACGACCAGGGTTTCACCAACTAAATTTCATCAAGTTCAGTAAGCTTCTACACAAGGGTTGCATTTATAGAACCACTTGCGTGTGTTGCAAGCTAAATGCCCCACTTAAGAGCACCATATAATAATAATATTAATAATAATAATAATATTATAATAACCATTTTTATAATAAACATATTTTATTATTATTATATTTAATAACTACTATAATAATAATAATAATAATAATAACTCTTATTATTATATTATACGATGTTTCATATTTCACTTAAGCAGACTGTACCTTACGGAGTTCTATAAATCTCTCAAGTACACCGTACCTTACAGTGTTCCTTATTTATTCTATCTCTCATCAATTTTTCCTTATGTGTGTGACCCTGTAGGTTCTCGTGACGTTGACAATTATATTAAATCATATATTTAATATAATAAATAGTGAGTGGTATCTAGCAACACATCACTGCTACCCAAGTCACGAAAATGTCATGTGATCTGACAAAACCTTTTGTGATAGTACTTGTGTGTATAATTACCCTTTTCCCCTTATGTCTATATTGAACACAAGGCATATACCGTGTCATCCTTGTCCAGTTCAATATTGGGACCTTATTTTATCATGTTATTCAGGATGGGAAAATTCCATCTAGGTCACTCATGTCCATCAGCATGCCTTGTGGAGTACCCATCAACTTTCTTTATGGTTATCTAGTTACGGACAATGTTAGATCAGTACTAAGTACTCGACTCTACATCTAGGGTCCATAGTGCTTTCAGGCCGAAGGGTGGTATACATCACTATCACCATGAGAGTAACTTATGACACTTTGCATAACATTCTATGTAGTACTCTCATAATGGGTCAATCCAGTATAAATATTACTCCTAATATTCATAGCTATGTTAAGACTTGAAGACTCCTTATCCATGATCCATGAGATGTGATCATCAGTTTATCTACATAATAGTCTTAATGCTTTAAGGTTATCTCACTTCACAGTAAAGCTCGACTACAGATACTTTAAGAATATTGTCCTTATGTTGAATGGATCTCATGATTAAGTCACACTTAATATTTCATTAAACGAACTAGCTATTCTAGGGACTTTATTATTCTGGAAAAACAACCATGATAAAGAAATGCCTTTTATTAATAATAAGTAATTCGATACAAGTACCAAAAGTATTGGCCTCTAGGGCTTACACCAACACCCTTAACCTCTCAAACTGATTTGCATCCAAAGCTTTAGTAAATATGCCAGCCAATTGCTTCTCAGTGACCATATACTCAAGAGTAACAATTTTTTCCTCAACAAGATCCTTAATAAAATGGTGACGAATATCTATATGCTCTGTCCTGCTATGTTTAACGGGATTCTTGGATATATTGATTGCACTCAGATTGTCACAATATAATGTCATGACATCCTGTTTGACATTATATTCCTTTAGCATTTGTTTCATCCAAATCAATTGAGAGCAACTGCTCCCTGCTGCAATATACTCATCCCCAGCAGTAGACAAGGACACACAAATTTGCTTCTTGCTGAACCAAGAGATAAGATTATTCCCCATGAAGAAACATCCTCCAGAAGTACTTTTTCTATCATCAGCACTACCTGCCCAGTCAACATCACAATACCCCACAAGCATGGAATTTGGACTATGAGAATACAACATTCCATAATCACTAGTACCATTGATGTATTTCAAGATCCTTTTCACTTGAGTAATGTGGCTCATTTTAGGCTCAGCCTGATGTCTAACATAAACTTCTACAGCAAAAATGATGTCTGGTCTGCTAGCTGTAAGATACAATAAAGTACCAATCATACTTCTGTACAAACTTTGATCCACATCAACACCTTTTTCATCCTTGGTTAGTTTCAAGTGTGTTGCAGCAGGTGTCCTTTTAAGGCTAGCACTTTCTATACCAAACTTCTTCACTATATTCTTAGCATACTTGCTTTGAGAAATGAAGATAGTATCATCTATTTGTTTAACTTGAAGACCAAAAAAATATGTTAATTCACTAACAAGACTCAACTCAAATTCAGATTGCATCTGTTTGACAAAATTTTGGACCATCTGATTCGACTGAAGGTGTGAAAAATACACAAGAAGGGGGAGGGGTTGAATTCTGTTTCGCGTTTTCTTTAATTTAACTTCTGATCATAGTTTCAGAATCAAAACTGGTGTTCAAATTCTATTTTAATTCATTAGCAGCTATTATATATAATAGAAGTAAACAAATAAAAACGGAAGACACAAAAGATTTATCCTGGTTCCTCCCTTAACTGAGAGTACTCAGTCCCTTTGCCTCACAAGAGCTTTTCATTATAACCACTTAATGATTACAGTCGCTTATGCTTCTGCATAAGTCTTTACACTTGCTCAGACCAACTGTCTAAGACTTTCTTGCTTAGAGCACATGCCTAAGACTTTCCTTGCTCACACCCTCTGACCGAGCCAACTGCTCCAAAGGTCCCCTGGTTGAGACTTAACCTTTCTTATAGCACATGTCTAAGACTTCTTCTCACATCCTCTGACCGAGTCACCCGCTCTTCTGGCCATCCAGACTGAAACTTCCTTGCTCAAGCAGCACTTGAGACTTCCTGCTCACGCCCCTCAGACGGAGATGTTCCCTTGCTCAATCAAACTAGCTGAATAAGACTTTCACAACTCAAGCACTTAATCAATGAGACTTACGTGGCTTAAGCATCTTGGCTCAAGACTTGTTGTTTGAATCCTAATGAGACAAGACTTTTGCTCAAGCACATAGCAGGAGACTTTGATCTAAACTACTGAAGGCTCAGTAGAATAGAGAACAAGGTGTACATGATGCAAGCATCAGAGGTACGGGAAATCATCATAACAAAGACCTAAAGCTCTTAAGATTTCTAAGATATTCAATGGTAAGAAATCTTAAGGCTTTTACAATTACAACCTACAACAGAAAGTCTGCATATTACAATAGAGTTGATAATTGCTTGATCTTGCTACTCCTTTGTCTGGAGAATCCTTGTTAAGATTCAAACTTGAATCTTCAGCCATATTTATAGCCTTTGCAGAAACTAGCCGTTGAGGAAGTAACTTGATCAAGTGTCTTTGCCTTTGCCCCATAGTACAAGAGACGTTGAAGATGGATGCACAACAGATTCTGAATCCAGTGTGTAACACGTTTAACCTTTGAGTCTTCGAGAGGTTCTGTATTGATAGGGCCGTTGAGAGTGGATATCCGTAGTGCATGCCAACCTTTCTTGAGCCTTTCAATCTTGTAGACTCTAGCTGACAATCTGATAAGACAATACATCTTGCTTTCTGCAGTACATACATCCACAACTTTATCACCAACTCTGAATGATACCAGATGCTGATATACAATTACCAAGTATAGTAACTCGTCTGAATGCTGAGGCCTTCAGCTCAGAGTCTGCGCCAAGCCATACTAGCAATTGTTCTTCAGACTCTACCACCATAAGCTAGCAATGAGGTAACTCCCAAGTGTGTCTAAGTAAAACAGATTCTGATTATTTATGTACAAGAACAAGAACCTGCATAAATAAAACACACATCAAATAAACCATTGTTCTTTCAATACTTTTGTTATCATCAAAACTAAAAGAGAATATGTCATGAACAAATCTTGTTCTAACATCGACATCCCTCCAAACATAATGTCAATAACATATATTTGAGCTATCATGAGTTTACCATGCTCTTCTTTAACAAACAAGGTCTTATATATTCCCCCTTTCCTGTAGCCATTGTTGACAAGAAACTCAGTTAACCTTTCATACCCAGCCATAGGTGCTTGCATAGCATTGATCCAAAATTCATCAGTCAATGCCTCTTTCACATTTTTAGGTTTAAACTTTTAGACAAAGCAAGCACTGGATATCACATCTTTGGATCTAGTGGTGATCCCTTCATTAAGATTTCCAATAATAAGTCCTTTGGACGATCTTTCTGAATTCTGATAGAGGGACCTTTGTTGGCTTGAGGGTTATCCAATTCAGTCCTTGATGGTTCAATGTTGGAATCAATGTCTTTCACATTTTCTAAATCATTAGTCTTCTTATATGATATTCCAAAGTCTTCATCGACATCAATCCTTTTCACAATAATTGAATCATCAACAACAGCATTAATGGATTCCATCATGACCTTAGTTCTGGAGTTAAATACCTTGTAAGCTTTGTTGTTTGTAGAGTAACTGTCATACCCCAAATTTTTACCACCAAGATTTCCCATCATTGTGAAGATCATTACCACAATATGGATGTACCTTTATGCCTCATCAATCTCCTCAAAGATGATTGAGCATTCACCATAATCAAGACTTAGGGTTTCAAGCCATCTCAGAGCACTTAGACAAAGGATCAATCAAGAAATGACATGATCTTCAACTTGTCTAACCTCCCTAACACCCATAAGAGATCAAGAGGACTCCCACATCAAGAATCAAGCACAAGGTTGCAACATTCCAAGTGGATCAAGCCTCAAGATCGCCAGTGTCACCTGTCATACCCCAACTTTTGACCACTAAGATTCCCATCATTGTGTAAATCATCATCACAATATGGATGAACCATCATACCTCATTAGTCTCCCCAAAGATGGGTGAGCATCCACTACAATCAAGAATTAGGGTTTCAAGCCCTCTCAGAGCCTTAGACAAAGGATCAATCAAGGAATGACATGATCCTCAGCTTGTCTAACCTCTCAAACATCCACAATGGATCAAGAGGACTCCCACTTCAAGGATTAAGCACAAGGTTGCTCCCTTCTAGGTGGATCAAGCTTCAAGATCGCCAGTGTCACCAAATTAGGGTTTTGGTCGACCAGGTCCTCCAGATGGAAATTTTTCATCTAGGGACAAGCCAATGATCCAAAACCTAACCTAATATGCTCCACGGGACCTCATGGACCCAATCATCAAGTCAATTTTATCTCAGGGGATACATTCATAAAAAATCAGGAATTAGGGTTTCTTGACCTAATTCACCCCTAAGTTGACTTTTGGGACAAATCATGAACCAAGACCTCAAGAGAGAGTTTGAGGGTCTTTAATGAACTATATTGATCCATTTGGAACAATGGGTTAATCCAAGAAGCTTGAGCAACAAGTCTCAATTTCATCTGCACCACCATTAGGGTTTCGTGAGAAAAGTCAACTGTAACTTTGACTTTTGACCAGGACATGCTCCCAAACCCTAGGACATGCCTCAATATACCCTATGACACCCATGGAACATGTCCATCAAGTTTGATTTAGGTCAAGGACATGATTTCCTGAAGAATTGCACAATTTGGAATTCATCTGATAAAAAGTCAACTGTGCACAAAAGTCAACTTTGACTTTTTGAGATTTTTCACCAAAATGGATTTTTAACCCTAAAATGATGTTAATGTATGATTTGAATCATCATTCATCAAGAAAAACCAAAGAAAGTGGGATAACTTGTAAAAGGGGTAACCATAAAACTTAGAAAATTTTCTAAGTTATGGAAAAAGTACCACTAATACACCAACTTGGGAGGGTCATAACTCCTAAACCACAAGGCCATTTTTTCCCATCCAAAGCTTGATTTGTAGATCTCATTACCCTCTACAAAAACTTCAACTAGACCTAAGTCCAATTCATTAAGGATTTTGAGTTATGGAGTGAGCAAAATCAAGAAATCACACTTTGTTCCAACACTTAGTGAAAATTTCACTAAGTCAGATTTTGCTTCACTTTTTGCCAAATGTAGAAGGATTTTTCACTTGGAATCAAAAGAGATCAAAATCAAACTTGTTCAAACAGTTGTTATACCATGTAAGGGCTTTCCAAAATGGCCAAGAACATTGCCAAATTCAACTTACCCCATGAGATATGACATTGTCAAGTTGCCTTGCTGAAATCTGTCAAAGGCAAGACAGATTTTGCATTTTGGCTCGATTTGCCAAAATCAGCCAAATTCAAATGCTCCTATCCACTTGGACACATCTAAGGATTGAATCGAAAGGGGACAATCACTGAGCCAAGCCTCCAAAGTCCATGGAACAAGAAATAGCATGTTGAACCTAGAATGGCCAAAATAGGGACAAGACTCCAAATTTGGATTGAAGCATTCAATGGAAGCATCAAGGTGGCATGGACTGAGCCATTCTCATCTGAAATTAGTCAAGACTTATCCAAGACCAAGGGAACCAAAGCTCTGTGCCCTAACCTCTAGTCAATGGCTAGAGGAGACTTGGATTTTCATTTGCCAACATTGGTCAAACCTACTTACCAGCTGCCATTCACTATTCCTTGCAAAACAAACTTGCTCTACTATAAATAGAGCTCAATTGTGTTCAGTTTGAGTACACCAAAGCCATCTAACAGATGCTTTCCTCAAAATCTCTTTCTCTTGGGAAAAATGCCTTTCTTAGCAAGGTAGATATCGGGTTTTGAGCTTGAGAGCAATTCCAATCAAACCAATCACTCACACACCTCATACACATCACATATGAGCTGATCAAACACTTAGATCACTTCTGAAACACCAATTTCACAAAATCACCAGCTGGTTGCTCAAATTTTCAATCAAGTTGCAGCTGGGGTACCACAAATTGATCCACCCAATTTCAATCAAGTCCAACCATTCAAACACACTCCATAGGGTGTAGGGAAGCTGTTCAGATTATCACCATTCATCTGTAACACCTCCAAATCAAAAATCACATTGCACTTGCTGTCACGGCTTGGAGGTAAGCACATACTTGGTCATCTCTCAATCCATGCATATTTCCTCGCACAATAATTTGGCCATATGTTCATAATCATGCATGGAATGTTTTCCCTCAATTAATTGCATTGTTTGAATCGTGTATCAAAAATCCTAGCCTTCATGCAAAAATTAGGGTTCTTGAGGTTTCTTCGTGATTTCATGTTTTATGTTTAATTTAAATGAAATTAAGTGTTATAAACATGATCTTGAGGTTGAGACGAGCATAATGATATGTGGATTGCATGATATGATTACGTATTCAGTGAGATTGGATGGAAAACGCAAATCAGCCAAACCCAGAAAAACGCGCGTGTTCTTGCTTGTGTTCTTGCTTGTGTTCTTGGCGCCTTTTTCACAAATTCAAATATTTGAATTTTGTGATTTTGTTTAATTGATTCAAAAATTAATTTCTCTCTGAGTTTTAATGATTTTGAGTTGATTCTTTTTTTAATAATTCACAAAAATGTTAAAATATTTTATTTTATAAAAAAATCCCAAAAATATTATTTATTTCACATAATTGATATTTTTGCGAAGAATTAATATTTTAATTGTTTTTGAAATTTTAAATATTTTTTTCACATTGATTTTGCAACTTTTAATGCTTTCTAATTATTTTGTAGGTCAATACTTAATTTTTGAAGCATTAATCCAAGATCACAATTTGTTTTTCACATGTTAAACAATTTTGATCATTTTAATTGAATTTTTATTCAATTAAAACACATTTTGAAAACAAATTAGGGTTTTTGGATTAATTCAACCCTCATAAATCATTTTTAAAACTCTTTGGGCCTCTAATAGAGTGTAAGACCCAATCCTTTCTTGACCAAAACATTTTGGGCCTCATTGTATTGTATAAGTCCCGATACCGTCAAAAACAAACGGCGCGATCATCGCCCTTTTAAAAAATAACCTTCTGGGCCTCTCCTTGAGCTATAAGACCCATTCAAAACTCTTTGGGCCTCTAATAGAGTGTAAGACCCAATCCCCTTTTAACCAAAATCATTTGGGCCTCACTTATTGTATAAGTCCCTCTGCGTTAAAAGAAAACCTCGGCGTGATCGCCATTTTAAACGGAAAAATCATCTGGGCCTACCCTCGTGTTATAAGTCCCACTCTTTTTCCTTAAATTTTTTGGGCCTCTAATAGAGTGTAAGACCCAACCCCCTTTGTACAGAAAACATTTTGGGCCTCAGTCACTTGTATAAGTCCCTCTGTACAAATTCAAACAGTGCGCTCACTGATAAAACCCTGGGCCTCTCCTTGAGCTGTAAGCCCCAAATCTTTCTTTTTCAAAGCACTTTCTCCTTTGATTTTGTATATACTGTTGTTTCCAATCTTTCTTTGTTGAACAACTAACCAAACAGCATGGAAGCTCTACAACCGAGTAAGTGGTTATTGCTTTCATTTACCGCTTTCTAATACATATAACTGTATTGTAGGGCTGTTTCACTGTAAGTCTTCTTTCATAAACTCATATCAACTGTGTAATAATAGTATAGATATTTTGAGTTTCCCCGGCAACTACGTCTAGAACTAGGTGACGCCGTTTCGTTTATTCATAAAAATAGACAGCTAGATCCCAAATAGGATCACCAGATACAGTCTTCTCTTCGGCTGTCCTCATTAGGAACTGTCAAGAAACTCTATCCCCCAGAGATGAATTATTCTCGGTGAAACTTCTCTTGAATTTCTTCAAACCTCAAAACTGTTCACTAAATGAATTATTCTCGGTGAAACTTTTCTATAACTTTTCTTTGGTTTGGGACCCACTGGCTTCCTAAAAGCATCGGCCTCCTCTTGGGCATCGTACAAGGACCCACAGGCTTCCTAAAAGCAACCCCGCCTCCTCTTGGGCTTCGTACAAGGACCCTACGGCTTCTTAGAAGTATTCACAGACTCCTCTTAGGCTTCGTATAATGATCTCTTCCTCCGGGAATGATAGCCTCCTGTTGGGCTTAGTACAAGGGCCCGACGGCTTCTTAAAAGATTCCAGCCTCCTCTTGGGCTTCGTACAAATTGTCCCGACGACCTCCTAAACGTATAGGAACAGAACTTAGTCATCTTCATAGAACAGTCCTTTCATAGAGTCTACTACTGTTTCTCAAAACATGGTACAAAAGATAAAACTCTAGACTTGGACAGTCTAACTTCCTTGAGTCTCAAAGACATTCTCAAGCACCCTTCAAAAATAGGAAGGAAACCCGCAGACTCGGACAGTCTCAATACCCTTCGGATTTCCCGCTTCCTTAAAGAATAGGAAAAACCCGGATCCTTGAATCGAATCCCTGAGTACAGTGTTGCTCATATAAGAACTGATTTTCTCTTTAAAATCAGTATATTGGACCTGTCACTCAATTGAAACAGTTACCCTAACCTCCTCTTGGGCTTTGTACAAATGATTCTCCCCAGCGGAGTCAAACAACGTTTAGCCTCTCTCTCGGGCTTTGTACGAGACACATAAGAGACTCCCTCGTTGAGTCAATTACCCCTTTGGCCTCCATCTCGGGCTTTATACGAGATACAAAAAGGTTCTTAGCCAAACAAACAACAACCTTCATCTCGGGCTTCGTACGAGATACAAAAACTCTCTTGTTGAGTCAAACAGCCTTCATCTCGGGCTTCGTACGAGATACAAAAAAACTCTCTTGTTGAGTCAAAACAACCTCCATCTCGGGCTTTATACGAGATACCAAAAGACTTCATCGTCGGGTTAACCCCTTTTAGCCTCTCTCTCGGGCTTTGTACGAGACACATATTAGACTCCTCTTAGGCTTTGTATAAGAAAACCACTGGTTGATCCAATCAACCTTTTAGCATCAAAGTTGTGCCTCGTTCACAGTACACAAACATCAACAACTCCTTCCCCTTCATCTAATCGCTGTAAGCGGCAAGCCTCTGGATCATCTACATCCACGCCACTGTCCCTCTTTTAGCATGAGAAATTCCTAAGGAAAGATAGCATTGCTCTACACTGAGTTAAACTCTTCTCCTTCAGGTTAAAATCCCCTTTAAAGGAAATTATGGCATTGCTAGGATTCACATATCCCGGTTAAATTAATTCTCCTTTATAAATAGTTGTGACATACAAACCCCCCTTTAGAGATGACAAATTATCTCTAAAGCCGAGGTCTTTCAGCTTCACGTCTTGGGCTTTGAACAAGACACAAATAGACTTTTCAGCTTCACATCTTGGGCTTTGAACAAGATACAAACAACCTTTCGCTTCACATCTTGGGCTTTGAACAAGACACCAAAAACCCATTTCCTCCCATAGAATAGGAGGAACTACGAACGCTCTGATTTCCCTGTTTCGGTAAACGGGAATACGTAGGCATATGATTGAAAGAAAGATCTTAGCAAGCACAATCAACAAAAAACCCAAATCCCATATCTCCATCAATCAAAAGCAGTAATTCAAAAGCACCAGTCCTAACATCCTAATCCTTGTTCCCCTTCAGAAACCTTCTGCCCAGGTAAAAAGAAAGAAAACCAGTATTGGCGAAAATACAAATAACCAGTACAAAGACCCCCCCAGATTGATAGCATTCGTAACCTAACAGACCGCGGTTTAAACTCAGTATGCAAAGCAGGGTTAATTGGAGACATCTATTTCCCTTCCTTATTCAGCTCACAATAGGATAAAAAATGAATCGACCTGTAGTTTAAGCTCAAACCGCAGAGAGCGACCAGCGCTTAAGAACCGCGTCCAAAATCGCTCGCTACAGAAAAATGGCGCCCATCGTAGGGCCCTCCCTTTCTTTCTTACAATTTAAACCTTGGGTAAGTCATTTTCATGGCGGTGGCCGCCAACAGAAAAATGGCGCCCACCGTGGGGCCGGGTCTTTCTAAAAACTTCTTTTTCCTTTTTTCTCTTCACTTATGTGAAAGCCACAGATTGGGGCTTCCGCCGGGGAACCCATTTCTGTCAGGAACTTAAGATTCATAGCTTTAAAAGGTCTAGGATGTTTTAGGACAAATATATATACTGCTTTTCCTAATTGCTATACATGCTTATTTTTCTGCTAATGGGAATGCGGGTGATGCCGTATGTGGAAAGAATGAGTATACACTTAAGATAAGTGATGACGACTGGGTCGACCATCAACCTCAGTGGAGGCTGACCAACGCAACCCATTCACTCTTCTAGCCAATGGGCCGGTTGTTAAGTCTGAGAAGCTGAGGAGCCAAACCCTTTCGTAGTGCGGAAACTATCAGAAATAGTTGTTACGCGATACTACCCTCATTTGAGGCTGGTGATCTATTCTCGGTGAATGGCACTTACTCTAAGATTGCACTACAACTCGCTGGCGATCCGCTTGTTGTTTTGCTTTCCTGGGAGGAGCTGATGATAATGAGTACAGGTACAAAAATCACCCTAGTATAAACCTTTGGGGATGGGTAGAGCCTTGACTTCATGACAACGACCCTTTGACCCCATGTTTTTTCTATGTCTTTGTGTGCTGCATTCATGCATTCATTTAATAAAACATTAAAACATTCAAAAAACTTCTCTTCTAGTCTCTCTATTTTTCAAATTAAACTAAGACTGTGATTGCAAATATCAGAGAAGAGGATTACGCTAATGGATTTCGGTAGGAGAAGAACTCACCAATATACCTTCAAGGTTCCAAAACTAGAGGATTTGAGAAGGTTAGCGAGGATGATCACTAACCCAGAGGCTTTCAGAGACAAGCACGGAGGTTTGCTACCACTATTAAGAGTCCATGTGATTGAGGGAATCATGGATGTGCTCATTCAGTTTTACGATCCAATTTATCACTGTTTCACATTCCCGGATTACCAGCTAGCACCAACGCTGAAGGAGTATTCTCATCTGGTTGATCTACATATCACCGATCGAGCTCCATTTTCTGGACTGGAAGAAATTCCAAAGAATCAGACCATTGCAAGAGCAATTCATTTGGACGAGTCTGAGGTCAGGACTCACATGACTACAAAGGGTGGCATCCAAGGTTTGCCAGCCCAGTTCTTGACAAAGAAAGCCCTGTATTTCGCCAGTATAGGAAACATAACTGCTTTTGAAAGCATCTTTGTCTTGCTCACCTACGGGTTATTTTTGTTTCCCAACATTAATAACTTCGTTGACATTAACTCCATTACGGTTTTTCTCATTGGAAACCCTGTGCCGACTTTGCTCGCAGATGCGTATCATTCTGTACACTTAGGAAATTTGTACAGCGGGGGGGAGATCACATGCTGTATACCTCTGCTTTACAAATGGTTTATCTCTCACTTGCCCAAGTCTGCTGCTTTTTGGGATTGTAAGAGTGCCTTACGCTGGTCGCAGAAGATCATGTCTCTTACCAACTCTGATATAGATTGGTGTAATAGGATTTATGAGGGAATCAAAATCATTGACCGTTGTGGAAACTTCCCCAACATACCCCTCATAGGAACTAAAGGAGGAATCAACTACCATCCGATATTGGTTCTTCGTCAATTTGGATACCCGATGAGACACATCCCACTGGATGTTCATCTGGAAGGTCTTTTCTTCAAAGAAGGAGAAAACGACAGAGCGCTAAAGATGGAAATAGCGCACGCTTGGAAACATGTTCATAAGAAAGGACGAGAGTCTCTAGGAAAACCGGACTGTGTCTCAGTGGAGCCTTATCTCCACTGGGTACAAACTAGAGCTCTCAAGCTGAAGTTGTCTTATCCTCGTTACGGAATTCTTCCGCCGAGGGAATCTGTCATGTACTTCATGACGGAAACTGAAAAGTTTCAGGTTACTCTCAACAAAGTCCAGAAGGAGAGAAGGTCTTGGAAGAACAAGTACCGCACCCTCGACATAGAGTGCATCAAAATACAGCAATTACTAAAAGAAAAGGATGCTCTGATTGAAATTTTGGAGCAACATGCTATAGAGAATCAAGATGACCAAAGGAATTTACTCGCTCATTTCACCTGGAAAAGGAATGACAACCCGACAACGGCCCAAGAGCCCCGGTCAAAGAAAAGGAAGATACCAGAATCAGCGCCCGATTTCTCTTTAGAGAGGACTCGGGACCCATTAGCTTAGGTTTCTGTTTCTGCACCTTGTAATCTACTGTATTTCCATTTCTGTAATCCTTTGAATTCAATAAAAAGGGGTTTCCCCACCGTTTGATATTTGCAATCTAATTGTCGAAGTTTATTTTGATTAAACCAAAAGAACAATTAATATAATCATTGCATTCATCATTCTCACATCGCGTATTCTTCTTCCCTACGAATCTCACGTTTGTGTCTTGATTCTAGAGTCAAACTGTCTCATTCGTACAATACTCGGGCGAATCGTCAGAAAAAGATGGATGATCTTGAGGAAGAAAACAGAGATTTGAAGGAAGAGATCGACGCTCTGAGAGAGGATATGAGAAAGCTTCGTAACGACATGTAAGCCATGACAGAAGCTCAGCTACAACGAACTGTGATCTCAGAGGTCACCTCAACGCCCATAGTAAAAAAG
This sequence comes from Lathyrus tuberosus, assembly GCA_022829125.1. Taxonomy (NCBI): domain Eukaryota; kingdom Viridiplantae; phylum Streptophyta; class Magnoliopsida; order Fabales; family Fabaceae; genus Lathyrus; species Lathyrus tuberosus. Next base: position 111,561 of record JALAZF010000084.1, read on the forward strand.
CATGATCCTAGGTATCAGATGCCGAAAGATCGTCCTTGGGGCATGCCTGTTAACTATATCCCGGAAGGATATGTTCCGCCGATCACTGAAGATCAGGGAATCACAACAGAAGCCGTTGGGCCTGAAGGTTACAAACTTCGGGAAAGCGAAGATGCCAGGGGCATACTAAAGACTCCTGAAGGTTACAAACTTCGGGAGACGCCAAGACTCACTACCGTAGTCACGGTACCACCCCCTGTGGTGCACACTGTCCCGGAAGGGCAGATTCCACAGACACCTTCTGGTAAGAAGGAAACTATGTTTGATCGAATGGATGAATTCCAGGAACAGTTCTTGGAAATGCAAAAGGAATTGCAAGCCATTCGCGGTCAGGATCTATTTGGAAAGGACGCCGCAGACCTCTTCTTGGTCCCCAACGTGAAAGTCCCGCACAAATTCCAAGTGCCCGACTTTGAAAAATACAAGGGTAACTCTTTCCCTCAGAGCCATCTGGTGATGTACGCTCGGCGAATGTCAGCTTAGACGGAGAATCAGGACCTACTGATTCACTACTTTCAGGATAGTTTAACCGGTGCCGCACTCAAATGGTACATGGGTTTAAACCGTGCTCGATTAGCACATTCAGAGATCTTGGTACTGCCTTCGTCCAACAATACAAATACAATTTGGACATGGCACCCAACAGAGATCAACTCAGATCAATGTCGCAAAAGGACAAGGAAACCTTTAAGGAGTATGCTCAAAGGTGGCGTGAAATTGCTGCTCAAATTTGTCCACCTCTTGAGGAAAAAGAGATGACAAAGATCTTCTTAAAAACCTTAAGCTCATTTTACTATTACCGAATGGTTGCCAGTGCGCCCAGTGATTTCACCGAAATGGTCGGCATGGGTGTACGTCTTGAGGAAGCCGTCCGAGAAGGACGTTTGGTAAAAGACACTGGATCGGCGAGCGGTACTAAAAAATACGGTAGTGCTCTCCCTAAGAAAAAAGAGCAAGATATTGGGAATATCTCTCTCGGAAAGCAAAGGTGACGTTATCAGCCGGTAGCAGCTGTAACTCCAGCTATCAGCCTAGCGCCTATTCCTACATATCAACCTCAGGTTGCGCAGAGCCAACCTGATCAGCAAAGGACACAACAGCCTCTTCAGCAGGCTCGTCCTCCATATAACAACAACCGTGCAACACGGTCACCAGGATTTGATCCTATACCCGTGACGTACGCAGAACTGTTTCCGTTAATACTGGCTAAGGGGCACATCCAGACTAAGTCTCCTCTTACAGTACCAGAAAATCCGCCTTTTTGGTTTAAGGTGGATCGAACTTGCCCTTATCATCAAGGAGGTTTAGGGCACAACATTGAGAACTGTCTTAATTTCAAGTATGACGTGCAAAAGCTTGTTAGGAGCGGGCTCTTATCTTTCAAAGATACGAATCCCAATGTTCTTACGAACCCGCTGCCTCAACACGAGAAAGCTGCAGTCAATCTGATTGAGAAAGAGACTAACGACGTCTATCAAATTCACGATGTACTCTTGTTGAAAACCAATTTGGTCAAGATGCATTGTAGACAGAGCGGATATGGCCATGTGCCACCTCATAATTATCATCGGTGTGATATCTGCTCTAAAGACAACCAAGGATGTTCTGTGGTGCAAGCAGCTCTACAGGAACAAATGGATCTCGGATGGATCCAAGAACACCGAGTTCGTGGAGTTAACATGGTCTACGCAAATTCTAACGTCATTCAGAACCACGATATCCGTGCAATGAATGTCAACTTGGTGGCAATGCACTCAAGGCAAAGCTAGTATCATAATCTGCCACGGCACGATTACAGTTCCTGTCTGACTTGCTCGGTAAACAAACAAGGATACTCTTTCATACAAGAGGCCCTCCAGCGTCAGATGGATCTTGGATGGATCCAAGACTACCATGATAGGAGCCCTTGTCAGATCAACATGGTTCAGATCTTTGATATTCGCGTGATGAATACCAACCTGGTAGAATTACATGCTGAACAGGTCTGACTCGGATTCTTAATATCACATGATTACCAAAGCTGTAAAGCGGGTTGCGAAAACGATCGGGGTTGTACCCTTGTCCAGGAAACACTTCAGCACTTGTTAAATCATTGGTGGATGCCAATCTACATGGACGAAGATACTCATCAGATTAGTATCAGTAATAGAAACCCCACTCGGCGTCAGGGTCAGGATGTCCGATCAGTGGAAGCTAACATAGTGAGGTTACATTGTATTCAAAGTGGGCGTGGCCAGGTGCCACCACACAACTATGACAGTTGTAGCGTCTGTTCGAAACGTAACCAAGGGTGTTACCTTGTGAGAGCAGCTCTTCAGGGCCAGGTGGATCGTGGAGAAATTCGTCCCTATTCGGGTTCTGGACCCATCAATCGGACGCCGAACTACCTTGCTGATCAAGTTGAGGATGTTGTCACAATCTCTGGTCATCACAGGACCAGGGATGTTTTTGCCATTATCCCTCTACTTGACGAGTCTAAAGTTCCCAACCGGGAACGGATCGAGATTACTTACGATGGTCAGAAAAATCAGAAAGCTCCCGTAGTCATCTATCTACCGGGACCATTACCGTATGAATCAACTAAGGCTATCCCTTACAAATACGGTGCAACGACAATTGAAAATGGAAAGGAAATTCCATCACCCTCCGTTGTGAATATTGCAGACATCAGTCGTGTAACACGGAGTGGTAGAATCTTCAACCGAGGAGTTGGAGAACTTAACAAAGAAAAGGAACTTCAGACGGAAGCTCCCGATCCACCAGTCAATCAATCCAGTAATCCCGACCTTTCGAAAAATGATGATGAGATGCTGAAGCTCATCCAAAGGAGTGAATACAACATTGTTGATCAACTGTTACAGACTCCTTCAAAGATCTCGGTATTATCACTGTTACTCAGTTCAGAAGCCCACAGGGAGGCTCTACAGAAAGTCTTGGAGCAAGCCTTTGTGGAACAGGATGTAACAATCAGACAGTTCGATAGCATTGTCTCTAACATCACTTCCTGCAACAGTTTGGGATTTAGTGATGAGGAATTACCTGAAGAGGGTAGCCGTCATAACATGGCGCTCAATATCACAGTTAACTGCCAGGACGATGCTTTAGCCAGCGTACTGGTAGACACAGGGTCAGCCCTGAATGTTATGCCGAAGTCCACTTTGATACAATTATCATTCAAGGGCCCTCCGATGAGAATCAGCGAGGTCGTCGTCAAAGCATTCGACGGATCTAGAAAAACAGTTATCGGCGAAGTTGATCTTCCCATAACTATCGGTCCTCACACTTTCCAAGTCACTTTCCAGGTCATGGACATCCGAGCAACGTACAGTTGTTTATTAGGAAGACCTTGGATACATCAGGCTGGAGCGGTTACTTCAACCCTCCACCAAAAGCTGAAGTTCGTCCAAAACGGCCAACTTGTCACGGTTTGTGGGGAACAAGCCTTGCTTATGAGTAACTTGTCATCATCTGCTGGTATAGAACCCGAGGAGGTTATTGGAACTCAGTTCCAGGCACTATCAGTGAGCAAAGACAATCATTTCAAAGGAGGAACCTCGATTTCCTCATACAAAGATGCTATCAAAGCGGTCGAGAGTACCGATACGACAGGATGGGGACAGCTTGTCATTCCCACTGACAATAAAACAAAGAAGGGTCTTGGTTTTTCTGCAACCTGTACCCGGATAGCTGCCAGCGATGAAAGTCTTCATCCCCTTCAAAACTTATTCCACAGTGGAGGTTTCCTTCGTCCAGTGTCTCAGACAGTTCATGCTATCAATGAGGAAGATCCCTCTGACACGGATGAAGAGTGGAAGTCCTACCTTAACAAGGACGGTTATATGTCTCAGGAAGAGGTGCCTATGCCTTTTTGCTTTCCTACAGAAAGTCCGAGATTTATACCAAGATCAGATGTTGAAATGATCTACGGAGATTGTGATCCTGAAGGATGTCGTGCTCCGCCAAATTCATTAGAGGAAGACACTCTGATGAAAGACAAATTTGACTACAACTACTATGGCCCAATGGACGGCCTGCCAATGTGGCAACCTTATCCAGGACATTTGGGGCAAGAGAGTCAGCCGAACAATGAAAATCAGCTGACCGTCATTGAACAGAATACCTGTGTCCCCACCATGTCATAGGATCAACACTCAGGTCATTCAGAAACTACTCAACATGAAGATGAATTCGCAACGTTTGCAGGACTTGAGTTCATCAACTATGCTTTTCCCGAGGTCAACGTCATCGAGAGAGATGACTCCTCCAGTTCCAGAGAAGTTTGGGATACTTTGGGACAACCAAGTGGAAAATACGACTATATGGTCAAGTACACTGCGCCCGAAAGCTCTCGTATCAGGTTCGAAGACATCCAGCCAACTGGATGGGGAGATACACCTGGGAGCACCAACGCTATACAAAATGCAACTGAGGAATTCTCCTACGACAACTCTGTCTGGGAGACAGATTCCAATGATCCCGCTCCACCAGAAATCAGCGTCATTTCTGAAGACAAATCAAGGAAGGTGCCAGACTTTGTGATTCACCGAGGAGTTCGCCGCAAATGGATTGCCATCGAGGTTCCTAAGATCGTTCATCAGTCAAAGTAATTGCCATCTTTTAATCTTTCACCCTGCCCAGGTGAAACGGATGTTTTGATAGGGCTCGCTTTTTGTAAATATCCCTCTTCGCTTTTCCCAAAGCGACAGAGTTTTGTTTTATAGGGCTGTAGTTTCAAGAGTCGACTTGTTCATTAATAAAATAACGTCGTTCTGTAATTTCCACATTATTTGCTGTTTTCTCTTTTTGCTTTTTCAGAAAATGGTAATCCTAAAAAACAATTCAAAAATAAAAACAAGCAGTAAAATAAAACACTGCACACACTTGCATTTTCCTCTATCTCTTCTAAACACGAATCATCACGTCATGCAGATTGCTTGTTTTAAACCCGGTTGAAACATACGATCCGATGCCTTCTCCCAACTTTGAGTTCCCGGTATTCGAGGCTGAAAAAGAAAATGACAACGGAATTCCAGAAGAGATCTCCCGACTACTCAGACAAGAGGAAAGGTCCATTGAACCTCATAAAGAACCGTTGGAAACGGTAAACTTGGGTTCAGAGCAAGAGAGAAAAGAAATTAGGATTGGGGCACTGCTCAGTTCAAATGCCAAAGAAAGTTTGATAAAGCTTCTCAGAGAATTTCCCGATGTATTCGCTTGGTCCTATCAGGATATGCCAGGGTTGGATACCAGCATCGTGGAACATCACTTACCATTAAGATCGGAATGTCCGCCAGTAAAATAAAGGTTGAGACGAACTCACCCGGACATGGCCATCAAAATCAAAGAGGAGGTACAGAAACAGATTGACGCGGGTTTCCTCGCCACATCTGAATATCCTCAATGGTTAGCCAACATCATACCCGTTCCCAAAAAGGACGGAAAGGTCAGAATGTGTGTTGATTACAGAGATCTGAACAAGGCAAATCCAAAGAACGACTTTCCTTTACCACACATTGACATGCTGGTAGACAGCACAACAAAGTTCAAAATTTTCTCCTTCATGGATGGATTCTCGGGCTATAACCAGGTCAAAATGGCGCCTAAAGACATGGAGAAAACTTCATTCATTACCTCATGGGGCACCTTTTGTTACAAGGTAATGCCGTTCGGTTTGAAGAACGTCGGGGCAACCTATCAAAGGGCCATGACTACTCTGTTTCATGACATGATACACAAATAAATCGAAGTGTATGTCGATGATATGATTGCAAAATAAAAAAATAGAGAGTGAGCACGTTGAACATTTGTCGAAATTGTTCGAACGTCTAAGAAAATTCAAGCTCCGCTTGAATCCCAACAAGTGCACCTTCGGTGTCCGTTCAGGAAAACTGCTAGGGTTCATCGTCAGCCAGAAAGGGATTGAAGTTGATCCTGACAAGGTCAAGGCCATTCAAGAAATGCCTTCTCCGAAAACTGAAAAACAAGTCAGAGGATTCCTGGGACGTTTGAACTACATCTCCAGGTTCATATTCCTTATGACCGCGACTTGTGCGCCAATCTTCAAATTACTGAAGAAGAACCAGGACTGCGTTTGGTCAGAAGATTGCCAAATCGCCTTCGACAGTATCAAAGAATATCTGTTGAATCCTCCGATTCTATCACCTCCAGTGGAAGGAAGACCACTGATTATTTACCTCACAGTCCTAGAGGACTCAATGGGATGTGTACTTGGCCAACAAGACGAAACCAAACGGAAAGAGTCTGCCATTTACTATCTGAGCAAGAAATTCACCGACTGCGAAACTCGATACACGATGCTTGAGAAAACTTGTTGTGCTTTGGCTTGGGCAGCCAAACGTCTTCGCCAGTACATGATTTGCCACACCACTTGGTTGATCTCAGAAATGGATCCAATCAAGTATGTATTTGAAAAACCTGCTCTCACGGGAAGGATTGCCCGTTGGCAGATGTTGCTATCAGAATATGACATAGAGTATCACGCTCAGAAAGCCGTTAGGGAAGTATTTTAGCCGATCATTTGGCTCACCAACCGATTGACGATCAAGAATCAATCGGGTTTGACTTCCCAGACGAAGATGTCATGTATCTAAAAATGAAAGACTGCGATGAACCATTACCCAGTGAAGGGCCAGAACCAGGTTCCCAATGGGGACTAATCTTTGACGGAGCAGTTAATCATTATGGAAACGGAATTGGGGCAATCATTGTTACCCCTCAGGGTACCCACATTCCTTTCACAGCTCGACTTACGTTCAAATGTACGAACAACGAGGCCGAATACGAATCTTGTATCATGGGTCTCGAGGAAGCGATTGATTTAAGGATCAAAAACATGGACGTATACTGCGACTCAGCCCTGGTCATCAATCAGATAAAAGGAGGTTGGAACACATACCAATCAAGATTGATTCCTTACAAAGACTACGCAAGAAGGTTGCTACCTTTCTTCAACAGAGTCGAGTTTCATCATATCCCTCGTGAGGAGAATCACATGGCTAATGCTTTAGCCACTCTCTCTTCCATGATTAGTGTAGGTCGATGGAATGACCTACCCAAGATCGACATAATGCGCCTTGAACGGCCCGCTTACGTCTTCACGATCGAAGCAGTCATATATGACAAACCTTGGTATCACGATATCAAATGCTTCCTTCAGAAACAAGAGTACCCACCTGGGGCACTCAGAAAAGGTAGAAAAACCCTCAGAAGATTGGCTGGAAACTTCTTCCTGAGCGGTGACACTCTCTATAAGAGAAATTTTGACATGGTCTTGCTCCGATGCGTAGACAGACCAGAAGCAGAAATGCTGATGAAAGAAATTCATGAAGGGTCCTTTGGCACTCATGCCAACGGACACACAATGGCAAGAAAAATCCTAAGAGCAGGGTACTATTGGTTGACAATGGAATCCGACTGCTACAAGTACATGAGGAGGTGTCACAAGTGTCAGATATACTCCGACAAAATTCATGTATCGCCATCACATCTCAAAGTTCTTTCTTCCCCATGGCCATTCTCCATATGGGGAATCGACATGATTGGCATGATTGAGCCCAAGGCTTCAAATGGACATCGGTTCATTCTGGTAGCCATTGACTACTTCACCAAATGGGTCGAAGCAGCGTCATACGCCAATGTAACCCGACAAGTGGTGGTCCGATTTATCAAAAACAATATCATCTGCCGTTATGGTGTTCCAAGCGAGATCATTACTGATAATGGATCTAACTTGAACAATAATATGATGAAAGAGTTGTGTGCTAAGTTCAAGATTGAACACCATAACTCATCTCCCTACCGACCCAAGATGAACGGGGCGGTAGAAGCAGCTAACAAGAACATCAAGAAGATTGTTCGAAAGATGGGTGTAACCTACAAAGACTGGCACGAGATGCTACCCTTTGCTCTTCACGGTTATCGCACATCTGTCCGTACTTCAACAGGGGCAACCCCTTTCTCTCTAGTATATGGCATGGAAGCAGTGCTTCCCATAGAAGTAGAGATCCCGTCAATCCAAGTATTGATGGAAGCCAAGCTCACCGAAGCTGAATGGTGTCAAAGCCGACACAACGAGCTGAATCTGATCGAAGAGAAGCGAATCACGGCACTATGCCATGGTCAGTTGTATCAACAGAGAATGAAGAGGGCGTTCGACAAAAAGGTCTGACCTCGTGTTTTCGGAAAAGGAGACCTCGTGCTCAAGAAGATACAATCATTTCTCCCTGACTCTCGGGGCAAATGGACCCCAAATTATGATGGCCCCTATGTGGTCACGAAAGCTTTCTCAGGCGGCGCCTTGAGACTTGCAACCATGGACGGAGAGGAATTTGCCTACCCCACGAATGTTAATGTAGTCAAGAAATACTTCGCCTAAGCTAAAAAAAAAAAAAAAAAAAAGAAACGTCTCGGTGGATTGAAAACCTGAAAGGGCGGTCCAGGTAAAAGTTAGAGACATGAAAAAAAAATCATCCCGATGGATTGGAAATCTCTTAGTACAATCCAGGCAAAAATTAGGGATAATGGCAAGTAACTATGTTCAACAGAGGCAAATCTCTCAACAGCAGCAGTTACATCATCGGAAGAAAACTCCAGTCAAGGTCATCTTCGACAGAAGCTCAGGATGCCCCGAATTCAAAGTTGGTAGAAAGATAGTGGTCGTTAAGTTTCAACGTAGCCCTTTCCCTGTAAATTACCATTTTCTAACTTTGTATATACTCTGTAGAATCACGCGTTTGGCTGATCTCCATCCTATCAATAAAATTTGAGCCCTTGTGCTTTTGTTTGTAACTCTTATTTGTTTTACTTTACAGAACGACATTTTTAACATGATTAACGATTCCTGAAATAAAACAAAAATGAATTTACTTGTTAAAACTTTTTCTGCTTTTAAAATAAAGATGGCAATTTCTTTTGACTGTTGAACATCAGAAGAACATCGGTCGCTTCTTCAGAAGTAAGCGAACTTCAAAGTGCAGAATCAAAGTACTCCTTCTAACCCAGTACGTCTGAATGAAGGGATCAACTGTGTCAGAGACCTTGTTTCGTCTGACACGCCTCGGCCGAGTTCTCATCTCCTAAGCCCGATCAACGGTATTCCCCGCAGGGATTATCTCTCCTAAGCAAGGTAGAATTGCTATCTTGAACCAGCGATATCTCTATACGCCCCGCGATGGCCGAGTATCCAGTCATGTTCATCTTTTAGTTTGTGTGTTGCGTCAGTTTTGTCAGCATATACATACATACATCATGCATTATTGATTTGCATTTGCATCGCTATCACTCTAGTCGGTCTTATCCCCTAGTGATAAAAGTCCTCTCGATCGAGTTTTCAGCCCCCTCCTCGTCAGGAAGTATTACGTCTGAACATTCTCTCTCCTCCAGTTTATTTCTGGAAGAAAGTTGGCCCTCGACCACTTTGACAACTTGAACCTCTGAAAAGCCAGAGATAACTTTCAACAAATATCACTCTTCGCCATTGAAGATGATATCCTTGCTTTCCCGGATTAAGGAAAATCCACAGAGAAAGTCTCGTAATCAGAGATTCGGTGGTACGGCAGTTTTTCTCTGAAAAAACCACTAATGAAAAGGTCATCGACACCTCAAAATTGGATCCCATCATATGGCATTTCTCCGGAAAGACCCCGAGAAAAGTATGATCTAAGCCCCCAAATGAAAACAGTCTCTCGAGAGACTCGCTTTCCCTAGTAGAATCGACAAATGGCGTCTCCAAAACCGAGAAGTTTGTGTACCTCTACAGTTCAGACGACTGGGTTCTCCAGCAAGTCTGACATCAAAACTTTTTCCATCAAATGGCATCTCCCCAGGAAAATTCGGCAAGAAGTTTGAGGGAAATCCGCTACGAATAGCGTCCCTTGTCAATAAAGTTTATTGACAAAAGAAACTAAGACCAGTTCCTTGGTAGGAAACTAGGATCGAGGAGAAGTTGACAAAAGAAACTAAGACCAGTTCCTTGGTAGGAAACCAGGATCGAGGGGAAGTTGAAAAAAGAAACTAAGACCAGTTCCTTGGTAGGAAACCAGGATCGAGGGGAAGTTGACAAAAGAAACTAAGACCAGTTCCTTGGTAGGAAACCAGGATCGAGGGGAAGTTGACAAAAGAAACTAAGACCAGTTCCTTGGTAGGAAACCAAGATCGAGGGGAAGTTTATTTCAAAAGAAAACTGAGACCGGCTCCTTGGTTGAAGACCAGGATCGAGGGGAGGTCTACCTTTTTATAAGCATCATTGCTTAGCAAAAGAAGATGAATGCGCAAGCTGCCATTCATAGCCATCAAAATTTTGGGTATTCCGATATTTAATCCTCTTGCACCCCGAATGCCCGAACACCTTCGTCATTCACACCTTCGTGTCCAAGAAGATTAAATAGGGGCATCTGTCATACCCCAAATTTTGACCACTAAGATTCACATCATTGTGTAAATCATCATCACAATATGGATGAACCATCATACCTCATTAGTCTCCCCAAAGATGGGTGAGCATCCACTACAATCAAGAATTAGGGTTTCAAGCCCTCTCAGAGCCTTAGACAAAGGATCAATCAAGGAATGACATGATCCTCAGCTTGTCTAACCTCTCAAACATCCACAATGGATCAAGAGGACTCCCACTTCAAGGATTAAGCACAAGGTTGCTCCCTTCTAGGTGGATCAAGCTTCAAGATCGCCAGTGTCACCAAATTAGGGTTTTGGTCGACTAGGGCCACCAGATGGAAATTTTTCATCTGGGCACAAGCCAATGATCCAAAACCTAACCTAATATGCTCCATGGGACCTCATGGACCCAATCATCAAGTCAATTTTGCCTCAGGGGATACATTCATCAAAAATCAGGAATTAGGGTTTCTTGACCTAATTCACCCCTAAGTTGACTTTTGGGACAAATCATGAACCAAGACCTCAAGAGAGAGTTTGAGGGTCTCTAATGAACTATATTGATCCATTTGGAACAATGGTTTAATCCAAGAAGCTTGAGCAACAAGTCTCAATTTCATCTGCACCACCATTAGGGTTTCGCGAGAAAAGTCAACTGTAACTTTGACTTTTGACCAGGACATGCTCCCAAACCCTAGGACATGCCTCAATATACCCTATGACACCCATGGAACATGTTCATCAAGTTTGATTTAGGTCAAGGACATGATTTCCTGAAGAATTGCACAGTTTGGAATTCATCTGATAAAAAGTCAACTGTGCACAAAAGTCAACTTTGACTTTTTGAGATTTTTCACCAAAATGGATTTTTAACCCTAAAATGATGTTAATGTATGATTTGAATCATCATTCATCAAGAAAAACCAAAGAAAGTGGGATAACTTGTAAAAGGGGTAACCATAAAACTTAGAAATTTTTCTAAGTTATGGAAAAAGTACCACTAATACACCAACTTTGGAGGGTCATAACTCCTAAACCACAAGGCCATTTTTTCCCATCCAAAGCTTGATTTGTAGATCTCATTACCCTCTACAAAAACTTCAACTAGACCTAAGTCCAATTCATTAAGGATTTTGAGTTATGGAGTGAGCAAAATCAAGAAATCACACTTTGTTCCAACACTTAGTGAAAATTTCACTAAGTCAGATTTTGCTTCACTTTTTGCCAAATGTAGAAGGATTTTTCACTTGGAATCAAAAGAGATCAAAATCAAACTTGTTCAAACAGTTGTTATACCATGTAAGGGCTTTCCAAAATGGCCAAGAACATTGCCAAATTCAACTTACCCTATGAGATATGACATTGTCAAGTTGCCTTGCTGAAATCTGTCAAAGGCAAGACAGATTTTGCATTTTGGCTCGATTTGCCAAAATCAGCCAAATTCAAATGCTCCTATCCACTTGGACACATCTGAGGATTGAATCTAAAGGGGACAATCACTGAGCCAAGCCTCCAAAGTCCATGGAACAAGAAATAGCATGTTGAACCTAGAATGGACAAAATAGGGACAAGACTCCAAATTTGGATTGAAGCATTCAATGGAAGCATCAAGGTGGCATGGACTGAGCCATTCTCATCTGAAATTAGTCAAGACTTATCCAAGACCAAGGGAACCAAAGCTCTGTGCCCTAACCTCTAGTCAATGGCTATAGGAGACTTGGATTTTCATTTGCCAACATTGGTCAAACCTACTTACCAGCTGCCATTCACTATTCCTTGCAAAACAAACTTGCTCTACTATAAATAGAGCTCAATTGTGTTCAGTTTGAGTACACCAAAGCCATCTAACAGATGCTTTCCTCAAAATCTCTTTCTCTTGGCAAAAATGCCTTTCTTAGCAAGGTAGCTATCGGGTTTTGAGTTTGAGAGCAATTCCAATCAAACTAATCACTCACACACCTCATATACATCACATATGAGCTGATCAAACACTTAGATCACTTCTGAAACACCAATTTCACAAAATCACCAGCTGGTTGCTCAAATTTTCAATCAAGTTGCAGCTGGGGTACCACAAATTGATCCAACCAATTTCAATCAAGTCCAACCATTCAAACATACTCCATAGGGTGTAGGGAAGCTGTTCAGATCATCACCACTCATCTGTAACACCTCCAAATCAAAAATCACATTGCACTTGCTGTCACGGCTTGGAGGTAAGCACATACTTGGTCATCTCTCAATCCATGCATATTTCCTCGCACAATAATTTGGCCATATGTTCATAATCATGCATGGAATGTTTTCCCTCAATTAATTGCATTGTTTGAATCGTGTATCAAAAATCCTAGCCTTCATGCAAAAATTAGGGTTCTTGAGGTTTCTTCGTGATTTCATGTTTTATGTTTAATTTAAATGAAATTAAGTGTTATAAACATGATCGTGAGGTTGAGACGAGCATAATGATATGTGGATTGCATGATATGATTACGTATTCAGTGAGATTGGATGGAAAACGCAAATCAGCCAAACCCAGAAAAACGCGCGTGTTCTTGCTTGTGTTCTTGGCGCCTTTTTCACAAATTCAAATATTTGAATTTTGTGATTTTGTTTAATTGATTCAAAAATTAATTTCTCTCTGAGTTTTAATGATTTTGAGTTGATTCTTTTTTTAATAATTCACAAAAATGTTAAAATATTTTATTTTATCAAAAAATCCCAAAAATATTATTTATTTCACATAATTGATATTTTTGCGAAGAATTAATATTTTAATTGTTTTTGACATTTTAAATATTTTTTCCACATTGATTTTGCAACTTTTAATGCTTTCTAATTATTTTGTAGGTCAATACTTAATTTTTTAAGCATTAATCCAAGATCACAATTTGTTTTTCACATGTTAAACAATTTTGATCATTTTAATTGGATTTTTATTCAATTAAAACACATTTTGAAAACAAATTAGGGTTTTTGGATTAATTCAACCCTCATAAATCATTTTAATACTCTTTGGGCCTCTAATAGAGTGTAAGACCCAATCCTTTCTTGACCAAAACATTTTGGGCCTCATTGTATTGTATAAGTCCCGATACCGTAAAAAACAAACGGCGCGATCGTCGCCCTTTTAAAAAATAACCTTCTGGGCCTCTCCTTGAGCTATAAGACCCATTCAAAACTCTTTGGGCCTCTAATAGAGTGTAAGACCCAATCCCCTTTTAACCAAAATCATTTGGGCCTCACTTATTGTATAAGTCCCTCTGCGTTAAAAGAAAACCTCGGCGCGATCGCCATTTTAAACGGAAAAATCATCTGGGCCTACCCTCGTGTTATAAGCCCCACTCTTTTTCCTTAAATTTTTTGGGCCTCTAATAGAGTGTAAGACCCAACCCCCTTTGTACAGAAAACATTTTGGGCCTCAGTCACTTGTATAAGTTCCTCTGTACAAATTTAAACAGTGCGCTCACTGATAAAACCCTGGGCCTCTCCTTGAGCTGTAAGCCCCAAATCTTTCTTTTTCAAAGCACTTTCTCCTTTGATTTTGTATATACTGTTGTTTCCAATCTTTCTTTGTTGAACAACTAACCAAACAACATGGAAGCTCTACAACCGAGTAAGTGGTTATTGCTTTCATTTACCGCTTTCTAATACATATAACTGTATTGTGAGGCTGTTTCACTGTAAGTCTTCTTTCATAAACTCATATCAACTGTGTAATAATAGTATGGATATTTCGAGTTTCCCCGGCAACTACGTCTAGAACTAGGTGACGCCGTTTCGTTTATTCATAGAAATAGACAGCTAGATCCCAAATAGGATCACCAGATACAGTCTTCTCTTCGGCTGTCCTCATTAGCAACTGTCAAGAAATTTTATCCCCCAGAGATGAATTATTCTCGGTGAAACTTCTCTTGAATTTCTTCAAACCTCAGAACTGTTCACTAAATGAATTATTCTCGGTGAAACTTTTCTTGAACTTTTCTTTGGTTTGGGACCCACGGGCTTCCTAAAAGCATCGACCTCCTCTTGGGCATCGTACAAGGACCCACAGGCTTCCTAAAAGCAACCCCGCCTCCTCTTGGGCTTCGTACAAGGACCCTACGGCTTCTAAGAAGTATTCACAGCCTCCTCTTAGGCTTCGTATAATGATCTCTTCCTCTGGGAATGATAGCCTCCTCTTGGGCTTAGTACAAGGACCCGACGGCTTCTTAAAAGATTCCAGCCTCCTCTTGGGCTTCGTACAAATTATCCCGACGACCTCCTAAAGGTATAGGAACAGAACTTAGTCATCTTCATAGAACAGTCCTTTCATAGAGTCTACTACTGTTTCTCAAAACATGGTACAAAAGATAAAACTCTAGACTTGGACAGTCTAACTTCCTTGAGTCTCAAAGACATTCTCAAGCACCCTTCAAAAATAGGAAGGAAACCCACAGACTCGGACAGTCTCAATACCCTTCGGATTTCCCGCTTCCTTAAAGAATAGGAAAAACCCGGATCCTTGAATCTAATCCCTGAGTACAGTGTTGCTCATATAAGAACTGGTTTTCTCTTTAAAATCAGTATATTGGACCTGTCACTCAACTGAAACAGTTACCCTAGCCTCCTCTTGGGCTTTGTACAAATGATTCTCCCCAGCGGAGTCAAACAACGTTTAGCCTCTCTATCGGGCTTTGTACGAGACACATAAGAGACTCCCTCGTTGAGTCAATTACCCCTTTGGCCTCCATCTAGGGCTTTATACGAGATACAAAAAGGTTCTTATTAAGCCAAACAAACAACAGCCTTCATCTCGGGCTTCGTACGAGATACAAAAACTTTCTTGTTGAGTCAAACAGCCTTCATCTCGGGCTTCGTACGAGATACAAAAAAACTCTCTTGTTGAGTCAAAACAACCTCCATCTTGGGGTTTATACGAGATACCAAAAGACTTCATCGTCGGGTCAACCCCTTTTAGCCTCTCTCTCGGGCTTTGTACGAGACACAGGTTAGCCTCCTCTTAGGCTTTGTATAAGAAAACCACTGGTTGATCCAATCAACCTTTTAGCATCAAAGTTGTGCCTCGTTCACAGTACACAAACATCAACAACTCCTTCCCCTTCATCTAATCGCTGTAAGCGGCAAGCCTCTAGATCATCTACATCCACGCCACTGTCCCTCTTTTAGCATGAGAAATTCCTAAGGAAAGATAACATTGCTCTACACTGAGTTAAAGTCTTCTCCTTCAGGTTAAAATCCCCTTTAAAGGAAATTATGGCATTGCTAGGATTCACATATCCCGGTTAAAGGAATTCTCCTTTATAAACAGTTGTGACATAAAACCCCCCTTTAGAGATGACAAATTCTCTCTAAAGCCGAGGTCTTTCAGCTTCACGTCTTGGGCTTTGAACAAGACACAAATAGACTTTTCAGCTTCACATATTGGGCTTTGAACAAGATACAAACAACCTTTCGCTTCACGTCTTGGGCTTTGAACAAGACACCAAAAACCCATTTCCTCCCATAGAATAGGAGGAACTACGAACGCTCTGATTTCCCTATTTCGGTAAACGGGAATACGTAGGCATAAGATTGAAAGAAAGATCTTAGCGAGCACAATCAACAAAAAACCCAAATCCCATATCTCCATCAATCAAAAGCAGTAATTCAAAAGCACCAGTCCTAACATCCTAATCCTTGTTCCCCGTCAGAAACCTTCTGCCCAGGTAAAAATAAAGAAAACCAGTATTGGCGAAAATACAAATAACCAGTACAAAGACCCCCCCACATTGATAGCATTCGTAACCTAACAGACCGCGGTTTAAACTCAGTATGCAAAGCAGGGTTAATTGGAGACATCTATTTCCCTTCCTTATTCAGCTCACAATAGGATAAAAAATGAATCGACCTGTAGTTTAAGCTCAAACCGCAGAGAGCGACCAGCGCTTAAGAACCGCGTCCAAAATCGCTCGCTACATCACCAAATTAGGGTTTTGGTCGACCAAGGCCTCCAGTTGAAAATTTTCATCTGGGCATGAGCCATTGCTTCAAAGCACAACCCAAGATACTCCAAGGGACCTCATGGACCCAATCATCAAGTCAATTTAACCTCAGGGGATGCATTTACCAAAAATTAGGAATTAGGGTTTCTTGACCTAATTCACCCCTAAGTTGACTTTTGAGGTAATACATGAACCAAGACCTCAAGACATGATTTGAGGGCCTTAAATACACCACATTGATACATTTACAACAATGGATTGACCCAAGAAACTTGATTCACAAGTTTCAATTTCATCTGGACCACAATTAGGGTTTTAAAGGAAAAGTCAACTGTATCTTTGACTTTTGACTAAGACATGCTCCCAAACCTTGGGACATGATTCACTACACCTTATAACACCTATGGAATCCATCCATTAGGATTGAATTAGGTCAAGAACTTGATTGCACAAAGGATCGCACAGTTTGGATTTCATCTGACAAAAAGTCAACAGTGCACAAAATCAAGTTTGATTTTTTGGAATTTTTAACAAATATGGTTCCCCTAAGTCAAAAATAATGTTAATGTATGGTATTGATCATCATTCATTAAGAAAAATCAAGAAAAGTGAGGTTTCTTGCAAAAGGGGCAACCATGAGAAACCAAAATTTTTCTAAGTTATGGAACAAAAGTGGTTTTGTACCAACTTTGCAAGGTCATAAATCCTAAACCACAAGGCCTTTTTCTCCCATTCAAAGCTCAAATGAAAGTCCATCTGACATACTTCAAATATGTCAACTACAAGAAATTCCAAATCTCCATGAATTTTGAGTTATGGATGGAGCAAAATCACAAAAATATGAAAATGACCACTTTTCCAACACTTAGTGAAATTTTCAATAAGTCAGAATCTGCCTTACTTTTTCTAAAATGTAGAGGCATTTTTCACTATGATCCAAGGGGATTCAGAACCATATGTAAACATCAAATTTGAAGTATGTTATCCCAGTTTTCCAAAGAGTACAAGAACACTCAAAGATTCCATGTGAGCAAGGAGATATGATCCTCCCAAGTTGCTCTGCTGCAACTGTCTTCAAGACAGATTTTGAGACCTTTTCGTGCACCACACGATTTCCATTTACAAGTTTGTCATCTTGCCAACTTTGTCATCTTCCCAAATCAATGAGGATCAGATTGAATCATATCAAACCTGCAAAATTAGGCCAAGATGCTTCAAAGTTCATCCTTTGGCATGATGAGTCTTTGAACAAAGACTTGGAATTCAAAGTGAAATTATGTGAAATAGTGCACATTCAAGATTCTGATCACTTGTATTCAAGATGCTCTAATAAACAACATATAGAAAGACTGCAGAATGTGGAATTGGTCAAGACATAGCTAAGCTATTTGGAGCTGTCATAAATGCCTTGTGTAAGAAGCTATTATAACTAGCAAAGACCATTGAACCAAGTTCTTATCCTTTGAGCTTCAAGAGAACCACTTCTGCACAACTCTTCTTCTATAAATAGAGCCTCTAACTTATCATTCAGGACACTCCAAAACAATACTACACTTGTTTTCACTCTCTTCTTGCTCTTGCTCCAAATTTTCACATTTTCAAAAGTGAGAATCATGAATTTCAAAACCAGAGCATTTCTGCCCAAACCACTGATGTAAACGCCTCACATACATCATGTGTAAGTGATTCAAACATTAAAACAACATCTGTAACATCAAAATCACAAAGTGGTACCCCATTTTCACAAAATCCACCATCTGCTGCAAAAGGGTCCGAGCTGATCAAACCAAAGGGCTTCCAACCACTCTAAGCATTCAAACACATTCCTTGAGGTATAAGGAAGCTATCCAGATCATCATTACACATCTGTAACACCTCCATCATCAAGCTCGATCACTAGCTACAAGAGTTAGGTTCCTTTCAAACTACTACTATTTGAAATATGATGATTTTTGATGTGCACTGAGTATGGATAGCTTAAATGTGATGTTTAGGACATGTTTGATCCATTAAAGTTGTTTAACATAAACTGTTTTTTTTCTGCAACTGTCCTGTTTCGCTATGCGAAGCACAGCGAGCTTCAAGCGAACCTTTCGCTTCCTCTCGCTTCAAGCTAAGTTTGACCATTTTTGGTTCTGTTTCTATCACCTCGCCTCGCTTCAGTTCGCATAGCGATCGCTCGCGTAGCGAAGCATCTGGCTGCGACGCGAAGGTGTCAAGTTTTTGTTTTTTTTTTCAACTGTTTTTCTTCATGCTTAGGATATTTAAACATCCTCCCTTTCTTAAAAGCGGACTCCAATTTTCCCCTTGGTATGTCACCACCTACTTGTAAGATGTTTGGACTTATATCATGCTTGAATGCTTACATGATACTTGTGTGCTTATTTAAGATGTTTACTTTGAATGTCATCACATTCATCCTCCTTATTCATGTGTTATATCCATGAACTTTTGCTATATGAATATCATTTTCCAACTTCGTTAAGTTACCCCCTTTTGAGTGAGGTTAGATTGTTAGCCCTCCTCCTTAACCCTCTCATTCCCCTCCTTCCAAAGGAAAGTCTCTCCATTGATTTCAATATAATGGATAGCACATTACCATCTTGGCTTCATTAGAGCCATCTCTCCTCTTGGGCCTCTAATAGAGTGTAAGACCCATTCCTTGTACATAGAAAACCATCTGGGCCTCCCCTTGTGTTGTAAGTCCCATCTTTCTTTTTAAAATACACTTTGGGCCTCTAATAGAGTGTAAGACCCAACCCCCTTTGTACATAAATAATTTTGGGCCTAAGTCATTGTATAAGTCCCGATACGATTTTCAAAATAACGCTGCGATCATTGTTTTCATCTGGGCCTCTCTTTGAGTTGTAAGCCCCATGTTTTGTATAATAATAAACTTGTGGGCCTCTAATAGAGTGTAAGACCCATTCCCTGTAAATAAAAACCTTTTTTGGGCCTCAGTCATTATATAAGTCCCACTGTGTTTTCAGAATCTCGGCGCAATCACCATTTCAAAACAAAATCATCTGGGCCTACCCCTTGTGTTGTAAGTCCCATTTTTTTTCTTTTTCAAATATTTGGGACTATCCCTGAGTTGTAAGACCCATCCCTTTGTACAGAAAACCTTTTTGGGCCTCAGCCGTTGTATAAGTCCCGATACAATTTTTCAGAACAACGGTGCGATCACTGTTATATCTGGGCCTCTCCTTGAGTATAAGTCCCAATCTTCTTTTCAAAAACAACTTTCCCTTTTGATTTAAGTTCAAATTCATAGTTGTTATCAAAATTTTCTTTAATTTTTTGAATAACTAACCGTACAACTGTTACAATGGAAGCTTGCTCACCTGTAAGTTTTAAATAGCTTTCTTTTACATACTTGCACATATATATATATATATATATATATATATATATATATATATATATATATATATATATATTTGTTTGTGCTGGAAGCTTGCTCACCTGTAAGTCCTCTTACCCTCTTTTACATATAGTATATATTTCATCTGTATATATATGCCTGTATATTATCTTCTTAGAGTTTTCCCCGACAATTAGGTCTAGAACTAGATAAAGCCAGTGGTCACTCTTTCAACAGTCAAAACTAGTTCCCCATAGGAATTTCCAGATATAGTCTTGCCTCCTCTTGGGCTTATACAATATGGAACAGAGAGAAAGGCATTATTCCCGGTGAAACTTTTCTCAGACTGTCACTATTAGAAAACTGTCAAAGAAGTTCATTTTCCCCAGAGAGGATTAATTCCCGGTGAAACCTCTCTTGAATTTCTTCAAACCCTAGAACTGTTCACTAAAGAAAAGATTATTCCCGGTGAAACTTTTCTTGAACTTTTCTTAAGTTTGGACCCACAGGCTTCCTAAAAGCATCCCCGCCTCCTCTTGGGCTTTGTACAAGGACCCTCCGGCTTCTTAGAAGTTCTCATGCCTTCTCTTGGGCTTAATACAAGGACCCTAAATACCTCTTAAAGGTATAAGACAGAACTAAGTCATCCTTTGTTACAGCAGTCTTTCTAAAGAGTCAAAACCTCAGACCAATTTAAGGGTTGATTCTCATCCCTTAAAGCACCAGTCTCCTCTTGGGCATCATGCAAAGATAAACTCTTCCATACCAGCAGACTTGGACAATCTAATCTCCTCTTGGATCTCAAAGACATTCTCAAGTTCCCTACAAACAAAAACCCTGGTCATTTAACCAATCCCCAGTAGAGTTAAAATCCTCATAGGATCTAAAACTCAGTATTTCATCCTAAATTTCCCCAGCTAGGGTCAGCTTACCATCAGAACCTCATGGCATCTGATGCCTCAACTCTTCTGTAACCCTTAGCAAGAGTTGATTCCCTATCTTGGACCTGCCTCTGGATCTCAATAATCCTCAGCAGAAGCTAGCCTCCTCTTAGGCTTTGTATAAAGATTTTCCCCACTCTCTTGTTGAGTCAATCACCTAAAAAACTCTCTTGTTGAGTCACCCCTTTCAGCCTCAATCTTGGGCTTTGTACAAGACAAACAAAATACTCTCTTGTTGAGTCCATCTTCTTTCTTAAAATACTCTCTTATTGAGTCAACCTTTTTAGCCTCCTCTTAGGCTTTGTATAAGGATCTTTCCACACTCCCTTGTTGAGTCAATCACTTTCATCCTCCTCTTAGGTTTTGTATAATGATTTTCCTCAGCAGAGTCAGTCTCAAAAGCACTCTCATGTTGAGTCAAACTCTTTCAGCCACAATTTTGGGCTTTGTACAAGACAGATAAAAACACTCTCTTGTTGAGTCGGTCTCTTTCAGCCTCAATCTTGGGCTTTGTACAAGAAACCCATAAATATCTTCAGCTGAGTCAGTCAAATATCTTTCAGCCTCAATCTTGGGCTTTGTACAAGACACATATAAATCTCCCTAAGCAGAGTCAATCCTCTTTTCAGCCTCAATCTTGGGCTTTATACGAAATCAATCATACTCTCCAGCAGAGTCAATCTTCTTTCAGCCACAATCTTAGGATTTGTACAAGACAGATAAAACCTCTCACCAGTGAGTTAAAAACCACTTTTAGCCTCAATCTTGGGCTTTGTACATGATAAACAAAATATTTCCCCGGAAAAGTCAACTTTTAGCCTCCTCTTAGGCTTTGTATAAAGATATACCCCAAAGAGTCAATCTCTTTCAGCCTCAATCTTGGGCTTTGTACAAGACAAATAAACGCTCTCTTGTTGAGTCAGTCTTTTCCAGCCTCCTCTTAGGCTTTGTATAATGACCTCCCCAGTGGAGGCGATTAATCTCTTAGCTTCAACCTTGGGCTTTGATCAAGGCACACAAAAATCAACATCCCCTCAGAGGAAATCAAAATCTCTCTGTAGGAAGATACTTCTCTGTATATCACGCTTCAAAACAGATAAATCAAAACAAAACCTAATTCCAGATAACTGTTGTAAGTGGCACACTTGTTGATTCAAAAATCCAAGCTGTAGTCCATCACTTATCCTGGTAAAACTTCCTCTTTCATCTAATTGCTATAAGTGGCAAGCCTCTGGATTATTTACACCCACGCCACTGCCCCTCTCTTAGCATGAAAGACTCCTAAGGAAAAATGGCATTGCTCAACACTGAGTTAAAGTTTTCTCCTTCAGGATAAATCCCCTAAAAAAGGAAATTATGGCATTGCTGGATTCACATATCCCAGTTAAAGTAATTCTCCTTTATAATCAGTCACCCAACAGTTGTGATAAACAGACGAGATGTCTCCCTTTAGAGATGACAAATTCTCTCTCAGTCAAACCTTTAGCTTCAATCTTGGACTTTGAACAAGACACACATAACCTTTTAGCTTCAATCTTAGGCTTTGAACAAGACACCAAAACATCATCTTTTTCCTCCCATAGAATAAGGGGAACTACGATTGCTCTGACTTCCCTGTTTATCTTTAACGGGAATACGTAGGCATAAGGTTGCGAAATCTTAGCGAGCACACCAATAAAAAAACTTTAGGTCCAGAACCTTCACACTAGTCAAAAACTTTAGGTCCAGTACCTTCACTCATCAAAAACCTCAGAAAACCCGAAATCAACAAAACTCTCTCAAAAACCTCCCAAAGGAAAAACTTTCCCAACCCATGACAGACAAACACTAGTAAGTAGAAAGCAGTAAGGAAAATTGCTAACAACCTGTGGATAACCACATATAGGATGGGTAACTGACAACTCCCCATTGTATAACCTGACCCTGAACTCCCCGAATCTCTTTAAGCATTTGTTCAATTAAGGGTTAATTGTGATTTACCCCCTGACATATGAGAGTGTTTTGGTTTACCCCCTACCGTTGCCATAGGCAGGTTTTGGCAACGATTTTTTCAAAAAAACCGTTGCCTAAAGGCATGTAGGGGGTAAATCAAAATTCGCTCATATGCCAGGGGGTAAATCACAATTAACCCTTCAATTAAACATTTGCATGCAAGGTTAGTTTTAGATAGCTTCCCTTTCCTTTCCATCTTCACAGGATAAATAAGAAATCAGAAAGTAGCACCCCACTCCTACCATTGCGGTGAGGAGAAACCCATGGCGATAAGGTGGTTGCATCACCGACAAAAATTGCACGCTACAGTAACCAAGAAATATCCCTTCATCACTTTTGGGATCCATCTTTCTCCTCTGTTCACGATCAGCCAAAATGTAGCATTTACTCCTAAACACATGAAAATATTTAACAGTAGGTTTCTTTCCTTTCCATAATTCATAGAGAGTAGATGATGTAGCAACTCTCAGAGTAACACGATTATGGATATAGCAAGCATTGTTCATTGCTTCAGCCCGAAAATGATAAGGATGATTTTTTGCATGAAGCATAACTCTAACTGATTCCTGTAATGTTCTGTTCTTGCGTTCTACAACTCCATTTTGCTAAGGAGTGATGGGAGATGATAACTCATGACCAATACCTTCAAAATATTAAAATTTAGAAAATTTTTCATTTTCAAACTCCTTGCCATGGTCACTTCTGATTCTGACAATCACACTTTCCTTCTCTCTTTTAAGGCGTTGACAAAGGTATTTGAATACCTCAAAAGTATCTGATTTTTTCTTTGATAAAGTTCACCCTAGTGAATCTTGAAAAATCATCAACAACCACATAAACATACCTATTTCCACCAAGACTTTCAACTTGCATCGGCCCCATTAAGTCCATATAAAAAAGTTCTAGAACTTTGGAAGTAGTCTGATGTTGCAACATCGGGTGTGACATCTTGGTTTGCTTCCCAATTTGACAATCACCACAGACTTTACCCTCCTCAATTTTGAGCTTTGGTAGACCTCTAACAGCTTCTTGTGACATAATCTTCTTCATACCTTTGAGATTCAGATGTCCAAGCTTCTGGTGCCACAACTTGACTTCATCTTCCTTGGACATCAAACATGTGGAAGAATAAGTAGTTTCTTGTGGTACCCACAAATAACAATTGTCTTTAGACCTAAATCCCCTCATCCGAACATCATTCTTCTTATTGGTAACCAGACATTCTGACTTGGTAAAATTGACTTTTAAATCTTGATCAGATAACTGACTAATACTAATCAGATTTGCAGTCAATCCTTTCAAAAGAAGAACATCATCTAGTCTAGGAAGTCCAGTACACACTAACTTTCCTACTCCCTTAATTTCACCTTTAGCTCCATCACCAAACGTGACAAAACTGGTGGAATAAGACTTAATGTCCACTAAATACTTCTTGACCCATGTCATATGTCTAGAATACCCATTGTCAAAGTACCAGTCTTCTCTAGATGAAGCTCTAAAAGAAGTATGGGATATAAGACTAGTATTAACAACCTTAGGTTTCCACTCGTTTCTAGTTTTATTCATCACATGATTAGTCCTAGGTTGTGTTGGATGTTTTGGATAACCATATAGTCTGTAATAGAAAGGCTTTATATGTCCATATTTACCACAATAATGACATTTCCAAGGCAAAAACTTGACTTTAGTTTGAGTTTCCTGATGTCTGGCAGGATGTTGTAACATTTGGTCGGACATCATGGGCTCATACTTCATTTCTACAGGAATAAACTTTGTCACAAGGGTTTTTCCTTTCACAGATTGGTAATCAAAACCTATACCTTTTAAGTTTCCAACCCCTTTTCCAACTTGAAGAATTTCATCTAACATATCAGACCCATTGTTCAACATTCTTACTGATTTGGTCATGTTTTTAAGTTTAGAATTCAATATGGTTACCTCATCTTGAAGACCAAAGATAGTAAATAAAATATTTTCTTTTTCATCCTACAGTTGAGCTATGATTCTCTTCTGCTTTTCTCCTATCGTACACACCTTTTCACTTTTGACACATAGCTCTCTGTATGAAATACTCAATTCTTCATAAGAGACATCCTCATCACAGGAATCTTTATCAGATTCACATCTACCAGTGAAGGCTGTAACATGCTTGGCAGTTTCATCATCAGGTTCACTTTCAGAAGCATCATCAGACTAGTCCTTCTTTTGTTTCTTGAGGTACGTGATACATTCTGATCTAATGTGACAAAAACCATCACATCTATGACACTGAAAATATTTTATTTGATTAGGCTTCTCCTGTGTTCTTGCTTTTCTCTGAAAATTACTGTTCTTATTGATGTCAAATGACATGCTCTTGACATTTGGTATTGGCTTCCTATCCATCTTCTTCATCACCTTATTGAATTTCCTCCCAAGAAGCACAATAGCATTAGAAATTCCTTCATCAGTCTCCATGTCACATTAAACCTCTTCATCATTAGTGTTGGAGATAAAAGCTACGCTATTGTTCTTCTTTTCCAATCTATCATTCATAGCCAATTCAAAAGTTTGGAGTGGCCCAACAAGCTCATCCACTTTCATGTTGCAAATGTCTTGGGCTTCTTCAATAGCTGTGACCTTCATATCAAATTTCTTAGGAAACGACCTGAGGATTTTACTAACCAGTTTCTCCTCCGACATCTTCTCTCCCAAAGCACTAGATGTATTGGCAATGTCAAGAATATTCATGTGAAAATCATGAATGCACTCGTCATCTTTCATCCTAATATTCTCAAATTTGGTGGTGAGAAGTTGAAGTCTTGACATCTTTACTTTCGATGTACCTTCATGAGTGGCTCTGAGGGTTTCCCAAGCATCTTTGGCCACGATACATGTATTTATTAACCTGAATATATTTTTGTCAACCCCATTGAACAAGGCGTTCAAAGCTTTGGAGTTTCCAAGAGTAAGATCATTTTCTTCCTTAGACTATTCCTTTTCTGACTTCAATTTAGTTGTGTCCTTTGCACGCGAGTGATTTTTCGGAAGGGTTCACCCTCTTTACATGTGAACTTTTAATTTATCCCAAAGGTATGAAAGGGGAAAAATCTAAATAAACCCGTGATTGGTGCAAAGTGTAAAACAATGCACTAAGAGATCGGGGATCGGGGTTAGTTATACTAAGGGAAGGTAAGTATCTATAGTATCCTATAGGAACCTCTTGTGTATATTTGTGTTACTGTTGATTAAGTCATTTGTTGTGTATTGGGGATTTGTTGACTGTTTTGAGTGAGTGATAAGAGTGGGAAATGTTTTTGTGGTTTTTATAGGGTATGTTAAAATAAACTAAGATAAAGGTGTATGAACCTAAAGGTTCTATTTAATATTGTGCTCGCTAAGATCTCGCAATTTTATGCCTACGTATTCTCAAAAGGAAGTTGAGAAATCAGAGTGTTTGTAGTTCCACTTACTAATGGGTGGAATTGGGTTTGAGAGAAGAGACAAGTTGTCATCTTAAGGGAGATATCTCACCTATTCACCACAAACATTTTGAGAAAGAAGATAATAAGGGAAGAAGCTTTAAACCTAGATGTAAAAAATCAAGAGTAATGCCACATCTTCCTTTAAATGAGTCTTTGCATATTAAGAGAAGGACCTTGACTTGGATATGGAATCAACAAGTGTGCCAATTATATCACTTAAATGAAAGAAGTGTTTTGTATCATAATAAGATAAGGACTCCAGCTTGGATTTTGAATCAACAAGTGTGTGTTGCACCTCGAAAAAATCATCAATAGAAGGAAGCAACCCTTGCGCGAAAGGCGCGGAAAACGGTTCGACAGAGTCGCCACCGAACTTTATTTATCCCAAAAGAGGGAAAGGAAAATATCGAGAAAACCTTTAAGGAGGAGGATAAGAACACGGTCGTCGCAACCACATTCTGGGTTCGGGAGTCGGTTATGTAAGAGGAAGGTACGCGCACCCTCTCATGTCCGTTGTACTCAACGGGAACCTCTTAGTTCGAATTGTGAGGAATGTTATCCAAGCTTGTTTGTTTTCTTCTCAATGGTAAACGCGAAACGATAAGATAAAGGGAAAAGATACTAAAGAGGAAATGGGGTGGTTTTAGGATAGGGTGCTCGGCAAGATTATCGCGACCTCGGGCCTACGTATGCTCATTCGGACGAGAATGAGGAATCAGAGTAATCGTAGTTCGACTACGGGGTTTAACGGAAAAAGATGGTAGTGTGGGCGCAAACGGGGGAAAAATAAAAAGTGTGCTCGCCAAGATCATCGCAATCTTGTGCCTACGTATCTTTACTCGGACGAGAATAAAGAATCAGAGCAGTCGTAGTTCGTGGTATGCCCACGAAAAGAGGGGTTGGGGTTTGAATTTTAGGAGACGAAAGATTGAATGACATACAACCCAAGGGGCGTGCCTCGAGAGCAGTCACTCAAGAATCCAAGGAATGCTAGACTCCAAGAATTCAGTTCTGTCGTGATTGATTGCGAAAATGTTTGATAGGGATTAAGTGTTTTAAGACGAAAGGGTGAATGAATAACAACCCAAGGGCGTGCCTTAAAAGCCATTCATTAGAAGATCCAAGGAATGCTAGATCCCAAGAATCTCCTCCTTTCGTAAGTTGATTAAGAAAAACGTTTGAAAAAAATTGAATCGGATAGGTTACGAAAAAAGGTGAGGATCGATACTAGTCCCTAGGTGTGCTCCTAGTAATGAAACCTACGAAATGTGCAAGTGTGCATTTGACGACGAGGCAAAAGGCACTCGACTTACGAGAATGTTTTGAAGAGTGGCTCGACGAAGAATCGAGGACTGGTTTGGAACTGGTTTGATGTGTTAAATGTTTTAGGGAGAATGACGATTATTCGATAAACGAGACGTCGACCTCGCAACCAATTAATCGGGGCATTATTGGGATGCTAGATCCCAACGACACCTTTTTCATTCGATTGATTTACGAAATATTGTTTGATGAACAACGAAAGTACCATATGGAATGCTAGACTCCAATGGCATTCCTTTGTCCAAATAGTTAAGGAGAGTGTTTTAGGAGCGAAAGGTCGAACGATCACTACCTAAGGCGTGCGCCTCAATAGCGGTCACTCAAGAACCCAAGAGGTGCTAGACCCCAAGAATTCAGTTCTTTCGCGATTTAATTAAGAAAAATGGTTTGAATATGTGTTGAGTATTTTAATCGGGAGGTAAGCGTTTGAACAAATAAAAATCGTTAGATAAGCATGAATATGAATATGATATGGATATGAATAAGAATGAACGATAATATAATCGAGATAATATTAACAAGGTATAATATAACATAAAATTGGTCTCGTCTTAATCGGAACTTAATCGAGAAATCGATAAATCGTTGACTTTTGACTTTCATTGACCAAAATGAAAATAAAAGAAATATAAAGTGACAATTAAGAAATTAAATCGAAAATATGAATACAAAGAATAAAGGTCTCACCTTTATCGAGATTTAATCGAGAAATCGATAAATCAATCGATATTTAGTTTTCATGGACCCAAAATGAATAAAAATAATAAAAAAGAAATAAAATCGAAATAAATAGGAAAAAGAATAAAGGTCTCACCTTTATCGAGATTTAGTCGAGAAATCGATAAATCAATCGATATTTTGGTTTTCATTGACCCAATATGAATAAAAATAATAAAAATGAAATAAAATCGAAATAAATATAAATAAATTGTAGTGAAAATAAAATGGAAAAAGAAGATTTTAAAAAGAAACTAAAATGAAGCTTTTAAAAAAAAAAAAAAAACAAGGGAAGTGTGTGGGCTAAATTCGGATGGGCTCCAAAAGAAAAAAACAAAAAGGATAAAACCTAAAATCTACCTGTATTATCCAAGTTTCACAAAAGAAGAAAAAAGAAGGATTTCAAATCCATTCATCAGCGACAACAAAATGAGATACCCTGCTTCCCTCTGCTCACCATCATTTTCTCTCTTCTCACGCGTTGTGCTCCTTGAAGCTTGGACAAATATCGTTCGTCTCATCTTCCCGCTCGTCGCTTCTCTCTTCTCTGCTTCGCGGCGGCTTGACGTTGTAGGCAGTTGGTATGAGGAAAAGGTTTTGTGATGTGTCTCTCTCTATTCTTCTTCAATTTCTGGTTTTGGATTTGAATTCGTGGGTTTGATTTGTGGTATGATTTGAGTTGGTTTGAAGGTTGAGGAAGGTTTGGATATTTTGTGGGTTTTGCGATTGAGAGTGAGGATAAGATTTGATTTGGGTGAGTTGTGTTGTTGAAGGTTGAAGGTGATTTAGGTAAGAAAGTTGGGTTTGAAAGGAGCGAAGAGGAGGGTATTAGGGTCTGTTTTGGTTTTTTCTGTGTTTTGGTGACATTTGCAGGTTTTAAGGATGAATAGAGAAGAGGGATCATTGGGTTGTTGAAGGTGTGGATCGAAAATGGAAGTTATCGAATATTGGGGGTTTGAATGTTGAAAGGATTTGTGTTGTGAATAGTTTTTTCTGCAGAGGATTTTTGTTTTAACGTTGCTGTTACTCTCCTCTCCCCCCATCGTTCTGTTCTTCTCCTCTTTTTAAACTCCCTCTAAATTTGTTCTTTAAGTTTTATTTTTTGTCTCATTGTTGTGTTGTGTCTCTTTCACTGCTGCTGGTTCTGATGTTATTGTTGGTTGTTGCAGTGAGATGTTGTTGTTGTTGTAGCGGGTTTAGCAGGGAGTTTGGACGGAGGCGGCAGGCTTTGGTTTCTAGCAGATAGCAGAGGTACGGGCATGGTATGTAGCAATGTTTTGGCTGGGAGTGTCATACGGTTTAGAGCAAGCTGGTGGCTTATTTTGCATTTTGTGGGAATATTTTTTGGAATTGGGCTTTGGACTCCATTTATGAATTCATGGCCGGTTGTGGTGGTGTGTGTTTGGCTTCAAGGACACGAGGTAGCTTATTATCACATGGCAAGGATGATGGCTGCAAGAGTTTTTTTCCTCTCACTTTTTTTTTTGAGTTAAAAATTAACTAATATTTTTTTGTAGCATTTTGTGAATTGGGCTCATTGTAATGGACTTTATAACTTAAAAAATGGCGATGGGTTCTATAATTTTTGACAACACTTTTTCTTTAATGGACAATGGGTTGAACGTAATGGACATTAGAATTTGTTTACACCTCCACTTGTACTTTTGAATCATGCTTGACTATGAGCACATCTGATTTGATCCAAGATTTGCAATTCCAAAATTTGGTCAAAAGATCTCCAAAAAATCCAAACTTCAACATTCTTGAATTTGAAATAAAACTTGAATCGTCCCTTGAAAAATCCATAGCTCAATTTCAACCTTTAAATAAACTAGAACCAATGAATCAAAATGAACTCCTCTGAAGTTAACATATTGAATAAATAATGGAGTCATCTTGAACTAGTGCCATTTGAATCACCGAAGAACCAAAAATTTACTATGAACTTTCTTGATCAGAGAAATCATGAATTAAAATATGAACTTCAAAGCTGTATAAAACCCTGATTGAATATACTGAACTCTGATGATCCTCAGCCATGAAACATATGCACTTATCACAATCCGATAACATGACTCACACATAAACGGCAGGAATTAGAACTAACCCTAATTAAAGCCTCAGTCACACACCATTTGAATAATGAAATACACCATTTCCTGATATTCTTGAAATAAACTTGCCTGACAGGAAAACAGCATTTTTTGGATTTTTGAATAATGGTTAGTGGATGGATATACATATGAAAAATATACAGGTAGGACAAATTTGGGGTATGACAGATGCCCCTATCTAATTGGCTTAAACTGAGTTAAATGAACTGCTACGTCGTTCGTTCTTTCGAGGTAGAAGACAATTAGATATTAAGAAGACCACAAATTTGTCTAAGAAGAAAGAAAATGTTGGGGAGTTGAATATTGAGAAATCGGATGCCAAAAGACGACAGACCTATCACCAAAAGGATGATAGTGCACACACACACAGACCCTTCCACCAAAAGGATGGAAATGAGGTCAAAGCCTGCTATTACCGACGAGATAATAGGGCACACACACACACGCATACCCTTCCACCAAAAGGATGAAAATGAGGTCAAAGTCTGCTATTACCGACGAGATAATAGGGCACACACACACACACACAGACCCTTCCACCAAAAGGATGAAAATGAGGTCAAAGCCTGCTATTACCAAAAGGATAATAGGGCACACACACACAGACCCTTCCACCAAAAGGATGAAAATGAGGTCAACGCCTGCTATTACCGACGAGATAATAGGGCACACTCACACACAGACCGTTCCACCAAAAGGATGAAAATGAGGTCAACGCCTACTATTACCGACGAGATAATAGAGCACCTAACACATCCTACTACTACCAAAAGGATAATAGGGCACACAACACAGCCTGCTACTACCAAAAGGATAATAGGGAACACACAACACAACCTGCTACTACCAAAAAGATAATAGGGCACACACACAGCCTGCTACTATTAGAAGGATAGTATGGCACACACACACGCAGACCCTTCCACCAAAAGGATGGAAATGAGATCAAAGCCTGCTATTACCGATGAGATAATAGGGTACACACACAGACCCTTCCACCAAAAGGATGGAAATGAGGTCAACGCCTGCTATTACCGACGAGATAATAGGGCACACACACACACAGACCCTTCCACCAAAAGGATGAAAATAAGGTCAACGCCTGCTATTACCGACGAGATAATAGGGCACACACATGCACACAGACCCTTCCACCAAAAGGATGAAAATGAGGTCAAAGCCTGCTATTACCGACGAGATAATAGGGCACACAACACAGACAGACCCTTCCACCAAAAGGATGAAAATGAGGTCAACGCCTGCTATTACCGACGAGATAATAGGGCACACACACACACATACCCTTCCACCAAAAGGATGGAAATGAGGTCAAAGCCTGCTATTACCGACGAGATAATAGGGCACACACGCACACAGACCCTTCCACCAAAAGGATGAAAATGAGGTCAAAGCCTGCTATTACCGACGAGATAATGGGGCACACACACACACAGACCCTTCCACCAAAAGGATGGAAATGAGGTCAAAGCCTGCTATTACCGACGAGATAATAGGGCACACACACACACAGACCTTTCCACCAAAAGGATGGAAATGAGGTTAAAGCCTGCTATTACTGACGAGATAATAGGGCACACACACATAGACCCTTCCACCAAAAGGATGGAAATGAGGTCAAAGTCTGCTATTACCGACAAGATAATAGGGCACACACACACACGCAGATCCTTCCACCAAAAGGATGAAAATGAGGTCAAAGCCTGCTATTACCGATGAGATAATAGGGCACACACACCCACACAGACCCTTCCACCAAAAGGATGGAAATGACGTCAAAGCCTGTTATTACCAAAAGGATAATAGGGCACACACACACAGCCTGCTACTACCAAAAGGATAGTATGGCACACAACACAGCCTGCTATTACCAAAAGGATAATAGGGCACACACACACAACCTGCTACTACCAAAAGGATAGTATGGCACACAACACAGCCTGCTACTACCAAAAGGATAATAGGGCACACACACACAGGCTGTCACTCACCAAAAGGATGACACACAGACCAAGGGTTTATGGATCGGCGACACCAAAAGGATGACGGATCAAAACAAGCTACTACCACCAAAAGGATGATAGGAACTTATTATTTGTGATGACCAACATCAAAAGGATGAAGGTTAAATTGAAATGACATGGTTTCGGCTATCACCAAAAGGATGATAGAAAAGTTTTTATTTGAGGGTTACCAACGCCAAAAGGATGCAGGTTGAATTGAGTTAATTGGGTTTGGCTATCACCAAAAGGATGATAGTAAGGCAATTGACAAAAGGTCAAGTTTGCTGGGGATGTGATGAGATTTATTTGGTGACATCAACAAAAGGTTGAAGTAAAGAAATCAATGAGGAGAGCCCACGAAAAGGAAAGGGAAACAGTGAAAAATGGAGAAGGTAACCCGCCAAGATCTACGCAATCTTGTGCCTACGTATCTTTACTCGGATGAGAATAAAGAATCAGGGAAGTCATAGTTCGACTTGAAGAAAAGATTCAATGAGGAACGCCCATTGACTATGTTTATTGGTTGGGGTGAGGATGACGACCTCAGCAACAAAAAGTTGAGAAACACAACCCAATGAGGAATGCCCACTGACTTGCTTGGAGATCACAGATTCATTGACAAAAGGTTGAAGACTTCATGAGGAACGCCCATGAACTTGAAGAAAATGCCCCTGCGTGGGCTGAAGATTGCTTGAGTTTGAGATCAACAAAAGGTTGAGCCAACCTCGTGAGGAACGCCCAAGGATTTGCAGAAGATGCCCCTGGCTGGGCTGAAGATCGTCTTGTAGTCTTGAGATTGATCCTGGATCTTAACATGCATATGCGAATGCTTGATTTTGTAATGATGTGCAATGCAAATGCTAACGGCGGAGATGCAAGTGCTGGGGAAGTATGATTGGTTTGGGTATGCATATAATGCATATGATGCTGATGCGATGCATATGATGCGTATGATGACGAATGCGATGCACATGATTGCAGATGGGTGATTAAATAAGTTTTGAAGGGTGCCATCATGGTGGACTTTTGGGTAGTTGCTAATGAGGATTGGACTTTTGGGCGGTGGGAGGGATTTGATTTCCTCGACACTCAGTTCGTTGAATACGCCATGATTGAAGCAGATAAAGATGCTTTTGAAGCTTTGAGTTTGATCATTTGTTGATGAATTGTGGGTTCACTCCTGAGAGATCCACAACCCTGTGCTTAATGGTCAGGGTTGCTTGTTGCAATGGGTCTTGCCCCAGTCTGAACATGATAATGGTCTGCCTCTGATTAACCAGTTCTGAAGTGGTCTGATCTTTGGAAGATGAACTTTGATGTGCTTTGAGGTGGCTTGCCCCTGATTGAGCTGTTGAAAGATTTGCCCCAGCCTGTGGGTTTTGAGGGAGTCTTGCTTCGGGCCGGCACCACTAAAAGTTCAAGTTCCTCTTCGATTGCCCCTTGTTGGAATTGCATTGATGTTAAGCACTGATTGTACATTCATAAATGGTAATCTTAATACGATGCTCATGCAAGTTTTGAAAAAGAGTCGTTTATTGGAGTGTCGTGATAGTGACACGAATGGACCGTTAGCCCAAACGTGTGCTGATTTTGATGGTGTGAAAGATATAGCAAGGAGAATGGCACCAATGCTGAAGATTAGCAAATATGGGGAGTCAGTTTACGCAACCTTGCAATAGTATGCTTTCAGAATAAACCTCGCCTCAATTAGGTCTTTCGAGGGTTGTAACGTGGTCTGGCTTACGGTTTATGAAACAAAGGATGTTAAGCTCAAAGTATAATTTGTACCCACCCCTTCTTCGTGATGATCTCCAGTCCTATGTTCAGTTAATTTTGCACATGGTTGTATTCCAAAAGGGTTGATGGTGTAAGCGTGATGATTCAAGGTATGCTCAAAATGGCAGTCACCTTATTTTGTTTTTGATGGATGTCAGTGGCCCTTTGGCTTTGATTTGGGTGGCTACTGAGTCTTATTTTGTTTTTGGTGAGGATTTGAGGGCCTCTTTTGATTTTTTTTTGATCCCTATCTTTTGCATGGACTGATTTTGCTTTTCGAATCCATCAGGGTAGCTTTGATTTTTTTTGCCTAAGTCTCCTTTGAGGTGTTCGACTTAGCAGGCTTTTGATTTTTTTTTTGGAGGATTGTGACTGCCAAGTCATGGGTTTTGATGAACAATCAACATGTCTTTTGGATTTTGCTTTGTGATTCGAGTGCGTAATTGAGTTAACTGAACACTACCCTGCCCCAGGTTGAGTGTAAGGGTTTGAATATCCGAAGGAAACTGCTACTTCTAGTCTCGAAGTGGTTTACTAGGGATTAACTCCTTATCTCTCCAGTGTTTGGGGGTTGAAACAATGCCTGTACATCATCGGCGGGATTCTATCCGAAAGCATACATTTTACAATTATGGGTATTTCGCTTTCATCATCCTCCCTCCGATCATTGCTAACAACAGTTTGATATAGAAAGTGAAATGGATAAATGTGTCGGTGATTTGCAATAAATGGAAGAAATGAGTGGATACGACATAACTGATTCAAAACATGCATAATCATTACATTAAGAAAACCAAATACGAAAGGTAATGTTCAAAGCATACAGTACTTAAATAAAGACAAAAATACATGAATGCAAATGACGGGATGGCAACAATGACTGCCTTCTTCGGGGAAACTTGAACTTGACTTGATGCTGGCACTAGTTTGGCGGCGGCATAGGATTTTTGATGACATTTGGAGCCCTCCCATTAAACACGAGATACTTTGAGTCGATCATGTCTTGAACCTTGTGTTTGAAAGCTCTGCAGTCCTCGATCGTATGCCCTGGAGCACCCTTATAAAACTCGCAATGAGCATTAGCATCATAATCTGGGAGAATAACAGTTGGAGGAGCTAGGTCTCTGGGAGTAATGGCCCTCTTCTCCATTAATTGGGCAAAGATCTGAGCATATATCGTAGGTAGGCGATCAAAGTCTCTATCAGACCTCCTTGTCCTTTGTTGATTAGGCTGACGTTGTTGAGCAGCTCTCTATTGTTGATGTTGAGGAGGATACTGATACCCTTGTTGGTTGTAGGATTGTTGCTGAGGAGCCTGTTATTCAGGCATTGGAGCTTGAACAGCTTGAACAGTTGGTTGATAAGGCATCGTAGCATATTGCGCAGCAGTAACATACGGATACTGGAAGTATGGAATTTGAAAAGGCATTGGAGGGGGTGCTTGTTGAGATTGCCCTTTCTGAGTAGATACAACATTTGTTTCACCCTCTTTCTTTTTGTATCCATTGTTGAAAGGTTTCTTGGCTTGAAACTGGCTACTAGAACCTCCTTGGATCTTTCCGCTCTTCGGACCTTCTTCGATCCTCTCACCGACAATTACCAAATCAGAGAATCCGGCAGAAACATTACCAATTAGTTTCTCATAGTATTGGCCTTGTAAAGTACCCATGAAGATGTCAATCAGTTCACAGTCAACTAGAGGCGGATGCACTCTTGCAGCTAGCTCTCTCCAGCATTGCGCGTACTCCTTAAAGGATTTGTTGTCCTTTTGCGCCATACACTGAAGTTGAGTACGATTCGGAGCAAGGTCAGTGTTGTACTTGTATTGCTTGACAAATGTATCAGCTAGATCATCCCAAGTGCGCACATTGCTATGCTCCAACTGCATGTACCACTCAAGAGATGCTCCAGACAGACTATCTTGAAAGCAGTGGATCATCAGTTTTTCGTCTTTGGCATGGGCAGCCATCTTGCGGCAGTACATCCTTAGATGCATGTGGGGACAACTGAGGCCTTTGTACTTCGGGAATTCCTGTACCTTGAACTTGGGAGGAATGACAACATCTGACACCAAGCACATTTCCAGAGCATTCAAAGAAGTTGAGTTACGTCCCTCCATGACTCGGAGTTTCTCAGCTAGATTACGACACATCTTGATAGCTTCAGAATCCTAAACAGCAGTAGGATTGACAATTGGGATAACAACATGATAGTCCTGTACCTCATCATACTGATCTAGCAGATTTTCTTCAGCATGAGGAGTAGGAATCTGAGCGACAACAGGTTGGGCTTGCGGAATAGCTCCAACAGTAACTCCAAATGTTGGAAGTGGTTGAGATGTGGCAGGAGCAAAGTCCATTGGTATCCCATAAGTGATAGGGTTGGGAACAGGAACTGAGAGCCTTGAGGGTGACCCTTGAACCTGTGCATTGTTGTTGGCGGCAGCGGCTTCACGTAGTTCTTCTTCTCTTCTGGCCATCATGATGGCTTCAAGAATCTGATCAATCTTTCCCTTCATATAATCTATTTCTTCTCTAAAGGCAGCTTGCTCTTGCTGAATCTGCTCCATCGTTCTTCTTGTATTGGCTGGAGTTGCGTACTGGTGTCGAGGAATCAGCTTGATTTACTGGAGAAGGAAGGAAGTTGAAGTGAGATTCTGAGGTTGAAAATGCAATGCAAGATGCGTAACAGATGCAATACAATGCAATGATATGAGATGCAATGCAAGATGCAAGATCCAGGATCGCAGATCACAGGTTCAAACAGTTCTGAGGTTGGTCGATCACGGGTAAATGACCAAAGTCTCTGATTAAAGAAACCCTATAGGTAGGCTCTATGAGGAAAGTTCTAGGTTCTTTACCCACAAACCCACTCACGGGATAGTTTCTACATTGACGGATAAGGTTCCCAGGATTACGGACACAAATCGCATCAATGTCACGCAACAGGCTAGCTGCATTACGATGGTAATGACGACAAGGTCTCCCCTGAGCGGGGTCTTCATGCTAGGCGCACAAGAAGCGAGTCCTTGGAGACTAACACTACACGACCACCAATATAGAACTTGGTTCTAAGAGTGGTTCATAATGTCACGGACCCTTCATGAATCAAGTCGTGCGACAGGCTAGCTGTGTTACAACAGGATCTACAAAAAGGTCTACTCTAGGGGAGCTTTCATGCTAGGCACGCAAGGAGCGAGTCCTTGGGGACTAACACTACTTGACATCCAATTCTAAACTATGTGTTCTCTCTGCTTTTACCAAAGCTCGGGTATAGAGCTTTACTCATGATATCATCCCAAGATCTAACAGCCAAGAACAATAAAAGAAAGCAATAAGAGAACAAATACGTAAACGAAAAAAAAACCTGCAAACAAAGATAACTCTCCTCACAAATCGCTCTAAGATAGGCTTGACTCTCTCTTGCATGGAGCAAATGTCCCCAGCAGAGTCGCCAGCTGTCGCACCTCGAAAAAATCATCAATCGAAGGAAGCGACCCTCGTGCGAAACGCGCGGAAAACGGTTCGAAAGAGTCGCCACCGAACTTTATTTATCCCAAAAGAGGGAAAGGAAAATATCAAGAAAACCTTTAAGGAGGAGGATAAGAACATGGTCGTCGCAACCACATTCTGGGTTCGGGAGTCGGTTACATGAGAGGAAGGTACGCGCACCCTCTCACGTCCGTTGTACTCAACGGGAACCTCTTAGTTCGAATTGTGAGGAATGTTATCTAAGCTTGTTTGTTTTCTTCTCAATGGTAAACACGAAACGATAAGATAAAGGGAAAAGATACTAAGGGGGAAATGGGGTGGTTTTAGGATAGGGTTCTCGGCAAGATCATCGCGACCTCGGGCCTACGTATGCTCATTCGGACGAGAATGAGGAATCAGAACAATCGTAGTTCGACTACGGGGTTTAACGGAAAACGATGGTAGTGTGGGCGCAAACGGGGGAAAAAGAAAAAGTGTGCTCGCTAAGATCATCGCAATCTTGTGCATACGTATCTTTACTCGAACGAGAATAAAGAATCAGAGCAGTCGTAGTTCATGGTACGCCCACGAAAAGAGGGGTTAGGGTTTGAATTTTAGGAGACGAAAGATTGAATGACATACAACCCAAGGGGCGTGCCTCGAGAGCAGTCACTCAAGAATTCAAGGAATGCTAGACTCCAAGAATTCAGTTCTTTCGTGATTGATTGCGAAAATGTTTGATAGGGATTAAGTGTTTTAAGACGAAAGGGTGAATGAATAACAACCCAAGGGCGTGCCTTAAGAGCAATTCATTCGAAGATCCAAGGAATGCTAGATCCCAAGAATCTCCTCCTTTTGTAAGTTGATTAAGAAAAATGTTTGAAAAAAATCGAATCGGATAGGTTACGAAAAGAGGTGAGGATCGATACTAGTCCCTAGGGGTGCTCCTAGTAATGAAACCTACGAAATGTGCAAGTGTGCATTTGACGACGAGGCAAAAGGCACTCGACTTACGAGAATGCTTTGAAGAATGGCTCGACGACGAATCGAGGACTGGTTTGGAACTGGTTTGATTTGTTAAATGTTTTAGGGAGAATGACGATTATTCGATAAACGAGACGTCGGCCTCGCAACCAATTAATCGGGGCATTATTGGGATGCTAGATCCCAACGACACCTTTTTCATTCGATTGATTTACAAAATATTGTTTGATGAACAACGAAAGTACCATATGGAATGCTAGACTCCAATGGCATTCCTTTGTCCAAATAGTTAAGGAGAGTGTTTTAGGAGCGAAAGGTCGAACGATCACTACCTAAGGCGTGCGCCTCAATAGCGGTCACTCAAGAACCCAAGAGGTGCTAGACCCCAAGAATTCAG
Source organism: Lathyrus tuberosus (assembly GCA_022829125.1). Lineage (NCBI taxonomy): Eukaryota > Viridiplantae > Streptophyta > Magnoliopsida > Fabales > Fabaceae > Lathyrus > Lathyrus tuberosus. The sequence goes on from JALAZF010000084.1 coordinate 150,557, forward strand.
TTCTTTCGCGATTTAATTAAGAAAAATGGTTTGAATATGCGTTGAGTATTTTAATCGGGAGGTAAGCGTTTGAACAAATAAAAATGGTTAGATAAGCATGAATATGAATATGATATGGATATGAATAAGAATGAACGATAATATAATCGAGATAATATTAACAAGGTATAATATAACATAAAATTGGTCTCGTCTTAATCGGAACTTAATCGAGAAATCGATAAATCGTTGACTTTTGACTTTCATTGACCAAAATGAAAATAAAAGAAATATAAAGGACAATTAAGAAATTAAATCGAAAATATGAATACAAAGAATAAAGGTCTCACCTTTATCGGGATTTAATCGAGAAATCGATAAATCAATCGATATTTAGTTTTCATGGACCCAAATGAATAAAAATAATAAAAAAGAAATAAAATCGAAATAAATAGGAAAAAGAATAAAGGTCTCACCTTTATCGAGATTTAGTCGAGAAATTGATAAATCAATCGATATTTTGGTTTTCATTGACCCAATATGAATAAAAATAATAAAAATGAAATAAAATCAAAATAAATATAAATAAATTGTAGTGAAAATAAAATGGAAAAAGAAGATTTTAAAAAGAAACTAAAATGAAGTTTTTAAAAATAAAAAAAAAAACAAGGGAAGTGTGTGGGCTAAATTCGGATGGGCTCCAAAAGAAAAAAAGTTGGTCAGTCCAACTTCTTACAATGGTAAAAAAAACGGATAAAATAAAAAAAAACAAAAAAGATAAAACCTAAAATCTACCTGTATTATCCAAGTTTCACAAAAGAAGAAAAAAGAAGGATTTCAAATCCATTCATCAGCGACAACAAAAAGAGATCCCCAGCTTCCCTCTGCTCACCATCGTTTTCTCTCTTCGCACGCGTTGTGCTCCTTGAAGCTTGGACGAATATCGTTCGTCTCATCTTCCCGCTCGCCGCTTCTCTCTTCTCTGCTTCGCGGCGGCTTGACGTTGTAGGCAGTTGGTATGAGGAAAAGGTTTTGTGATGTGTCTCTCTCTATTCTTCTTCAATTTCTAGTTTTGGATTTGAATTCGTGGGTTTGATTTGTGGTATGATTTGAGTTGGTTTGAAGGTTGAGGAAGGTTTGGAGATTTTGTGGGTTTTACGATTGAGAGTGAGGATAAGATTTGATTTGGGTGTGTTGTGTTGCTGAAGGTTGAAGGTGATTTAGGTAAGAAAGTTGGGTTTGAAAAGAGCGAAGAGGAGGGTATTAGGGTCTGTTTTGGTTTTTTCTGTGTTTTGGTGACATTTGCAGGTTTTAAGGATGAATAGAGAAGAGGGATCGTTGGGTTGTTGAAGGTGTGGATCGAAATTGGAAGTTATCGAAGATTGGGGGTTTGAATGTTGAAAGAATTTGTGTTGTGAATAGTTTTTTTTTGCAGAGGATTTTTGTTTAACGTTGTTGTTACTCTCCTCTCCCCCCATCATTCTGTTCTTCTCCTCTTTTTAAACTCCCTCTAAACTTGTTCTTTAAGTTTTATTTTTTGTCTCATTGTTGTGTTGTGTCTCTTTCACTGCTGCTGGTTCTGATGCTGTTGTTGGTTGTTGCAGTGAGATGTTGTTGTTGTTGTAGCGGGTTTAGCAGAGAGTTTGGACGGAGGCGGTAGGCTTTAGTTTGTAGCAGATATCAGAGGTACGGGCATGGTATGTAGCAATGTTTTGGCTGAGAGTGTTGTCATACCCCAAATTTTGACCACCTAGATTTCCCATTATTGTACAAATCATCATCACAATATGGATGAACCATCATGCCTCACCAAATGCCTCAAGGGTTACTGAGCATCCACTACAGTCAAACTTAGGGTTTCAAGCCCTCTTAGAGTCCTTAGACAAAGGATCAATCATGGAATGATATGATCTTCAACTTGTCTAAACCTCTCAAACATACACAAAGGATCAAAAAGGACTCCCACTTCAAGGATTAAGCACAAGGTTGCTCCCTTTTAGGTGGATCAAGTCTCAAGATCGCCAGTGTCACCAAATTAGGGTTTTGGTCGACCAGGGCCTCCTGATGAAAAATTTCATCTGGGCACAAGCCAAAGATCCAAAACATAACCTAATATACTCCATGGAACCTCATGGACCCAGTCATCAAGTCAATTTGACCTCAGGGGATGCATACATCAAAAATCAGGAATTAGGGTTTCTTGACCTAGTTCACCCCTAAGTTGACTTTTGGGACAAATCATGAACCAAGACCTCAAGAGAGAGTTTGAGGGTCTCTAATGAACTATATTGATCCATTTGGAACAATGGATTAATCTAAGAAGCTTGAGCAACAAGTCTCATTTTCATCTGCACCACAATTAGGGTTTCGCGAGGAAGTCAACTGTAACTTTGACTTTTGACCTGGACATGCTCCCAAACCCTAGGACATGCCTCAATATACCCTATGACACCCATGGAACATGTTCATCAAGTTTGATTTCGGTCAAGGACATGATTTCTTGAAGAATTGCACAGTTTGGAATTCATCTGATAAAAAGTCAACTGTGCACAAAAGTCAATTTTGACTTTTTGAGATTTTTCACCAAAATGGATTTTTAACCCTAAAATGATGTTTATGTATGATTTGAATCATCATTCATCAAGAAAAATCAAGAAAAGTTGGATAACTTGTAAAAGGGGTAACCATAAAAACTTAGAAAATTTTCTAAGTTAAAAATAAAGTGACAAGGGTACCAACTTTGAAGGACCATAACTCCTAAACCACAAGGCCAGTTTTTTCCATCCAAAGCTTGATTTGTAGGTCTCATTACCCTCTACAAAAACTTCAACTAGGCCTAACTCCAATGCATTATGGATTTTGAGCTATGAGTGAGCCAAAGTGGCTGAAAACATGAAAATATACCATTTTCCAACACTTAGAAAAATTCTGTCCAAGACAGATTTTGTTGAAACACCAAAACTTGTGAGATCTTCTCACATAGATGCAAGCTGAATCAAGTCCAAAGTTAAACATCAATGTTGTTGCATATGTTACTAAGAATTCAAAGAGCTCAACATCATGAATTGATTCAACTTAAGCCATGAGAAATCCATGCCCAAAGTCATGCTACTGCAAGCTGTTTTGGAAAAATCAGTTTGCATGTTTGCTTGCCACACACGATTTTGAGCCAAAGACTAAGGATCATTATGCCACCTGTGTTCAAACCAATCACATTGCATCTGATCCAACTGATAAATCTGAGTCAAAAAGCCAAGGAATCTTCCAACTTGAAGTTCATCCACTTTGGCACATTTTGCCTTGAATTCAAAGTGCATTAATGTGGAATAGTGCATTGTCAAGTTAGCTACCCTACTCAGTCAATTTCTCTGATTAAACAACATTAAAAACATCTGAGGAATGTGGTTTTGGTCAAGGCATAGCCCTGCTCTTAGGAATGGCTAGCTTGCCTTGCTTGAGAAGAAATCCTCCAAGCCAATCCATGCAAATGTGATCTGATCCAGCAGCCATTCACTATTCCTCTAAAACAAAAGTTGATCACCTATAAATAGAGGTCCCAATGGATCATTCAACTCACACCAAAGCCAGTTACAACACTGCTTTCTCTCATTCTTTCTTAAACCTCAAGTTTTCTTGTTTTTGAGTAACCACTATCGGGTTTTGAGTTGCAGCCACAATCAATCCATTCCAATTGCTCAAACACATCACATATGATGTATTTGAGGTGTCCAAACACTTAAACACCAATTGTAACACCCCAGGCTCAAAATCACTCTTCAACCAAACCATTATGCTTCAATTTTGCAGGTGGAGGTCTCCAGCTTGATCCAAAGAATTTTAAAGTGTTCCAAAGCTTGCAACACACTCCATAATATCCATTGAAGCTGTAGGGATCACCAATTCACGACTGGAACACCATCTGGGCAAAGTTCCATTTCAGCTTGCATCAAGGTGAGCTTCAAACTCAAACTCCATGATCCATGCATATTTCCTCGCATGATATTTTTGCCATTTGATTGCCATCATGTGTTGATTGTTTTGCCTCAAGAAATTGGATCATAGACCTTATAACCATGCCTGCACGATTGCTTTTGCAAATTAGGGTTCATCTGTGTTCAGCATGATTATTTTACTCCACACTGAAAATGAATAAAATTGGGTATTGCCATCTTATTCCTTGTGAAAAAATGCACGGGTTTGGTGTTTGAATCATGTCCAATGATTGAGAGATGAGTGAGATATGGTGCTTCATGCACGGGCTCGAGGAAGAAGATGGCCATGGCGCCATTCTTCAGGTTTTCCAACTAAGTTTGATATATATATTTCACTTGCCATGTTATTAATGAATTGGCATTGCGCCCCAGCGGTTCATCAGCTGGTTTTGTGAGTATTGGCAAGCGAGAGGTCTGGGGTTCAAATCCCCCTCGCCCCAGACTTCTTTTTATCACTTTTTTTATTTTGTTATTTTTCATATTATTATTTTTAATGATTTGAAAAATTAATAACTCTTTCAATTTTTATCATTTTTTATTGGTTCTTTTTGCAATAATTCACAAAAATGTTTAAATATTTGATTTTACCAAAAAATCCCAAAAATATTATTTATTTCATATATTTGATATTTTTGCAAAGAATTAATGTTTATGTGTTTTTAGCATTTAAAATATTTTTTCTCCCTTTGTTTTCTAACCCTAATTTGATTTCAATCATTTTTGTAGGAAGAAACATGATTTTTTGGAACATTGATCCAAGATCATAATTTGTTTTCACATATTTAACAAACATTGATCCTTTTAATTGAATTTTTATTCAATTAAAAATACATTTTAAAAATAAATTAGGGTTTTGAATCAATTCAACCCTCATAAATCATTTTCAAAACACTTTGGGCCTCTAATAGAGTGTAAGACCCAATCCTTTCTTGACTAAACCATTTTTGGGCCTCATTGTATTGTATAAGTCCCGATACCGTAAAAAACAAACGGCGCGATCGTCGCCCTTTTAAAAATAACCTTTTGGGCCTCTCCTTGAGCTATAAGACCCATTCAAAACTCTTTGGGCCTCTAATAGAGTGTAAGACCCAACCCCTTTTGAAAACCAAATTATCTTGGGCCTCAGTCATTGTATAAGACCCACTGCGTTTTCAAAATCTCAGCGCGATCGCCATTTCAAATGAAAAAAATCAATTGGGCCTACCCTCGTGTTATAAGCCCCACTTTTTTCTTTAAAACTTTTTGGGCCTCTAATAGAGTGTAAGACCCAATCCTTTCTTGACTAAATCATTTTGGGCCTCATTGTATTGTATAAGTCCCGATACCGTAAAAAACAAACGGTGCGATCGTCGCCATTTTAAAAATAACCTTTTGGGCCTCTCCTTGAGCTATAAGACCCATTCAAAACTCTTTGGGCCTCTAATAGAGTGTAAGACCCAACCCCTTTTGAAAACCAAATTATCTTGGGCCTCAGTCATTGTATAAGACCCACTGCGTTTTCAAAATCTCGGCGCGATCGCCATTTCAAATGAAAAAAATCAATTGGGCCTACCCTCGTGTTATAAGCCCCACTTTTTTCTTTAAAACTTTTTGGGCCTCTAATAGAGTGTAAGACCCAATCCTTTCTTGACTAAATCATTTTGGGCCTCATTGTATTGTATAAGTCCCGATACCGTCAAAAACAAACGGTGCGATCGTCGCCCTTTTAAAAATAACCTTTTGGGCCTCTCCTAGAGCTATAAGACCCATTCAAAACTCTTTGGGCCTCTAATAGAGTGTAAGACCCAACCCCTTTTGAAAACCAAATTATCTTGGGCCTCAGTCATTGTATAAGACCCACTGCGTTTTCAAAATCTCGGCGCGATCACCATTTCAAACGGAAAAAATCAATTGGGCCTACCCTCGTGTTATAAGCCCCACTTTTTTCTTTAAAACATTTTGGGCCTCTAATAGAGTGTAAGACCCAACCCCCTTTGTACAGAAAACATTTTGGGCCACAGTCACTTGTATAAGTCCCTCTGTACAAATTCAAACAGTGCGCTCACTGATAAAACCCTGGGCCTCTCCTTGAGCTGTAAGCCCCAAATCTTTCTTTTTCAAAGCACTTTCTCCTTTGATTTTGTATATACTGTTGTTTCCAATCTTTCTTTGTTGAACAACTAACCAAACAGCATGGAAGCTCTACAACCGAGTAAGTGGTTATTGCTTTCAATTACCGCTTTCATATACATATAACTGTATTGTGGGGCTGTTTCACTGTAAGTCTTCTTTCATAAACTCATATCAACTGTGTAATAATAGTATAGATATTTCGAGTTTCCCCGGCAACTACGTCTAGAACTAGGTGACGCCGTTTCGTTTATTCATAGAAATAGACAGCTAGATCCCAAATAGGATCACCAGATACAGTCTTCTCTTCGGCTGTCGTCATTAGGAATTATCAAGAAACTCTACTCCCAAAGATGAATGTATTCTCCGTGAATGGCATCTTTGAGTTTCTTCCAAATTCTCGGACTTTCCTAACTTGATCTATTCCTTGTGAATAGCTTGCCTTGAATTTCTCGGGGTTTGGGGACCCACGGGCTTCCTAAAAGCATCGGCCTCCTCTTGGGCATCGTACAAGGACCCACAGGCTTCCTAAAAGCAACCCCGCCTCCTCTTGGGCTTAGTACAAGGACCCTACGGCTTCTTAGAAGTATTCACAGCCTCCTCTTAGGCTTCGTATAATGATCTCTTCCTCCGGGATTGATAGCCTCCTCTTGGGCTTAGTACAAGGACCCGTCGGCTTCTTAAAAGATTCCAGCCTCCTCTTGGGCTTCGTACAAATTGTCCCGACGACCTCCTAAAAGTATAGGGACAGAACTTAGTCATCTTCATAGAACAGTCCTTTCATAGAGTCTACTACTGTTTCTCAAGACATGGTACAAAAGGTAAAACTCTAGACTCGGACAGTCTAAATTCCTTGAGTCTCAAAGACATTCTTAAGCACCCTTCAAAAATAGGAAGGAAACCCGCAGACTCGGACAGTCTCAATACCCTTCGGATTTCCCGCTTCCTTAAAGAACAGGAAAAACCCGGATCCTTGAATCGAATCCCTGAGTACAGTGTTGCTCATATAAGAACTCATTTTCTCTCTAAATTGGACTTGTCACTCAACTGAAACAGTTACCCTAGCCTCCTCTTGGGCTTTGTACAAATGATTCTCCCCAGCGGAGTCAAACAACGTTTAGCCTCTCTCTCGGGCTTTGTACGAGACACATAAGAGACTCCTTCATTGAGTCAATCACCCTTCAGCCTCCATCTCGGGCTTCGTACGAGATACAAAAACACTCTCTTGTTGAGTCAAATAGCCTCCATCTCGGGCTTTATACGAGATACCAAACGACTCCATCGTCGGGTCAAAACCTTTTAGCCTCTCTCTCGGGCTTTGTACGAGACACATATTAGCCTCCTCTTAGGCTTTGTATAAGAAAACCACTGGTTGATCCAATCAACCTTTTAGCATCAAAGTTGTGCCTCGTTCACAGTACACAAACATCAACAACTCCTTCCCCTTCATCTAATCGCTGTAAGCGACAAGCCTCTGGATCATCTACATCCACGCCACTGTCCCTCTTTTAGCATGAGAAATTCCTAAGGAAAGATAGCATTGCTCTACACTGAGTTAAAGTCTTCTCCTTCAGGTTAAAATCCCCTTTAAAGGAAATTATGGCATTGCTAGGATTCACATATTCCGGTTAAAGTAATTCTCCTTTATAAACAGTTGTGACATACAAACCCCCCTTTAGAGATGACAAATTCTCTCTAAGGCCGAGGTCTTTCAGCTTCACGTCTTGGGCTTTGAACAAGACACAAATAGACTTTTCAGCTTCACATCTTGGGCATTGAACAAGATACAAACAACCTTTCGCTTCACGTCTTGGGCTTTGAACAAGACACCAAAAACCCATTTCCTCCCATAGAATAGGAGGAACTACGAACGCTCTGATTTCCCTGTTTCGGTAAACGGGAATACGTAGGCATAAGATTGAAAGAAAGATCTTAGCGAGCACACTAAACAAAAAAACCAAATCCCATATCTCCATCAATCAAAAGCAGTAATTCAAAAAACACCAGTCCTAACATCCTAATCCTTGTTCCCCGTCAGAAACCTTCTGCCCAGGTAAAAAGAAAGAAAACCAGTATTGGCGAAAATACAAATAACCAGTACAAAGGCCCCTCCACATTGATAGCATCCGTAACCTAACAGACCGCTGTTTAAACTCAGTATGCAAAGCAGGGTTAATTGGAGACATCTATTTCCCTTCCTTATTCATCTCACAATAGGATAAAAAATGAATCGACCTGTAGTTTTAAGCTCAAACCGCAGAGAGCGACCAGTGCTTAAGAACCGCGTCCAAAATCGCTCGCTACAGAAAAATGGCGCCCACCGTGGGGCCGGGTCTTTCTAAAACTTCTTTTTCCTTTTTCTCTTCACTTATGTGAAAGCCACAGATTGGGGCTTCCGCCGGGGAACCCATTTTCTGTCAGGAACTTAGGATTCATAGCTTTTAAAGGTCTAGGATATTTTAGGACAAATATATATACTGCTTTTCCTAATTGTTATACATGTTTATTTTTCTGCTAATGGGAATGCGGGTGATGCCGTATGTGGAAAAAATGAGTATACACTTAAGATAAGTGATGGCGACGAGGTCGACCATCAACCTCAGTGGAGGCTGACCAACGCAACCCATTCACTCTTCTAGCCAATGGACCGGTTGTTAAGTCTGAGAAGCTGAGGAGCCAAACCCTTTCGTAGTGCGGAAACGATCAGAAATAGTTGTTACGCGATACTACCCTCATTTGAGGCTGGTGATCTATTCTCGGTGAATGGTACTTACTCTAAGATTGCTTTACAACTCGCTGGCGATCCGCTTGTTGTTTTGCTTTCCTGGGAGGAGCTGATGATAATGAGTACAGGTACAAAAATCACCCTAGTATAAACCTTTGGGATGGGTAGAGCCTTGACTTCATGACAACGACCCTTTGACCCCATGTTTTTTCTATGTTTTTGTGTGCTGCATTCATGTATTCATTTAATAAAACATTAAAACATTCAAAAAACTTCTCTTCCAGTCTTTCAGTTTTTCAAATTAAACTAAGACTGTGATTGCAAATATCAGAGAAGAGGATTACACTAATGGATTTTGGTAGAAGGAGAACTCACCAGTATACCTTCAAGGTTCCAAAACTAGAGGATTTGAGAAGGTTAGCGAGGATGATCACTAACCCAGAGGCTTTCAGAGCCAAGCACGGAGGTTCGCTACCACTGTTAAGAGTCCATGTGATTGAGGGAATCATGGATGCCCTCATTCAGTTTTATGATCCGGTTTATCACTGTTTCACATTCCCGGATTACCAGCTAGCACCAACGCTGGAGGAGTATTCTCATCTGGTTGATCTACATATCACCGATCGAGCTCCATTTTCTGGACTGGAAGAAATTCCAAAGAATCAGACCATTGCAAGAGCAATTCATTTGGACGAGTCTGAGGTCAGGAATCACATGACTACTAAAGGTGGCATCCAAGGTTTGCCAGCCCAGTTCTTGACGAAGAAAGCCCTGTATTTTGCCAGTATAGGGAACATAACTGCTTTTGAAAGCATCTTTGTCTTGCTCACCTACGGGTTATTTTTGTTTCCCAACATTAATAACTTCGTTGACATTAACTCCATTAAGGTTTTTCTCATTGGAAACCCTGTACCGACTTTGCTCGCAGATGCGTATCATTCTGTACACTTGGGAAATTTGTACAGCGGGGGGGAGATCACATGTTGTGTACCTCTGCTTTACAAATGGTTTATCTCTCACTTGCCCAAGTCTGCTGCTTTTTGGGATTGTAAGAGTGCCCTACGCTGGTCGCAGAAGATCATGTCTCTTACCAACTCTGATATAGATTGGTGTAATAGGATTTATGAGGGAATCAGAATCATTGACCGTTATGGAAACTTCCCCAACGTACCCCTTATAGGAACTAAGGGAGGAATCAACTATCATCCAGTTCTCGTTCAGCGTCAATTTGGATACCCGATGAGACACGTCCCACGGGGTGTTCATCTGGAAGGTCTTTTCTTCAAAGAAGGAGAAAACGACAGAGCACTAAAGATGGAAATAGCGCACGCTTGGAAACATGTTCATAAGAAAGGACGAGAGTCTCTAGGAAAACCGGACTGTGTCTCAGTGGAGCCTTATCTCCATTGGGTACAAACTAGAGCTCTCAAGCTGAAGATGCTTTATCCTCGTTACGGAATTCTTCCGCCGAGGGAATCTATCAAGTACTTCATGACGGAAACTGAAAAGCTTCAGGTTACTCTCAATAAAGTCCAGAAGGAGAGAAGGTCTTGGAAGAACAAGTACTGCACCCTCGACATAGAGTGCATCAAAATACAGCAATTACTGAAAGAAAAAGATGCTCTGATTGAAATTTTGGAGCAACATGCTGTAGAGAATCAAGATGACCAAAGGAATTTGCTCACTCCTTTCACCTGGCAAAGGAATGACAACCCGACAACGGCCCAAGAGCCCCGGTCAAAGAAAAGGAAGATATCAGAATCAGCACCCGATTTCTCTTCAGAGAGGACTCGGGACCCATTAGCTTAGGTTTCTGTTTCCGCAGCTTGTAATCTACTGTATTTCCATTTCTGTAATCCTTTGAATTCAATAAAAATGGGTTTCCCCACCGTTTGATATTTGCAATCTAATTGTCGAAGTTTATTTTGATTAAACCTTAAACAATTAATATAATCATTGCATTCATCATTCTCACATCGCGTATTCTTCTTCCCTACGAATCTCACGTTTGTGTCTCGATTCTAGAGTCAAACTGTCTCATTCGTACAATACTCGGGCCAATCGTCAGAAAAAGATGGATGATCTTGAGGAAGAAAACAGAGAGTTGAAGGAAGAGATCGACGCTCTGAGAGAGGATATGAGAAAGCTTCGTAGCGACATGCAAGCCATGGCAGAAGCTCAGCTACAACGAACTGTGATCTCAGAGGTCACCTCAACGCCCATAGTAGAAAAGTATGATCCTAGGTATCAGATGCCGAAAGATCGTCCTTGGGGCATGCCTGTTAACTATATCCCAGAAGGATATGTTCCGCCAATCACTGAAGATCAGGGAATCACAACAGAAGCCGCTGGGCCTGAAGGTTACAAACTTCGGGAAAGCGAAGATGCCAGGGGCATACTAAAGAATCCTGAAGGTTACAAACTTCGAGAGACGTCAAGACTCACTACCGTAGTCACGGTACCACCCCCTGTGGTGCACACTGTCCCGGAAGGACAGATTCCACCAACACCTTCTGATAGGAAGGAAACTATGTTCGATAGAATGGAGGAATTCCAGGAACAGTTCTTGGAAATGCAGAAGGAGCTGCAAGCCATTCGCGGTCAGGATCTATTCGGAAAGGACGCCGCAGACCTCTGTCTGGTCCCTAATGTGAAAGTTCCACACAAATTCCAAGTGCCCGACTTTGAAAAGTACAAGGGTAACTCTTGCCCTCAGAGCCATCTGGTGATGTATGCTCGGCGAATGTCAGCTCAGACAGAGAATCAGGACCTACTGATTCACTACTTCCAGGATAGTTTAACCGGTGCCGCACTCAAATGGTACATGGGTTTAAACCGTGCTACGATTAGCACATTCAGAGATCTTGGTACTGCCTTCATCCAATAATACAAATACAATTTGGACATGGCACCCGACAGAGATCAACTCAGATCAATGTCGCAAAAGGACAAGGAAACCTTTAAGGAGTATGCTCAAAGGTGGCGTGAAATTGCCGCTCAAATTTGTCCACCTCTTGAGGAAAAAGAGATGAGAAAGATCTTCTTAAAAACCTTAAGCTCATTTTACTATAACCGAATGGTTGCTAGTGCGCCGAGTGATTTCACCGAAATGGTCGACATAGGTGTACGTCTTGAGGAAGCCGTCCGAGAAGGACGTTTGGTAAAAGACACGGGATCGACGAGCGGTACTAAAAAATACGGTAGTGCTCTCCCTAAGAAAAAAGAGCAAGATATTGGGAATATCTCTCTCGGAAAGCAAAGGCGACGTTATCAGCCGGTAGCAGCTGTAACTCCAGCTATCAGCCCAGCGCCTATTCCTACGTATCAACCTCAGGTTGCGCAGAGCCAACCAGATCAGCAAAGGACACAACAGCCTCTTCAGCAGGCTCATCCTCCATATAACAACAACCATGCAACACGGCCACCAGGATTTGATCCTATACCCGTGACGTACGCAGAACTGTTTCCGTTACTGCTGGCTAAGGGGCGCATCCAGACTAAGTCTCCTCTTACAGTACCGGAAAATCCGCCTTTTTGGTTTAAGGTGGATCAAACTTGCCCTTATCATCAAGGAGGTTTAGGGCACAACATTGAGAACTGTCTTAATTTCAAGTCTGACGTGCAAAAGCTTGTTAGGAGCGGGCTCTTATCTTTCAAAGATACGAATCCCAATGTTCTTACGAACCCGCTGCCTCAACACGAGAAAGCTGCAGTCAATCTAATTGAGAAAGAGACTAACGACGTCTATCAAATTCACGATGTACTCTTGTTGAAAACCAATCTGGTCAAGATGCATTGTAGACAGAGCGGATATGGCCATGTGCCACCTCATAATTATCATCGGTGTGATATCTGCTCTAAAGATAACCAAGGATGTTCTGTAGTGCAAGCAGCTCTACAGGAACAAATGGATCTTGGATGGATCCAAGAACACCGATTTTGTGGAGTTAACATGGTCTACACGAATTCTAACGTCATTCAGAACCACGATATCCGTGCGATGAATGTCAACTTGGTGGCAATGCACTCAAGGCAAAGCCAGTATCATAATCTGCCACGGCACGATTACAGTTCCTGTCTGACTTGCTCGGTAAACAAACAAGGATGCTCTTTCATACAAGAGGCCCTCCAGCGTCAGATGGATCTTGGATGGATCCAAGACTACCATGATAGGAACCCTTATCAGATCAACATGGTTCAGATCTTCGATATTCGCGTGATGAATACCAACCTGGTAGAGTTACATGCTGAGCAGGTCCGACTCGGATTCTTAATATCACATGACTATCAAAGCTGTAAAGCGGGTTGCGAAAGCGATCGGGGTTGTACCCTTGTCCAGGAAACACTTCAGCACTTGTTAAATCATTGGTGGATGCCAATCTACATAGACGAAGATACTCATCAGATTAGTATCAGTAATAGAAACCCCACTCGGCGTCAGGGTCAGGATGTCCGATCAGTGGAAGCTAACCTAGTGAGGTTACATTGTATTCAAAGTGGGCGTGGCCAGGTGCCACCACACAACTATGACAGTTGTAGCGTCTGTTCGGAAAGTAACCAAGGGTGTTACCTTGTGAGAGCAGCTCTTCAGGGTCAGGTCGATCGTGGAGAAATTCGTCCATATTCGGGTTCTGAACCCGTCAACTGGACACCAAATTACCTTGTCGAGCAAGTTGAGGATGTTGTCACAATCTCTGGTCATCACAGGACCAGGGATGTTTTTGCCATTATCCCTCTACTTGACGAGTCTAAAGTTCCCAACCGGGAACGGATCGAGATTACTTACGATGGTCAGAAAAATCAAAAAGCTCCCGTAGTCATCTATCTACCGGGACCATTACCGTATGAATCAACTAAGGCAATCCCTTACAAATACGGTGCAACGACAATTGAAAATGGAAAGGAAATTCCATTACCCTCCGTTGTGAATATTGCAGACATCAGTCGTGTAACACGGAGTGGTAGAATCTTCAACCGAGGAGTTGGAGAACGTGACAAAGAAAAGGAACTTCAGACAGAAGCTCCCGATCCACCAGTCGGTCAATCCAGTAATCCCGACCTTTCGAAAAATGATGATGAGATGCTGAAGCTCATCCAAAGGAGTGAATACAACATTGTTGATCAACTGTTACAGACTCCTTCAAAGATCTTGGTATTATGACTGTTACTCAGTTCAGAAGCCCATAGGGAGGCTCTACAGAAAGTCTTGGAGCAAGCCTTTGTGGAACAGGATGTAACAATCAGAAAGTTCGATAGCATTATCTCTAACATCACTTCCTGCAACAATTTGGGATTTAGTGATGAGGAATTACCTGAAGCGGGTCGCCTTCATAACATGGCACTCAATATCACAGTTAATTGCCAGGACGATGCTTTAGCCAGCGTACTAGTAGACACAGGGTCAGCCCTGAATGTTATGCCGAAGTCCACTTTGATGCAATTATCATTCAAGGGCCCTCCGATGAGAATCAGCGAGGTCGTCATCAAAGCATTCGACGGATCTAGAAAAACAGTTATCGGCGAAGTTGATCTTCCCATAACTATCGGTCCTCACACTTTCCAAGTCACTTTCCAAGTCATGGACATCCGGGCAATGTACAGTTGTTTATTAGGAAGGCCTTGGATACATCAGGCTGGAGCGGTTACTTCGACCCTCCACCAAAAGCTAAAGTTCATCCAGAATGGCCAACTTGTCACGGTTTATGGGGAACAAGCCTTGCTTGTGAGTAACTTGTCATCATCTGCTGGTATAGAACCCGAGGAGGTTATTGGAACTCAGTTCCAAGCACTATCGGTGAGCAAGGATAATCATTTCAAAGGAGGAACCTCGATTTCCTCATACAAAGATGCTATCAAAGCGGTCGAGAGTACCGATACGACAGGATGGGGACAGCTTGTCATTCCCACTGACAATAAAACAAAGAAGGGTCTTGGTTTTTCTGCAACCTGTACCCGGACAGCTGCCAGCAGTGAAAGTCTTCATCCCCTTCAAAACTTATTCCACAGTGGAGGTTTCCTTCGCCCAGTGTCTCAGACAGTTCATGATATCAATGAGGAAGATCCCTCTAACACGGATGAAGAGTGGAAGTCCTACCTTAACAAGGACGGTTATATGTCTCAGGAAGAGGTGCCTATGCCTTTTTGCTTTCCTACAGAAAGTCCGAGATTTATACCAAGATCAGATGTCGAAATGATCTACGGAGATTGTGATCCTGAAGGATGTCGTGCTCCGCCAAATTCATTAGAGGAAGACACTCTGATGAAAGACAAATTTGACTACAACTACTATGGCCCAATGGACGGCCTGCCAATGTGGCAACCTTATCCAGGAAATTTGGGGCAGGAGAGTTAGCCGAACAATGAAAATCAGCTAACCGTCATTGAACAGAATACCTGTGTCCCCACCATGTCATGGGATCAACACTCAGGTCATTCAAAAACTACTCAACATGAAGATGAATTCGCAACGTTTGCAGGACTCGAGTTCATCAACTATGTTTTTCCCGAGGTCAACCTCATCGAGAGAGATGACTCCTCCAGTTCCAGAGAAGTTTGGGATACTTTGGGACAACCAAGTGGAAAATGCGACTATATGGTCAAGTACACTGCGCCTGAAAGCTCTCGATCAGGTTCGAAGACATCCAGCCAACTGGATGGGGAGATGCACCTGGGAGCACCAATGCTATGCGAAATGTAACTGAGGAATTCTCCTACGACAATCCTGCTTGGGAGATAGATTCCAATGATCCAGCTCTACCAGAAATCAGCGTCATTTCTGAAGACAAATCAAGGAAGGTTCCAGACTTTGTGATTCAACGAGGAGCTCGCCGCCAATGGATTTCCGTCGAGATTCCGAAGATCGTTCATTAGTCAAAGTAATTGCCATATTTTAACCTTTCACCCTGCCCAGGTGAAACAAATGTTTTGATAGGGCTCGCTTTCTGTAAATATCCCTCTTCGCTTCGCCCAAAGCGACAAAGTTTTGTTTTATAGGGCTGTAGTTTCAAGGATCGACTTGTTCATTAATAAAATAATGTCGTTCTGTAATTTCCGCATTATTTGCTGTTTTCTCTTTTTGCTTTTTTCAGAAAATGGTAATCCTAAAAAACAATTCAAAAATAAAAACAAGCAGTAAAATAAAACACTGCACACACTTGCATTTTCCTCTATCTCTTCTAAACACGAATCATCACGTCATGCAGATTGCTTGTTTTAAACCCAGTTGAAACATACAATCCGATGCCTTCTCCTAACTTTGAGTTCCCGGTATTCGAGGCTGAAGAAGAAGTTGACAACGAAATTCCAGAAGAGATCTCCCGATTACTCAGACAAGAGGAAAGGTCTATTGAACCTCACAAAGAGCCGTTGGAAACGGTAAACTTGGGTTCAGAAAAAGAGAGAAAAGAAATCAGGATTGGGGCACTGCTCAGTCCAAATGCCAAAGAGAGTTTGATAAAGCTTCTCAAAGAATTCCCCGATGTATTCGCTTGGTCCTATCAGGATATGCCAGGGTTGGATACCAGCATCGTGGAACATCACTTACCGTTGAGATCGGAATGTCCGCCAGTAAAACAAAGGTTGAGACGGACTCACCCGGACATGGCCATCAAAATCAAAGAGGAGGTGCAGAAACAGATTGACGCAGGTTTCCTCGCCACATCAGAATATCCTCAATGGTTAGCCAACATCGTACCCGTTCCCAAAAAGGATGGAAAGGTCAGAATGTGTGTTGATTACAGAGATCTGAACAAGGCAAGTCCAAAGGACGACTTTCCTTTACCACACATTGACATGCTGGTAGACAGCACAGCAAAGTTCAAAGTTTTCTCCTTCATGGATGGATTCTCGGGCTATAACCAGATCAAAATGGCGCCTAAAGACATGGAGAAAACTTCGTTCATTACCCCATGGGGCACCTTTTGTTACAAGGTAATGCCGTTCGGTTTGAAGAACGCCGGGGCAACCTATCAAAGGGCCATGACTACTCTGTTTCATGACATGATACACAAAGAAATCGAAGTGTATGTCGATGATATGATTGTAAAATCAAAAACAGAGAGTGAGCACGTTGAACATTTGTCAAAATTATTCGAACGTCTAAGAAAATTCAAGCTCGCTTGAATCCCAACAAGTGCACCTTCGGTGTCCGTTCAGGGAAACTACTAGGGTTCGTCGTCAGCCAGAAAGGGATTGAAGTTGATCCTGACAAGGTCAAGGCCATTCAAGAAATGCCTTCTCCGAAAACTGAAAAACAAGTCAGAGGATTTCTGGGACGTTTGAACTACATCTCCAGGTTCATATTCCTTATGACTGCCACTTGTGCGCCAATCTTCAAATTACTGAAAAAGAACCAGGATTGCGTTTGGTCAGAAGATTGCCAAACCGCCTTCGACAGTATCAAGGAATATCTGTTGAATCCTCCGATTCTATCACCTCCAGTGGAAGGAAGACCACTGATTATTTACCTCACAGTCCTAGAGGACTCAATGGGATGTGTACTTGGCCAACAAGACGAAACCAAACGGAAAGAGTCTGCCATTTACTATCTGAGAAAGAAATTCACCGACTGCGAAACTCGGTACACGATGCTCGAGAAAACTTGTTGTGCTTTGGCTTGGGCAGCCAAACGTCTTCGCCAGTACATGATTTGCCACACCACTTGGTTGATCTCAGAAATGGATCCAATCAAGTATGTATTTGAAAAACCTGCTCTCACGGGAAGGATTGCCCGTTGGCAGATGTTGCTATCAGAATATGACATAGAGTATCACGCTCAAAAAGCCGTTGAGGGAAGTATTTTAGCCGATCATTTGGCTCACCAACCGATTGACGATCAAGAATCAATCGGGTTTGACTTCCCATACGAAGATGTCATGTATCTAAAAATGAAAGACTGCGATGAACCATTACCCAGTGAAGGGCAAGAACCAGGTTCCCAATGGGGACTAATCTTTGACGGAGCAGTTAATCATTATGGAAACGGAATTGGGGCAATCATTGTTACCCCTCAGGGTATCCACATTCCTTTCACTGCCAGACTTACGTTCAAATGTACGAACAACGAGGCCGAATACGAAGCTTGTATCATGGGTCTCGAGGAAGCGATTGATTTAAGGATCAAAAACTTGGACGTATACGGCGACTCAGTCCTGGTCATCAATCAGATAAAAGGAGATTGGAACACATACCAATCAGGATTGATTCCTTACAAAGATTACGCAAGAAGGTTGCTACCTTTCTTCAACAGAGTTGAGTTTCATCATATCCCTCGTGAGGAGAATCACATGGCTGATGCTTTAGCCACTCTCTCTTCCATGATTAGTGTAGGTCGATGGAATGACCTACCTAAGATCGACATAATGCGCCTTGAACGGCCCGCTTACGTCTTCACGATCGAAGCAGTCATAGATGACAAACCTTGGTATCACGATATCAAATGCTTCCTTCATCTCATTTTGCATTATCATGTGTGCATATCATTGGTTCTTAGCATGGGGTCAAGGTGCTTGAGGCAGCTCAAGAGGAGAAGATGTTCTTCAAAGGGTCAAGCAAGAGTCCTTGTACTGTGGATCACTCTCTCCTAACCAGTGCAGAAATTAGGGTTTTGAGATTCTTGGGTTTATTGCTCCAATGGGCAAGCTTCTTGGGTTTTTATCATCACCAAATGGCATATATTATCTTTGTTAGAGAGGATACACATCATATTCAGAGGAATTTGGATTTGGAGACTGTGTTATTTCCTCCTAGACTGAGGGTACCAAAATTAGGGTTTGCTATAAAGTCAGTTTATTTCTGATTTTTTGGGCAAGGTTTGATTCCATGGTATTCCTTGGGTCCCTAAGTATCTAGGAAGGGAAGATTGTCCATCAGTTTGGTTCAGGAGAGATTCAATTGGCCAATGGATTGGGAATCAGGAGAATTAGGGGAAAAGTCAACAGTGAGAGGGGAAGTCAACTGTGATATTTTGAGGTTCTCTCCAAGGTTTTCAAGGTCTCACATCCTCATATGGTCTTCAAGAGTCAAATTGCATACCATTTATCAAGAATCAAGGGTTGGTACAAAAGTTACTAAATATGGAAATGACCTATAATTTGAAAGTTTCCTTTTTGGGCAAGTCCTTACACTACTTTCAACTGGACTTTTCATCATCAAGAAAGATTCAAATGAATTTTCATCAAACATGAAAGTTGAAGATCTTTTTCTCCCCTTTCCAACAAGTACTAGTGGGTCTCCATATCATTTGTGAAACTCAAGTTATGATCAAAAGAAGGCAAAGTGGTTTTTAGGGTTCCATTTTCACAACTTTTGCATTTTGGGACATAGTGACCTATAATTGATTCCGTTGCTTCATGTCACATTCTAACATCAAAGAACACTCCTTAAGGATCATTTTGGGCCTTTGAACCAAGAAATTTCATGGCTTATTCATTACTTATTTCACATGGTGCAAAATTGCCAAATTATTGAAAACTCATGAACCAATACATCTCAAGGCCCAAATCAAATTCAGGTGTGATTAGCAATTGTTAAATAAGTGATCCATCATCAAGGGTTTGGATATAAATGCATGGAGGAGGGTGTATTTCACATAATGCAATTTTCCAAAATCATCCAAAACTCATTAAACAAAGAATTACCAAGGCCCAAATGCTGATCAGTGGATTAACCTAGTCTATTTAAGCTAACTCATGCTAGGGTTAGAGAGGGGAACACGTTATTTTGGTAGAGTTTTCAAGTGAACCCTAAAAAAGATCATTCCTTCGAATCTCACAATCTACAAGGGTTCTTCCAAAACTTCTTCCCCAAACTTCATCCTTGGCATCTATAAAGCACAAATCGTCCATCACTTGAAGCTAATAGCAAGGGATACAGTCTGCATAATCTTAGGTTAGTGCAATTTGCATGTTCCTAAAACTCCTCTTTTTGGTGCGCATAATAATCTGTGATTGTTGCTGATCATTCTAGTATATTTTATTTTGTGTTTGGACGCATGGTTTGGTTGTATCGTGTGTTTAAAGTTTTTGAACCCTAACTTGTTTCGTGCGAATCTCCTTGTGTGTTGATTGTTTGCAAATTTTAATGTGATATTTGAAATCCTGATGAAATTCTTGTCAAGAAAGTGTATTTGTTTGCGTTTTCTGGTGAGTTTATGGTTGCAGGTGACCGGAGAGGGTGGCCGGAACCCTAGCTCCGGCGGCCGGTGGTTGATTCAGTCCGGCGAGGGTTAAATTGAGGAAGATGAAGTTTTGACCGTTGATGGTTTTGATCCCACGGTCCACAGCATGCCACGCGTTCTAATTTTTGTTTTTATTTTATTTAGTTGTGTGTTTATTACCCTATGATTACTATTGTGTACCTCAGATCATGTTCTCTTATCAGGTTTACCCTCTTATTATGTTGACTAATCTGGGACGTTGATTAGATCAGGTGGTTGAGAGTTTGCCAACAAATTAATTTACCATGTGCCTTACCACATGCTACTCTTTATTTTATTTTAATTTCTGACAATTCAGTGTGTGCTTGCGTACCATTACAATCATGTGCATGTGATCCTGACCATTCATCTTGCATAAAACTTGAATTGTTTGACTATCTTTGGAGCGTTAGATTGATCTAAGGGTAAGGATGGAGTCAACATGGTGGACTGAAGCCCACATGTGCTTTTTTGTTTTGTTTTATTTTTTCTGATGGGTTTTTGCTTTGGGCCTTCCTATTCACACCCCTCCCTTTCAGCCCATGTTATTTTCCAATGTGTTTTATTGCTGTTCATACCCCCCACTCATTTTCTTTCTATTTTATTTTTTATTTAATTATTGCATTTTCATTTTAATTTTTTAAAAATAGTTAATTGCATTAAAAAATTCCCAAAAAATTCATGCATCATATTTATAATTTTATAAAATTTTCCCAAATTTTATTTTATTATTTTATTTTATTTGTGGTGTCTGAATTAATTAATTGTTTATTTTCTTTTTGAATTTATTTCATACATGCATACCATGATTTGTCTATTTTATTTCTCATCATCCACAAAATATTTTGGACTCATTCCTTTTGGATTCATCCATCAACACATTGAACTGCATTAAAATATTTTTCTCTCATTTTTAAAATCATTTCATATTGCATTTTAGTCCTCCTTTTTTGCATATTGAGTCATGTTTCTTGTCTGAACTTTGCATGATTGTTTGAGTGACTTATATTTTGAATTTTGACATGAGTTCTGGACATGTTGTTTGCTTCTGGTTGAGATCTATTGATAATTAATTTGTTAATTTTAGAAGTTGTTTTGCTAATTGCTTGATTGCTTTTACTTGAGGTTTTTCTTGTATGCACATCCTTGATCATGTTTGGTTATCTGTTTGAAAAGGCACTTGTGCCATTGTTTTGGGATTGTGTCTTTGACTTCATAAACCATGTTTAGATTGTTATAGGTCACTTGATGGTTATTATATGTCATTGCTTGGGTTTCCTTAGTCTCATTTCTTTTACGTATGTCTGTTTTGTACTAACCTTTTATGCAGAGTTAGAGGTAAGTTATTTGAGGGTGTGGATAAATATCCATGTCCACTCTCATTCCTCCTTTCTCTCATCTTTTCTTTTCTTTAGGTTTAGGTTGTTGTCAAACCTCCCCTTAGGGCCATCTTTGCATGATAACATTAGGATAGATTTTCCCCGTAGTGTTTTTCTTTTCTTTTGAGTCCCTCTTCTCATCTCATAACATCTCTAAGATACTTAATAAGGTCAACTTGCCTTGCACACGAGCCTTAAACATAGGAAATGAAGATTGAGGGGTCCCCCTTCTCTCTTCTAGAGTGTTGAGCATACGTCCCATTGGGGGCGACCATGCGACGCATTCGCTCCCGTGTCATAGACTTTTGTTCAAGTTGAGTTACGAACTAACTCAAGTCACTCCTGTCCTAAAAAATACAAACAAACTTCAAACCTTTTTGTCCTTCGGGATTGTCAAACTAAAGGCTATTTTCAAAAAGGGCACGTTACTTTCCGTCTGAGTCACAAACAGGCATTGACCCTAACTGCCGGACGCGAACTTAACGCCGCTCATAAAAAACACAAAAAGAACTTGGTCCGAACTACGTTGACTGTGAATTCCCCATTGCACAAAGGGGGTACGTAGGCCTAGGACGTCGACGTCCTACCGAGTCTATTTTTGTTTTCCCCTCCCCCGTTTTAGTGCAGCCATAGATTTTAGGATAACTCACCCTTAGAATAGACAACAAGTGTGGATCCCATCGAGTACGATGGACGCGTGGGGTGCTAGTACCTTCCCTTCGCGTAACCGACTCTCGAACCCAGGTTATGGTTGCGATGACCATTCCTTTCCCTCTTCTTCAGGTTTATGCGGTGTTCCCTTTCCCTCTCTTGGGATAAATTTACACGGCTGGAGACTCTGTTTTTCCGCGCCACTCTCGCGTTTGTACTTGGATGAAAATCCTGAGAGCGACACATGATATATGTATGATATGAATTCGTGTTATGTTTTTATGCTAACAAAACAGGCGAAAGAGATATATTGACGATGAAATAAACATCACAAAATTAGGGGTGTTCATTGGTTTGGGCAAATCCGAACCAAACCGGAATCCAAACCAAATCAATGTGTTTGGGTTGGGCATTTTTCCAGTTCAGGCAAAAATCAAACTGAACCAATTAAAATCGATGTTAATTGGTTCGGGCAACGGATTTCTAAGTTGCTACCCGTAAGCCCGAACCAAACCAATAACAATAAACATAATTAATTCATATAATAAATTATTAATTTTAATTGAGTTATTACTTATTTATTTGAATAAAGAGAATAATTGTTATAGCAATTAGCAAGTACAAACCATAATGAAAGAAATAAAGAGGCATAGTCTCTGGACATTTCTAATGAAAAACGGAATGATAACTTTCAAATTATCACAAGCCTATCAATCAATGATGAAATATAGAGAAACCAAACATCATAACCATTATAAATCAAACTCATAAATTGCAAACTATAAGTATACAACAACTATATGACTATGGTGGTCATAACTTGCATAAAAATATGTGTGTCATGTGTTCAATATTTATTTTTCATATTTTAGCGTGTACACAAATAATTTAAAAAATATATTTTTTGTATATTTATTTTTAATATATCCGATCAATCCAATCCAAACCAATCCATTGTTTTTAGAATCGGTTTGATTTGGGCTTTATTGCACAAATATAAAAATCTAATCCAATCCAATCCATTTATTTTTTATTGGTTCGGGTATCGGATTCTCTCAAAATCGAACCAAACCGGCCCGCGAACACCCATACACAATATGATCGGGTACTCAGCCAGTCTCCTGGAAATATCACTGGAGATAAAATAGAGAGAGTCATTAACGGAACAGATTCCTGATGTCAGTCTTAAGTCTTTATGGGGAGAAGAAGATACTTCACTTGGGGAAAGAGCCCAAATAATCTTTTAAACTCATTATTTTGTTCAACTGGGGATAGAGTAACTCTGCACTCTACCGGGGATGAGAATCTCATTTAGTTTGTATAAACCTTTTAAGCCAAATCACAAGAACATTTGATCCTGTATTTTGAGGTTTAATCGTTATTGGAGCAATTGTTGATATTCCTTCTTATGTTCACAAATCAAAGGAAAGTAAACACAAGCATTTCAAAAGTAAAGAAAAAAAAATGTTAACTTTTTGTTTCAAGAATTTTTTATCAAAATAAAAGCGCCTTTTTGCAGGATGTAAATAAAACAAGAGTTGTAAACAGATAGGCAAAAGCTCAAGTTTTATTGATAGAATGGTGACCCGCCAATAGCGTGATTCCATGGACTATTACAATAGTTGAAAATGGTAATTAAAGGGAAAGGGCTACATTAAAATATAATAACCGAATTCTCCCTAACAACTTTGAATTTCAAATATTCTTTAGCTTTGGAAAATTGATTTGATTTGAGAGCTCTTTGATAGATGTTGCTGCTTCAAATAATCTAATCTGGTTTGATGCAGTTACTTGCCATATATCCCTAACTTATTCCTAGATTGCCCTTTCGGGTTTTCAATCTATCGGGATGATATTTTTTTATGTCTCTATTTTTTGCCTGGACCGCCCTTTCGGGTTTTCAATCCATCAAGACCCCCCTTTTTGCTTTTTGTCAAGCGATGTATTTCTTGACTGCGTCGATGTTTGCAGGACGAGTGAACTCTTCACCATCCATAGTCGTAAGCATTAAGACACCACCTGAGAAGGCTTTCTTGACAACATATGTGCCATCATAATTAAGAGTCCACTTACCCTTAGAATTAGTAAGGAATGATTGATTTTCTTAAGCACAAGGTCGCCTTCTCTAAATACACGAGGTCGAACCTTCTTGTCGAAAGCCTTCTTCATTCTTTGTTGGTATAGCTGACCATGACATAGAGCTGTCATTCTTTTTTCTTTGATCAAGTTCAGCTCATCGTATCTACTTTGACACCATTCAGCCTCTGTCAACTTAGCTTCCATCAAGACTCTCATTGATGGGATTTCCACCTCTATGGGGAGCACTGCTTCCATGTTGTATACCAAAGAGAAAGGAGTTGCCCCTGTTGAAGTACGAACAGATGTACAATATCCATGAAGAGCAAACGGCAACATCTCATGCCAATCCTTATAGGTTACTACCATCTTCTGGATGATCTTTTTGATATTTTTATTAGCTGCTTCAACAACTCCATTCATCTTAGGCCGGTAGAAGAAGAGTTATGGTGTTCAATCTTGAATTCAGCACATAATTCCTTCATCATTTTTTTGTTCAAGTTTAATCCATTATCAGTAATGATCTTACTTGGAACACCATAATGGCAAATTAGATTATTCTTGATAAAACGGACCACCACTTGCCTGGTTACATTGGCATAAGATGCTGCTTTAACCCATTTGGTGAAGTAGTCAATGTCCACAAGTATGAAATAATGTTCGTTGGAAGCTTTGAGTTCAATCATGCCAATCATGTTAATTCCCCCACATAGAGAAAGGCCATGGAGAGGAGAGGATATCGAGAAGAGTCGGCGGTACATGAATTTGGTCGGCCTAAATCTGACATTTGTGACACTTATTCACGTATTTGCATCAATCAGATTCCATTGACAGCCAACAGTATCCTGCTCTTAACATTTTCTTTGCCATTGCTTGTCTATTGGAATGAGTACCAAAAGAGCCTTCATGAATTTCTTTTATCAACATGTCTGCTTCGTGTCTATCTACGCATCTGAGCAAGACTATGTCGAAGTTTCTTTTGTATAGGACATCATCATTCAGAAAAAAGATGCCAGCCAACCTTCTGAGAGTCTTCCTATCTTTCTTTGATGCCCTAAACGGGTATTCTTATTTTTGAAGGAAGCATTTGATATCATGATACTAGGGTTTGTCATCAACAATCTCTTCCATGGTAAATACGTGAGCAGGCCTATCAAGGCGTATAACATTAACTTTAGGTACATCATTCCATCGATTTACAATAATCATGGAGGATAATGTAGCTAGTGCATCAGCCATGCGATTTTCTTCACGAGGAATGTGATGAAACTCGACTTTGTTGAAGAAAGGTAGCAACCTTCTTGCATAGTCTTTGCAAGAAATCAATCCGGGTTGACTTGTTTCCCATTCACCTTTGATCTAATTTATGACCAAACTTGAGTCTCCATAGACATCCAGAATTTTGATCATTAAATCAGTGGCTTCTTCAAGTCCCATGATACAGGCTTCATATTCAGCTTCGTTATTTGTGCATTTGAAGGTCAACCTTGCAGTGAAAGGAATATAGGTACCTTGAGGTGTAACAACGATTGCCCCAATTCCATTTCCATAAACGTTGACAGCTCCATCGAATATTAATCCCCATCGGGATCCTGGCTCCGGCCCTTCGTCTGACAATGGTTCATCACAGTCTTTCATCTTCAAATACATTACATCTTCATCTGGGAAGTCGAATTTGACAGATTCATAGTCATCAATTGGTTGGTGAGCCAAATAATAAGCTAGAATGCTCCCCTTGACGGCTTTTTGAGCATGGTATTCAATATCATACTCTGACAACAACATTTACCAGCTGTAACACCCCAAAATTTGACCTCCTCTTTCTAACACTAATTGGCTTATGTTTCATTTCATTTTTCATTATCATTTATGCATATCATTGGTTCTAAGCACGGGATCAAGGTATCTTGGTTAGCTTAAGAGGAGAGTGTGTTTTTCAGATGATCAAGCAAGAGATCATGTGTGCATAGAGGAATATTGTTCAAGATACCAAGGGAAGAGATGTTCTTAATATCACCATCACTCAAGCTACAATGGTTTCTTAGGCCTTAAGGCATCCTAATATGTCCATCACTTCCTCAGATGATTGAAATTGGCAAGAGGTTTGAAGTGGATCACCTCCTCATATCTGTTGATCATCAAGCTAGGATTGTGAACATCTGGGAGTGTGGCACCTCTGTGGTCAGGGATTTAGAAGCTTTTTCATCATTTTGTCTCACATATCATCTTTGTTTAAAGAATTCCGCATCATGATCAGAGGAATTAGGGTTTTGAAGATGTGCACTCATCTCTTAGACTGTGAGGACCAAAATTAAGGTTTGTGATAAGATCAGTTTATTTCTGATTCTTTGAGCAAGACTTGATTCCATGGCCTCCTATATGTTCTCAAATGTCTAGGGATGGAAGATTGACCACCAATTTGAAGCAGAAGGCTATCAATTTATCAGTTGATTGAGAATCAGTAGAATTGGGGACAAAGTCAATTGTGCAGGGAAAAAGTCAACTCCTGATTTTTTGAGGTCAATTTTGTGTTTGACATGTTAAATTTGACCAATGTGTGGAATTTGATCAAGGAATGTCAAAGGAATCACCAGAAATCAAGAATTGGGGAAAGTTGCCAATATTGGAAAATAGGGTTTTTAGAAACTTACTATTTTTGGAAATTTCTCATGTTGATCACCTACTTTCAAGGCCAATTTCCTCCACGATCCAAGCTCCATCTTAAAATCATGTTCACATGAAAGTTGTAGATTGTGATTCAATCTTTCCAACCATGTAAAGAATGCCCCATTTGGACTATTCTTGAGCAAGTTATGGTTTCTTAAAGTTCAAGGTTTCAAGTTGTGATTATGGTTAAAACTTAAAAAAATTTCTAAGTGTTTTGGCAGATTTATGGACACATTTTCATGGCATATTTTCTCATTGATTCAAGCATTGTTTCAAGATGGTTCTCATAAGAAACTCGTTCCTTGATCTTCCTAGTTTCTTTTGAGCACAAGAAGACATGGTTTGGCGTTGAATCCATCAAGTTAGGATCAATGGAAGTGATAGGCATGGTCTTGATTTTCATACATCATTTTGTGACATATTGTGAACATTTTCTTGCAGCAACTTGTAGCTTCCTTTCCCCACGCATATCTCATCTCATTCCTTGCCAAAACTTTTCTCAAAATGACCAAACCAACACACATGCCATGCACCAATTTCAAACTCTTTTTGCCAAGTTTGGAAAACAAGGAATAAGTCACAATTCTGACCTCACCTCTCCTCTCACGTGCCATCCTACTTCATGCTTCCCTCATGATCTTTTTCACTCAAAAACTACTCAACCAAACCTAAAACCAAGCCTGAACCTGTGGCAAAGCATGTGGGATGTGGTTTTCACTTTGTTTCATTTCCAAGCCTAAGTAACAACTTCCAAACCTCCAGCTTCATTTCCACACCTTTTACCAACCCTAGACACTCCATATAAAAGCTCTTTTCATTTCAAATTGGTATAGGACCTCATTTCAAATCTGAATTCTCAAGTTTCTCTCAAAATTTCTCATCTTTGTTTCTTCCAACTTCTGACAGATTTTGATTATTTCTTGGTTGAATCATCATCTACCAAGTGTTCTCTTGCATCTGTATGCAAAAATCACCATCTGAATTCACTATTGAAAGCTCTGTAAGTTCAACTTTCTTCACTATCGGGTTGGAGTCGTGTGAAGCTTTTCAACAGTTTTCTGAGCAAATCAAGCTTTGATCCATATCCTCTAAATGATTTCCAAGCTTTCCACATTATTTTCCAAATCTAGATCTCATTGAGAAGAAGCAACGGGCTTCCTCCGTTTGGTAAACTTTCATATCTATTTCCACTCGTGCTAGGCTTGATTTAGGTTCATTCTGAGTGCATCTGAAGTCCTACATGTGGTAGGAAATATTTGCATATGCTCTTGTATTATTTTGGTGAATTTCAGTTTGCGTGTTCCAATTTTCATGCCTTCGATTCTTTATGATAATGCGTTTATCTGTGAGAAATAGTGGTAGATTCGTGATCTACGTGAAATTCTGGTTGAGATGGTGGTGTTTTGGTGTATTTCTGGGAGGTTGGGAAGAGTTCTGGTGGTGGCTGGTAGGAGGAGATGACCGGAGCTAGGGCTTCGGCGTCTCCAAGGTTGAAGATGATGATGTGGCAGTTCGCGCCATGTTTTAAATTTTAATGGTATGAGATGTTCTGATCTGGACCGTTGATGTTGCTGATTCATTGCCATATCAATTAATGAGCTCCACGTACGCATGCTGACTGGTTTTTTTTGTGGTCTGGGATGATGCATTCTTGCTTTCCACACCCCCAGGGTATTGAGGCCCAATGCGTGACAACCTAATTCCTTTGTATTTGGGTTTTACTTTGGCACCCCCTTTTTTGCTTGTTTTCTTTTTTATGTTCTTTTTATTTCATCTTCATTTTAGTTCTTGTTTTAATTGTTAAAACTATTTTAAAAATCTACAAAAATATTTTTCTGATTATTTGACATGTTGAGATAATTTTCATGATTTTTATTTTATTTTTCCATTTATTTTCATATTTTATTTTGATTTTATTTGTGAAGTGGTTTTCCATTATGGCCATTAGCTAGGGTTGGTGTTTTGGATAACTTTGCCATGCCTTCTTGAGCTTTTTTTTTTTACCATGTCTTGATGCTTGATTGAGTAATGTTTGAGTGTCATATTTCTGTCTTGATGATCAATTTTTGATTGTGTTCCATGTGGTTTTTGATGCTCCTCGATTGTTGCTCGATTAGCTTTCTATGTGTGATATTTTGATCCATTTGGTGATGAAATTTTGTGATTCTTGTTGAGATCTTTTGCACATTCATTCTTGAGGGATATAAAATGAGTTTGAGAATTTATTTGGATTTTCAAAAGGAATGTTTCTATTTTTGATTGATGCTTACATGTGGCTTGAACATTGATTGAAATGCTTTTGATACTTGATCTAGTTTGGATCTTTTTTATCACTTGTGCTTAAGTGAAGCTTGAAATGATTGTTTGATATGATCATGTACTGTCCTGGCTTATTTGTGGCTTTGGAATCATTTTCATTTAATCATTTTCCTATTTGTGGTTGATTTTCCAAGTTGACTATGTTTTGGCCTTACTCCTTGGATGTTGTGAACTAGTTTCTTTGTGATGCCTTCTCATATGATCTAATGAGTGCTTGGGGATTCTTGTTTTCTTTGAGTAACATGTGTAAGGTTTTTATCCTCTTTATATGGTGTCCATCATGTGACTTTTTCTCACTTCATGCCACACATGATCTTTTGTTGCTTGTATGAATGACTTAAGTGAATGTTTGCCTAGTTTTGTTGCATGTCTTGAAGTGGACCCTTGATGTTTCTTCTTGCCATTCATGAGTCGATGTTTGGATTGATATACATGACTTGCTTGCTGCCCCATATTGTTTCTCATATCATTTGACCTCACTTCACTTTGTTTGATGATTGATAATACTTCTTGTTTGGTTTTAAGTCATTGGTGTGTTCATGAGTGCTTTGCTTTGCCTAATTGTTTTGACTTCCATTCTTGAAGTTTGATTTGAAGTGTATGCATGTGGTGTTGGTGCTGGCCTTGAATGATTAGAGATGATGTTTTCCTTGCTCATTACTTGTGTTCATCTCATCTCTTGAGTTGCTTAATGTTGCATCTTCTCATTCATCTCTTACTTCTTTCTCCTCCCCTAAATCTTGAGACTTGTTTAAGTCTTAGATTTGTTTTTGTTTTGTGATTGGTTAGAGTAATGTTTACTTGTGTTTCTTCACATGATCCCTTATGATTCCTAGCTCAACTTAACTTCTAATTAAGTTTGAGGTAGGAGAGACATTAGGCTTTCAATCCATGTATGCTAACATTAGGTAGAATTCCCATTCTTACCTCAACTATAGGGCCACCATTGCATGATAACTTCTAGGATGGAGCTCCCTTAATGTTTTTTCTTTCAACTTTGAGTCTTCTCTTCTCATCTAAAAAACAAGTCCAATACATTTAATAAATACAACGAGCATTGTGCGCCACGAGCCTTAAGTACATGAGAAATGAAGAATGAGGGGTCTCCCTTCACTTTTCTAGAGTGTTTAGCATGCATCCCATTGGGAGCGACCATGCGACGCATTTGCTCCTATGTCATAGACTTTAGTGCAATGTGAATTTCAAACTAACTTCAATCCACTTCTGTCTAAAAAACACAAACTAAGTTCAAATCATTTTTATCCTTCGGGATTGTTGGGTTTCAAATCATTTTCAGAAAAGAGCTCGTCGCTCATAAAAAACACTCATCGACTCGTATGTCGAACTACGACTGCTCTGACTTTCTCTCTCTCGTCCTATTGAGGATACATAGGCACAAGACGACGATGTCTTGCCGAGCAACCTTCCCCTCATTAATGCGTAGTCCATCGAACTACGTCGACTTTGATTCTTCGTTCGTCCACGAAAATACGTAGGCATAGGATTGCGATAATCCTTGCGAGTCCGTTTTTGTTTTTCCCTTTCCCATTTCCATTTAGCAGTAGGATTTAGATAACTCACCCTTTGATTAGACAACAAGCATGGATCCCATAGAGTACGATGGACGCGTGGGGGTGCTAATACCTTCCCCTCGCGTAACCGGCTTCCGAACCCAGACTATGGTTGCAACGACCATGTCTTTCCCTTTTCTTCAGGTTTTCTTCGATCGTTTCCTTTCCCTGCGTCGAGATAAATAACGTTTGGTGGCGACTCTTCTGTTCTGTTTCCGCCGGTTGTTTTTCGCAGTTGCGACAGCTAGCGACTCTGCTGGGGACTCGGGTTCCCTATGCGAGTCAATCCTAGCGCTTGTCTGTTTTATTTCATTGGGTGTTTATTGTTGTGCATTATTTGTTGTATATTACTATACTTTACTGCATTTATCGCATTTGATTATTGTTATCATATTGCTCTGCTGCTGTTGTGTTGTTGGGTGGGTTGGTTCCATGAGAGGTAAGCCTAATACCAGACTTGAGTATACACTAGGATTAAAGTGTAAAGTAGTGTGACTTGTGTGGCGTCTGGCCAGACTTAGTGTACACGAAAATTTCACATCCAGACGAGGTTTTCTTTGGTGATGTTCTATCCTGCACGTTGGGGCAGACGATAGAATGTAACCTAGAGAGTTGTCGACTCTGGCAACCATTCCCGAGAACTCATTTAAGGCACTCCTCCCAAGAGGTAATAATGGTAGACCAGAAATGGCAAACCCATTATTCTTCTTGATCCGAGGACCCGAGGTAGAGAACTTACTATAGGATGCCCTTTTTTAGGGGAATCAGTTGAGGCCTCCTCGATTGATAATGATGCCAAACCAGAAATGGTGACCGTATCATCATTTCTCGACCTGAGAGTCTGTGACGCTGAGGATCCTCGGTTTTTAGAACCCACATATGAGAGGGGCTGGGTGTTTATAGGTTTACAGGTAACTTTGACCTCCAACCTACCCGGTATTTTGGTTTTCTTATCAGTGTGGACTTATCATCCCGATATCCTGGTATTCTGATTGGTTCGTTATTTTGGATTTCTGGGTTTCTGGTGTTCTGGTCAGAGTGGAATATGGGTCTTATTCAGTCAATAGTACAGCAGCAATGCAGAGCTTTATGGATACCTGTAACGAGCGAAACTGGACGTGGTTCTTAAGCACTGCCGCTCTGGGTTACTACAGGTCGATTCATTTTTTGTCCTATTGAAGCTGATGAATGAAGGGAAATAGATGTCTCCAACTAACCCTGCTTTACAAACTGAGGTCAAACAGTCAAACTGTTGGTTTACAGATGCGATCAATGTGTGGGGGGGGGGGGGGGGCTCTCTCTGGTTATTTTGGTTGAATTTAGACTTTTGGTGGGGAGTACGGACTTGGATGTTTTTCGATTGAGATGTGAAGGTATGGGATTTTGGGTTTTGGATTAGTGTGCTCGCTAAATTTTTTCTTTCAATCTTATGCCTACGTATTCCCGTTTACCGAAACAGGGAAATCAGAGCGATCGTAGTTCCTCCTATTCTATGGGAGGAAATGGTGTTTTGGTGTCTTGTTCAAAGCCCAAGACGTGAAGCTAAAAAGGTCTATTATTTGTATCTTGTTCGACGCCCAAGATGTGAAGCTAAAAGTTTCGTCTTTAGAGAGAATTTGTCATCTCTAAAGGGTCGATTTGTCACAACTGTTGGGTGACTGACTATAAAGGAGGATTACTTTAACTGGGATATGGGAATCTAGCAATGCCATAATTTCCTTTATAGGGGATTTTTAACATGAAGGAGAAGACTTTAACTCAGTGTAGAGCAATGCCATCTTTCCTTAGGAATTTTTCATGCTAAAAGAGGGACAGTGGCATGGATGTAGATGATCCAGAGGCTTGCCGCTTACAGCAATTAGATGAAAGGAAAGGAGTTGTTGATGTTTGTATACTGTGAACGAGGCACAACTTTGATGCTAAAAGGTTGATTGACTCAACCGGGGTTTTTCTTATACAAAGCCTAAGAGGAGGCTATCGGCCCAACAAGAGGATGCTTTTGTGTCTCGTACGAAGCCCGAGAGGGAGGCTAAAGGGAGTTGACTCAACAAGAGAGTGCTTTTAGATGTGTCTTGTCCGAAGCCCAAGACGGAGGCTAAAGGTTGACTCAACAAGAGAGTCTTTTATACTCAACAAGAGAGTGTTTTTGTATGTGTCTTATACGAAGCCCAAGACGGAGGCTAAAGGTTGTTTGACTCAACAAGAGAGTCTTTTATACTCAACAAGAGAGTGTTTTTGTATCTCGTACGAAGCTCGAGATGGAGGCTAAAGATGTTTGACTCAACAAGAGAGTCTTTTATACTCAACAAGAGAGTGATTTTGAATCTCGTACGAAGCCCGAGATGGAGGCTGAAAGGTTTGACTCAACAAGAGAGTCTTTTATACTCAACAAGAGAGTGATTTGGTATCTCGTACGAAGCCCGAGATGGAGGCTGAAAGGGAAGTGACTCAACAAGAGAGTCTTTTATACTCAACAAGAGAGTGTTTTGTATCTCGTACGAAGCCCGAGATGGAGGCTAAAAAAGGGTTAGCTCCGATGGGGAGAATCATTGTACAAAGCCCAAGAGGAGGCTAAAGTTACTGTTTCAGTTTAGTGACAGGTCCAGTATGTTGGTTAAAAGAGAAAATCAGTTCTTATATGAGCACTGTTTGCACTTAGGGATTTGATTCGAGGATCAGGGTTATCTCCCGTTCTTTAAGGAAATGGGAAATCCAAAGGGTATTGAGACTGTCCGAAGCTGCGGGTTTTATCTCCTAGTTTTGAAAGGAACTTGAGAATGTCTTTGAGACTCAAGGAAATTAGACTGTCCAAGTCTAGAGTTTTATCTTTTGTACTACGTTTAAGAAACAGCAGTAGCAAGATCTAGACTTTTTGAAAGACTGTTCTATTAAGATGACTAATTTCTGTTCCTATACCTCTAGGAGGTCGTCGGGACAATTTGTACGAAGCCCAAGAGGAGGCTGGAAACTTTTAAGAAGCCGAGGGACAATTTGTACGAAGCCCAAGAGGAGGCTATCATTGCCGGAGGAAGAAATCATTTATACGAAGCCTAAGAGGAGGCTGTGAATACTTCTGAGAAGCCGACGGGTCCTTGTACAATGCCCAAGAGGAGGCGAGGATGCTTTTAAGAAGCCTGTGGGTCCCCAAATCCCGAGAAATTCAAGACATGCTATTCACAGAGAATAGATCAAGCCAGGAAAGTTCGAGAATTTGGAAGAAACTCAAGAGATGCCATTCACAGAGAAAAGATCATCTCTGGGGAGTAGAGTTTCTTTGACGATTTCTAAAGGTGACATTCTGTGAAAGGGTTCACCGAGAATGCTGCCTTTCACGTCTCCATATTGTTTAACCCCAAGAGGAGGGAAGACTGTGTCTGGTAATCCTATGGGGATCTAGTTTTGTCTACTTCTAAGAGTGATCAACGGGCTTAATGCTACATGTAGTTGCCGGGGAAACTCTAAATATCTATACTATTATTACACAGTTGATATGAGTTTATAAAAGAAGACTTACAGCGAAACAGCCCCACAATACAGTTATATACATATGAAAGCGGTAAATGAAAGCGGGTAAACACTTACTCGGTTGTAGAGCTTCCATACTGTTTGGTTAGTTGTTCAACAAAGAAAGCTTTGATAAAAATATTATATACAAAATCAAAGGAGAAAGTATTTTGAAAAGATGTTGGGGCTTACAGCTCAAGGAGAGGCCCAAGGTTTTATCAGTGATTGTACTGTGGTTTTGTACAGAGGGACTTATACAAGTGACTGAGGCCAAAATTTGTTTTCTGTACAAAGGGACGGGTCTTACACTCTCTCAAGAGGCCCAAAGAGTAAAAAAAGAATGGGGCTTATAACTTGAGGGTAGGCCCAGACGATTTTTCGTTTGAAATGGCGATCGCGCCGAGATTTTGAAAACGCAGTGGGTCTTGTCGTACCCCAAATTTTGACCACTGACTTTATAATTCTCTGTTATTTCTAGTACTTTAAAATGGAAATAAAATGAAAGTGTCAAGTTAGCCTAGGTGTAAGGTTGTGGGTTCGAATCTCGTATACAACTTTTTTTAGCCTCGTTTTTTTGCTTTTATTATTTCAAAGGTAAAAAATTGCATTTTTAACCATTTTTTAATTACTTTTCGTATTTTTTTAATAGGCATTTTAAAAAAAATAATTAATATTCATTTTTTTACTTTTTCATTAAAAATGGTCAAAAAATCATAAAATAAAAAGATTTGGAAATATTGTGATTCAATGTCATTTAACATTTCTTTTAAATTGATTTTTAATATAAAAAAAATATATAAAAAATATATTTAAAGATTTTGTTCTTTTAGGATTATTCAATTTTTCAGATGTTATTTTCACTTTTGGAAATAATTAATACGAGTAATTAAAAAAGTCAAAAAAAAATATATAAATAGATAGATAGAGTAAAAAGGGTTAAAAAAAATCTAAGGAGAGTTTATTTTTTTTATTTTAAACATTAATTTTCGGATTTTTTAATTAGCTTATTTAAAAAAATTGAGTTTTATTTTTTTTATGCACTTTTTATGATAATAATCTTCTTTTAAAAAAATTTTAATATGATTGATCACAAGATCAAAATCACATAAAATTGATTTAAGAACTTTTTATTATAATTGATTAAATTCCTTTTTTGTTTAACCTAATTTTATTCATATAAATAGATAGTGAAATTTTTACATGGGGATTCACTAACTAACCCCTACTATCACATTCACATATACTCCATCACACAAAATTCACACGTACATAAAAATCCACACTTGGTACGTTACCACACATTCTTACACAAATTTCTAACACACAAAAATCTTTTTGGTCAAACAAAGAACAAACCAAAAGAACAATTACCTACAATAATAAACCAAAATAACACTCAGTTCCAAAAACAAAAAAATCCAAACCATTCGAAATCGACATTGGAAAACCCAAAACAAAACAAAGCCGAAACTAATTTCGAAGTAACACGAGAAGCGATACTTCTGAAATTCCGAAACAGCATCCTGCAAAAATCTAAATCATTTAAGTTGTGTAAAAAATAAACAGAATCATAGAAGAAGAAACCAAGGGCAATTCATGTTCGTTGCCGGAAAAGGAAACTAGAAACATCACCACTCGGAAAGTCTCTATTGGTTGTCATAACACTCCGCTCACAGTGTTTCTAATATCATTCGCCGGAAGTAACCTCGTAGATTGCCGGAACAACAAAGAATCATCGACATCGTGCCGACAAAGTCCACACGCCACCACACGGAGCACCGCATCCGACCACTCAGCACTCGCGTCGTCTCCGCTGCTTTGAATCCGATTTTTAAGTGCTTCGTCGCCACTGTACGGTACACTCTCTGTTATCACTTATGCACTTTATTATTCTACTCCAATTAGAGATTAGGGTACTTTTTCTATATATTTTCATGTTACTGCTATTTTCATGCCACTGCTTGTTTAGTTATTATGTAACTAAGGTCACTGGAAAAAGGTTTTTAAAAGTAAGGCTACCCCATGTAGTTTTCAATATAAGGACATTAATAAAAAAAAATTAAAAAGAAAAGTTAATATAATTAATTAATTAATACATTTAGGATAATTTGATTTGTTTTCAAGTTATTTAAGATTGATTAATTAGTTAATTAGGTTGGTTTATAACTAAATAATCTATACTAAAAATATTTCTTTTTAATAACGTTAGGGTAATGTAAAAATTATTAGGATAATCAGGGACTATTTCTTCAATTAAGCTAATTAGGATTCATAACTCATAAAAAGATAAAAAGATCTATTTTTGTTCTTAAAATATAAAGACATTTATAATCCATCAAGATCAAGCTATAAAAAATATACAAAAAATATATATATAACTAATTTCTTAATACATAGTTAATTAAGGTTTTGATTATGTTAATCTTTAGGATAATTTTTGAACAATGTTAGAATAGTATCAGGGCTAATATTAGGATAGTGGTTAGGTTTTATTTAGACTAGTTAGAGTATTTAGTAATCAGGGTTAAATAATTTAATATAAACAAAAAAAGTTGATTACGGAATGTTAATAAAAATTTAGGGTTACTAAAATTAAATTAAGATAATGAGGGTTAATTAGTAATTTTGCAATAGTTATTAATTTGGGTTATAATTTAAAAATAATGAACTTAATTTAGGGTGTAACATAACAATGGGATTAAAACCAAAAATAAGTAAATAATTATCTAGATAATTAATTAACATAAAATAATTAGATAATTGACATGGAATTAAAACACCAATATTAGGGATGTTAATTAAGTGTTAGGGATTAATTAGTTATTAATTAGTTATTAGGGTTATTCTGTGATCATTAGGATTAATTTTTTTGGGATGCTATAAAGATTATTTTTAATTATTTTGGGATATTATAAATTGTTTAATTAAATAATTAAGGGTTTATTATTTTGGGATATTATAAATGATTAAGGATTGTTATTTTGGGATATTTAAATATTATAATTCATTTTATATTTTAAAATAATTGGATATTGTATATTATAAATATTTGGGATATTTTATGGTTTCATATTAATTTGGGATTTATGTTTGATCATTTAATAAATAATAAAAAGAATTCAAAAATAGGATTTGGGATTTGAATTAGTTAGGTGTTAACTCTAGGATAATTAGGAAAATTAGGATTAGGGACTAACTCTTAAAAATTGGGTTGATATAAAAATAAATATATACATAATACAATTAATCATGGAGTATTAATTAATCAAGGAATTTTGAATAATTATGGATAAATATTTGGCTTATAACATAAAATATTATGGGATAAATCAAAGAATGCAATGGGATAAAACTCTTGATATCCGAGAGTATAAATAAAAGGATTAAGGGATAAAGCTCTTGGTCCGAGAGCCTAAATAAAGGATGGGATAAGGGATAGAACTCTTGATATCCGAGAGTATAAATAAAAGGATTAAGGGATAAAACTCTTCCTCCGAGAGTCTAAATAATGGATAGGGATTTAAGGGATTTAAGGGATAGAACTCCTCATCTAGGAGTATAAACACTAAATTTAAGGGATAAAACTCTTTATCCAAGAGTATAAATAGTGGATTGGGGTTTAGGGTTAGGTTTTAGGATTTAGGAATAGGATTAGGGGGTAGGAATAGGGGAGGTGAACTACGGTTACTCTGATCCTTCATTTTGAGGGTACGTAGGCATAGGGTTGCAAACCAACCCTAGCGGGTATAATTAGGAAAAAACTTAGGTTTTCTTTTCATTTAGACAAACAAACATACCCTAAACTCAAAGGTGGATCCCATTGAGTACAATGGAAGTGAAGGGTGCCTAACACCTTCCCTTCACTTAAATGACTCCCGAACCGTAGGAATCTCTACCTTAGGATTAGGATATTTAGGTTTATCATTATTTTCCTTAAAAAATATGGTGGCGACTCGAATATTTTTGCCGGCCGCGACAGGTCTTATACAATGACTCAGGCCCAAGATAATTTGGTTTTCAAAAGGGGTTGGGTCTTACGCTCTAATAGAGGCCCAAAAGATTTTTGAATGGGTCTTATAGCTCGAGGAGAGGCCCAGGATTTCTTTTTTAAATGGGCGATGATCGCGCCGAACTTTTGAAATACAACGGGACTTATACAATAAGTGAGGCCCAAAATAGGTTTGTATTTACAAAGCGTTAGGACTTACACTCTAATAGAGGCCCAAAGTGTTTTAAAGAAGAATGGGTCTTACTACTCGAGGGTAGGCCCAAAGTTTATTTAGGTACAAAACGACGATCGCGCCGAGGTTTTTGAAAATACCCGAAGGGACTTATACAATAAGTGAGGCCCACAATAGGTTATTTTACAAAAAGGCTTGGGTCTTACACTCTATTAGAGGCCCAAAAGTGTTTGAAAAGTTTGATGAGGGTTGAATTAATCAAAACCCTAATTTGTTTTCAAAATGTATTTTAATTGAATAAAAATTCAATTAAAATGATCAAAATTGTCAAACATGTGGAAAACAAATTATGATCTTGGATTAATGTTTCAAAAATCATGTTTTGACCTACAAAATGATTAGAAGGCATTAAAATTTACAAAATCAAGAGGGAAAAAATATTTTAAATGTCAAAAACAATTAAAATATTAATTCTTTGCAAAAATATCAATTATATGAAATAAATAATATTTTTGGGATTTTTTGATAAAATAAAATATTTTAACATTTTTGTGAATTATTAAAAAAACAAACAACTCAAAATCATTAAAACTCAGAGAGAAATTAATTTTTGAATCAATTAAATAAAATCACAAAATTCAAATATTTGAATTTTCAAAAAAGGGCGCCAAGAACACCCAAGAACACCCGCGTGTTCTGGGTTTTGCCCAGATTTGCATTTTCTCTCCTATCTCCCTGAATACTTGATTATATCATGCAAACCACCTATCAATCTGCTCGTTTCAACCTCACGATCATGTCTATGGTTGTATTTTCATGTTTTTAGTGATTTTGATCCAACCATAACTCAGAATCCATAATGAATTGGAAGGAGGTGTAGTTGAAGTTTTTGTAGAGGGCCATGAGAGCTACAAATCCATCTTTGGATGGGGAAAAATGGCTTTGTGGTTTAGGAGTTATGATCCTCCAAAGTTGGTACCCTTGCCACTTTATTTCATAACTTAGAAAATTTTCTAAGTTTTTATGGTTACCCCTTTTACAAGTTATCCAACTTTTCTTGATTTTTCTTGATGAATGATGATTCAAATCACACATTAACATCATTTTAGGGTTAAAAAACCATAAAAGTGAAAAATCTCAAAAAGTCAAAGTTTGACTTTTGTGCACAGTTGACTTTTTATCAGATGAATTCCAAACTGTGCGAGCCTCTAGGAAATCATGCCTTTGACCTAAATCAAACTTGATGGACATGTTCCATGGGTATTATAGGGTATATTGATTCATGTCCTAGGGCTTGGGAGCATGTCCTGGTCAAAAGTCAAAGTTACAGTTGACTTTTCTCGCGAAACCTTAATTGTGGTACTGATGAAATTGAGACTTGTTGCTCAAGCTTCTTGGATTAAGCCATTGTTGCAAATGGATGAATGTAGTATGTTGGAGACCCTCAAATCATGTATTGAGGTCTTGGCTCATGTTTTGTCCTAAAAGTCAACTTAGGGGTGAATTAGGTCAAGAAACCCTAATTCCTGATTTTTGATGAATGCATCCCCTGAGGCTAAATTGACTTGATGCTTGGGCCCATGAGGTTCCATGGAGTATTTTAGGTTATGCTTTGAAGCAATGACTCATGCCCAGAGGAAAATTTCCATCTGGAGGCCCTGGTCGACCAAACCCTAATTTGGTGACACTGGCGATCTTGAGGCTTGATCCACCTAGAAGGGAGCAGCCTTGTGCTTAATCCTTAAAGTAGGAGTCCTCTTGATCCCTTGTGAATACTTGAGAGGCTAGAAAAGTTGAAGATCATGTCATTTCTTGATTGATCCTTTGTCTAAGAACTCTGAGAGGGCTTGAAACCCTAATTTTGATTGTAGTGAATGCTCACCCATCTTTGGGGAGACTAATGGTTCATCCATATTGTGATGATGATTTGCACAATGATGGGAAATCTTAGTGGTCAAAATTTGGGGTATGACAGATGCCCCTATTTAATCTTCTTGGACCCGAAGGTGCGAATGACGAAGGTGTTTGGGCATTCGGGGTGCAAGAGGATTAAATATCAGAATACCCGAAATTTTGATGGTGGTTATGAATGGTAGCTTACGCATTCATCTTCTTTTGCTAAGCAATGATGCTTAGAAATGGTAAAACTTCCCCTCGATCCTGGTTGTCT
Organism: Lathyrus tuberosus; assembly: GCA_022829125.1. Classification (NCBI taxonomy): domain Eukaryota; kingdom Viridiplantae; phylum Streptophyta; class Magnoliopsida; order Fabales; family Fabaceae; genus Lathyrus; species Lathyrus tuberosus. Next base: position 191,074 of record JALAZF010000084.1, read on the forward strand.
ACCAAGGAACTGGTCTAAGTTGCTGAATTAAACTTCCCCTCGTTCTTGGTTTCCTACCAAGGAACTGGTCTTATTTTCTGAAGTAAACTTCCCCTCGATCCTGGTTTCCTACCAAGGAACTGGTCTTAGTTTCTTTTGTAAACTTCCCCTCGATCCTGGCTTCCTACCAAGGAACTGGTCTTAGTTTCTTTTGTCAATAAACTTTATTGACAAGGGACGCTATTTGTAGCGGTTTTCCTCAAACTTCTCGCCGAATTTTCCTGAAGAGATGCCATTTGATAGAAAATTTTTGATGTCAGACTTGCTGGGGAATCCAGTCGTCTGATTTGTAGAGGTACACAAACTTCTCTGCTTGAGACGCCATTTGTTTCTACTGGAGAAAGCGAGTTTCTTGAGAGACTTCTTCCGCTCGGGGTCTTACATCATACTTTTCTCGGGTTCTTCCCGGAGAAATGCCATTTGATGGGATCCAATTTTGAGGTGCTGATGACCTTTTCATCAGTGGATCTTCAGAGAAAAACTGTCGTACCGTCGGATCTCTAATTAAGAGGCTTTCTTTGGGGATTTTCCTTAATCCGGGAAAGCGAAAATATCATCTTCAATGGCGAAGAGTGACATCGGTTTAAAGGTTCTCTGGTCTTTCAGAGGTTCAAGTTATCAAAGTGGTCAAGGACACAACTTCAATCCAGAAATAAACTGGAGGAGAGATTATTCAGACGCAGCGTTTCCTGACGAGGAAAGAATTGACAACTCGATTGAGAGGATTGTTATCACTAGGGGATAAGATCGACTAGAGTGATAGTGATGCAATATGAAATGTGAATACAAATCAATAATGCATGATGTATATATGTATATGCTGAGAAAACGGATGCGCCATACAGACTAATAGATGAACATGACTAGATACTCGGCCATCGCGGGGCGAAGAAGTACCGCTGGTTCAAGATAAAAATTTTGCCTTGCTTAGGAGAAACGGTCCCTGTTGGGAACTATGTTGGTCGGGCTTAGGAGATGAGAACTCGGCCGAAGAGGTCAGATGGAGCATTCGCATCTGACATAGCTGATCCTTCGTTCAGGCGCACTGGTTTAGAAGGAGTACTTTGATTCTGCACTTTAAGGTTCGATTACTTTTGGAGAAGCGACCGATGTTCTTCTGATGTTCAACAGTCAAAAGAAATTGCCGACTTTATTTTAAAAGCAGAAAAAGTTTTAACAAGTAAATTCGTTTTTGCTTCGTTTGAAGAATCGTTGATCATGTTAAAATGTCATTCCGTAAAGTTAAAACAAATAAGAATTGCAAACAAAAGCACAAGGGCTCAAATTTATTGATAGGATAGAAATCAGCCAAACGCGTGATTCCATAGAGCATTTACAAAGTTAGAAAATGGTAATTTACAGGGAAAAAGGCTACGTTGAAACATAACGACTACTATCCTTCTACCAACTTTGAATTCGGGACATCCTGAGCTTCTGTCGATGATGACCTTAACTGGAGCTTTCCTGACGGATGATGTAACTGCTGCTGAGGGACTTGCCCCTTTGTCGAAAGTAGTTACTTGCCATTATCCCTAATTTTTTCCTGGATTGTACTTTGAGGTTTCCAATCCACCGGGATGATTTTTGATCATGTCTCTAATTTTTGCCTGGACCGCCCTTTCGGGTTTTCAATCCACCGAGACGTTTTTTTTTAGGCGAAGTATTTCTTGACTACATCAACATTTGTGGGGTAGGCAAATTCCTCTCCGTCCATGGTTGCAAGTCTCAAGGCACCGCTTGAGAAAGCTTTCGTGACCACATAGGGGCCGTCATAATTCGAAGTCCACTTGCCCTGAGAATCAGTGAGAAATGATTGTATTTTCTTGAGCACAAGGTCTCCTTTCCTGAAGATGCAAGGTCGAACCTTTTTGTCAAAAGCCTTCTTCATTCTTTGCTGATACAACTGACCGTGGCATAGAGCCGTTATTCGCTTTTCTTCGATCAGATTTAGTTCGTCGTGTCTGCTTTTACCCCATGCAGCTTCTGTAAGCTTAGCTTCCATCAATACCCGAATTGATGGGATCTCTACTTCTATGGGGAGTACTGCCTCCATGCCATATACTAGAAAGAAAGGGGTTGCCCCTGTTGAAGTGCGGACGGATGTGCGATAACTGTGAAGAGCAAAGGGTAGCATCTTGTGCCAATCTTTGTAGGTTACAACCATCTTCTAAACAATCCTCTTGATGTTCTTGTTAGCCGCTTCTACCGCTCCGTTCATCTTTGGTCGATAGGGAGATGAGTTATGGTGTTCGATCTTGAACTCTGCGCATAACTCTTTCATCATCTTATTGTTCAAGTTAGATCCATTATCTATAATGATCTGGCTCGGAACACCATAACGGAAGATGATATTGTTTTGGATGAATCAGACCACCACTTGTCGGGTTACATTAGCGTATGACGCTGCTTCGACCCACTTGGTGAAGTAATCAATGGCTACCAGGATGAACCGATGTCCGTTTGAAGCCTTAGGCTCAATCATGCCGATCATGTCGATTCCCCATATGGAAAAAGGCCATGGGGAAGAAAGTACTTTGAGATGCGTTGGCGGTACATGAATTTTGTCGGAGTATATCTGACACTTGTGACACCTCCTCATGTACTTGTAGTAGTCGGATTCCATGGTCAACCAATAATACCTTGCTCTTAGAATTTTTCTCGCCATTGTGTGTCCGTTGGCATGAGTGCCAAAGGACCCTTCGTGAATTTCTTTCATCAGCATGCCTGCTTCTGGTCTGTCGATGCATCGGAGCAAGACCATGTCAAAATTCCGCTTATAAAGTGTATCATCGCTCAGAAAGAAACTGCCTGCCAGTCTTTTAAGGGTTTTCCTGTCTTTTCTAGACGCCCCAGAAAGGTACTCTTGTTTCTAAAGGAAGCATTTGATATCATGATACCAAGGTTTGTCGTCTATGACTGCTTCAATCGTGAAGATGTAAGCGGGCCGTTCAAGGCGCATTATGTCGATCTTAGGTAAGTCGTTCCATTGACCTACACTAATCATGGAAGAGAGAGTCGCTAAAGCATCAGCCATGTGATTCTCTTCATGAGGGATATGATGAAACTCGACTCTGTTGAAGAAGGGTAGCAACCTTCTCGCGTAGTCCTTGTAAGGAATCAATCCTGATTGGTATGTGTTCCAATCTCCTTTAATCTGATTGATAACCAGGGCTGAGTCGCCATATACATCCAAGTTCTTGATCCTTAAATCAATCGCTTATTCGAGACCCATGATATAAGCTTCGTATTCGGCCTCGTTATTTGTACACTTAAATTTAAGTCGGGCAGTGAAAGGAATGTGGGTACCCTGAGGTGTTATGATGATTGCCCCAATTCCGTTACCGTAATGATTGACAGCTCCGTCAAAGATAAGTCCCCACTGGGAACCTGGTTCTGGCCCTTCACTGGGTAGCGGTTCATCGCAGTCTTACATTTTTAGATACATGACATCTTCATCTGGGAAGTCAAACCCGATTTATTCCTGATCGTCAATCAGTTGATGTGCCAAATGATTGGCTAAAACACTTCCTTTAACGGCTTTCTGAGCATGGTACTCTATGTCATATTCTGACAACAACATCTGCCAACGGACGATTCTTCCCGTGAGAGCAGGTTTTTCAAAGACATACTTGATTGGATCCATTTCAGAGATTAACCAAGTAGTGTGACGAATCATGTACTGGCGAAGACGTTTGGCTGCCCAAGCCAGAGCGCAACAAGTTTTCTCGAGCATAGTGTACCGAGTCTCGCAGTCTCAGATAGTAGATGGCAGACTCTTTCCTTTTGGTTTCGTCTTGTTGACCAAGTACACAGCCCATGGAGTCTTCCAGGATGGTGAGGTAGATAATCAGCGACCTTCCTTCCACTGGAGGTGATAAAATCTGAGGGTTCAACAGGTACTCCTTGATACTGTCGAAGGTAGTTTGGCAGTCTTCTGTCCAAACGCAGTCCTGATTCTTTTTGAGTAATTTGAAAATCGGCGCACATGTCGTTGTCATGAGGAATATAAATCTGGAAATGTAGTTCAAACGTCCCAGGAATCCTCTGACTTGTTTTTCAGTTTTCAGAGAAGGCATTTCTTGAATGGCCTTGACCTTGTCAGGACCAACCTCAATTCCTTTTTGGCTGACGATGAACCCTAAAAGTTTCCCTGAACAGACACCGAATGTGCATTTGTTGGGATTCAAGCGGAGTTTGTATTTTCTCAACCGCTCGAATAGCTTTGACAGATGGGTCACATGCTCCTCTTCTGTCTTTGATTTGGCAATCATGTCATCGACATATACCTCAATTTCCTTATGTATCATGTCATGAAACAGAGTAGTCATGGCCCTTTGATAGGTTGCCCCGACGTTCTTCAAACCGAACGACATTACCTTGTAACAAAAGGTACCCCATGGGGTAATGAACGAAGTTTTCTCCATGTCTTTCGGCGCCATTTTGATCTGGTTATAGCCCGAGAATCCATCCATGAATGAGAAAACTTTGAACTTTGCTGTACTGTCTACCAGCATGTCGATGTGTGGTAAAGGAAAGCCGTCCTTTGGACTAGCCTTGTTTAGATCTCTGTAATCCACACACATTCTGACTTTTCCATCCTTTTTGGGAACGGGTACGATGTTGGCTAACCATTGAGGATATTCTGATGTGGCGAGGAAACCCGCGTCAATATGTTTCTGTACCTCCTCTTTGATTTTGATGGCCATGTCCGGGTGAGTCCGTCTCAACCTCTGTTTTACTGGAGGACATTCCGATCTCAACGATAAATGATGTTCCACGATGCTGGTATCCAACCCTGGCATGTCCTGATTGGACCAAGCGAATACATTGGGAAATTCTCTAAGAAGCTTTGTCAAACCCTCTCTGGCAGTTGGACTGAGCAGTGCCCCAATCCTGATTTCTTTTCTCTCCTTTTCTGAACCTAAGTTTACCGTTTCCAACGGCTCTTTATGAGGTTCAATGGACTTTTCCTATTGTCTGAGTAATCGGGAGATCTCTTCTGGAATTTCGTTGTCAACTTCTTCTTCAGCCCCAAATACCGGGAACTCAAAGTCGGGAGAAGGCATCGGATCATATGTTTCAACAGGGTTTAAAACAAGCAATCTGCATGACGTGATGATTCATGTTTAGAAGAGATAGAGAAAATGCAAGAGTGTGTGCAGTGTATTTCTTTTACTGCTTGTTTTTATTATTGAGTTGTTTTTAGGATTACCATTTTCTGAAAAAGCGAAAAGAGAAAACAACAATAAATGCGGAAATTACAGAACGACGTTATTTTATTTTTGATTTTGTCGATTCTTGAAACTACGGCCCTATAAAACAAAACTCATTCGCTTTGGGAAAAGCGAAGAGGTACATTTACAGAAAGTGAGCCCTATCAAAACATCTGTTTCACCTGGGCAGGGTGAAAGGTTAAGATAAAGACAATAATTACTTAGACTTATGAACAACTTTCGGAACGTTGACTGCAACCCATTGGCGGTGAACTCCTCGGTGAATCACAAAGTCTGGTACCTTCTTTTTTTTGATTGTTTTCAGAAATAACGTTGAATTCTGGTGTAGCGGGATCGTTGGAATCTGTCTCCCAGGCAGAGTTATCGTAGGAGGATTCCTTTGTTGCATTTTGCATAGCATTTGTGCTCTCAGGTAGATCTCCCCACCCAGTTGGATGAATGTCTTCGAGCCTGATGCGAGAGCTTTCCGGAGCAGTGTACTTGACCATATAGTCGAACTTACCACTCGGTTGTCCCAAGGTGTCCCATACTTCTTCGGAACTAGAGGAGTCATCTCTCTCGATGACGTTGACCTCAGGAAAAGCATAGTTGATGAATTCAAGTCCTGCAAATGTTGCGAATTCATCGTCATGTTGAGTAGTGTCTGAATGACCTGAGTGTTGATCTCATGACATGGTGGGGACGCAAGCATTCTTTTCAATGATGCTCAGCTGATTTTCATTGTTCGGCTGATTTCCTTGCCCCAAGTCTCCTGGATACAGCTACCACATTGGCAGGCCATCCATCGGGCCATAATAGTTGTGGTCAAAGTTGTCCTTCATCAGAGTGTTTTCCTCTAGTGAGTTTGGTGGAGCACGACATCCTTCCGGATCACACCCTCCGTATATCATTTCGACGTCTGACCTGGGTATAAATCTCGGACTCTGTGGTGGAAAGCAAAAGGGCGTAGGCACCTATTCCTGAGACATATAATCATCCTCGTTGAGGTAGGACTTCCATTCCATATCTGTGTCAGAGGGATCCTCCTCATTGATAGTGTGCACTTCTTGAGTCACTAGTTGAAGGAAACCTCCACTGTGGAAGAAATTTTGAATGAGATGAATACTTTCATCGTTGGCAGCTGTTGTCTGGGTACAGGTTGCAGAAAAACCAAGACCCTTCTTTGTTTTATTGTCAGTAGGAATGACTAGCTGTCCCCATCCTATTGTATTGGTACTCTCGACCGCTTTGATAGCATCTTTGTATGAGGAAATGGAAGTTCCCTCTTCGGATTGATTGTCCTTGCTCACCGAAAGCGCTTGGAACTGAGTCCCAACAACCTCCTCGGGTTCTACACCAGTAGATGATGATAAGTTACTCACGAGCAAGGCTTGCTCTCCACAGACTGTGACGAGTTGGTCGTTTTGGACGAACTTTAACTTTTGGTGGAGGGTCGAGGTGATCGCCCCAACCTGATGTATGCAAGGTCTTCCTAATAAAAAACTGTACGTTGCCCGGATATCCATGACCTGGAAAGTGACTTGGAAAGTGTGAGGACCAATAGTTATGGGAAGGTCTACTTCGCCGATAATCATTTTTTCTGGATCCGTCAAATGCTTTAACGACGATCTCACTGTTTCTCATCGAGGGTCCTTTGAAGGATAATTGCATCAAAGTGGACTTCGGCATAACATTCAGGGCTGACCCTGTGTCTACCAGTACGCTGGCTAAAGCATCTCCCTGGTAGCTGACCATGATATTGAACGCCATGTTATGACGGCGACCTTCTTCAGGTAATTCCTCATCGTTAAATCCCAAGTTATTGCAGGAAGTGATGTTAGAGACAATGCTATCGAACTGTCTGATTGTTACATCCTGTTCCACAAAGGCTTGCTCCAAGACTTTCTGTAGAGCCTCCCTATACGCTTCTGAACTGAGTAAAAGTGACAGCACGGAGATCTTTGAAGAAGTTTGTAATAGCTGATCAATAATGTTGTATTCACTCCTTTGGATGAGCTTCAGCATCTCATCATCATTTTTTGAAAGGTCAGGATTACTGGATTGACCGACTGGTGGATTGGGAATTTCTGTCTGAGGTTCCTTTTCTTTGATAGGTTCTTCTACCCCTCGGTTGAAGATTCTACCACTCTGTGTTACTCGACTGATGTCTGCAATATTCAAGACGGAGGGTAATGGAATTTCCTTTCCATTCTTGACTGTTGTTGCACCGTATTTGTAAGGGATAGCCTTAGTTGATTCATATGGTAACGGTCTTGGTAGATAGATGACTATGGGAGCCTTCTGATTTTTCTGACCATCGTAAGTAATCTCAATCCGCTCCTGGTTAGGAACTCTCGATTCGTCAAGTAGAGGAATGATGGCAAAAACATCCCTAGTCTTCTGATGATCAGAGATTACGACAACGTCCTCGATTTGATCAGCGAGGTAGTTCAGAGCCCAGTTGATTGGTCCGGAACCCGGATATGGGCGAATCTCTCTACGATCCACCTAACCCTGAAGAGCTTCTCGCACAAGGTAACACCCTTGGTTATTTTCTGAACAGACTCCACAACGTTCATAGTTGTGTGGTGGCACCTGGCCACACCCGCTTTGAATGCAATGCAACCTCACTAGGTTAGTTTCTACAGATCGAACATCCTGACTTTGACGCCGAGTAGGGTTCTTGTCATTGATACTAATCTGCTGAGTGTCTTCATCCATATAGATGGGAAGCCACCAATGATTTAGCAAGTGCTAAAGTGCCTCCTGGACAAGGGCACAACCTTGATCGTTTTTGCAACCTGCCGTACAACTTTGGTAGTCATGTGATATCAGGAACCCGAGTCGGACCTACTCAGCATGTAACTCTACCAGGTTGGTATTCATTAAGCGAATATCAAAGATTTGGACCATGTTGATCTGATAGTGGTTCCTATCATGGTAGTCCTGGATCCACCCAAGATCCATCTGACGCTGGAGGGCCTCCTGTACAAAAGAGCATCCCTGTTTGTTTACCGAGCAAGTCAGACAAGAAGTGTAATCGTGCCGCGACAGATTATGATAATGGCTTTGCCTGGAGTGCATCGCCACCAAGTTGACATTCATTGCACGGACGTCGTGGTTTTGAATGACGTTGGAATTCGTATAGACCATGTTGACCCCACGAACTCGATGCTCTTGGATCCATCCGAGATCCATCTGTTCCTGTAGAGATAATTGCACCATAGAACATCCCTGATTGTTTTTAGAGCAGATCTCAGACTGATGATAATTATGAGGTGGCACATGGCCATACCCGCTCTGTCTACAATGCATCTTGACCAGATTGGTCTTTAATAAGAGTACATCACGAATTTGATATGTGTTGTTAGACTCTCCCTCTATCAAATTGACTGCAGCTTTCTCATGTTGAGGCAGCGGGTTTGTGAGAACATTCGGATTCGTATCTTTGAAAGATAAGACCCCGCTCCTAACAAGCTTTTGCATGTCAGATTTGAAACTGAGACAGTTCTCTATGTTATGCCCTGGTCCTCCTTGATGGTAAGGGCAAGTCTGATCCACCTTAAACCAAAAAGGTGGACTTTTCGGTACTGTAAGAGGGGACTTAGTCTGGATGTGCCCCTTGGCTAGTAGTAACAGAAACAGTTCTGTGTACGATACGGGTATAGGATCAAATCCTGATGGCCGCGTTGTACAGTTGTTGTTGTATTGAGGACGAGCCTGCTGAAGAGGCTGTTGTGTCCTTTGCTGATTAGGTTGGCTTTGCGCAACCTGAGGCTGATACGTAGGAGCAGGCGCAGGGTTGATAGCAGGAGTCACAGTTGCTACTGGCTGATAACGTCGCCTTTGCTTTCCGAGAGAGATATTCCCAATATCTTTCTCTTTTTTCTTAGGGAGAGCACTACGTATCGTTTTGTACTACTCGATGATCCAGCGTCTTTTACTAGACGTCCTTCTCGAACAGCTTCCTCGAGACGTACCCCCATACCGACCATTTCGGTGAAGTCACTGGGCGCACTGGCAACCATTCTGTCGTAGTAAAATGAGCTTAAGGTATTTAAGAAGATTTTTGTCATCTCTTTTTCCTCAAGAGGTAGACAAATTTGGGCGGCAATTTCACGCCATCTCTGAGCGTACTCCTTAAAGGTTTCCTTGTCCTTTAGTGACATTGATCTGAGTTGATCTCTGTCGGGCGCCATGTCCAAATTGTACTTGTATTGTTGGATGAAGGCAGTTCCAAGATCTCTGAAAGTGCTGATCGTAGCACGGTTTAAACCCATGTACCATTTTAATGCGGCACCAATTAAACTATCCTGAAAGTAGTGAATCAATAGGTCCTGATTCTCTGTCTGAGCTAAAATTCGTCGAGCGTACATCACCAAGTGACTCTGAGGGCAAGAGTTACCCTTGTATTTTTCAAAGTCGGGCACTTGGAACTTGTGCGGAACTTTCATATTGGGGACCAGACAAAGGTCTGCGGCGTCCTTTCCAAATAAATCCTGATCGCGAATGGCTTGCAGTTCCTTCTGCATTTCCAGGAACTGCTCCTGGAACTCATCCATTCTATCGAACATAGTTTCCTTTCTACCAGAAGGTATCTGCGGAATCTGTCATTCTGGGACAGTGTGCACCACAGGGGGTGGTACTGTGACTACGACAGCAAATCTTGGCGTTTCCCGAAGTTTGTAACCTTCAGGAGTCCTCAGTATGCCTCTGGCATCTTTGCTTTCCCGAAGTTTGTAACCTTCAGGCCCAGCGGCTTCTGTTGTGATTCCCGGATCCTCAGTGATCGGAGAAACATATCCTTCCGGGATATAATTAACAGGCATACCCCAAGGACGATCTTTCGGCATTTGATACCTAGGATCATACTTTTCCACTATGGGCATTGAGGTGATCTCTGAGATCACAGTTCTTTGTTGTTGAGCTTCTGCCATGGCTAGTATGTCGTTACGAAGCTTTCTCGTATCCTCTCTTAGAGCGTCGATCTCTTCTTTCAACTCTCTGTTATCTTCCTCAAGATCATCCATATTTTTCTGACGATTGGCCCGAGTATTGTACGAATGAGACAGTTTGACTCTAGAATTAAGACACAAACGTTAGACTCGTAGGTAAGGAGAATACGCTGCGTGAGAATGATGAATGCAATGATTATATTAATTGTTTTTTGGTTTAATCAAAATAAAATTCGACAATTAGATTGCAAATATCAAACAGTGGGGAGGCCCCGTTTTATTGAATTCGAAGAATTACGGAAATAGAAATACAGTAGATTACAAGGTCCAGAAACAGAAACCTAAGCTAAGGGGTCCTGAGTCCTCTCTGAGGAGAATTCTGGTACTTTCCTTTTCTTGGACCGGGGGTCTTGGGCCGTTGTCGGGTTGTCATTCCTTTGCCAAGTGAAAGGAGCGAGCAAATTCCTTTGGTCATCCTGATTATCCACAGCATGTTGCTCTAAAATCTCGATCAGAGCATCCTTATCTTTCAGCAGTTGCTGTATTTTCATACACTCCACATTGAGGGTGTGGTACTTGTTCTTCCAAGACCTCCTCTCCCGTTGAACTTTGTTGAGAGTAACCTGGAGTTTTTCCGTTTCAGTCATGAAGTACATGACAGATTCCCTTGGCGGAAGAACTCCGTCACGAGGATAAGGCATCTTTAGCTTGAGAGCTCTAGTTTGTACCCAGTGGAGATAAGGCTCCACCGAGACACAATCCGATTTTCCTAGAGACTCCCGTCCTTTCTTGTGAACATGTTTCCAAGCGTGCATTATTTCCATCTTTAGTGCTCTGTCATTTTCTCCTTCTTTGAAGAAAATACCATCCAAATGAGCATTACGTGGAACATGCCTCATCGGGTATCCGAATTGACGACGAACCAATACCGGATGGTAGTTGATTCCTCCTTTAGTTCCTATGAGGGGTACGTTGGGTAAGTTTCCACAACGGTCAATGATCCTGATTCCCTCATAAATCCTATTGCACCAATCTATGTCAGAGTTGGTGAGAGACATGATTTTCTGCGACCAACGTAAGGCACTCTTATGATCCCAAAATGCAGCAGACCTGGGCAAATGGGAGATAAACCATTTGTATAGCAGGGGTACACATCACGTGATCATTCCTCCACTGTACAAATTCCCTAAGTGTACAGAATGATACGCGTCCACGAGCAAAGTTGGCACAAGGTTTCCAATGAGAAAAACCTTAATGGCATTGATATCTACAAAGTTATTAATGTTGGGAAACAAAAATAACCCGTAGGTAAGCCAGACAAAGATGCTTTCAAAAGCAGTCACGTTCCCTATACTGGAAAAGTACAAGGCCTTCTTTATCAAGAATTGGGCAGGCAAACCTTGGATGCCACCCTTAGTGGTCAGGTGAGTCTTGACTTCTGACTCATCCAAATAAATTGCTCATGCAATGGTCTGATCCTTTGGAATTTCTTCCAGTCCAGAAAATGGAGCTCGATCAGTAATGTGCCGATCAGTCAAGTGAGAATACTCCTCCAGCGTTGGTGCGAGCTGGTAATCCAGAAATGTGAAACAGTGATAAACTGGATCGTAAAACTGAATGAGTGCTTCCATGATTCCTTCAATCACATGGACTCTTAACGGAGGCAGCAGACCTCCGTATTTGGCTCTGAAAGCTTCAGGGTTAGTGATCATCCTTGCTAAACTTCTCAAATCCTCTAGTTTTGGAACCTTGAAGGTATACTTATGAGTTCTCCTTCTACCGAAATCCATTGGCGCAATCCTTTTTCTCTGACATTTGCAATCATTGTCTTAGTTTAATTTGAAAAAAAGAGAGACTAGAGGAGAAAATTTTCTTTGTTTTAATGTTTTTTAGATGAATGCATGAATGCAGCACACAAAAACATAGAAAAAACATGGGGTTAAAGGGTCGGTGTCATGAAGTCAAGACTCTACCCCCCCCCCCCCCCAAAGGATTTCTACGGGTGATTTTTTGTACCTGTCACTCAAAATCATTGATTCCTGAGAACACCAGGGGGCCTGGAACCGTGCTAGGTGATGTCCATCAAAGAAACCTCAGAAGAGGGTAGTTTATCGCGTAACAGCTATTCCCGATAGCTTTCGCACTACAAAAAAGGTAATTTTCCTATGTGTATACTCAATCTTTCTACATGCGGCATCACACGTATTCCCATTAGCAGAAAAATAAACACGTATATCAATTAGGAAAAGCAGTATATATATTTGTCCTAAAGTCCTAGACTTTAAAGAGCTATGAATCCTATGTTCCTGACGAAAATGGCTCCCCGGCGGAGTCGCCATTCTGTGGTACCTTCCCTATTTAAAAGGTTTTTTGACCTAAGATCCTAGTGAGGTCAACATTCTTTGGTTTCTACCCAAAAGACGAAAGGAGAACAAGATCTCGAGAGTCTCTAGCGAAGTCGCCATTCATCGATTTCTACCTGAGAGAAAAACGAAATAGCCCCACGGTGGGCGCCATTTTTCTGTAGCGAGCGAAACTGGACGTGGTTCTTAAGCACTTCCGCTCTGGGTTACTACAGGCCGATTCATTTTTTGTCCTATTGAAGCTGATGAAGGAAGGGAAATAGATGTCTCCAACTAACCCTGCTTTGCAAACTGATGTCAAACAGTCAAAACTGTTGGTTTATAGATGCGATCAATGTGGGGGGGGGGGGGGACCTCTCTCTGGTTATTTTGGTTGAATTTAGACTTTTGGTGGGGAGTACGGACTTGGATGTTTTTCGATTGAGATGTGAAGGTATGGGATTTTGGGTTTTGGATTAGTGTGCTCGCTAAGATTTTTCTTTCAATCTTATGCCTACGTATTCCCGTTTACCGAAACAGGGAAATCAGAGCGATCGTAGTTCCTCCTATTCTATGGGAGGAAATGGTGTTTTGGTGTCTTGTTCAAAGCCCAAGACGTGAAGCTAAAAAGGTCTATTATTTGTATCTTGTTCGAAGCCCAAGATGTGAAGCTAAAAGTTTCGTCTTTAGAGAGAATTTGTCATCTCTAAAGGGGTCGGTTTGTCACAACTGTTGGGTGACTGACTATAAAGGAGGATTACTTTAACTAGGGTATGCGAATCTAGCAATGCCATAATTTCCTTTATAGGGGATTTTTAACCTGAAGGAGAAGACTTTAACTCAGTGTAGAGCAATGCCATCTTTCCTTAGGAATTTCTCATGCTAAAAGAGGGACAGTGGCATGGATGTAGATGATCTAGAGGCTTGCCTCTTACAGCAATTAGATGAAAGGAAATGAGTTGTTGATGTTTGTATACTGTGAATGAGGCACAACTTTGATGCTAAAAGGTTGATTGACTCAACCGGGGTTTTTCTTATACAAGGCCTAAGAGGAGGCTATCGGCCCAACAAGAGGATGCTTTTGTGTCTCGTACGAAGCTCGAGAGGGAGGCTAATAGGAGTTGACTCAACAAGAGAGTGCTTTTAGATGTGTCTTGTCCGAAGCCCAAGACGGAGGCTAAAGGTTGACTCAACAAGAGAGTCTTTTATACTCAACAAGAGAGTGTTTTTGTATGTGTCTTGTACGAAGCCCAAGACGGAGGCTAAAGGTGGTTTGACTCAACAAGAGAGTCGTTTATACTCAACAAGAGAGTGTTTTTGTATCTCGTACGAAGCCCGAGATGGAGGCTAAAGGTGTTTGACTCAACAAGAGAGTGATTTTGTATCTCGTACGAAGCCCGAGATGGAGGCTGAAAGGTTTGACTCAACAAGAGAGTCTTTTATACTCAACAAGAGAGTGATTTGGTATCTCGTACGAAGCCCGAGATGGAGGCTGAAAGGGAAGTGACTCAACAAGAGAGTCTTTTATACTCAACAAGAGAGTCTTTTATACTCAACAAGAGAGTGTTTTGTATCTCGTACGAAGCCCGAGATGGAGGCTAAAAAAGGGTTAGCTCCGCTGGGGAGAATCATTGTACAAAGCCCAAGAGGAGGCTAAAGTTACTGTTTCAGTTTAGTGACAGGTCCAGTATGTTGGTTAAAAGAGAAAATCAGTTCTTATATGAGCACTGTTTGCAATCAGGGATTTGATTCGAGGATCAGGGTTATCTCCCGTTCTTTAAGGAAATGGGAAATCCAAAGGGTATTGAGACTGTCCGAGGCTGCGGGTTTTAACTCCTAGTTTTGAAAGGAACTTGAGAATGTCTTTGAGACTCAAGGAAATTAGACTGTCCAAGTCTAGAGTTTTATCTTTTGTACTACGTTTAAGAAACAAATGTAGCAAGATCTAGACTTTTTGAAAGACTGTTCTATTAAGATGACTAATTTCTGTTCCTATACCTCTAGGAGGTCGTCGGGACAATTTGTACGAAGCCCAAGAGGAGGCTGGAAACTTTTAAGAAGCCGAGGGACAATTTGTACGAAGCCCAAGAGGAGGCTATCATTCCCGGAGGAAGAAATCATTTATACGAAGCCTAAGAGGAAGCTGTGAATACTTCTGAGAAGCCGAGGGGTCCTTGTACAACGCCCAAGAGGAGGCGAGGATGCTTTTAAGAAGCTTGTGGGTCCCCAAACCCCGAGAAATTCAAGACAGGCTATTCACAGAGAATAGATCAAGCCAGGAAAGTTCGAGAATTCGGAAGAAACTCAAGAGATGCCATTCACGGAGAAAAGATCATCTCTGGGGAGTAGAGTTTCTTTGACGATTTCTAAAGGTGACAGTCTGTGAAAGGGTTCACCGAGAATGCTACCTTTCACGTCTCCATATTGTTTAACCCCAAGAGGAGGGAAGACTATGTCTGGTAATCCTATGGGGATCTAGTTTTGTCTACTTCTAAGAGTGATCAACGGGCTTAATGCTAGACGTAGTTGCCGGGGAAACTCTAAATATCTATACTATTATTACACAGTTGATATGAGTTTATGAAAGAAGACTTACAGCGAAACAGCCCCACAATACAGTTATATACATATGAAAGCGGTAAATGAAAGCGGGTAAACACTTACTCGGTTGTAGAGCTTCCATGTTGTTTGGTTAGTTGTTCAACAAAGAAAGCTTTGATAACAATATTATATACAAAATCAAAGGAGAAAGTATTTTGAAAAGATGTTGGGGCTTACAGCTCAAGGAGAGGCCCAAGATTTTATCAATGATTGTATTGTGGTTTTGTACAGAGGGACTTATGCAAGTGACTGAGGCCAAAATTTTTTTTCTGTACAAAGGGACGGGTCTTACACTCTCTCAAGAGGCCCAAAGAGTAAAAAAAGAATGGGGCTTATAACTCGAGGGTAGGCCCAGATGGTTTTTCGTTTGAAATGGCGATCGCGCTGAGATTTTGAAAACACAGTGGGTCTTATACAATGACTGAGGCCCAAGATAATTTGGTTTTCAAAAGGGGTTGGGTCTTACACTCTAATAGAGGCCCAAAAGATTTTTGAATGGGTCTTATAGCTCGAGGAGAGGTCCAGGATTTCTTTTTTAAACGGGCGATGATGGCGCCGAACTTTTGAAATACAACGGGACTTATACATTAAGTGAGGCCCAAAATAGGTTTGTATTTACAAAGGGTTGGGTCTTACACTCTAATAGAGGACCAAAGTGTTTTAAAGAAGAATGGGTCTTACTACTCGAGGGTAGGCCCAAAGTTTATTTACGTACAAAACGACGATCGCGCCGAGGTTTTTGAAAATACCCGGAGGGACTTATACAATAAGTGAGGCCCACAATAGGTTATTTTACAAAAAGGCTTGGGTCTTACACTCTATTAGAGGCCCAAAAGTGTTTGAAAAGTTTGAAGAGGGTTGAATTAATCAAAACCCTAATTTGTTTTCAAAATGTATTTTAATTGAATAAAAATTCAATTAAAATGATCAAAATTGTTAAACATGTGGAAAACAAATTGTGATCTTGGATTAATGTTTCAAAAACCATGTTTTGACCTACAAAATGATTAGAAGGCATTAAAATTTACAAAATCAAGAGGGAAAAAATATTTTAAATGTAAAAAACAATTAAAATATTAATTCTTTGCAAAAATATCAATTATATGAAATAAATAATATTTTTGGGATTTTTTTATAAAATAAAATATTTTAACATTTTTGTGAATTATTAAAAAAAGAAACAACTCAAAATCATTAAAACTCAGAGAAATTAATTTTTGAATCAATTAAATAAACTCACAAAATTCAAATATTTGAATTTTCAAAAAAGGGCGCCAAGAACACCCAAGAACACACGCGTGTTCTGGGTTTTTCCCAGATTTGTATTTTCTCTCCTATCTCCCTGAATACTTGATTATATCATGCAAACCACCTATCAATCTGCTCGTTTCAACCTCACGATCATGTCTATGGTCTTTAATTTCATTTATTTTTAACATGGAATAAGAAATCAAAGCAAAACCTCAAGAACCCTAAAATTTGCATGAAGGCTGAGAATTTTGATACATGATTCAAACAAAGCAATTAATTGAGGAGAAACATTCTATGCATGATTATGAACATTTGGCATAAGTATTGTGCGAGGAAATATGCATAGATTAAGAGATGGCCAAGTTTAGGCATACTTGAAGGTCGTGACAGCAAGAGCAATTTGATTTTTGAGTTGGAGGTGTTACAGATGTGTTGTGATGATCTGAACAGCTTCAATGGATGTTGTGGAGTGTGTTGCAAGCTTTGGAACACTTTGGAAGTCTTTGGATCAAGCTGGAGCACTCCAACTGCATAATTGAAGCATAATGGCTAGGTTGATGGGTGATTTTGAACTGGGGGTGTTACATATGGTGTTTAAGCATTTGGACACCTCAAATACATCATATGTGATGTGTCTGGGCAATTGGAATGGATTGCTTATGGTTGCAACTCGAAACCCGATAATGGTTGCTCAAAAACAAGAAAACTTGGCACTTAAGAGAGAATGAGAGAAAGCAGTGCTATAACTGGCTTTGGTGTGAGTTGAATGATCCATTGGAACCTCTATTTATAGGGGATCAACTCTTGTCTTGGATGAATAGTGAATGGCTGCTGGATCAGATCACATTCGCATGGATTGGCTTGGAGGATTTCATCTCATGCAAGGCAAACTAGCCCTTCCCAACAACAGGGCTATGTCTTGACCAAATTCACATTCTTAAGATGTTTTTATTGTTGTTTAATAAGAGAACTTGACTGAGTAGAGTGTCTACCTTGACAATGCACTATTCCACATTAATGCCCTTTGAATTCAAGGCAAAATGTGCCAAAATGCATGCACTTCAAGTTGGAAGATTCCTTGGCTTTTTGACTCAGCTTTATCAATTGGATCAGTTGCATTATGATTGGCTTGAGTACAGGTGGCATAGTGATCCTTGGTCTTTAGCTCAAAATTGTGTGTGGCAAGCAAACATGCAAACTGATTTTTCCAAAACAGCTTGCAGCAATATGACTTTGGGCATGGATTTCTCTTGGCTCAAGATGAATCAGTTCATGCTAGTGAGTTCTTTGGATTCTTGGTAATATTTGCAACAACATTGATGTTTATCTTTGGAACTGATTCAACTTGCATCTATGTGAAAAAATCCCACAAGTTTTGGTGTTTCAACACAAAATCTGCCTTGCCCAGAATTTTTCTAAGTGTTGGAAAAGTTGTACTTTCATGTTTTTAGTGATTTTGATCCAACCATAACTCAGAATCCATAATGAATTGGAAGGTGGTGTAGTTGAAGTTTTTGTAGAGGGCCATGAGAGCTACAAATCCATCATTGGATGGGGAAAAATGGCTTTGTAGTTTAGGAGTTATGATCCTCCAAAGTTGGTACCCTTGCCACTTTATTTCATAACTTAGAAAATTTTCTAAGTTTTTATGGTTACCCCTTTTACAAGTTATCCAACTTTTCTTGATTTTTCTTGATGAATGATGATTCAAATCACACATTAACATCATTTTAGGGTTAAAAACCCATAAAAGTGAAAAATCTCAAAAAGTCAAAGTTTGACTTTTGTGCACAGTTGACTTTTCATCAGATGAATTCCAAACTGTGCGATCCTCTAGGAAATCATGCCTTTGACCTAAATCAAACTTGATGGACATGTTCCATGGGTATTATAGGGTATATTGATTCATGTCCTAGGGCTTGGGAGCATGTCCTGGTCAAAAGTCAAAGTTACAGTTGACTTTTCTCGCGAAACCTTAATTGTGGTACTGATGAAATTGAGACTTGTTGCTCAAGCTTCTTGTATTAAGCCATTGTTGCAAATGGATCAATGTAGTATGTTGGAGACCCTCAAATCATGTATTGAGGTCTTGGCTCATGTTTTGTCCTAAAAGTCAACTTAGGGGTGAATTAGGTCAAGAAACCCTAATTCCTGATTTTTGATGAATGCATCCCCTGAGGCTAAATTGACTTGATGCTTGGGCCCATGAGGTTCCATGGAGTATTTTAGGTTATGCTTTGAAGCAATGGCTCATGCCCAGAGGAAAATTTCCATCTGGAGGCCCTGGTCGACCAAAGCCTAATTTGGTGACACTGGCGATCTTGAGGCTTGATCCACCTAGAAGGGAGCAGCCTTGTGCTTAATCCTTAAAGTGGGAGTCCTCTTGATCCCTTGTGGATACTTGAGAGGCTAGAAAAGTTGAAGATCATGTCATTTCTTTATTGATCCTTTGTCTAAGAACTCTGAGAGGGCTTGAAACCCTAATTTTGATTGTAGTGAATGCTCACCCATCTTTGGGGAGACTAATGGTTCATCCATATTGTGATGATGATTTGCACAATGATGGGAAATCTTAGTGGTCAAAATTTGGGGTATGACAATACCGTGATCCCATGTGTGCATCTGCATCATCATTTTTGCATTCTAACATGTTTGTTTATTTTCAGGGTTTGCATCCTATCCTTGATTCCGGTTTCCGAAGATTGTCAGAGATGAGTACTGAAAAGAAGAAGAATGTCATAGTGTACAAGTTCCAGAAACCTACTTTGGATTCTATTCTCAAATTGATGGCTATGGCAGATCTCGGTGTTTTAGTAGACTTCAGGAAAGATTATGGGAAGATTCTGAATTTTGTCCACAACATCACTGATTATGAGTTTAGGGCTCTACACACTCTGGTGCAATTCTATGACCCTCCACTGCCCTGTTTCTTATTTCCTGATTATATTCTGGTTTCGACATTGGAGGAGTTTGCCCTTATATTGGGTGTCTCTGTCAAGGAGGAAACGCCTTTCTATTATTCTGAGGAAGTTCCTAATCTAGAAAAGGTCGTTGCTGCCAAGGAGGAAACGCCTTTCTATTATTCTGGGTGTCTCTTTTGGAAAGTAATGTCGCTAGTAAAGGAGGTTGTAAAGGGTTTCATATGAAGTTCCTGGTTGGTCAAGCTAATATATATATGCTAAGGCTAGGAGCTGGATAGTCTTCAATGCAATCTTGGCCCTGTGTGTTTATGGGATTGTTTTATTTCCAAATGTGAAGGATTTCGTGGATATGCACGCTGTTAGAATATTCATCATGAAGAATCCGGTACCTACCCTGCTTGGTGATTTGTACCACTCGTTACATTATAAGAATGAAAAGAGGAGAGGAGGGCCCATCTCTTGCTGTGCATCAATTTTTTATAAGTGGTTTGTTGATCGTCTTCCTAAGTCTGGGGCATTTGTGGATACACGAGGGACGTTAGAATGGTCTAAAAGGCTGATAGGTCTAAGAGCAGATAATCTGGTATAGGTCAATCGTGATTTTTTGGGAAAAGAGATCATCATCAGTTGTGGAAGTTTCCTGAACGTGCCTTTGATAGGAAGAAAAAGGGGAATCAATTACAACCCTATTCTTGCTGTCAGGCAATTCGGGTACGCCTTGAGAGAACCACCAAAAGAGGAGGATGTTCGGGAATCCTTATTTTTCAGTGGGGAAGTTAACCCAGATTTGCTGAAGAGAGCCGTAGATGCTTGGGAAGATGTTCATAAGAAAGGGAAAGCTTCTTTTGGGAAGAGCAACTGCAAAGCCTTTCCTCCATATAAAGAGTGGATACAGAAGAGGGTAGAAAAGGAGCTTCTGCCTTTCTCCGTAGAGCCACCTTCGTAACCTCTGATGATTGAACAACCCACTATGATTGAGATGGAGAAATATAACAAGCTGTGGGCTGAGAAGGAGGATCTGCATAGAGAAAATGATGAATTGAAGAGAGAGATCAGTCGGTTGAAACATGATCGAAATGAAGCCATCTACACTGCTAGGGTGAAGACAGAGCTTCTGGCCAAGAGGGAGGAAGAATTAGTTGAAGAGATCACAGTTAGGCAACGGGTAAAGATTTGAGAAGTGCTTATAACATGCTTCTGTCTAAGAAGGCAAAACTGACAAAATCCTTGGTTAGAATTCAAAAGTTCGATGATCATCGAGACACCGCAATGGCTGCTAACAAGCAAAAGGAAGACAAGTTTCTAGATCAGATCGAGAAGATGAAGAAGAAGCTTAGAAAGAAAGAGGAAGAAAATAAGACAGAGATATTTCAAAGGCAAATAACTGAAGAACGACTCAATGAAGCCTTATCAGCCATAGAAGAGCTTAAGATTCGAGCCGAAGTGAAGAAGCCAAGAGGTAAGGGTCCTAAACTAGAAGATGTTTTTGGTGAAGATGCCTGGGAAGAGCGACGTCAGTACTTGGAAGAAGTCTTGTACAAGCATGATGTTCTTATTCAGGAGTTGATCGAGAGGCCGAAGCATCCCGATATGAGAAAACTCTTCAAAGAGGTGCAAGCTTGGTGTGAGGAGCGAGAAAATTGGAAAATGCTGAGCATGGTGGACTTTGATGATATGCCTTAGTTTTTCTTTTCTGTTGTATTTGATCACCGCCAGGCTTGTTGGTCGGGATCCCTAATTATTGTATTCAGACATCTTTCATTATGTTGGGTTGTATGTATTGACAGATGATTATTCTTCAGCTTTCTAATATATGAGCAGATATTGTTGGTATTCTGTTCCGTCTTGACGCTTATTATTAAACTGGAATCAAGGGGTAGATCGCCCTGTAAATACTCAAACATGTCATTTGCATTTGCATTTTCATACTCATGTGCATAACAGGTGTTTCAGTTTGGGTTCCTTATCTCTGCCTGATGTTTTGTAGCAGGATTGCTGAATTTCACACTCACTGCTACGCTACTCGCAACAATCAACGAAGAGTCACGAATCAAGTTCAAGATGAGCTCCAGGAAGTCCGCAACTGCATGAATCAGTTTATGGACATGATGCAAAATGTAGCCCAAGGCCAAGAGCAACTAATGACTCTTGTTCAGCCCTTGATAGCACAGGTTGATGAATAAGGAATTGTTCATGGAGGTATTCTGACTCCTGTTGTTCCTCCGGGCGGGGGTGGTAATGGTGTTGTCCATGTTGTTCCTCCGGGCGGAGGTGTTCCTACTCCTAATGTTGTTATTCCTCCGAGCGGAGGAGCAGCTGTTGAAATCCCTGCAATGGGTGGAGGTGGTAATAGTGTGTGTGCAGTGCATGGCGTTGGGGGCCATCACTGGATGGAAGATCAGCAAGATGATGTTTTTTCTATGCAAGGTGGGGATGCTGGCCACCAATCTGATGCTGACAAAAAGTTCAAGATGAACGAGGAAAGGATGAGGGCTTACGAGAGTCAGAACTCGTTGGGTCTGGATATAGATGATTTGGGATTGGTTCCTGGTGTAAAGGTTCCTTATAAGTTCAAGGTGCTGATGTTGTAACATTGAAGTCTTAACACTGGGCTGTGTTAAGTAGTTAAGTGCTGAAGTTGGATGTCTGATGTCACACAGGTGATGTTGTAACATCAGACCAGCAGAATTAACAATAGCAGGACATGTTATTAGGGCACGCGTATTAGCTGGAATTGTGGAGAGTGGTTGACTCATTGGATGAGAATATCTTGGGATAGATATTTTCTGTTACATGCGAGATTTGATTGCAGGTCTGTTGGAGAATTAAAAGGTTGAAGATTTAAAAAGATTTTGGGGATAAAATCTGTTTTGAAGATTCGGTTTTAATTAACAAATCTGATCAAATATTGTGACAAGTCCAAGCCCAATTCAGGAGCTATATAAAGCGCACAAGACCAAAGGAAAAAGTACAGAAATACAGAGAGAAGATCAAGAGCATAGGCTGAGTGTCTTGAGTATTTTGTACGAGTTGTATTTACACTATTCTAGGGTTTGAATAGGTGTTAAGTTTCTGTCCTCTCTAGAAGCTGTGAAGCAATAGAGAGTGGTTGCTTGATCGAAGCTGTGAAGTAAGATAAAGGGTACTCAAAGTGGTCTCTTTGAGTGTTTGTAAGGGATTGAGTGGTGTTCTCATACCTAAGTGGTTTCTTAGGTAGGAAGTCATTAGTAGAGTATAAGTTTAGGAGATTGTCAATGGGTTGTTGAGTCTGTAAATTATATCTACAAGTAGTGAATTCCATCCCTGGCTTGGTAGCCCCCAGAGTAGGTTGGTTGTAACCGAACTGGGTCAATAATTCTTGGTGTTATTTTACTGTTATTGCTGTCCATTATGGAGAGTGTGTGTTGTGACATCACACCTTAACATCACACGTCTGATACCAGAATTTCAATTGGTATTAGAGCAGGCATCCTGTCTGTCTCTGGGTGAGATCTAGGGAAGTTACTTTCTGGTGAAAAGATGGACAAAGAAGTTGGAGGATTCGTCAACAGACCCCCTATTTTGGATGGATCCAATTATGACTATTGGAAGCCAAGGATGACCACCTTCTTAAAATCCTTGGACAGTAGGGCTTGGAAGGCTGTTATTAAAGAGTGGAAAGCACCTGTCATGTGTGAGAAGGATGATGCTGGCAAAGATAAAGAAGGCACCTCTAAGCTAAAGCCTGAAGAAGAGTGGGCCAAGGAGGAAGATGAGCTTGCCCTTGGAAATTCCAAAGCTCTGAATGCTATCTTCAATGGAGTAGATAAGAACATCTTCAGGTTAATCAATACCTGTGAAGTTGCTAAAGAAGCGTGGGATATCTTGCAGGCTACTCATGAAGGAACATCTAGAGTCAAGATGTCACGACTTCAGATTTTAACATCAAAATTTGAAAGCCTGAAGATGAAGGAAGATGAGACTATTCATGATTTCCACATGAGTGTTCTTGAGCTGGCCAATGCATCTAGTGCTCTTGGAGAGAAGATGTCAGATGAAAAGCTTGTGAGGAAGATCCTTAGGTCCCTACCTAAGAAGTATAAGATGAAGGTTACTGCCATTGAAGAATCACAAGACATCAGCAAGATGAGAGTAGATGAGCTCATTGGATCTCTTCAAACCTTTGAGCTTGGGTTAAATGAGGAAGAACCAGAAAAGAAGCCAAAGAGTATAGCCCTGGTGACAAATGGTGAAGAAGAGAAAGGGAAGAAATCTGAATCCCAGGAGGATCTGTCTCAGGCCATAGTGATGTTGGGAAGACAGTTCACCAAAGTATTCAAGAGAATGAATAATAACTCCAGGCATAATGTCAAGACACATGACTGGAGTAAAGAATCTGCTTGTTGATGTAAAACCTCAGTCTTCTGGCTATGTTACATTTGGTGATGGGATCAAAGGAGAGATAAAGGGAATTGGAAGACTGAACTGTGACAGTACGCCCAAGCTGGAGAATGTTCTTCTTGTTAAAGGACTAGCAGCTAATTTGATTAGTATTAGTCAACTTTGTGATCAAGGATTCAAAGTAGACTTCACAAAGTCCGAATGTAATGTGAAAGATGACAAAGGAGAAGTCATTATGAAGGGAGCCAGATCTAAGGACAATTGTTATCTTTGGGTGCCGCAAAATTCAAATTCCTCCACGTGTGTGCTTGCTAAAGAAGATGATGTCAAAATCTGGCATCAGAAGCTGGGACATTTTCACCTAAAGGGAATGAAGAGAATTATCTCCTCAGAAGCAGTCAGAGGGATTCCCAAACTCAGTATTGAGGAAGGAAAGGTGTGTGGAGACTGTCAAAAAGGAAAGCAGACAAAGATGTCTCATCCGAAGCTTCAACATGACACCACTTCCAAAGTATTGGAACTCCTTCATATGGATTTGATGGGACCTATGCAGGTCGAGAGTCTGGGTGGAAAGAAATATGCTTATGTAGTTGTGGATGACTACTCAAGATACACCTGGGTGAATTTCATCAAAGACAAATCTGAGGTGTTTGATGTCTTTAAAGAGCTCTGTCATAAACTCCAAAGAGAAAAGGAGAGTAAGGTCATCAGAATTAGAAGTGATCATGGAAGAGAGTTTGAAAATAGTAAGTTTGAAGAATTTTGCTCGTCTGAAGGTATAAGTCATGAGTTTTCATCTCCTATCACCCCTCAGCAAAATGGAGTTGTTGAGAGGAAGAACAGAACTATACAAGAGTCGGCTAAAGCAATGATTCATGCCAAGAAACTACCTTATCACTTCTGGGCTGAAGCCATGAACACTGCCTGCTATATTCACAACAGAGTTACCCTAAGAAGAGGCACTTCATCCACTCTATATGAACTATGGAAGGGAAGAAAACCTAATGTTAAGTACTTCCATGTGTTTGGTAGTAAATGTTACATTTTAGCTGATAGAGAGCAGAGAAGGAAATTAGATTCCAAAAGCGATGAAGGGATATTTTTGGGGTACTCCATCAACAGCAGAGCTTATCGAGTCTTCAACTCCAGGACCAAAGTGATGATGGAGTCAATCAATGTTGTGATTGATGATGAAGAAAAGCATGAAGTTGAGGATGTCATAGAAGATGTTGGAACATTAACTGATGAGGTAGGTGTTGAAGTTGAAGAAAGAAATCCATCCCCAAGTACTGCTGACACTGAGCCTGAGCAACCTCATAAGGATCCTTCTATCAGGATTCAGAAGGATCATCCTAAGGAGCTGATCATAGGTGATCCAAATTCTGGAGTAAGAACTAGGTCCAGAGATATCATAGCTAGCTCTTGTTTCGTATCCAAAATTGAGCCAAAAAATGTCAAGGAAGCTCTGACTGATGAATTTTGGATAAATGCTATGCAAGAAGAACTGGAGCAGTTCAAGAGAAATGAAGTCTGGGATCTTGTGCCAAGACCAGAAGGGGTGAATGTTATTGGAACAAAGTGGATCTACAAAAACAAGTCAGACGAGCTTGGAGTGGTTACAAGAAACAAAGCGAGACTTGTTGCACAAGGCTATACTCAAGTGGAGGGAATCGACTTTGATGAGACATTTGCTCCAGTGGCGAGACTAGAATCCATCAGACTACTTTTGGGTATGGCTTGTAACCTAAGATTCAAGCTGTTCCAAATGGATGTGAAGAGTGCCTTTCTAAATGGCTATCTGAATGAAGAAGTCTATGTAGATCAACCTAAAGGATTCGCTGACTCAAACTTCCCTAATCATGTGTTCAAACTGAGGAAGGCACTGTATGGCTTAAAACAAGCTCCAAAGGCCTGGTATGAGCGGTTGACAGAATTCTTAGTAGCAAATGGGTATAGAAAAGGAGGCATTGACAAAACCTTGTTTGTCAAGGAAGAAGGAGGAAAATTAATGGTAGCCCAAATTTATGTGGATGACATTGTATTTGGGGGAATGTCAGATGCCATGGTAAAACAGTTTGTCCAACAAATGCAATCAGAATTTAAAATGAGTTTGGTTGGAGAACTTAGCTACTTCCTTGGGTTGCAAGTCAGACAAATGGAGGATTCTATCTTTATTTCTCAAAGCAAATATGCTAAGAGCATAGTAAAGAAGTTTGGCCTAGATAAAGCCAATCACAAAAGGACACCTGCTCCCACCCATTTGAAGCTATCCAAGGATGGGAATGGAGTAAGTGTGGATCACAGCTTGTACAGAAGTATGATTGGGAGTTTACTATATCTCACAACAAGCAGACCTGATATTTCCTTTGTTGTTGGAGTGTGTGCTAGATATCAGTCTGATCCTAAGGTAAGTCACTTGAATCAAGTGAAGAGGATTCTGAAATATGTAAATGGCACAAGTGACTATGGAATGCTATATAGCCGTGATTCTGGGACAATTTTAAAAGGATACTGTGATGCTGATTGGGATGGAAGTGCAGATGATAGAAAAAGCACTTCAGGAGGGTGTTTCTTTCTAGGGAACAATTTGATTTCCTGGTTCAGCAAGAAGTAGAATTGTGTATCTCTCTCAACTGCTGAAGCGGAGTATATAGCAGCAGGAATTAGTTGCTCTCAGCTGGTATGAATGAAGCAGATGTTGAGTGAATACAATGTTAAACAAGATGTTATGACTTTGTACTGCGATAATCTGAGTGCAATTAATATATCTAAAAATCCTATACAGCACAGTAGGACAAAGCACATAGACATAAGGCATCATTTCATAAGGGATCTAGTAGAAGAAAAAGTTGTTACCTTGAAACATGTAGCCACAGAGAACCAGCTGGTTGACATATTCACTAAAGCCTTGGATACAAACCAATTTGAAAGGTTAAGAAGCAAATTGGGAATCTGCATTTATGAAGACTGAATCTGCTAAAGGGGTTGTGGGCAGTTGGGGTGGTTCTGAAAATGTGTAGTCAACTGCCAACTGAAGTTTGTCTAATTATGGCTAAAAAAGGGGAGAACATAGCCAAGATAGTCAAGAGGATTATTGCCATATGCTGCTGATGTGATGCAGAGATTAAGGGGGAGATAGATTGATGCTGCTAAAAGGTGTGTAGTTGCATTAAGGGGGAGTTATGAGCTACTGAACAGCTGTGATACTGGTTCATGTTTTCAAGGGGGAGCACCAATTGGCTGCTGTCAATAATGAAGATGGTGCTGCAGCAGATCAAGTGATGTAGACTATGAAGATTGTCAAACTGCTGCTAATGAGTTTCAAATTTCTGAAGATTATTCCGCTGCTAAAATCTCTGAAGGTGCAGAGTGCAGAAGTCGTTTGCAGAGTGCAGAGATTGTTTTAGCCAAAATTAGCCAAAGGGGGAGATTGATAGTTCCTGGATTGGCTGGAATTTTGGTAAAACAAAGGATATTCAATGTTGATGTCAAGGTGCTGATGTTGTAACATTGAAGTCTTAACACTGGGCTGTGTTAAGTAGTTAAGTGCTGAAGTTGGATGTCTGATGTCACACAGGTGATGTTGTAACATCAGACCTGCAGAATTAACAACAGCAGGACATGTTATTAGGGCACGCGTATTAGCTAGAATTGTGGAGAGTGGTTGACTTATTGGATGAGAATATCTTGGGATAGATATTTTCTGTTACATGGGAGATTTGATTGCAGGTCTGTTGGAGAATTAAAAGGTTGAAGATTTAAAAATATTTTGGGGATAAAATCTGTTTTGAAGATTCAGTTTTAATTAACAAATCTGATCAAATATTGTGACAAGTCCAAGCCCAATTCAGGAGCTATATAAAGCGCACAAGACCAAAGGAAAAAGTACAGAAATACAGAGAGAATATCAAGAGCATAGGCTGAGTGTCTTGAGTATTTTGTATGAGTTGTATTTACACTATTCTAGGGTTTGAATAGGTGTTAAGTTTCTGTCCTCTCTAGAAGCTGTGAAGCAATAGAGAGTGGTTGCTTGATCGAAGCTGTGAAGTAAGATCAAGGGTACTCAAAGTGGTCTCTTTGAGTGTTTGTAAGGGATTGAGTGGTGTTCTCATACCTAAGTGGTTTCTTAGGTAGGAAGTCATTAGTAGAGTATAAGTTTAGGAGATTGTCAACGGGTTGTTGAGTCTGTAAATTATATCTACAAGTAGTGAATTCCATCCCTGGCTTGGTAGCCCCCAGAGTAGGTTGGTTGTAACCGAACTGGGTCAATAATTCTTGGTGTTATTTTACTGTTATTGCTGTCTATTATGTAGAGTGTGTTGTTGTGACATCACACCTTAACATCACACGTGTGATACCAGAATTTCAGGGCCTATTACAAGAAGATGACTACCTACTCGGAGGACGAGAAGCTGTTAATGCATTTTTTTCCAGGATAGCCTGGTTGCGGCTGTTGATATGTGATTTCGACCAAAGGTAAAAACCAAGAAGAAATCCAGTGGCACGTCGACGCCAAGGGCCTCTCAGGGTGGCGATCCGACACAAGCCAGAAAGACGCGTCAGAGAGATAGTGACAAGCCACGGCGTCGGAGGGAAAGCCAGGTGAAGGAGCAAGTTCCAAGTTCAAGGATAAGCATTTAGGCGGGAAAAGTTTGAAAATTCCAAGAACATGGGAAGTTGAAAGGATAATGGGGTGACACATGTCAGCACCATAGGAAACCTAGGCAGATGAACAGTTATTCTTTAGGCCTATATAAGGCATTGTATTTTCCATTTTTAGAGGTCGCATTTTTTCACATTGTAAAGGGAAAACACTCAAAGTACCAAGCTTAGAGAGAAACGAGTCCAATCCCACGAAAATGTACAATTGCGTCCAACTTTACTTAATGAAATTTACTATCAGAATTTAAGTTATTGTCCTTTTTTGCTTTCTGTTTTACCTTCCTTCCTTTTATTTTTTTAGCTTTGTTGATCATTCAAGCTTTACAAATTTTTACCAAAAAAGCAAGAAACTGCAAGACAACACAGACCTACGCTTCCAATTCCTTGTTCTGGGATTTGTAAGGCCGATCCCGCGAGTAAACCTGTGACGGAAGGCCAGCGGTTGTTCGCCCCGGGGAACAAATTGGCACACCCGGTGGGACCCGTGTAAATTGAGTGTATGTTTTTGCATAGTGGTAAGTTGGTAATACCACGTTCGAACGACGAGCCATCTTCGACTGAAAGTACGGTTATGACACAAACAACTGATGTTGGCTCTGGTACCGTGTCAGCGGTGTCGACTACCCCTAGTGGACCAACTGCGACGTCACGTCGACATGACCCAAAGCCAACAATGGCAGGGACTGCAGGGCAGTATATGCCTAGCATCACCATTCCCATACCTCGACCCTATGGGATGCCGACAGAGTTCATGTCGAGTTTGCACTCTACCGGCCCTTTGTTTGGGGAAAGTTCGTCCCCAGTGTTTTTGCCTTATCAGGGGGTAGGACATCTGTCGAACCAGATGGTTCAATCCCCTGGTTTTTTCTCTCAGTCCATACCAACATTTACCTCTAGTTCCATCGCGGTCATGAGGCAACAGATGGATGAGAGTAATCATGAGATCGTCCATATGTTAACTCAATATATGGGTACAATATTGAGGCCACTGATACAAGAGTCAATGTAGAGTTACCAACAACTGGAAACTCAAATGACACGTATAGGTGACTTTCTAGGCGCTCCTAGGGCTCAGGGTCGACAGACCCCACCGCCTCGACCGGAGACGCCCATTCGTCAGGATGAAGTCTTCGAAAAAACTATTGAACAACCCCGTGAGTTCGAAGAGATTCCTAGGAGGGTCCAAAGGCCTCCCGTGATGGTCCATAGGAACCAAGATCCGGACTTTGCGTCCAACAAGTTCGACAGGACGCCTTGGCTGGGGAACACGACTTGGAGGCCGTGGTCGAACGTATCATGGTTCGTAATGGGGCAAACCCAGGTCTTTGACGGCCAACATACACGTCCCCATTACCAAATTTTGTGTTACAAACGGAGTTACCCAGGGGTTGGAAGGTACCAAAGTTCACCAAGTTCGCTGGTGAGACTGAGGAGTCCACTGTCGAACACGTCGCTAGGTATCAAACCGAAGCAGGCGACATAGCAAACAATGAGGACTTAAAAATGAAATATTTCCCAAGTTCCCTCACGAAAAATGAATTTACGTGGTTTACCACGTTGCCCCCGCAATCCATCCACACGTGGTTACAATTAGAGAGATTTTTTCATGAACAATTTTATATGGGACAGTCGAAAATAAGTATGAAAGAGTTGGCGAGCATCAAACGCAAGGCCACAGAGTCAGTAGACCAGTACTCGAGCAGGTTTAGACTTTTGAAAGCACAGTGCTTTACATAAGTCCCTAAGCATGAATTAGTCGAAATGGCCGCCGGTGGTCTAGATTATTCGATCAGAAAGAAGTTAGACACGCAATATCTTAGAGATATGGCGCAGCTGGCCGATCGAGTTTGCCAAGTCAAACGATTAAAAGCTGAGAAAACCCAGTCTAACAGATATCGTGAAAAAGAAAAAGTGTCCTATGTGGCAGCGGACGAATATTCGTCCGACGATGAAGAATTCGTCGATGAAAGTGAGATCCACGTGGCTGAACTTAAGCCAGGACCTCCCTACACATGCAAAATTTTGAAACCATCCAACGGGAAAAACCCCGCCGAAACCGAAAAAACGGATAAATACGTCGCTAAAACTTATGCTTTTGATGTTTCCAAATGTGATGAAATATTTGATTTACTGATTAAAGATGGTCAAATAATTATTCCGCCTGGTTTAAAAGACCCCCCTCTAGAACAAAAGAAAAAGAGGGGATTTTGTAAATTTCATAATTTCCTTGGTCATAAAACAGCTCAATGTGTTCTTTTCAGGGATTTGGTGCAGAAGGCTTTGAAGGAGGGTCGACTCCAATTTGGCGAGAAGCCGAAGATGCAGGTTGACACTGACCCCCTGAAGGTCGAAGAAGCTTTGTACTCAGAAGTGTATGAATGTATGATGGTCGAGGCTACTGAAGGTCTTGACAAACAACCAATGGCTGAGGTGGTGGAGTACATGATGGTCGAAACTACTGAAGGTTCCAACAAGAAAGCTGAGGATAAACTCAAAGCAGTGTATCCCTAGGCTGGCGAAAGTTTAGAAGATTTTCAGGAGAATTGTAGGATAAGCGGGTCGAAGGCCGCAATATGCCCTAGGTGCAACGCTGTGTTCGACGAGAAAGCTGCTGAGAGGTATGTGGCAAGCAAGAGAGAAGTGCTGCTAGAAAACAAGCCACCTGTACCAAGGTTTGTATTTGACAAGGGTGGGGCTCCTCGTCGAAACGAGGAGTACAGCAAGTTGTTCCAAGAGGCACGACCCAAAATTTTTGTGCCTCCGTCAGACACCCCACAGGAAAGATGGATGGCACCAGTCAGCCAGAAAGGAAGTCAAAGACCAAAATGGAAGGCTCTAGATTTGTAAAAAGAGGCGAATGTCGCCGACAAAAGAGTCTAGCCAACAGGATATAGGGTGTCCCCTAACTACAAGGGAAGAAACCCCATGACTAGGACCCAGTGGAGGCGCTATCAGCGTAATAAGAAGGCTGAGAGAGAGGCTGCAACTTCACAAGTGAGGCCTGTCGAAACGTCTGGACAAAAGCACCAACACCAAAAAGGAAAATGGGTAGAAAAAGACAGAGTGGTGACAAACCAGACCATGGTTGTAACCGTGGACACATCAGGAGAGAAAGGGGTGGTGTCGACCTAAAGCTCACAATGCACTTCGCTGGTTGAAAGCAAAAAGGAACCAGAATATACTCCTCAGTCAGGTGAAGAGGAGCCAAAATATTCTCCTCAGTCGGATGACGAGTATGATCCATCACCTGAGGGAGATTTTGACGAGGACATGTACGAAGACACCAACGACGACACCTATGGCGAAGATTTTGTGCTGAATTGTGGTATCGTGTCGGTCCTACCAGCTGAGTATGGCGTGGTGTCTGAGATCTCTGAGGCAGAAGAAAATTTTATTCCTTGTGAAAATGTGGATGACAAGCCTCTATGTTATTATGAGATGAATAATGGTGTGGTCGAAGAACAAGCGGCTATGTTTGAACATCCTAGCCCTGGGATGATGTACCACTTGAAGCCGTTATTCATACAGGCGAAAGTTGACGGAGTGGCGGTCAACAAGGTGTTTGTGGATGGTGGAGCAACTGTGAATCTGATGCCCCACAATCTATTTAAGAAAATATGAAAGACGGAGGCTGACCTCCGACAGCATAACATGGTTTTATCCAACTATGAAGGCAAGACCAGTAACATCCTGGGGGTTATCCAAGTGGACTTGGCAGTAGGTACAACCAACGGGATGACACTCTTTATGGTCATCAATTCAAAAGCAAATTTCAATATGTTGCTGGGACGGGAGTGGATCCATGGAATTGGGGCAGTACCGTCGACAATGCACCAGAGATTGACCATTTGGAGAAAGGATGGCATCGTCGAAAATATTGAGGCAGATCAAAGTTACTACAAAGTTGACGAAGCCAAGGGTAACAAGAAGTATTTTGACCAACACTTAGCAAATGTGGCGCCTTATGATGACGGGTCAGGTTCCTACACCTCTGTCGACACGGGTGGCGTCCTGAACCTAGACCCCGACTATGGGTTCATCTGGGATGCTGCCGACGAAGCCATGGAGCCAATGGAAATTCCACCAACGGGGTGGCCCACGGTCGGCAAAAATGACTGCTGAGTCAGAAAGCATGACCCAGATTTCGGCCTACTTGGCTGAAAACAGAAGGATGTCGGCACTTGAAAAAGACAAATCACCACGAATAGTTAAGGGAGCCGACTGTGATACATAAACAGGTGGCCCACAAGACCAATAAGAAGCTTTAGAAAGCCAGAGGCTAGATTATATTTATGACGATGAGCCTTTAGGGTTTGAGAAAGACCCAAATCATGAGCTGCAGAAAATGAAAGCGCAGGACCCGCTTGAGGAGGTTGACTTAGGGGATGGGGCAACCAAAAGACCCAAATATGTGAGTGCCAAAGTGGGGCCAAAAATGAAGGCCAAGATGGTTAAAGTATTAAAAGAGTACAAGGATTGCTTTGCCTGGGATTATGGCGAAATGCCTGGTTTGAGTCAGAGCGTAGTGGAGCATCGACTTCCAATCCAGCCAGGTAAGAGGCTAGTAAAGTAACAACCTCGACGCTTCGCCCCTGAAGTCACGTCGAAGATCAAGCAAGAGATTGAAAGATTGCTCAAAAGTCGGTTCATCAGAACTGCAAGGTATGTCGAATGGATAGCAAACATAGTACCCGTTATCAAGAAAAATGGAACCCTTCGAGTTTGCATCGACTTTAGGGATTTGAACAAAGCTACCCCTAAAGACGAATATTCGATGCCTGTGGCAGAGATGCTGGTCGACTCAGCCGCAGGATTCGAATATTTGGGCATGCTCGACGGCTACTCCGCTTACAATCAAATTCTCATAGCCGAAGAGGATGTCTCTAAAACTGCGTTTCGATGCCCTGGAGCTTTGGGGACATATGAATGGGTTGTGATGCCTTTTGGGATGAAAAATGCTGGGGCAACCTATCAAAGGGCTATGAATGCTATATTCCATGACTTTATTGAGAATTTTATGCAGGTATACATTGATGACATAGTCATAAAATCGTCATCAGAAGATGGTCACCTCGACCACCTTCGACGCTCATTCGAGAGAATGAGAAAATATGGATTAAAAATGAATCCACTAAAATGTGCCTTTGGTGTTCATGCAGGGGACTTTCTGGGATTCGTGGTCCACAAGAGAGGCATCGAGATCAACCAGAACAAGACGAAGGCAATCTTGGATCTCAAGCCTCCGACGACAAAGAAACAACTCCAGTCTTTGTTGGGGAAGATAAACTTCTTGAGGAGGTTCATCTCGAACCTAAGTGGCAAGACGAAAGTGTTTTCACCACTGCTCAAGACTAAGAAGGAAAGTGAGTTCCGTTGGGGACAGGAGCAGCAGGAGGCTTTCGGCGCAATTAAGGAGTACCTTACAAAGCCTCCGGTCCTATTACCACCTAGTATAAATAAAAGCATGAAGTTGTACATTGTCGCGTCGGATACGACCATAGGTAGTATGTTAGCACAAGAGGATAGTAGTGGCGTCGAAAGACCCATTTATTACCTTAGTAGGATGTTGATAGATGCTGAAACTAGGTACACTACGATTGAAAAGTTGTGCCTATGCTTGTACTTCTCATGTATGAAATTAAAGCAATATATTAAACCAATTGATGTTTATGTTTCGTCGCATTTTGATGTTATTAAGCATATGTTGTCCAAGCCTATTTTGCATAGTCGAATTAGGAAATGGGCACTAGCATTAACTGAGTTCTCCCTGACATACGTCCCTTTGAGGGCGATGAAGGGTCAAATAGTCGCAGACTTTATTGTCGATCACGCGTTAGTCTAAACGTCGATACATAGTATCGACATCGCTCCGTGGAAATTGTACTTTGATGGATCAAACCATAAAAATGGGGCAGGTGTTGGAATCCTAATAATATCCCCACAAGGTGTCCCGACCACATTTAAATGCAAAGTTGATGGCAAATGCTCAAATAATGAGGCGGAGTACAAAGCCTTAATCATCGGTCTCAAAATACTCAAGGATTTGGGAGCCAGAGAGGTCGAGATAAGGGGAGATTCAGAATTGGTGATTAAACAAATCACAAGGGAGTACAAGTGCGTGAAAGAGCATCTTTTGAGCTACTTCTCGTTGGCGAAACGTTTGTTAGAACATTTCAAAGTCGTCAACATTTCGCATGTGCCAAGGGTAGAAAACCATAAAGCTAATGAATTAGCACAGATTGCCTCTGGTTATAAAGTGTCGGAAGGTAAGCTGAGAGATTTCATCGAAACTAGGGAGAAGATGGTGTCAAACGTACATCTACCATCAAGTTGGTCGATGTCCAAGGATTCGAAGAGTCTGGTCGAAGGTTTAGGAAGTTATAAGGTTTTTGTTAACAATATGTCACCCTCAGATTGGCAAAAACCAGTCATGGAGTATTTGGAGAATCCGTTAGGCAATACTGGTAGAAAGACTAAGTACAGAGCAATGAGTTATGTCCTTATGGGGAATGAGTTATTGAAGAAAACTCCAGAAGGAGTATTGCTCAAATGCTTAGGAGACACTGATGCCTATTTGGCAATTTCTGAAGTTCATAGTGGGACTTGTGGAGCTCACCAAGTTGGCCACAAAATGAAATGGCTTTTGTTTCGACAAGGTGTCTACTGGCCCAGCATGCTCAAGGATTGCATAGATTTCGCGAAAGGGTGCCAGGATTGCCAGAGACATGCAAATATTCAGCATGTACCAGCCAGTGAGCTGCACGTTATTGTCAAACCATGGCCATTTCGAGGTTGGGCTTTGGATGTAATAGGAGAGATTCGGCCAGCTTCGTCGAAGCAGCAAAGATTCATCCTCGTGGGAATAAACTATTTCACGAAATGGATAGAGGATGTGCCTCTGGTGAAGGTGGATCAAGAGACCGTGATAGACTTCATCCAGAATCATATCTTGTATAGATTTGGGATACCTGAGATAATCACGACAGATCAAGGCTCTTTGTTTGTGGGGCAGAAGATGCAAGAGTTTGCGGCAAAAATAGGTTTCAAGTTGGTTACCTCGACGCCATACTATGCTCAGACGAATGGTCAGGTCGAAGCAGCTAACAAGGTAATAATTGGGCTAATCAAGAAGCACGTTGCAAAAAATCCAAAGAACTGGCATAAGACATTATGTCAAGTTTTATGGGCTTGTCGAACATCACCCAAGGAGTCGACCAATTCGACTTCATTCCGTTTAACCTTCGGGCATGACGCCGTGCTACCAGCAGAAGTATGCCTGCAATCAGTTAAAGTACAATGACAATATGAGATTCCATTGGAACAATATTGGGAAATGATGCTAGACGAACTCGTGGACTTAGACGAGGAAAGGATGGTAGCTTTAAATGTCTTGTTGCGCCAGAAGGCCCAAGTCGCCAAGGCGTACAACAAAAGGGTCCAAGAGAAAACCTTCGCTGTAAATGACTATGTTTGGAAAGCGGTGTTGCCCATGGATCGACGAGATCGGACGATGGGAAAATGGTCACCTAACTGGGAGGGACCATTTCAGGTGACTCGAGTGTTTAGTAACAACGCGTACGAAGTACAAGAGTTGGGCATGGACCAACGAGTCTTAAGAGTAAATAGGAAATATTTAAAGAAATACATACCTATGCTACAAGAGATTCACATCAAAACATAGCTTTCTCGTTGATTAAAAGGCCAAAATAGGCTAAGGGGCCAAAAATGGCTTACAAAATGTTGTTACATCAATTCGACATACAAGCTAAGGAAACTCAGGGAATCTAGACTTAAAGTCTTCAAAGAGGTTCTTCTCATGAACAATCTTGCTCTCGAGGAGCACCTTTCTTCTCTGCATGCGGCTAATAGCGTCCTTGATCTTCATAGCCACTTCCACGTGAGAAATTCCTTGAGCTACCTCGTGGTCGATGGTTTCTTGAGAGGGAAGAGGCTCAGCTGAGTCTAAGGAGGCTTTTTGTTGTTCAACCTCAGCAATCTTTTTCGTCAGCTTTGTTATTTGGGCTTAATATTCAGATATCTGCTAGTCGAAGGCTTGACGCTTGTCGGAGCGCTCCTGTTTTTTGCTTTCGAAGTCTCCAAGCTTCTGTTCACAAATTGAACTTAGGTACCACTCACGTTTCATATCATTATGTCGAAGCCGAATCTGAGCGTCGGCCTGATGACTCATAGAAAGATCTTTGGCCAACTGAGTAAAGAAGGCTTCGAACTCGATCAGGTACGTGACCATGGGGGCAGGAAGCTGGAATTCAGAAATTTCATCCAAAAGCTTGAAGACGTCGTTGGCTATGGCAGCTTCTTCGGCGACAGCCGCCAGGAATTGTTCCTCAAAAAGATAGGACCGCAAATGTTGAAGTTTGAGATTGAAAGAGGCATCTAATTCTGGAGTTGGGATGGTTGTCGAACTGGTAGGCTGAATCTCTTCAGTATCTTGGCGAAGTTTGTGTAGCGCCTTCAGGGTCGATGCTGGATCTGTTTTCTTGGCTGCCAAGAGTTCCTCTAGAGTAAGGGTTTTGTGTTCTCTCTGGGCCATGTTCAGGGGCTTGGAAGTTCTCTCCGACTTCAGTAGTGGTGATGACATGCGAAGGATTGATATTCTCCCCAAGAGTTGCACCATCATGCTCAAGGTTGTCAGTGTGGGAAGGAGGCGTCTTCGCCACCAAGTTTTCCTCTGACACGGGTATCTGGAATTCATCAATTTTCTGAGGGCTTGGCGTGATAGTGATGCTAGTAGTAGTGGCGTCGGCGACCAGTTCAGTGTCGCCAATACCAACAGTGGTCGAAGTGACCACATTTTCCTACAAAGCAAAATGCAAGTGAGATTTTTCACCCTAAGGTCATCTAAGGTGCTAAAATGGAAAAGGTAAGTACCTGCACAGGGTGAGGAGTTGTTGTCTTGGGAGGGACGGCAGTAGGGATTGGCTAAAAAACATCTTCAAGATTTCTTGGGACAACCGGGGCCACTGTCGAAACGCCGGTTCTCGAAGGTGTCCTCTGTGTTATAGCCTTTTTCTTCCTCACCGAAGGCGTGGATGGAGGGGATGCTGGAGCCGTTGCGATGAAAACTCAAGAGTGAGTACTCTCATTCGACTCAGTTCTTTCAGGAGAAGGTGCTTTCTCAGAAGCCTGTGTGGAAATACTGTCAGACGGGGAAAAGACAAAGAAGCAGGATAAGAAAATAAAATATACCTGTGAAGTGGTGGTCCTGGGTTTTTTAGCAGGCCTAGTGGAGGTCGACGCGGCAGCTCTTTCCGGTTTACGTCCCTGAAAACAAAGCTGAAACAGTTTAGTTTAAACCCACAGACGAAACAAAATCAAAGTCCAGAAGCTACCTTTGTGGAAGGGTCTTCTGTGGGGTTGACATCTGTAACAGAGGTCGCGGTCGATGATTTAGGAATTCCACCAGCCATAGAAGCAAAAGCGTCGACCATATTCTCCAAGAAAAAATTTGGAGTGAAGGTTTGAGCCTGATACTCCGACCATCAGGCGTCGAATTCTTGAGTGGTAAAAAACGAAGGCTGGAATACAAATACCGGCAATTTAAGATGTTGAGTGGCTCTAATGAACCTCATGCAAGCTCTATGACCCTCCAGGGCCAAGCGTTAGCCGGATCGTACTATATCGTTAGAATGTTTTACCAGCGATTTCGGCAACATTTGGCTCAAGCCAAATTGGCGGGCTACCAAATTTGGCTGATAGTTCATAAAACCATAGCCAGTGCTGCCCGTGTCGATCCGGAAGGATATCATGGTAGGAGTAAGAAACGCCCGCCATATAGAGTTCGACTGCGCAGCAGCTTTGGGGGAACCCCCAGGGAATGGATTTCTAAACCATTCAGGGCCAAACTTACGCTCCACAAACGGCGCCATGTCTGGGACAAAAGAAGTGGTCTCGACAAACATAGTAACACACCTCATTAGGAGGGTTTGCTTCGGAGTTTCTTGGGTAGTCTTCAGAGCAAGACGCATTTCTTCGACAGAGCATTCTCTGTTCAGATGTTC
Source organism: Lathyrus tuberosus (assembly GCA_022829125.1). Classification (NCBI taxonomy): domain Eukaryota; kingdom Viridiplantae; phylum Streptophyta; class Magnoliopsida; order Fabales; family Fabaceae; genus Lathyrus; species Lathyrus tuberosus. The sequence goes on from JALAZF010000084.1 coordinate 229,457, forward strand.
CATTGTCGCGGAAGCTGGATATCCTAACTTGTGTTCAAAAGTGGCGTTGAGCCAATGCTGCAACAGCCACATAGGCCCTGAGATGTTTAGAGCCTTGGTGGTCTTGTGGAGGAGTTTTAGCCTCATGGCCGACAGGCCAAGAGAATGGTAGAGAGAGGCTAGCAGAAGCTTGGCCAAAGGTATCTGTCGTCCTTCATGAATTTGAATGGCCAGACTAATAAAACTTTTGGCTATTTGTAAGGAGCCAGGACAAAACATGTAGTACGACAACCATAATGTCAGGAAAGCAATATGCTCCTCATCAGAGACTTCTTTGGAGCGCTTGTCATGATGATCTTCAATATAGTTCTGGAAGCTGGCACGTTCGAAGTCGAAAGCATGGTCGGTCTCCAGGGTTGGGTCGAACGTCTCACCCTGTGGCGAAAGGCCAGTAATGGCCGCCACGTCGAAAAGTGTTGGTGTGAACATGCCACAGGGGAGGTGGAATGTGTTGGTCGATCCTTCCCAGAAGTACATTGACGCAAGTAGCAGACAAGGGTTGACCCTGTGAGCAGTTCTGGAGAGTTGGATGGCGTCGAAAATGCCATATTCTTTCCACTGCTTGCTACATTTACTTTCAACTCTATCGAGCTAGGCAATATAATCTTTGTTACCTGGGGTAGGCATGGATCGGAAAACTCAAGACTTAGGTGCCATAAACTTGAGATCTAAAGTACCGCCTTTCTCGAAAGCCGGTGGAATTGTTTGGTCGAAGCAAGGAAAGAACTTTTGGAGTTCTTATGGATTAGGTCTGTTGTCCGAAAGAGGGCCATGGAAACCACAAAGCTTGTTCTCCACCGCGAAGGGGATAACCATCTGGCGGCGCCAGTTAGCTACCACCGTCTCGTCAGCGGATAACGGTTGAGGAATGGGACGGAGTGTTTCCACTTCAGAAAGCACATACGCAACTGGATTGTTACCAGTGGTTTGAGGAATGGAAGTGGTAGCAGTGTTTGACGAAGCCATCTATAATATAAGAAAATTCAATGCTCTGGAAAAGTCTACTCTACCCTTACTTATGATTTTGCCACAATCCTAAATTAGGGGCAATTTAAGTCCAAAGTTTACTTTTTCCAACCTAACTAGCATTTGAAACCGGCATTTTATCTGGTTATGCAATTTTATGCCTATTATTTTAGTTTAGTAACCGGCTTTGCTCTCATTTGGTTGATATCCAACATAATTTATTCAACTTTTTGTATTACATTTCACACTTTTCAATACTTTTCATCATTTCTCTCTCCTTCTTATCTGCCCTCTCTGCACAACAGCAGAACCTTTCAATCTCTCATCTTTCTCTCTCATTTATTCCTCTTCTGCTTTTTTCTCTTCTCTATGCCTCTCTCTTCCTCTTCTCCTTTCTTCTGTCATCCACTGTCATCTTCTTCTCCTTCCTCGCTTCCTACTGTAACAACAACAACCTCTTTTTTTGAAAAAAACTAAATTCTTCATTTCTCAAACCTTTGTGTCTCAACTCTCTCTTAAAAAATCAAAACAATAATCACAAAAAACATATTTCTCTGATCGCGATTGAGGGAATTTTATGGTGTAACGGGTTTGTGGTTGTCGGAGGCGAACGTGGTTCTGCACGGCGGTAGTCGTGTCGGAGACGGAAGGGTGCAGACGGACTTCGGTTGCTGGTTATTTCTTTTCGTCGATTTTTAGCTTCTATTTTCTTTTTTTTTTATTTTTAATGTTTGGTTTTGATTGAAATTGATGACATAGGGATAATATAAGGTTTGGTTGTGTTATTGTTTGTGTAAAAGAAGATAAATGGAAGGTTATTATTGTTTCAAACTCAGATCTGGAATTTGTTATTGTTGCTTCCTACTCAGATCTGGAATTTAGCCAGGTATTCTCTCATTATTAGATTTTTGTTATGAATATTTGTTGTTAGTTTTCACATAAAGATTGTTAAAATTGTAAGTTGTTTTACATATGTATAAATTTTGTTAACTAAAAGTGCTTGCTCATATGCAGATCTGTCAAAAACGTATATATTGGTTTCATAAGCTCAACTTCAGACATATTGGATAGGCATCGGTCATAAAATATATGGAAGGTATTGATGTGCATTACCGGCAGTGATTCAAGGGTTTTTCTATTTCATAATTATCACATTATTTCAATGCTTTCACATGCCTTAATATGAATTTTTGTCCTGTTCATGTTTTTTGTCAAGATATATATTGTTGTTCTTAACTGCTCAATATGTTCTCATTCAACATATTTTTTTCTACGAATAATATTTGATCTCTTTGTACATGTGTTTTTTCAAATGCACATTCAAAGTCACATAACCTACAAACCGCAGAGATGATCTCTTGAGAACTATCCAGGTCGGAATTATCGGAATCTTTGGCACACCGATCTCTTGAGAACTATCCAGGTCGATACTCACTACTAGAAAATTCGTTTTTAGTGACCGATTTAGTGACCGAAATATTTTGGTCACTGTGGCCACCGAATTAGCCACCAAAATTTGATATCCATGAGTAAATTTTTAGAGATCACTAAATCGGTCACTAAATAAAAATTAGCCACCGATTTAGAGACCAAAATTTTGTGACCAACTATTCGGTCTCGAAAAAATATTTTTATATAATATTTAGTTTATATAAAAAATTTAGAGACCAAAATTTCGGTCACTGATATTTTTGTTGTTTTTTTTCTTTATTTTTTAATCCTCTTTAATATGTTACTATTTCTCTCCCAATTTTTTAAAAGATTTTAATTCTTTTTTTAATAAAAGATTCTTCTTTTTATTATTTTAACAAATAAAACAAATAATTATATAAATAATTCTGCTTTTTTATTTTTATATATGCATAAAAAGTGAATTTTATTTTCATTATGCAATTTTTATATGTGCATAATGAAATTAAATTAATAAAATCAAATTATATTTTTATTATATTCAATTAAATTAAATAATAATTAGTAATTTTCTAAATATTATTTAATTTTTTTATATTTTTTATATGTATATATATTTAAATATAGAGAATATAACAAATGATGTTTAGTGGTCTAGTGGTAAGACATAATTGAAATAGCTAGAGGTAATGGATTCGATTCCCAAGTTTGACACCTTTTTATTTTATTTTTTGAAAAAAGAACACAAAAATCGGTCACTAAATTCGGTCACAAAATCGGTCTCTAAATTTCGGTCACTAAATTCGTCGCAAAAGCTTAGCGACTAGCACTTTTACAACCGAAAAATGATGGTCTCTAAATTGGTCGCAAAACGCTATAGTGACCGATTTTTAAGCTTTTTCGGTCTCTAATTCGGTCACTAAAAGCAAGTTTTCTAGTAGTGACTCCATGTAAGCACACTTTTATTGTCAATGTCACTCTTCTATTCTCCATTAATGTCTTGTAATTGTAATTACTCATTTCGTTTGTGAAATTTAATTCTCTGCAGATTGCTGTTTCGCGCTGTGGTGGTATGTGATCTGAAACTTTCTCTTACTGAAGTTGAGCGAATTAATTCATATGTTGTTGTTTTAAATATGATAATGATTTCTTTTCACTCTGTGATTCTGAATTTTTGTTTTCTGTTTCTACTATTTTAATTGATGATTCTGGATTTTAGATATTGGATATGCATTAACCATTTTGATTTTGATTTGTTTCCAAATGTAAATTTGTTGGTGTTGATCATTTTTATGGTGTTGACCATTTTTCAGGACACCGATACTTCATGAGGCCTAATGAATCACTTCGTAATATACAGTGACTTAGTTTGTTATTGACATGCTTATACCTGACTAATTTGTTATTTTAATTTTTAATTTGCTTGCAGATATACTATTTTGATGCTCTTACTTTATTAATTCAGTGTTCTCACTTATCCCATGCCTTGGTTGGGTGGACAAGGAATAGTTGGGGTTAAAATTGGCTATTGAAATAATATGTGTTATATTAGCAATGTTTTATTAAGATGGATTATAATGTGTGTTCTGCAATTTTTTATAAACACCATATATTTGTTTCTGAAACTTTTCAGTTATTAAAGACATTTCCAAATGCAGCAAAATATGTCAAGAGTAATCTCCATTGATTTTCTCTATTCCTTTTCTTAAATTAAAGAAATAACTACCTTTATGTATTTATTTATTTCTATTTTCGTGTAGCACTTGTGAGCTTTGGAAAAGTTACTCCAGAACAAAAGCAAGAAGTTGAGATATCTGGGTTGATAATTTATTCATGGGATGAATTTTTTTGTTTTATAATCCATCTTTTGTATCATTTGCTAGAATTGAAAATCCACTATTTAAAGCTACTGGAGGTGTGTTTGGACTTGGGAATAGGCAGTATGAGCTTTCTAATAAGGTTTGGATTCAATTCCTTATGCATTCTTGTGGTTTTCTTAGCTTTGACTATAATAATGGTGTGTTCTTATTTGATGTGTTTCACTTAACTCAGGCCTGTGTCATTCAACGCAGGTGGCAAAGGTAGTAGATGCTAAGCTTCTTGAGCAATGTATAATCATTTTGATCACATTTGCCTCTTTTTTGAATTTGATGTCGGACTTCAATTTGATATCTAGCTTACATTTAAGAATAGAAAAGTGTCTGCAATTATTCAATTTTTACCAACCTGTATCTTTGACTTGCATGAATTCCATCTGTATGTTTTTGTCACTCTTATGTACAATGTGCATTGTATGGCTGATGTTTCATATCACTATAAGAATGATTATACTAGTTGGTTTGGATAAATGTTAGTTGTTTAATACTATTAAATTATGTTATGTTTTAAGCAATAATGTATTGAGACCCACAATTTGAATTATTAAGTATGACAGATCTACAAAGACTAAAATACAGGCTATAATGCATTGAGACCCACAATTCAAACTATTAATTTTGTAATATATCTTAAAAATGATTGATGATTTTATATCCATTTAAATTTTTTTATTACTACTTAAAATTGTAATAAATGATATTTACTCTTTTACTTAATCTTAAGTTTTCTATTTTATTATAAATTCTTAATAAATATTCATATATAAATTTATAATTTAGCATCAAAAAAAGGTATATAAAATTATAATAATTGTAAAAAATTATTGTTAAAGTATATTCATTTATTTATCTTTAATAAATAATTATGAATGCTATTTATAAAATAATTATTATTATTGCATTCAATCGAAAAATTGATAACAATAAAAATAAAATAAAATTGAAAAAACTCAATACAACATTAAATATTTAAATAATTTTTTCTTCAATTTTAAAGTTTGAATTGAAGCAAAAAAAATTAATTTTGTTAATTATTAAAATGTTTTTTTAATTATCGTAATACATATAAACGAAGTTAAATATAACTCTCACATGTGTTTTTATAATATTAATAAATTTTATATAAATATATTCAACAATTTCAATAAGACGGTTTATTAATACTATTATTTTATTTTAAAATATGAAAAATTAAATATACACATATTAATATAATAATTATATTTTCAAAATATTAATAAATAAAATAAATCAAAAAAATATATTGAACATATTTTTTTTAAAATATGTATAAAAATTAGGTGATACTTATAATACGGAAGCGTGATTTGAAATTGTAATATTTATTAAAAAATAATTGTTTTATTAGCATAAAATTATAAAATTAATAATTCATTTAATTTAACATTAAATAATTTCTTGCATCACATAACTCTTATTGAATACATTTTATTAAGTATTAAATAGTTATAAAAAATATGGATAGATTCAACAATTCATTCTTGAAATGATTCCAATTTCCATTTTTAAAATTTTAAAGTAAGTTTCAAAAATTAGTGTTACGTGGAATTTTTGTCAGTAATATTGATTCCAATACAATTAAAATGTGTTATTCATAAATTGATTAATAATTTTAATAAATGTGTATCACAAAAATGTATTATTTCATGATAGTTAATAAATATCATTTAATTTGATCAATTTTATTACCATTCAATTTTTTATCATTCACTTTCATAATAGCCATTATAATGATTTGGATAGTAAATGATTTTAAGGCTAATAATTTTTGTGAGAGCATAGACTTAGTCAACATTCTAATTTAATTAAATGTTTTTATGCTAATGATTTGTATTAAATAAATTTTAAAATTATTTCTTTTAAAAAGAATATAATGAGTATAAGAAGTTTTTGTTACGTGAAATTTTATTGATTATTAATAATTTTAATAAATGTGTATCATAAAAATGTATTATTTCATGATAGTTAATAAGTATCAATTAATTTGATCAATTTTGTTACCATTTAATTTCTTATCACTCATTTTCATAATAGCCATTATAATGATTTGGATAGTAAATGATTTTTAAGCTAATAATTTTTGTAAGAGAATAGACTTAGCCAACATTCTAATTTAATTAAATGATTTTATGACCAATAATTTGTATTAAATAAATTTTAAAATTATTGCTTTTAAAAAGAAAATAATGAGTATAAGAAATTTTTCTTTTAAAATAAAATTAATGATCTTTTTACAGTTAGTTTTAGTTTATAAAAGGTCATAAAAATAACTTTATATTTTACTAAATCCTTTATTTAATATAAATATCTAATAATATGGTTTATAACTGATGCGTAATACATGAAATATTATTGTATTATATATTGTAAAGATTATAATTATTGTAAGAAATTTTCAGGTAAATCAATATCTACTCAATCATCTTTATTTACGTGTGCCATACGAATAATTTTATACGGGAAACAACTTTACTATTTATACGAATAATTTGTAATTGCTATAAACGGAAACAACTTTACTTTTGATTTAAATAATTTAATAAATATTTTCAAAAAAATAATTATTATTATATACGGAACAAAATAATAATTTAATACATTGTTGAAAAAGTATACATATTATTTCACTACTCCATTTAACTTAAATAACAACTATGCTATATATTATTTTATATTGATGATATGTATTAATATCTTAGTTGTCAGTTAAGTATAACATTCACATAATTTGGTATGTATTAATATTTTAGTATAATAATTTTTATCCAAATATTTTTTTAAATATTTTTAAAATAAATGTTCAATAAATTAAATAAATATGAAATTGGATTTTGATTGTTATAAACGGACACAACTTTAATTTTGATTCAAATTTTTTTATATACGAAAAAAATATTATTTTTATAAATGAGCACAACTTTAATTTGGATTCAAATTTTTTTATATACAAAAAAATATTATTGTTATAAGCGGGCACAACTTTAAATTTGATTCAAATTTTTTTATATACAAAAAAAAATATTATTGTTATAAACGGGGACAACTTTAATTTTGATTCAAATTTTTTTATATACGAAAAAATACTATTGTTATAAACGGGCACAACTTTAATTTTGATTCAATTTTTTTATATACGAAAAAAATACTATTGTTATAAACGGGTACAACAATAATTTTGATTCAAACTTTTGTATATACGAAAAAATAATATTGTTATAAATGGGGACAACTTTAATTTTGATTCAATTTTTTTATATACGGAAAAAATACTATTGTTATAAAGGGTCATACTTTAATCTTGATTCAAATTTTTGTACATACAAAAAAATACTATTGTAATAAACGGGCACAAGTTTAATTTTATTCAAATTTTTTTATATACGAAAAAAATAATATTGTTATAAACGGGCACAACTTTAATTTTGATTCAATTTTTTATATACGGAAAAAATATTATTGTTATAAACGGGCCCAACTTTAATCCTGATGCAAATTTTTGTATATATGAAAAAATAATATTGTTATAAACAGACACAAGTTTAATTTTGATTCAATTTTTTTTATATACGGAAAAAATAATAGCTATTGTTATAAATGGGCACAACATTAATCTTGATTCAAATTTTTTTATATACGAAATAAATACTATTGTTATAAACGGGCACAACTTTATTTTTGATTCAATTTTTTTTATATACGGAAAAAATAATATTGTTATAAACGAGCCCAACTTTAATCTTGATTCAAATTTTTGTATATACGAAAATTACTATTGTTAAAAATGGGCACAAGTTTAATTTTTGATTCAATTTTTTTTATATACGAAAACCAATATTATTGTTATAAACGGGCACAACAATAATATTGATTCAAATTTTTGTATATACGAAATAATACTATTGTTATAAACGGACATAACTTTAATTTTGATTCTATTTTTTTTATATACGGAAAATATACTATTGTTATAAACGGGCCCAACTTTAATCTTGATTTAAATTTTTGTATATAAGAAAAAATATTATTGTTATAAACGGACACAAGTTTAATTTTGATTCAATTTTTTTATATACGGGAAAATAGTATTGTTATAAATGGGCACAACTTTAATTTTGATTCAAATTTTTTTATATACGAAATAAATACTATTGTTATAAACAGACACAACTTTACTTTTGATTCAATTTTTTTTATATACGGAAACAACTTTACTGTTCATTCAATTATTTTGTATATATAGTGTCAAAACAAAACTAATATTTCTATACGGAAAAGAAAATACATTGTTGATTAAAATATTTTTATATACGAAAACAATTACAATTGTTATAAACGGGAACAACTTTACTATTGGTTCAAATATTGAATAATAGAAATTTATCGACCATTATATTCTCTCTTATAACATAATTGTCTTATTTGTTAAAAAAACCTAAACGATTAATTTATCTAATACAAGTTTCATTAGTTTTGTTAATCATATTATTATTTATATTGTTGTTTACCTTTCATCTTCTACATGTATTACTATTTCAACTTAAATTTACTATTATTTTTAAGTTTTTTTTTCTATTTTCAACTTTCAACCTAAACGATTAATTTTTTGTTTAATATTTTCAATCATCATTGCATTATTTGAATTTATATCAATAATTAATCTAATTCTTTCTTTTACAACTCACAACAATTTCTTATACATACCAATACAAATTTTTAATTTCAATCATATCTATTTTTATAATTTTACCATTTTTTTCAAATTGATTAACAATTACGTGTTCATAACATAAAATTCTCGAACAGACGTGCCCGTGCGAATGCACGGGTTAGTTACTAATTTTGAGAGAAAAGAAATGCAAAAGGTATTCTGAGACTGAGGCCAAGAGCGTTTAAGAGAAGAACGTAGGTTGGGTTTCAAGAACAGAAAACAAGTTTGAAGAAGTTATGAAAAATGGTGAAACGGTTTTGGGAAAGGCTATTTAGAAGTCACATGCAAAAGATGAAAGATCACCAAGGCTTTGCAACTTCTGAAAGTGAGTGGGAGTTAGTTTCGAGGCCCATAACTCAGACGAGACTAGCCATCATGGCGTTTTTCTTGGAAATCGTGGTATGGGATTGCCATCATCATGTCAGACGGCGCTTGCACGTGTTTTAGGAGAAGACAAAGCGTTGGCGAATGTGTCGAAGAAAACCCGTCGAAATCCCGCAAGCAAACCAAAAAGCCAGATTTCTCAATCGACGTAGTACTTAGTCGAAACTGGCCTTTTGGGGGAGCAACTTGTTGACAGGTGATTTCGACCAAAGGTAAAAAACAAGAAGAAATCCAGTGGCACGTCGACGCCAAGGGCCTCTCAGGGTGGCGATCCGACACAAGCTAGAAAGACGCGTCGGAGAGATGGGGACAAGCCACGGCGTCGGAGGGAAAGCCAGGCGAAGGAGCAAGTTCCAAGTTCAAGGATAAGCATTTAGGCGGGAAAAGATTGAAAATTCCAAGAACATGGGAAGTTGAAAGGAGAGTGGGGTGACACGTGTCAGCACCATAGGAAACCTAGGAAGATGAACAGTTATTCTTTAGGCCTATATAAGGCATTGTATTTTCCATTTTTAGAGGTCGCATTTTTTCACATTGTAAAGGGAAAACACTTAAAGTACCAAGCTTAGAGAGAAACGAGTCCAATCCCGCGAAAATGTACAATTGCGTCCAACTTTACTTAATGCAATTTACTTTCAGAATTTAAGTTATTGTCCTTTTTTGCTTTCTGTTTTACCTTTCCTTCCTTTTATTTTTTACGCTTTGTTGATCATTCAAACTTTACAACTTTTTACCAAAAAAGCAAGAAACTGCAATACAACACAGACGTACGCTTCAAATTCCTTGTTCTAGAATTTGTGTGGCCGATCCCGCGAGTAAATCTGCGACGGAAGGCCAGCGGTTGTTCGCGCCGGCGAACAGCGGCATCCCTGGAATGGTACATGCAGCTTGAAAGGGGTCGTATCCGCAGTTGGCATGAATTGGCTGAGGCATTTGTTAGACATTATCAGTATAACACAGATATAGCTCCCAATCGTATACAATTACAGAGCCTTTCACAAAGGAACAACGAACGCTTCAAGGAATACGCCCAGAGGTGGCGTGAGTTGGCTGCTAGGGTTCAACCTCCCATGGTGGAGAGGGAATTGATTGATATGTTCATGGCCACTCTTCAGAGGCCATACTATGAAAGATTAGTAGGTTGTTTATCTGCTAGGTTCTCAGATTTGGTTCTAGCCGATGAAAGCGTGGAGAGCCGAATTAAGTCTGGAAAGATACTGACCAACGATGGATCCTCATATGGAGGAGGTAAGAAACCATACGCTGAGAATTATAAGAAGAAAGAAGGGGATGCAAGTTCTGTTTCATCTTATCATGGTAAAGGAAGATCTCGTCAGAACTATACCCAACAGGTTGCTTCCGTGGCCATCCCGGTTGTGCCTCAGCAACAGAGGAATGTTCCTAACTAGTATCAGAATAGGCAGAGGAGTGTTGTAAGGCATTTTGATCCTCCACCTATGCCATATGCACAGTTGCTACAACATTTACTGCAGTTACGCTGTGTTGAGCTCCGTACTTTAGCCCCACCTACTGGGAAACTACCACCGGGATATGACGCTAATGCACACTGTGATTTTCATTCTGGTGCCCCGGGGCATACAATTGAAAAATGTAGAGCTTTTCACCACAAAGTGCAGGATTTGGTGGATTCGAAAGCCATAAACTTCACCAATGATACTCTGAATGTTATCCAAAACCCTATGCCAAATCATGGTTGGGCAAGGGTTAATGCTGTAGAAGATGGGGAACCTTTGAATCTGATAGTTGATGTGAATGAGCTGAAGACTCCTTTGTCGGTGGTTAAAGAAAGATTGTTGAAAGGGGGAGTATTTCCCGGGTGCACAGATGGTTGTCCAGAATGTTTGCTACAATCTGAGGGTTGTGCTTTGCTAAAGTCAGGTATCCAGAAGTTGATCAATGATGGGCAGTTACAATTCGACTGGGTTAACAGTCAGGGGAAGGTTGTTGATGAGGGGGATGACATTGCCATAATATTCATTCCATACAAAACAATTAATATATCAGCACCGGCAAGGCCAACGCCTGTTATCATCACTGTCCCAGGACCATTACCTTATGAGAGTACCAAGGTCGTCCCATGGAATTATGGGGATGAGGTGTTCTGTAATGGAAAGAAGCAGGAGCTAGTAGGGCCGTCAGTTATGGGTTCAGGAATCGAAAATACTGTTGAGGCTGGAGCTATCACAAGGAGTGGTAGGGTTTTTTCTCCATCTAATGACCAAGTGGGTAGTTCAAGGCAGGACAAGGGAAAGCAAGTAGTTGATGATTCTGTATAAAGAACAGTTGTGAATGATTCGGTATCAAAGCAGGTTGACAACTCTTTTTCAGAAGATGTTGAAGAATTCATGAGATTGATAACAAAGAGTGATTATAAGATCGTAGACCAGCTCAATCAAACGCCGTCAAAGATCTCCATTATGTCGCTATTGTTATGCTCAGAAGCACACAAAAATTCTTTGTTAAAGGTTTTGAACGCGGCGTATGTACCATAGGAAATATCAGTGAATTAGTTGGAAGGGGTTGTAGCACATGTAAACGCTGGAAATGGTTTGAGCTTCACAAATTTAGACTTGACTCCAGCAGGGAGGAATCATAACAATGCTTTGCATATTTCTTTGGAATGCAGAGCTTCTTTGATGTCTCACGTGTTGGTCGATACAGGGTTTTCATTGAACATATGGCCAAAGAAAGCCCTAATGAAGCTGGATACACGAGGTTTGATTTGCACGCCAAGTGATTTGGTGGTGCGAGCCTTTGATGGGTTGAAGAGGTCCGTGTTTGGGGAGATTGTGTTACCCATTAAGGTTGGCCCAGAAGTTTTCAACACTACGTCATGGATATCCAACCTGCATACAGTTGTTTGTTGGGTCGCCCTTCGATCCACGGCGCTGGGGCAGTGACTTCAACATTGCACCAAAAGTTGAAGTATATGGTGGAAGGTCATGTGGTTACAGTTTGTGGCGAAGAGGATATAATGGTAAGCCACTTGTCAACATTCAAGTATGTAGAAGTAGAGGGAGAAATACATGAAACTTTATGTCAGGCTTTTGAGGCTGTCCAAATTCCTAAGGAACCTCCGGTGGAGGTTAATAAGCCTGAAGTTTCAATGTCATCATTCAAGGATGCGCGTGCAGTGGTAGAAGTTGGCAATTCCCAGAAATGGGGTTAGGTGATAGACGTGTAGATGAAGAAGGATACATATGGTTTAGGAAACAAGCCACCCAAACGATCTCAAGAGCCCCCAAGGTAGAGTGGTCCGATTCAGTTTACAAGTGCTGGAGTTTTTTTCAACAGGATCAACGCAGTCGGGGATGAAGGTGACAGTGACTGTGATATGGATGAGTGGATCCGTCATTGTATTCCTGGTCAAGGGTTGTGCAACTGGTCTTTTGAGGAAGTCATCCAAGTGACCAGCAAAGAGTAATTGTTATTGTTTTCTGCATATGTTAAGTCCTACGTTCTGCCCAAGACGTAGTGATTATTTTCTGTAGGGCCATGATGTTTTACTTTCAATTTCATCATTAATAAAGGACGTTTTTCGCATTCAAATGTTTTGATCCATGTTTTTCTATTTTTACTTTCTGCATTTATTCAAAGTAGAATGGCAATGTGTTTTTGTTTGTTGCATTCATAATAAACATAAAACATCAATCATGCAGGTTTATTTGTTCAGATTCTACCAATAATGATTCAGCTATAGCTCGATATGACTTCGACAATCCCATTTATCAGGCTGAGGAAGAGGCTTACAAAGATTGTGACTTGCCTGAAGAATTAGCCAGACTACTGAAACAGGAGGAACAAATTATTTTACCTCATCAGAAGGACATTGAGACTGTTAATCTGGGCACCGAGGACGTGAAAAAAGAGGTAAGAATTCGGGCCGCCTTGGAAGACAGTGTTAAGGGTAGATTGGTTGAAATGCTTCGAGAATATGTGGATATCTTTGCCTAGTCTTACCAAGACATTCCCGGGATATTGTTGTACACCGGTTGCCGCTTAAAGAGGGTTGTACTCCGATTAAGCAGAAATTGAGAAGAACAAAACCGGACATGGTTGTCAAAATAAAAAATGAGGTTCACAAACAGTTAGACGCTGGTTTTCTTGCTGTAACGAATTATCCTCCGTGGGTTGCTAATATAGTTCCTGTACTGAAGAAGGATGGAAAGGTCAGGATGTGTGTTGATTATCGAGACTTGAACAGAGCAAGCCCAAAAGATGATTTCTCGCTTCCCCACATTGACGTGTTAGTGGACAACACCGCTCAGTATTTCGTATTTTCCTTCATGGATGGTTCTCTGGGTATAACCAAATCAAAATGGCCCCAAAGGACATGGAGAAGACGACGTTCATAACACTGTGGGGAACATTTTGCTACAAGGTAATGTCCTTTGGATTAAAGAATGCTGGGGCAACCTATCAGCGAGCGATGGTGACTCTCTTTCATGATATGATTCACAAAGAGAATGAAGTCTATGTTGATGACATGATTGCGAAGTCACAAATGGAGGAAGAACATTTGGTGAATTTACAGAAGCTGTTTGAAAGGATGAGGAAGTTCAGACTAAGGTTGAATCCGAACAAGTGCACCTTCGGTGTGAGGTCTGGTAAATTGCTGGGATTTATTGTTAGCGAAAGGGGTATCGAGGTAGATCCTGCTAAAGTAAAATCCATACAAGAAATGCCTTAACCGAGAATGGAGAAAGAGGTTCGTGGTTTCTTAGGGAGGTTGAACTACATTGCTAGATTCATCTCTCATCTTACAGCCACGTGTGAACCAATATTCAAATTGCTGAGAAAAGATCAAGAGGTCAGGTGGAATGAAAATTGTCGAAAGGCATTCGATAAAATAAAAGCATATTTGCAGGAACCTCAGATCCTCATGCGCCAGTGCCAGGAAGACCGTTGATTATGTATCTTACGGTTCTTGAGAATTCAATGGGGAGTGTGCTCGGTCAACACGACGAGACAGGTAAAAAAGAACATGCCATCTACTACCTGAGTAAAAAGTTCACTGATTGTGAGTCAAGGTACTCTATGCTGGAAAAAACATGTTGTGCACTCGCTTGGGCAGCTAAGTGTTTGAGGCAGTATATGTTAAACCACACAACCCTGTTGATTTCAAAGATGGATCCGATTAAGTATGTGTTTGAAAAGCAAGCACTTTCTGGGAGAATAGCTCGTTGGCAGATGGTTTTGACAGAATATGATATTCAGTATATTTCCCAGAAGGCCGTTAAGGGAAATGTTCTATCAAAATATCTTGCTCAACAACCAATCGAGGATTATCAACCAATGAAGTTTGAATTTCCGGATGAGCATATCATGTTTCTGAAGATGAAAGACAGTGATGAGCCTTTGCCTGACGAAGGACCTAAAGTTGGATCTCAGTGGAGCTTAGTCTTTAATGGGGCCGTTAATTCATATGGTAACAGAATCGTGGCAATCATTACAACTCCAAGCGGTTCTCATATACCCTTCACTGCCCGATTAGAATTCATATGCACCAACAACGAGGCAGAGTATGAAGCATGCATTATGGGGTTGGAAGAAGCCATTGATTTGAAAATCAAGAACCTTGATGTGCATGGTGATTCTGCGTTGGTGATTAATCAGATCAAAGGAGAATCGGAGACTCGCCAGGCAAATTTGGTTCCTTATAAGAACTATGCCAGAAGGTTGTTACCGTTCTTTGATAGGGTGGACTTTCATCTAGTGCCCCGGACTGAGAATCAGATGGCCGATGCGTTGGCAGCGTTGGCTTTAATGTACAAGGTGAATCGGTGGAATGAAGCTCCATCAATCAGAATTATGCGTCTTGACAGACCGGTTTTTGTGTTAGCGGTCGAAGAAGTATCAGATGGCAAGCCTTGGTATCACAACATCAAGTGTTTTCTCAAGAGTCAAGAGTACCTAGCTGGGGCGTCTACCAAGGATAAGAAAACTCTGAGGAGGTTAGCAGGCAATTTCTTTCTTAATGAAGACGATGTGCTGTACAAGAGGAACTTTAACATGGTCTTGCTACGTTATGTTGATGAACACGAGGCAGGCCTGTTGATGGAAGAGGTTCACGAGGGTTCTTTCGGTACTCATGCCAATGGGCATGCTATGGCTAGAAAGCTGTTGAGGGCAGGGTATTACTGGATGACTATGGAGTCCGATTATTTTAAATACGCCAGGAAATGTCATAAATGCCAGATTTATGATGATAAGGTGCATGTACCGCCTACTCCTCTAAATGTATTGACATCTCCTTGGCCCTTTGCCATGTGGGGCATTGGCATGATTGGAAAGATTGAGCCGATTGCTTCCAATGGGCACCGTTTCATCTTGGTTGCCATTGATTATTTCACGAAGTGGGTGGAAGCAGCCTCGTATGCCAATGTCACTAGACAAGTGGTAGCCCGATTTATAAAGAAGGACATCATCTGTCGTTATGGGGTCCCGGAGAGAATCATTACTGATAATGGTTCGAATTTGAACAACAAGATGATGAAGGAGCTAGCCAGAGCTTTAAAATTGAACATCACAATTCTTCTCCATATCGTCTGAAGATGAATGACACTGTTGAGTCAGCAAATAAGAACATTAAGAAGATTGTGAAGAAAATGGTGGTAACGTATAAGGACTGGCATGAGATGTTGCCTTTTGCTTTACATGGTTATCGTATTTTGATGCGTACATCGACCGAGGCAACTCCTTTCTCACTGGTGTATGGTATGGAAGCAGTCCTACCATTATAGGTTGAGATTCCTTCTTTAAGAATTCTGGCAGATGTAAAGCTCGATGAAGCCGAATGGGTACGTTCCAGGTTGGATCAACTGAACCTTATTGAGGAGAAGAGATTGGCAGCCATTGCACATGGCCGGTTGTATCAGAGCAGGATGAAAAAGGCCTTTGATCAGAAAGTGCGTCCTTGGTGTTTTCAGAAAGGCGAGTTGGTTTTGAAAAGGATCCTTCCTCCTCAGACAGATCACAGGGGCAAGGAAACTCCAAACTACGAATGGCCATATGTAGTAAGAAAGGCTTTCTCTGTTTGAGCCTTATTACATTCGACTATGGATGGCGAAGATTTTACATCCCCTATGAACGCAGACACAGTCAAAAAATACTTCGCATGAAAAGAGACCCGCTGGACATAAAATGAAAAGTCCAGGCAAAAAAGGGCATCCCGGCGAACCATCAAAAATGGAAAAAGGTTCGGGCAAAAATTATGGATAAAAGAAAAAAGAAAATAATAAACCCGCAAAGTTGAAAACCTGGAAGGGCAACTTTGGCAAAAATGGGTATCTCGGTGGATTAAAAACCCGAAAGGGCGATCCAGGAAAAAGTTAGGGATTTGAAAGCGAGAGGATGTGGTCTGCGTTCAATCTGTGAGCACTTTTGACACTTGGGAATTTTGAAGGAAATGAATCAGTTCAGTCAGTCTCTTCGAAAGTCAAAGCATCTGCGGATAAGCAAGGCATATGGGTTATAGCTGAGTCGAAGCATGGTGGATATTTGTTCCCACATTGCTGACATGTGTATTTTCTTTTCATTTTTGTACAATACCTCTTTTCTGGAATTGCTTCCAGTTGTAAATGCCTATTTACAGGCCAATTCATTCAATAAAGTATTTCATTTCACTCAAAGAGCTTTCCATTTCCGTTTTTACTTTTACTGTTTTGTTTGCAAAAACGTCCGATATTTTTGATAAACATTGCATGTGAACGTTAGGCTTTACGAAGCATATCGGAAAACAATGGGAATTGCTAAATGTAGCGTGCGATTTTTTGTCGGTGACACGACCACCTTATCGCGAATTGGGTTTCTCCTCACCGAAATGGTAGGAGTGGGGTGCTACTTTCTGATTTCTTATTTATCCCGTGAAGCTGGAAGGGAAAGGGGAGCTATCTAAAACTAACCTTGCACGCGAATGTTTAACTGAACAAACGCTTAAGAGAGATTCGGGGAGTTCGGGGTCAGGTTATACAATGGGGAGTTGTCAGTTACCCATCCTATATGTGGTTATCCAAAGGTTGTTAGCAATAGGTTATGCTTTGTACTTGATGGTGTTTATTTGTAAATGGGAAAGTTTGGGAAGGTTGAGAGAGAGAGTTTGAGTTTTTGATGATTTTGGTGAGGTACTGCACCTCAGATTTGATTGGTGTGAAAGTACTGGACCTAGAGTTTTTGATTGGTATGCTCGCTAAGATTTCGCAATCGTATGCCTACTTATTCCCGTTTAAAGAAATAGGGAAATCAGAGCAATCGTAGTTCCTCCTATTCTATGGGAGGAAAAAGATGTTTTGGTGTCTTGTTCAAAGCCCAAGATTGAAGCTAAAAGGTTTATTTGTGTCTTGTTCAAAGCCCAAGATTGAAGCTAAAAGGTTTGATTGAGAGAGATTTTGTCATCTCTAAAGGGAGACATCTTGTCTATTTATCACAACTGTTGGTGACTGTTTTATAAAGGAAAATTACTTTAACTGGGATATGAGAATCCAGCAATTCCATAATTTCTTTCATGAAGGATTTTTCCTGAAGGAGAAAACTTTAACTCAGTGTTGAGCAATGCCATTTTTCCTTAGGAGTTTTTCATGCTAAGAGAGGGACAGTGGTGTGGATGTAAATAATCCAGAGGCTTACCGCTTACAACAATTATATGAAAGAGGAAGTTTGCCAGGATAAGAGATGGACGACAGCTTGGATATTTGAATCAACAAGTGTGCCACTTACAGCAGTTATTTGGGATTAAGGTCTGTTTGATTTCTTTGTTTTGATGTGTGATATACAGAGAACTGTCTTCCTACAGAGAGTTTTAGATTTCCTCTGAGGGGATATTGATTTTTGTGTGTCTTAATCAAAGCCCAAGGTTGAAGCTAAGAGATTGATTGATTCCACTGGGGAAGTCCTTATACAAAGCCTAAGAGGAGGCTGGAAATGGCTGACTCAACAAGAGAGTATTTATCTTTCTTGCACAAAGCCCAAGATTGAGGCTAGAAAAAGACTGACTCTTTGGGGGATATCATTATACAAAGCCTAAGAGGAGGCTAAAAGTTGACTTTTCCGTGGAAATATTTTGTCTGTCTTGTACAAAGCCCAAGATTAAGGCTAAAAGGGGAAACTTACTCTACGGGTTGGAGGTTTTATCTGTCTTGTACAAAGCCCACGATTGTGGCTAAAAGAATATTGACTCTGCTAGAGAGATTTATACGGTGTCTTGTACAAAGCCCAAGATTGAGACTAAAATGAGATTGACTCAACAAGAGACAGTTTTATTTGGTGTCTTGTACAAAGCCCAAGATTAAGACTAAAAAAGAAACGGACTCTGTGGGAAAGAAATCTTTATCTGTCTTGTATAATGCCCAAGATTAAGGCTAGAAAGGTAGTTGACTGACTCAGCTGAGGATTTTTTAGGTGTCTTGTACAAAGCTCAAGATTGAGGCTGACCTTACTGGGAAAATAATTATACAAAGCCTAAGAGGAGGCTAAAAAGAAGGTTGATTCTGCTTAGGGGTATTATTTCTCAAAGCCTAAAAGAAGGCTAGGAGAAATTGACTCCCCTGGAAAGATATTTATCCAGAGCTTTAAGAGAGGGTTATGAAGATTTTGACTTTGTTGGAGAAAGTTTATAAATGTCTTGTACAAAGCCCAAGATTGAGGATTTACAGAAGAGTTGAGGTATCAGAGGCCTTGAGGTTCTGATTTGGGATAGTGTTATACTGATGATAAGTGGACCCTGGCTGGGGGAATTTAGGATGAAAGACTGAGTTTTAGATCATGTGAGGATTTTAACTCTACTGGAGATTGGTTAAATGACCAGGGTTTTTCCTGTGTTTGTAGGGAACTTGAGAATGTCTTTGAGATCCAAGAGGGGATTAGACTGTCCAAGTCTACTGGTATGGAAGAGTTTATCTTTGTATGATGCCCAAGAGGAGGCTGGTGCTTTAAGGGATGAGAATCAACCCTAAATTGGTCTGAGGTTTTGACTTTGGAAAGACTGCTCTAACAAAAGATGACTAAGTTTTGTCTTATACCATTGAGAGGTCTTCAGGGTCCTTGTATTAAGCCCAAGAGTAGGCATGAGAAGTTCTAAGAAGCCGGAGGGTCCTTGTACAAAGCCCAAGACGAGGCTGGGATGATTTTAAGAAGCCTGTGGGTCCAAACTTAAGAAAAGTTCAAGAAAAGTTTCACCGGGAATAATCTTTTCTTTAGTGAACAATTCTAGGGTTTGAAGAAATTCAAGAGAGGTTTCACCGGGAATTAATCCTCTCTGGGGGAATGAACTTCTTTGAGAATTTCTAATAGTGACAGTCTGAGAAAAGTTTCAACGGGAATAATGTCTTTCTCTTTGTTCCATATTGTTTAAGCACAAGAGAAGGCAAGACTGTATCTGGAATTCCTATGGGGAACTAGTTTTGACTGTATTGAAAGAGTGACCAACTGGCTTTACCTAGTTCTAGACCAAGTTTCTGGGGAAAACTCTAAGCAGATATACAAGTATATATACAGTTGATATATGACAAGTATTTAAAAGGATATGAAAGAAGGAATTACAGGTGAGTAAGCTTCCAACAATATAGTTATATATATATATATATATATATATATGACATGTATTTAAAAGAATGAAAGAAGGACTGACAGGTGAGGAAGCTTCTAGCAATACAGACAAATATATATATATATATATATATATATATATATATATATATATATATATATATATGAAAGCATGTAAAGAAAGCTGATAAAAACTTACAGGCAAGCAAGCTTCCATTGTGACAGCTGTATGGTTAGTTGTTCAAGAAATTAAAGAAAGTTTTGATAACAACTATGAATTTGAACCTAAATAAAAAAGGAAGGTTGTTTTTGAAAAGATTTTTGGGGCTTATACTCAAGGAGAGACCCAGATGAAAAACAGTGATCGTACCGTTGATCTGAAGATTGTATCGGGACTTATACAATGACTGAGGCCCAAATTAGGTTTTATTTACAAAGGGATGGGTCTTACAACTCAAAGAGAAGCCCAAAGGTTTATTTTTGTACAAGGGATGTGGCTTACAACTCAAGGAGAGACCCATGGAAAGACAGTGATCGCACCGTCGGTTTGAAAACTGTACTGGGGCTTATACAATGACTGAGGCCCAAATTATTTATGTACAAAGGGGTTGGGTCTTACACTCTATTAGAGGCCCAAAGAATGTTAAAAGAAAAGATAATGGGACTTACAACACGAGGAGAGGCCCATATGGAAATGTTTTGAAAAGCGACGATCGCGCCGAGATTTTGAAAACACAGTGGGGCTTATACAATGCTGAGGCCCAAAAAGGTTTAGTATTTACAAGGATGGGTCTTATACTCTATTAGAGGCCCAAAGAATGTTTTGAAAAAGGTTGGTGAAGGTGAAAATAATCAAAACCCTGATTTAATTTTAAAATGCATTTTAATTGAATAAAAATTCAATTAAAATGATCAAAATTATTAAACATGTGTGGAAAACAAGTTGTGATCTTGGATTAATGTTTGAAAAATCATGTTTTATTCATAGAATAATTTGAAAATTATTTGAATTTGCAAAAATCAAGAGAAAGAAATATTTTAAGTGTAAAAACAACAAATAAAACAAAATTCTTTACAAAAATACTAAATATATGAAATAAATAATATTTTTGTGAAATTTTCATGGCATAAAATATTTTAATATTTTTGTGAATTTTCAAAAAAAGAATCAATAAAAAATAATTAAAATTGAGAGAGAAATTAATTTTTGAATTAATTAACAAAAACCATAAAAATATTAAAAATAGCAAAATGTGGAAGGGTAGCAAAAAAGGTCTGGGTGGGGTTTGAACCCACGACCTCATAGCCAAACCCATATGCGCACTACCACTGGGGTGGTGATACATCCGTGTATCAAAACCACCCCATCAATACATAAGGGTAGTCTGGTTTCTAGGCCTGGCCAAGGCAAGAAACCAAGTCATGGTGGATTTGCATGAAGGTTGTTACTTGCTCATTTCTCCATGGATCGGGACAAAATTTAGGTGCATCTGACCTAGAATTTCACTAGGAATCCAATGATGCCTTTAGATTTTTCAGAAAATGTCTCTATCTAAAAATCCGATAGTGGTTTCAAAAAATGCCAAGATTTGCATTTTCTATGCTAACACATCATGTACACACTAATAGCATGGTAAATTGATTTAAAAACAACATATATGATATGTATGAGATGTTTACAATCAGTGGACTTCAAAGCAATGCATAATTCAAAGAGTTCAAGTTGTCATGCACTTACCTCTTGGAGCTTCTTGTGCTAACTGTCAAGATCCTTGTGCCAGAAGTAATCCAATGCTTTGGACACTCTTGATTGATCCCTTAGAAGCTTTTAGGATGATAAAAACCAGCTGGAATCCTCAGGAACAAGTTTTAGCTCTTTCTTGCAAAAGGGGCAAAATTGACCAATACAACAACTCTTTTAAATTGTGTTCCAGATGAGGGGAACCAACTATGACAATTTGAGGATGATATTTGGAGTGTGTTTGAGGCTTGGTTTGGTTTTTGAAGTGATTGAATCAAGACATGGCTTGGAAAATGCAGAAAAGTCCAATTTTGAGGTTTTAGAGGTTGATTTTCTGATTTTGGTGTTTCAGATCACAAGTGAGTTTTTGAACAGCTTAGATATGACATATTGGATGTGTTTGGATCATGAGCTGTGGTGGAATTGCTCTCTAACTCAAAAACTCATTGATGACTTGCAAAAGAAGGCATTTTGGCCTAAAGAGAGAGATTTTGAGGAAAGCGTTAGTTGTAGTGCTTTGGTGTACTCAAACTGATCACAATTGAGCTCTATTTATAGTGTTTCAAGTTTGTTTTGCAAGCAATAGTGAATGGTAGCTGGTACAGGCCTTTGGCCAATGTTGATCCAAGGGAATCTTAAGTCTCCTCTAGCCATTGACTTGAGGTTAGGGCACATGCCTATGGTTCTTTGATTCAGTTCTGATTCTTGACTCATTCAGTTAGGAATGTGTCAGTCCATGCCACCTTGATGCATCCATTAGATGCTTGAAAACAAAATTAGAGTCTTTTGCACTTTTTAGCCTTTTTAGGTTTGTTATGGCTATGTGTAGATTCTTGGACTTGGGAGGCTTGGAGATCAGATCATTCCCTTTTGATTTTATCCTCTGATGTGTCCAAATGGATGACAAGGCTTGGAGTTGTCCAAATTTTCCAAATCGAGCAAAATGCCAAAATCTGCCTTGTACACGACAGTTGGAAATGGTGGTTTTGAGAGGATCATATCTCCCTGCTCAGGTTGAGTTATGGGAGGCTCTTGTGCTTTTTAGAAATCCCTCATATGATACAAAACATGTGTAATCATAGTTTGTTTTGAAACTATTTGGATCCCATTGAAAAATCCTCATGAACATTGATGTTCAAGGCTGGTAATTTAGGCAGATTTTCACTAAGTGTTGGAAAAAGTGTCATTTTCATGTTTTTGTGATTTTGATCAATCCATAACTCAAAATCCATAAATAATTGGAGTTTCTTGTAGTTGAAGCTTTTGTAGAATGTAGGAAGACCTACAAATCAGGCTTTGGATCACCAAAAATGGCTGCTTAGATCTCAAGTTATGATCCTTGGAAGTTGGCACCAAAATCACTTTTGTTCCATAACTTAGAAAAATTTTGGTTTCTTATGGTTGCCCCTTTTGCAAGAAACCTCACTTTTCTTGATTTTTCTTAATGAATGATGATCAATACCATACATTAACATTATTTTTGACTTAGGGGAACCATATTTGTGAAAAACTCCAAAAAGTCAAACTTGATTTTGTGCACGGTTGACTTTTTATCGGATGAAATCCAAACTGTGCGATCCTTTGTGAAATCAAGTCCTTGACCTAAATCAAAACTAATGGATGGATTCCATAGGTGTTATAGGGTGTATTGATTCATGTCCCAAGGTTGGGGAGCATGTCTTGGTCAAAAGTCAAAGATACAGTTTACTTTTTCCTCAAAACCCTAATTGTGGTCCAAATGAAATTGAAACTTATGAGTCAAGCTTCTTGGATAAATTCATTGTTGTAAATGGATCAATGTGGTGTATTTGAGGCCCTCAAATCATGTCTTGAGGTCTTGGCTCATGTTTTGTCCCAAAAGTCAGCTTAGGGGTGAATTAGGTCAAGAAACCCTAATTCCTGATTTTTGATGAATGCATCCCCTGAGGCTAAATTGACTTGATGATTAGGTCCATGAGGTCCATTGGGGTATCTTGGGTTGTGTTTTGAAGAATTGGCTCATGCCCAGAGGAGAAATTCCATCTGGAGGCCTTGGTCGATCAAAACCCTAATTTGGTGACACTGGCGATCTTGAGGCTTGATCCACTTGGAATGATGCAACCTTGTGCTTGATTCTTGATGTGGGAGTCCTCTTGATCCTTTATAGGTATTTGAGAGGTTAGACAAGTTGAAGATCATGTCATTCCTTGATTGATCCTTTGTCTAAGGCTCTGAGAGGGCTTGGATCCGTAAGTCTTGGTTGTGGTGAATGCTCAACCATCTTTGAGGAGATTGATGAGGCATGATGGTTCATCCATATTGTGGTAATGATTTGCACAATGATGGGAAATATTGGTGATCAAAATTTGGGGTATGACAGATGCCCCTATTTAATCTTCTTGGACCTGAAGGTGTGAATGGCGAAGGTATTCGGGCATTCGGGGTGCAAGAGGATTAACTATCGGAATACCCAAAATTTTGACGGTGGTTATGAATGTTAGCGATTTGCTCATCCATCTTCATTTTCTAAGTATGACACTCAGGAAAGGGTAAAACTTCCCCTCGATCCTGGTCTTCAACCATGGAACTAGTCTCAGTTTCTTTTGAAATAAACTTCCCCTCGATCCTGGTCTTCAGCCAAGGAACTGGTCTTAGTTTCTTTTGTCAATAAACTTCCCCTCGATCCTGGTCTTCAGCCAAGGAACTGCCAGGAAAAAGTTAGGGATTAATGGAAAGTAACTACGTCTGACGAGGTTAAATCCCCTGCAGTAATGCCATCCATCAAGGAAACTCCAGTCAAGGTCATCTTCGACGGAAGCTCAGGATGTCCAGAATTCAAAGTTGGTAGAAGGATAACGGTCGTTATGTTTTGATGTAGCCCTTTTCCCTTAAATTACCATTTTCTAACTTTGTAAATACTCTATGGAATCACGCGCTTGGATGATTTCCATTCTATCAATAAAATTTGAGCCCTAGTGCTTTTGTTTGCAATTCTTATTTGTTTTAGCTTTACATAATGATGTTTTTAATATGATCAACGATTCTTGAAATAAAACGAAAATGAATTTACTTGTCAAACATTTTCTGCTTTTAAAATAAAGATGGCAATTCTTTTGACTGTTGAACATTGAAAAACATCAATCGCTTCTCCGAAAGTAATTGAACCTTAAAGTGCAGAATCAAAGTACTCTTTCTAAACCAGTGCGCCTGGATGAAGGATCATCTGTGTTAGATGCGAATATTTCATCCGACATCCCCGGCAGAGTTCTTACCTCCTAAGTCCGACCAACGTTTTTCTCCAAGGGGATTATCTCTCCTAAGCAAGGCAGAATTGCTATTTTGGACCAAATGGTACTTCTACGTCCCCAGCAGTGGCCGAGTATCCAGTCGTGTTCATTCACTGGTCTGTATGTCGTGTCATTTTTGTAAGCATAAACATACATACATCATGCATTATTTATTTGCATTCATATTCATATTGCATCACTATCACTCTGGTCGGTCTTGTCCCCTAGTGATAAAAGTCCTTTCATCAATCGAGTTCTCATTCTTTCCTCATCAGGAAATGTTGCGTCTGAACAATCTCTTCCAGTTTATTTCTGGATTGGAGTTGGTCCCTTGACCACTTTGATACCTTGAACCTCTGAAAAGTAAGAAGACATTTGACAAACTTCACTCTTCTCCATTGAAGATGATATCTTCGCTTTCCCGGATTAAGGAGAATCCCCAGAGAAAGCCTTACAACTAAAGACTCTCAGCAACACATTGATTTTTCTCCCCAAGAGATTCAATGTTAATGAAGTCATCAGCACCTCAAAATTGGATTGCCTCATATGGTATTTCTTCGAGAAGATCTCGAGGAAAAGTATGATGTAGTATCCCCAAGCAGGAAACAGCCTCTCAAGAGACTCGTTTACCTCAGTAGAGTCAACAAATGGTGTCTCCAACAGAGAAGTTTGTACAACTCTACAGCTCAGACAAATGGGTTCCCCAGCAAGTCTGACATCGAAACTTTTTCCCATCAAATGGCATCTCCCCAGTAAACCCGGCGAGAAGTTTGATGAAAACTGCTGCGAATAGCATCCCTTGTCAATGAAGAAACTCGACAAGACGAAACTAAGACCAGTTCCATGGCTGAAGACCAGGATCGAGGGGAAGTTTATATCAAAAACTTAGACCAGTTCCTTGGCTGAAGACCAGGATCGAGGGGAAGTTTATTGACAAAAGAAACTGAGACCAGTTCCATGGCTGAAGACCCGGATCAAGGGGAAGTTTATTTCAGAAACTAAGACCAGTTTCGTGGCTGAAGACCCGGATCGAGGGGAAGTTTATTTCAGAAACTGAGACCAGTTCCTTGGCTAAAGACCAGGATCGAGGGGAAGTTTAATAACAAAAGAAACTAAGACCAGTTCCGTAGCTAAAGACCAGGATCGAGGGGAAGTTCTTACCTTTTCTAAGTATCATTGCTTAGCAAAAGAAGATGGATGAGTAAGCTGCCATTCATAACCACCATCAAAATTTTGGGTATTCCGATATTTAATCCTCTTGCACCCCAAATGCCCGAATACCTTCGCCATTCACACCTTCGGGTCCAAGAAGATTAAATAGGGGCATCTGTCATACCCCAAATTTTGACCACCAAGATTTCCCATCATTGTGCAAATCATCATCACAATATGGGGGAACCTTCATGCCTCATCAATCTCCTCAAGGATTGTTGAGCATTCACTACAATAAAAAATTAGGGTTTCAAGCCCTCTCAAAGCACTTAGACAAAGGATAAATCAAGGAATGACATGATCTTCAACTTGTCTAACCTCTCAAACATCCATGGAGGACCAAGAGGTCTCCCACATCAAGAATTAAGCATAAGGTTTCAATATACCGAGTGGATTAAGCCTCAAGATCGCCTGTGTCACCAAATTAGGGTTTTGGTCGACTGAGGCTCCCAGATGAGAATTTTCTTCTAGGAATGAGCCAATGCCTCAATTTATGGTCCTATAAGCTCAAAAGGATCTCAATAGCCCATCCACAATGGCAAAATCACCTTGGAGGTCCATCAATCAAAAAATCAGGAATTAGGGTTTTGACCCAATTCAACCCTGGAGTTAACTTGTGAAGTGAGGCATGGCTTGAAGCTTCAAAATGAACTTCAAAGGCCTCAAATACATCATATTGACATATTTACAATATTTGATTGACTCAAAGAGCTCAAATCATAACCCACAAGAACTCAAAACCATCTGATCACAAATTAGGGTTTCTGATGGAAAAAGTCAACCCTATCCTTGACTGTTGACCTACCCTTGATATCAAACCTTGGGGAGGGGTCCAAGACATTCCTAAATACCCTTGGAGGCCACCCATGAAGTTTAATTGAGCCCAAGGATTGATTTCACAAAGGTATCACAAAGTCAAAATTTCATCTGATGAAAAAGTCAACTGTACAAAAATCCAAGTTTGGCTTTTTGGATTTTTGGTCAACCAAGGTTCCTTAACCCTAAAACAATGTTAATATGTGATTTGAATCATCATTCATCAAGAAAAATCAAAGAAAATGAGTTAACTTATTAAAGGGGTAACCATAAAAAACTTAGATTTTTTCTAAGTTATGGAATAAAGTGGCTAGGGTACCAACTTTGCAAGGCCATATCTCCCAAACCCTAAGGCCTTTTTCTCCCATTCAAAGCTCGGATTGAAGTTCATGTTACATACTTCAAATATGTCAACTAGACCTCATTCCAAATCATCATGGATTTTGAGTTATTGCTTGAGCAAAATCACAAAAAAACATGAAAATGACATTTTTCCAACACTTAGTGAAATTTTCACTAAGTCAGAATCTGCCTTATTTTTTCCAAAATGTAGAGGAATTTTTCATTGTAATTCAAGTTGATTCAAAACCAAAGTTGGACATCATGTTGAAATAGGATATGTCAGCTTTCCAAAATGTCCAAGAACTCCATCAAACTCCACCTGAGCTAGAGGTTATGACAGCTGCAACATGCTTTGCTGCAAACTGTTTTTGCAAGGCAGATTTGTGCCTTAGTTCTCGAATTGATCAATTTGGGCAAATTCAAACATTTTTATCCATCTGCACACCTCAAGGGGGAACAACCAAGGGACAAACACTGATCCATAAGCCTCCCAAGTCTTTGGAACTACATGTAGGTGTGCCACCCCTAAAAAGCTAAAGATGCCTCAAGACTCCAATTTTGTTTTGAGACATTTAATAGATGCATAGAGCTGGCATGTATCAGTCTATGATCAACCAAATGAGTCAAGATAAGGTTATACAACAGAGAACCATAGGCTTGTGCTCTAATCTCAAGAATGGCTAGAGGAGACTTGAGATTCCATTTGATCCACATTGACCAAAGGTCTGATCCAAGCTGCCAAACACTATTGATGCCAAAACAAATTTGCTCTACTATAAATAGAGCTTATTTGTGCTCAAATTAAGTACACCAAAGGTCCTAAACAGATGCCTTTCTTAGAATCACAACTTTCACTCCAAAAATACCTTCTAATGCAAGTTACTATCGGGTTTTGAGTTAGAGTGTGTTTCCAACCAAACCAATCACACACACACACACACACCTCACAAACATCATATGTGAGCTGATCAAACACTAAAACAACATCTGGAACACCAAATTCACAAAATCACCATCCATTTGCTCAAGCTTTTAGCAGAGTTATAGTTTGGGTGCCACAACCAGTTCCAGCTCATTTCAAATCAATCCAAGCATTCAAACACATCCTTTGAGGTACAAGGAAGTTGTCCAAATCATTGGAACTCATCTGTAACACCTCCAAACCAGAATTCGATTCTCACTTGCAGAGGTAAAACTTAAACTCTCAAACTCAATGAATCAGGCATCATAAACATGTTTTCTTGTTACCATTGTGTTTCTGGATGTTTGTAGATCATTTACCCTCAATCAATTGTTGTTTACAATTCGTGTATAGGATTTCATTGAGTTCATGCCAATTTTAGGGTTCTTCAGGTTTTATCATGATATGTTCTGATTCAATTAATTTAAATAAAATTGGGTATTGTCATTGTGTTCCTCATCTGAAAACGCACGATTTTCATATTTGGATCATGTGAAATGATTGAGAGATGAGGGAGATAGGAGCCTTCACGTATCTGAGCTTGCGGTTGAAGATGGCCATGGCACCATGCTTTAGAAATCCAACTTGTTTTACTATATAATTTTCATTTGCCATATTATTCTTGAATTGGCATTGCGCCTCAGTGGTTGATTAACTGGTTTGTGTGTATTGGCGAGCGAGAGGTCTGGGGTTCGAATCCCCCTCGTCCTAGACCTCTTTTTTGTCAGTTGTTTCTTTTTTTACTATTTTTATTTTTCATATTATTTTTGTTAATAACTTTGAAAATTAATTTCTCATTCAATTTTAATAATTTTTTATTAGTTCTTTTTCTGAAAAATCACAAAAATATTAAAGTATTTTAATCTACAAAAAAAATCATATTTATATTATTTATTTAATATAGTTTATATTTTTGTGAATAAATTCATTTTTTTTATTGTTTTTAAACATTTTAAAAATGAATTTTTATCTTGAAAATCAAAACCAAATGAGTTCTAAATCATCTTGTGATTAAAACCTCATTTTTCAAATCTTAACCAAAAATCACAAGTAGTTTATTTAAACTTATTTGGTATTTTTATCATTTTTTATTAATTTTCTTAAAAGGATTACTTTTAAAAAATGAAATTAGGGTATTCTTTGATTTTTGATCCTTATCAAACCTTTCAAAACATTTTGGGCCTCTAATAGAGTGTAAGACCCAACCCTCTTTTTGTAAAATAATCTGGGTCTCAGTCATTTGTATAAGTCCCAATACGATTTTTAAAACAATCGTGCGATCACTGTTAAACTTTGGGCCTCCCCTCGTGTTGTAAGTCCCATATTTCTTTTTCAAAACATCTTTGGGCCTCTTGAAAGAGTGTAAGACCTAATTCTTTTGTAATTAAATCTTTTTGGGCCTCAGTCATTTGTATAAGTCCCAATACAATTTTCAAAACAACAGTGCGATCACTGTTAAACCTTGGTCCTCTCCTTGAGTATAAGCCCCAATAATCTTTTCAAAAAACAACTTCTCTTTTGATTCAGATTCAAATATACAGTTGTTATCAAAACTTTCTTTAATTTCTTTGAACAACTAACAATATAACATGGAAGCTTGCTCACCTGCAAGTTTTTATCAGCTTTCATTTAATTGCTTTCCTATATATATCTGTATTGTGGGAAGCTGCTCCTCTGTAAGTCCTTCCTTCATATCCTTTTAAATACTTGTCATATATCAACTGTATATATATATATACTAGTATATTTACTTAGAGTTTTCCCCGGCAACTAGGTCTAGACCTAGGTAAACCCAGTTGGTCACTCTTTAATACAGTCAAAACTAGATCCCCATAGGATTTCCAGATACAGTCTTGCCTTCTCTTGGGCTTAAACAATATGGAACAAAGAGAAAGGCAGTATTCTCAGTGAACCTTTTCTCAGGTTGTCACTATTAGAACTTGTCAAAGAAATTCAGTTTCCCCAGAGAGGATTAATTCCCGGTGAAACCTCTCTTGAATTTCTTCAAACCCTAGAACTGTTCATTAAAAAAAAGATGGGTTAATAGTCATTTACCCCCCCTGCAATATAGGCGACTTTTGATTTACCTCCCTTTAAAAAAATAATTTTGGATTACCTCCCTAAAATTTTAAAATTCTAAGTCTTTTGCCCCCCATGTAGAAAAATTACCCCCTGTAAAATATTTTTTTTTATTTACCCCCCTGGTTTTTACACGCTTAGGGGGGTACCCCAAAATTTCAGGGGGGTAATCCAAAATTATTTTTTTAAAGGGGGGTAAATCAAAAGTCGCCTATATTGCAGGGGGTAAATGACTATTAACCCAAAAAAGATTATTCCCGGTGAAACTTTTCTTGAACTCTTCTTAAGTTTGGGACCCACAGGCTTCCTAAAAGCATCCCCGCCTCCTCTTGGGATTTGTACAAGGACCCTCCGGCTTCTTAGAAGTTCTCATGCCTTCTCTTGGGCTTAATACAAGGACCCTGAAGACCTCTTAAAGGTATAAGACAGAACTTAGTCATCCTTTGCTAGAGCAGTCTTTCCAGTGTCAAATCTAATCCCTTAAAACACTTGTCTCCTCTTGGGCATCATAAAAAGATAAACTCTTCCATATCAATAGACTTGGACAGTCTAAATCTCCTCTTGAGTCTCAAAGACATTCTCAAGTTCCCTACAATCATTGGAGAAACCCCGACCATTCTGGATCAATTTCCCGTAGAGTTAAAACCCATGGGTTCTAAAACCCAGTCTCTCTCCTAAAAATCCCCTGCTAGGGTCAGTTTATCATCAGTATAATACTACCCCAAATCAGAACCTCAAGGTCTCTGATACCTCAACTCTTCTGTAATCCTCAGCAAGAGTTAATTCCCCGTTTGGACCTGCCTCGGGATCTCAATAATCCCTAGCAGAAGATAGCCTCTTCTTAGGCTTTGTATAACGATCCTTCCTTTCCTCAGCATAGTCAGCCTCCTTTTGGGCTTTGTACAATGATTCTCCCCGGCGGAGCTAACCTTTTCAGACTCTCTTGTTGAGTCAATCACCCTTTCAGACTCTCTTGTTGAGTCAATCACCTTTCAGAACTCTCTTGTTGAGTCAACCCTTTTAGCCTGAATCTTGGGCTTTGTACAAGACAGATAAAACCATTCTCTTGTTGAGACAATCTTCCAGCCTCCTCTTAGGCTTGATATAATCATTTCCCCTAGCAAAAGTCAGCCTCCTCTTAGGCTTTGTATAATGATTTCTCCAGCTTGTTCAGCCACAATCCTGGGTTTCGTACAAGACAGATAAAAGCACTCTCTTATTGAGTCAAACCCTGTTAGCCTCAATCTTAGGCTTTGTACAAGACATAAATCTTCATAACCTTCTCTTAAGCTTGGGACAAATTTCTTCCCTAGTGGAGTCAATTCCTCTCCGCCTACTTTTAGGCTTTGAGAAATAAATTTCCTAAGAAGAGTCAAACTTATCTCCGCCTCAATCTCTGGCTTTATACAAGACACCTATAATACCCTCAGCTGAGTCAGTAAAGTCTCATTTCAGCCTCAATCTTGGGCTTTGTACAAGACAGATAAAGATTTCTTTCCCACAGAGTCAGTTTCTTTTTAGCCTCAATCTTGGGCTTCGTACAAGACAAACAAGGTATTTCCCCGAAAAAGTCAAACTTTTAGCCTCCTCTTCGGCTTTGTATAATGATATCCCCAAGAGAGCCAAAACTCTTTTAGCCTCCTCTTAGGCTTTGTATAAGGACTTCCCCAGTGGAGTCAATCAACCTCTTAGCTTCAACCTTGGGCTTTGATCAAGGTACACAAAAATTAACATCCCCTCAAAGGAAATCAAAATATCTCTGTAGGAAGTCATTTCTCTGTTTAACACTTTTCAAAACAGACATTCAAAACAAAACCTAATCCCACATAACTGCTGTAAGTGGCACACTTGTTGATTCAAATATCCAAGTTGTTGTCCATCTTTTATCCTGGTAAACCCTCTCTTTCATCTAATTGCTGTAAGTGGCAAGCCTCTGGATTATTTACATCCATGCCACTGTCCCTCTCTTAGCATGAGAAATTCCTAAAGAAAAATGGCATTGCTCTACACTGAGTTAAAG
This sequence comes from Lathyrus tuberosus, assembly GCA_022829125.1. Lineage (NCBI taxonomy): Eukaryota > Viridiplantae > Streptophyta > Magnoliopsida > Fabales > Fabaceae > Lathyrus > Lathyrus tuberosus. Next base: position 261,862 of record JALAZF010000084.1, read on the forward strand.
TTTTCCCCTTTAGGAAAAATCCCTCATAAAGGAAATTATGGCATTGTTGGATTCTCATATCCCAGTTCAAGTAATTCTCCTTTATAAACAGTCACCCAACAGTTGTGATAAACAGATGAGATATCTCCCTTTAGAGATGACAAATTCTCTCTCAGTCAAACCTTTTAGCTTCAATATTGGGCTTTGAACAAGACACAAATAAACCTTTTAGCTTCAATCTTGGGCTTTAAACAAGACACCAAAAAATCATTTTTCCTCCCTTAGAAAAGGAGGAACTACGATTGCTCTGATTTCCCTGTTTCATTTAAACGGGAATACGTAGGCATAAGATTGTGAAATCTTAGCGAGCATACTAATCAAAAACTTAGGTCTAGTACCTTACCAAAAACATCGGAAAACCCGAACATCAACAAAAACTCACACTCTCTCTCATATTTCCCAAGAAACTTTCTCAACCCATTAACGGATAAACACCATCAAGTACAAAGCAGAACCTAAAGCTAACAACCTGTGGAAAACCACATATAGGATGGGTAATTGACAACTCCCCATTGTATAACCTGACCCCGGATTCCCCAATCTCTTTAAGCGTTTGTTCAGTTAAACATTCGCGTGCAAGGTTAGTTTGAGATATCTTCCCTTTCCCTTCCAGCTTCACGGGATAAATAAGAAATCAGAAAGTAGCACGCCCTCCTCTTCATTGAGGAGAAAACCCAAATTCTGCGATAAGGTGGTCGCGTCACCGACAAAAATTGCGTGCTACAGTGAAATGGCGACTCTGCTGGGGAGTTATTTTTTTTTTGTCTAGGATTATAGACTAGAATTATTAAGAGGTCTAAGATGTTAGTTTTAGGAATGAATATATATATATATATATATATATATATATATATATATATATATATATATATATATATATATATACATATATATATCGCTTTTCCTACTTGATATCCGTGTTTATTTTTCTGCTAATAGGACTGCGGGTGATGCCACATCTGGAAAGTTTGAGTGATACCTAAGATAAGTGATGGCATAGACGACTGGTCTTACAGGGAGTGATTCCCGAATAAGCGATCATGGTAGACCATTGAATCAGTGGAGATACTTTTTACGGATTCAATGTCTAGTGACTTCGGTTGCGAAAGCAGATTGTTTGATTGTGGTATCCATGAAACTGAGGATTTAGTAGACTGAGACCATGTGACTATTTTTTAGTGCGGAAGCTATCGGAAATAGTTGTCACGCGATACTACCCTCATTTGAGATTACCCTAAGATACTACAGCTCGCTCGGGTGAACCAGCCTGCTGTTGTTATCCCAAGGGGGGTCAATGATTTTGAGGACAGGTATAAAATTCACCATAGTACAACCTTTGGGAATGGGTAGAGCCATAACTCCATGCTCGTGAGCTGAACCTTTGAACCTGTGTTTTTTCTATGTTTTTGTGTGCTGCATTCATGCATTCATTTCATTAAAAAAACTTTAAACATAGAAAAATTTTCTCTTCTAGCCTCTCTCTTTTTCAAATTAAACTAAGACAATGATTGCAAATATCAGAGATAAAGATCGCGTTATGGATTTTAGTAGAAGAAAGACTCACAAGTACACCTTCAAGGTTCCAAAACTAGAGGATTTAAGAGGGTTGGCAAGGATGATCACCAACTCTGATGCTTTCAGAGCTAAGTACGGAGGACTGCTGTCTCTGTTAAGGGTCCATGTAATTGAAGGAATCCTGTCTATGCTGATTCAGTTCTATGATCCGGTCTATCACTGCTTCACATTCCCGGATTATCAACTACCACCGACGCTGGAGGAGTACTCTCACCTGACTGATTTACCCATTACTGACCAAGCTCCCTTTTCTGGACTGGAAGAAATTCCAAAGGATCAAACCATTGCAAGAGCAATCCATTTGGATGAGTCAGAAGTCAGGACTCACATGACCGCTAAGGATGGAATCCCAGGTTTACCGGCCAAGTTTTTGATAGAGAAAGCCCTGTACTTTGCCAGTATAGGAAACGTTACTGCTTTCGTAGAGATCTTTGTTCTACTCACCTACGGGTTGTTCCTGTTTCCCAACATTGATAACTTTATTGATATCAATGCCATTAAGATATTTCTGATTGGAAACCCTGTACCGACCTTGCTCGCAGATGCTTATCATTCTGTACACTTAAGGAATTTGTACAGTGGAGGAATGATCACATGCTGTGTACCCCTGCTATACAAATGGTTCACTTCCCATTTACCTAAGTCTCCTGTGTTCTGGGATAATAAGAGTACTCTACGTTGGTCACAGAGAATCATGTCTCTTACCAACTCTGATATAGATTGGTACAATCGGATCTATGATTGTAGCAAGCAATTTTGGACGTGGTTCTTAAGCACTGTCGCTCTGGGGTACTACAGGTCGATTCATTTTTTATCCTATTAAGCTGACTAAGGAAGGGAAATAGATGTCTCCAATTAAAATTGCTTGCATACTGAGTTTAAACAGATGACTGTTGGTTTACAGATGCGGTTTAAATTATGGGCCTCTCTCTGCTTATTTTATTAAGAATGAAATAACAGGACTATTCATGGGGATTTTGGGTTTTTGATTAGTGTGCTCGCTAAGATTTTTCAATCTTATGCCTACTATTCTTGTTTAACGAAACAGGGAAATCAGAGCGATCGTAGTTCCTCATATGCTATGGGAGGAAAATGGTTGTTTTGGTGTCTTGTTCAAAGCCCAAGACGTGAAGCTAAAGGTGGTTTGTATCTTGTTCAAAGCCCAAGATGTGAATCTAAAGGGTCTATTTGTATCTTGTTCGAAGCCCAAGATGTGAAGCTAAAGGGTTTTGACTTTAGAGAGAATTTGTCATCTCTAAAGAGGAGTTGTTGATGTTTGTATGCTATGAACAAGGCACAACTTTGATGCTAGGAGGTTGATTGACTCAACCGGAGTTTTCTTTATACAAAGCCTAAGAGGAGGCTATTGACACAACGAGAGGGTGCTTTTATGTGTCTCGTACGAAGCCCAAGCGGGAGGCTAAAAGGGATTGACTCAACAAGAGAGTCTTTTATACTCAACAAGATAGTGTTTTATATGTGTCTTGTACGAAGCCCAAGACAGAGGCTAAAAGGGTGATTGACTCAACAAGAGAGTCTTTTATACTCAAAAAGAGAGTAATTTTTATATGTGTCTTGTACGAAGCCCAAGACGGAGGCTAAAAGGGTGATTGACTCAACAAGAGAGTCTTTTATACTCAACAAGAGAGTAATTTTTATCTCGTACGAAGCCCGAGGTGGAGGCTGAAAATAGGTTTGACTCAACAAGAGAGTCTTTTATACTCAACAAGAGAGTGATTTTTATCTCGTACGAAGCCCGAGATGGAGGCTAAAAGGGGTTTGAATCAACAAGAGAGCCTTTTATACTCAACAAGAGAGTTTTTGTATCTCATACAAAGCCCGAGATGGAGGCTAAAAGGTTGTTGACTCAATAAGAGAGTCTTTTATACTCAACAAGAGAGTGTTTTAGTATCTCGTACAAAGCCCGAGATGGAGGCTAAAAGGTTTGACTCAACAAGAGAGTCTGAAAAGGTTAGCTCCTCTGGGGAGAATCATTTGTACAAAGCCCAAGAGGAGGCTAACTTTCCTAAGGAAAGGATCATTATACAAAGCCTAAGAGGAGGCTATCCGTTGGCGACTATTTCAGTTTAGTGACAGGTCCAGTATGTTGGATAAAAGAGAAAATCAGTTCTTATGAAGTGAACGATTAAAGGTATTGTTGTGCTTTGCTACTGATTAGAGGATCAGGGTTATTTCCTGTTCTTTAAGGAAAGGGGAAATCCAAAGGGTATTGAGACTGTCCAAGTCTACTGGTGTCTTGAGAAATCGATTCTCAGGTATTGAATGATCTTTGTAGAATGCCCAAGAGAAGGCTGGTATGTTAAGGGATGAATGTCAACCCATTAACAGGTCTGATACTTGACTCAGAAAGACAGCTCTAGCAAATTGACGACTAGGTTATGTTCCTATACCTGTAGAGGTCTCTGGGTCCTTGTACTAAGCCCAAGAGAAGGCATTAGAGCTTTTAAGAAGCCGAAGGGTCCTTGTACAACGCCCAAGAGGAGGCGGGGGTGCTTTTAGGAAACCTTTGGGTCCCCAAACCCCGAAAAGTTCAAGACATGCTATTCACTGAGAATAGATTAAGCCAGGAAAGTTCGAGAATTTGGAAGAAATTCAAGAGATACCATTCACGGAGAAAAGATCATCTCTGGGGAGTAGAGTCTCTTTGACGATTTCTAAGAGTGACAGTCTGAGAAAGGGTTCACCGAGAATGCTGCCTTTCACGTCTCCATATTGTTTAACCCCAAGAGGAGGGAAGAATGTGTCTGGTAATCCTATGGGGATCTAGTTTTGTTTGTATTTAAGAGTGACCAACAGGGCTTTACCTAGTGCTAGACGTAGTTGTCGGGGAAAACTCTAAATAACTATACTAGTATTACCCATTTGATATTTGAAAAGTATATAAAAGTTTGTGAAAGAAGACTAACAATGAGCAGCCCCACAATACAGTTATATATATATATATATGAAAGTAGATAAAGAAAGCGGGTAAACACTTACTCGGTTGTAGAGCTTCCATGTTGTTTGGTTAGTTGTTCAACAAAGAAAGCTTTGATAACAATTATATTTAAAATCAAAGGAGAAAGTGCTTTGAAAGAAATGTTGGGGCTTACAGCTCGAGGAGAGGCCCAAGGTTTTACCAGTGATTGCACTGTTGTTTTGAATTTGTACAGAGGGACTTATACAAGTGACTGAGGCCCAAAAAGGTTTTCTGTACAAAGGGATGGGTCTTACACTCTCTCAAGAGGCCCAAAGGTTTATTCTTATACAAGTGGTGGGGCTTACAGCTCAAGGAGAGGCCCAGGGTTTGATTTGAAATGGCGATAGCGCCGAGATTTTCTTTTAACGCAGAGGGACTTATACAATATCTGAGGCTCAAAATTGTTTTGGTTAAAAGGGGATTGGGTCTTACACTCTATTAGAGGCCCAATGATTGATTTTGTACAAGTGATGGGGCTTACAACTCAAGGAGAGGCCCATGGGTTTTTGTTAAAAAGGCGACGATCGCGCCGAACTTTTTGACGGTATCGGGACTTATACAATACACTGAGGCCCAAATTATTTTGATTTCTACAAAGGGTTGGGTCTTACACTCTACCAAGAGGCCCAAAAAAGTTTTAAAAAGAAATGGGTCTTATAGCTCAAGGAGAGGCCCAAGGTTTTTTTTTAACGGGCGATGATCGCTCCGAACGTTTTGAAATACAACGGGACTTATACGATACTTGAGGCCCAAAAATGGTTTATATTTACGAAGGATTGGGTGTTACACTCTATTAGAGGCCCAAAGTATTTGAAAAAGTTTGATGAGGGCTGAATTAATCAAAAACCCTAATTTGTTTTCAAAATGTATTTTAATTGAATAAAAAATTCAATTAAAATGATCAAAATTGTTAAACATGTGGAAAACAAATTGTGATCTTGGATTAATGTTTCAAAAATCAGGTTTTGATCCACAACATGATTGGAAATCACTAAAATTTGAAAAATCAAGAGGGAAAAAATATTTTAAATGTCAAAAACAATTAAAATATTAATTCTTTACAAAAATATCAATTATATGAAATAAATATTATTTTTGGGATTTTTTGGGAAAATAAAATATTTTAACATTTTTGTGAATTATTAAAAAAAGAATCAACTCAAAATCATTAAAACTCAGAGAGAAATTAAGTGTTGAACCAATTAAATAAAATCACATAATTCAAATATTCAAATATTTAAAAAAGGGCGCCAAGAACATGGCAAGAACACGCGCCACCCTCTGTTTCTGCAGATTTGCGTTTTCTATCCAATCTCACTGAATACTTGATTATATCATGCAATCTACTCGTTTCAACCTCACGATCATGTCTATGGTCTTTAATTTCATTTATTTTTAACATAGAATAAGAAATCAAAGAGAAACCTCGAGAACCCTAAAATTTGCATGATGGTTCAGAAATTCCATACACGATTCAAACAATGCAATTGATTGAGGGAAAACACTCCATGCATGATTATGAACATATGGCCAGATTATTGTGCAGCAAAAATGCATGGATCATAGAGTTAGAAGAGCTCATGCTTACCTCTTGCAGCTGGTGATCGTGTTTTGTGTTAGAGGTGTTACAACTTGGTTCCAAGGATATGGACAGCTTCCCTAGGTGCTATGGAGTGTGTCTGGATGCTTTGAGTGGATTGAATTGAGCTGGAACTTGATTTGGCACTGATCGCGACTTTACGTGTTTGGTCGGATAGATACTGCAAGCATACAGGGTATCGCGTAGTTTTAAAAGATTTTCGAACCCATAGGGATTGATAGTCAAAAGGCAGTGTCCTAAAATTGCGGTGCAAGGCTAAAGCAGGAAGTTGTCACGGATAAAAGTGTTAAAGAAAAATAACTAAAATAAAAGGGGTTTAGAACAAATAAGGAAACTGAGACCGTAGAATGATTTTCGGGGTTCTTAGGGACTCTATAGGTTCCGGGGCTGAAGTAGATGTCGAAGTTGTTCTGAAGGAAATACCGATCTAAAGGCCTAATCTCACACTCTCGCGCTATTGATCGAGCCACGCCAGATAACCCCAAGATTTTGCTCTCGCTCGCTCGGTAATTAAAAGGCGCTTTTTGAAAACGGGCAAGACCGAAAAGAATACCTAAAGCGCTCTCGCTGTGTTTAGGATCCAGTGTTTTGTGCCTACTATCTGACGTGTGCCTCAAACTCTCGCTCTGTTAGACTCGTCTTAGTGCATTTCTCACTCTCGTGATGAAATGCTGTTAAGCAGCCTCTCGCCGTCGCGACTAGTCTACTTAAAGTTAACTTAGACAACAAATCCAGAATTTCGATCATACAACAGTGTTGGTTATCCTACAGAGTCCCGTCGAGACGACGGTCCTCAAACTACGGGCTCATGCAAATTTAGTTAGTCATGATTAAACGTGATATTGAAATGCTAACAGTGGTGGATTTGAAAACATACATATTACTTAGGGTTTCTTCTTTTATAAAATTCTGTTCTTAGGTTTTTAAGAAAAGTTTTTGAAACGTTTATGCAGTAACAGTAAATATAATGCAAAAAACAATAATTGGAACAATAAAGTAATAACCTGAAAATGCGATGAAATAAACTGAAAGAACTTGTATTAATCTGAAATTTGATCCAAGTACAGCAACGGAGTAAAAAGAAAAGAAAACAAAAGTCGTGATAATCACTCAGTGTGAGCAATTATCACTGTGGCTAATAATTTGTAGTTCTGGAGAAAATTTGGCAGAGCTTCCGCAGGGTGTAAATTGGACGATGAATGCTGGGTTGGGAAGTCCTATAAATAGACAGAAACTGGCTCCAAAAACAGTTGGAAAGATTTTGAATTCAAACTGCGTGCAAACTGCTTCTGGAAAACTGCTCCCGCGATGCATGGCGAACGTCACTTGGCTAAAAAATAAAATTTGGGCATTTTGGGGGCAATGGCGAACGCCATTTGATTCCCCTTAGGGAATGGCGAACGCCATTCTGCTAGAGGGAGGCAGAAAGCTCCAGTTCTGCTCTTATTCCAATTCTTCTGCCACAGTTCTTGTCCTTTTTCTTAATAAGGTTGAAACTGGACCTGAAAACACAAAGTAAAGAAAAACATAAGTACATGATACAAAATACGATAAAAACTCGATAAAAATACGACTAAACATGCACGAAACGAATCGAAATAACCTATACAAAATCGAGTCATCAAACTCCCCCACACTAAGACTTTTGCTTGTCCTCAAGCAAACTCCTAATGCGAATAAAAACAGGTAAGAACGGTATTTCGACTCATAGGCACACCGAAAACGATTAAGCACAAGGTTGCTAGGCTAAAGCAAATAGATAGGTACTGAATAGTGCAAACAAGAGTATCGTAACGACACGATTCCACAAAAGCGGACAAAAAATTCCTTCCTATGCAATACCGGTTCAAATCATGATATCATACCTTGACCTACGGACTTCGTTCTTATTCACCTCTCTTTCATTCTCGCGCAATCACATTAAGCCCGTTATCATTTTGCTTACATGGTAATCGTACCTGTTAGTGTGATCTCTTATTCAACATTTTTTTTTCTTTCTTCTTTTTTTTTTTGCTTATGAATTTCAAGATTCTGATCCTTTGGGCTAAATGATCGGGTGAGGACCACCTAACTTAGCGAGAACATATCTTTAATTCACATTTTCTATAAAAACACATAAACACAATTTGAGATCAACACATATTTGCATCGGTACGTCACTTAGTTCGCAAACCAGGATGGTGTTGACTGCTAAGATAAACTAATCAAGAGGCCACTTTTAAAGAAACTAAGAACAAGGTCTCGGCATAATATGTATTTAAACTAATATTGCATACTTAGGAACTCTAAGGTGCAAAAACGGTACCGATGTTAACAAAACTTTCCCAAGTCCGCCTACTTAGCCTAAATCAAAATATAACAACCTATACTAAGTGTGTCCTGCCCTTGAGTCGATTTTTTTTTTTTAAAGATGGGGAAATTACAGAGTATGCGAAAACATAAGGTAAATAACGACTCAAACGTGCATATGAATCAATAACGATACAAAAGAAACAAACTAAACTAGGAAAACGGGAAATAACATAAAGCAATAAATGAAAAGCGATAAATGACTCCTCCCCCACACTTAAATCGAACATTGTCCTCAATGTTTCAATTTAAGGTGAAAAGAAAGGAGCGATAAAACCTGGAATGAAAATCAGTGGTGGCGGGTGTAGCGAGCGATTTTGGACGCGGTTCTTAAGCGCTGGTCGCTCTCTGCGGTTGAACTTAAACTACAGGTCGATTCATTTTTTATCCTATTGTGAGCTGAATAAGGAAGGGAAATAGATGTCTCCAATTAACCCTGCTTTGCATACTGAGTTTAAACAGCGGTCTGTTAGGTTACGGATGCTATCAATGTGGGGGGCCTTTGTACTGGTTATTTGTATTTTCGCCAATACTGTTTTCTTTCTTTTTTACCTGGGCAGAAGGTTTCTGGCGGGGAACAAGGATTAGGATGTTAGGACTGATGCTTTTGAAATACTGCTTTTGATTGATGGAGAGATGGGATTTGGGTTTTTTGTTGATTTCGCTCGCTAAGATCTTTTCTTTCGATCTTATGCCTACGTATTCCCGTTTATCGAAACAGGGAAATCAGAGCGTTCGTAGTTCCTCCTATTCTATGGGAGGAAATTGGTGTTTTTGGTGTCTTGTTCAAAACCCAAGACGTGAAGCGAAAGGTAGTTTGTATCTTGTTCAAAGCCCAAGATGTGAAGCTGAAAGGTCTATTTGTGTCTTGTTCAAAGCCCAAGACGTGAAGCTGAAAGACCTCGACTTTAGAGAGAATTTGTCATCTCTAAAGAGGGGAGAAGGAGAATTACTTTAACTGGGATACGCGGATCCGAGCAATGCCATAATTTCCGAAGAAAGGGTTTTAACCTGAAGGAGAAGACTTTAACTCAGTGTAGAGCAATGCCATCTTTCCTTAGGAATTTCTCATGCTAAAAGAGGGACAGTGGCGTGGATATAGATGATCCAGAGGCTTGCCGCTTACAGCGATTAGATGAAGGGAAAGGAGTTGTTGATGTTTGTGTACTGTGAACGAGGCACAGCTTCGATGCTAAAAGGTTAATTGGATCAACCAGTGGTTTTCTTATACAAAGCCTAAGAGGAGGCTAATTTCCGCTAGGAAAATCATTATACAAAGCCTAAGAGGAGGCTATTTTGTGTCTCGTACAAAGCCCGAGAGAGAGGCTAAAAGTTTTTGACCCGACGATAGAGTCTTTGTGTCTCGTACGAAGCCCGAGATGGAGGCTATTGTTTGTTTGACTCAACAGGAGAATCTTTTATACTCAACAAGAGAGTGTTTTTGTATCTCGTACGAAGCCCGAGATGGAGGCTAAAAGTTTTGACTCAACAAGAGAGTCTCTGTATCTCGTACGAAGCCCGAGATGGAGGCTACAAGGTTTGTTTGACTCCGCTAGGGAGAGTCATTGTACAAAGCTTAAGAGGAGGCTATGTCAGTTAAGTGACAGGTCCAGTATACTGATTTTGAAAGAGAAAATCAGTTCTTATATGAGCATCACTGTACTCATGGGTTAGATCTGAGGATCGGGGTGGTCTCCTTTTCTTTGAGGAAACTGGAAATCCAAAGGGTGTTGAGACTGTCCGAGTCTGCGGGTTTCCTTCCTATTTAACGAAGGGGTCACTTGAGAATGCCTTTTGAGACTCAAGGAAGTTAGACTGTCCGTGTCTAGAGTTTTGTCTTTCGTACTATTCTTTGAGAAACAATAATAGACTCTATGAAAGGACTGTTCTATGGAGATGACTAAGTTCTGTTCCTATACCTCTAGGAGGTCGTCGGGACAATTTGTACGAAGCCCAAGAGGAGGCTGGAAACTTTTAAGAAGCCGACGGGTCCTTGTACGAAGCCCAAGAGGAGGCTATCATTCCCGGAGGAAGAGATCATTATACGAAGCCTAAGAGGAGGCTATGAATACTTCTAAGAAGCCGTAGGGTCCTTGAATAATGCCCAAGAGGAGGCCGATGCTTTTAAGAGGCCCGTGGGTCTATCATCTCCTTTCCATTAGGAGAGATAACTCTTTTAAAGATAAAAACCACTGGTAAACGTGCGAGGTTTACTATCCAGCGACTTTTAGCTTTTGAAGAGGGTTCCTTAGTTAAGGTCCAAGATTATGACCGTAGTGGGTACCCAAACCCCGAGATATTCAAGGCAAGATATCCACAAGGAATAGATCAAGTCAGAAAGTTCGAGAATTTGGAAGAAACTCAAAGATGCCATTCACGGAGAATACATTCATCTTGGGGAGTAGAGCTTCTTGACGATTCCTAAGGAGGACAGCCGAAGAGAAGACTGTATCTGGTACTCCTATTGGGGATCTAGGCGTCTATTTCTACGAATAAATGAAACGGCGTCACCTAGTTCTAGACGTAGTAGCCGGGGAAACTCAAAATATCTATACTATTATTACACAGTAGATATGAGTTTATGAAAGGAGACTTACAGTGAGCAGCCCCACAATACAGTTTATAATATGAAAGCAGTAAATGAAAGCGATAACCACTTACTCGGTTGGAGTGCTTCCATGCTGTTTGGTTAGTTGTTCAACAAAGAAAGATTGAAAACAACAGTATATTCAAAATCAAAGGAGAAAGTGCTTTGAAAAAGAAAGATTTGGGGCATACAGTTCAAGGAGAGGCCCAGGGTTTTATCAGTGAGCGCACTGTTTGACTTTGTACAGCGGGACTTATACAAGTGACTGGGGCCCAAAAAGGTTTTCTGTACAAAGGGATGGGTCTTACACTCTCTCAAGAGGCCCAAAAAGGTTTAAAGAAAAAAGAGTGGGGCTTATAATACGAGGGTAGGCCCAAATGATTTTTCGTTTAAAAATGGTGATCGCGCCGAGGTTTTCTTTTAACGCAGAGGGACTTATACAATAAGTGAGGCCCAAAATGTTTTGGTTAAAAGGGGGATTGGGTCTTACACTCTAATAGAGGCCCAAAGTGTTTTGAATGGGTCTTATAGCTCAAGGAGAGGCCCAAATGATTTTTATTTTTAAACGGGCGACGATCGCGCCGTTTACTTGTACAGAGGGACTTATACAATGAGTGAGGCCCAAAAAGTTTTTGTACAAGGGGGGATGGGTCTTACACTCTCTCAAGAGGCCCAAAGAGTTTTGAAAATGATTTATGAGGGTTGAATTAATCCAAAACCCTAATTTGTTTTCAAAATGTATTTAATTGAATAAAAATTCAATTAAAATGATCAAAAATTGTTTAACACATGGAAAACAAATTGTGATCTTGGGTTAATGCTTCAAAAATTAAGTATTGACCTACAAAATAATTAGAAAGCATTAAAAGTTGCAAAATCAATGTAGAAAAAATATTTAAAATGCCAAAAACAATCAAAATATTAATTCTTTACAAAAATATCAATTATATGAAATAAATAATATTTTTGGGATTTTTTGTGAAAATAAAATATTTTAACATTTTTGTGAATTATTAAAAAAAGAATCAACTCAAAACCATTAAAACTCAGAGAGAAATTAATTTTTGAATCAATTAAACAAAATCACAAAATTCAAATATTTGAATTTATGAAAAATGGCGCCAAGAACAGCTGAAGAACACGCGCGTGTTCTTGGTTTCTCAGATTTGCATTTTATATCCAATCTCCATGAATACGTAATCATATCATGCAATCCACATATCATTATGCTCGTCTCAACCTCACGATCATGTCTATGTACTTTAATTTCATTTAAATTAAACATACAACAAGAAATCACGAAGAGACCTCAAGAACCCTAATTTCTGCATGAAGGCTAGGATTTTTGATACACGATTCAAACAATGCAATTAATTGAGGGAAAACATTCCATGCATGATTATAAACATATGGCCAAATTATTGTGCGAGGAAATATGCATAGATTGAGAGATGACCAAGTATGTGCTTACCTCTAGGCCGTGACAGTAAGTTCAAAGTGATTTTTGATTTGGAGGTGTTACAGATGAGTGGTGATGATCTGAACAGCTTCCCTACACCCTATGGATTGTGTTTGGATGGTTGGACTTGATTGAAATTGGCTGGATCATTTTGTGGTACCTCAGCTGCACTTTGGTTAAAACCTTGAGCAACCAGTTGGTGATTTTGTGAAATTAATGTTTCAGAAGTAATCTAAGTGTTTGATCAGCTCATATGTGATGTATGTGAGGTGTGTGAGTGATTGGTTTGATTGGAATTGCTCTCAAACTCAAAACCCGATAGTGACTTGCCTTAGAATGCAAAATTGGAGTGAAAGAAGAGATTTTGAGGAAAGCATCTGTTAGATGGCTTTGGTGTACTCAAACTGACCACAATTGAACTCTATTTATAGTAGAGCAAGTTTGTTTTGCAAGGAATAGTGCATGGCAGCTGGTAAGTAGGTTTGGCCAATGTTGGCAAATGAAAATCCAAGTCCACTCTAGCCATTGACTAGAGGTTAGGGCACAGAGCTTTGGTCCCCTTGGTCTTGGATAAGTCTTGATTGATTTCAGATGAGAATGGCTCAGTCCATGCCACCTTGATGGTTCCATTGAATGCCTCATTCCAAATTTGAAGTCTTGTCCCTATTTTGGCCATTCTAGGTTCAACATGCTATTTCTTGTTCCATGGACTTTGGAGGCTTGGCTCAGTGATTGTCCCCTTTAGATTCAATCCTCTGAGGTGTCCAAGTGGATAGGAGCAATTGAATTTGGCTGATTTTGGAAAATCGACCAAAGTTGCAAATTCTGCCTTGCCTTGACAGATTTCAGCAAGGCAACTTGGCAATGTTGTATCTCATGGTGTAGGTTGAATTTGGCAATGTTCTTGGCCATTTTGGAAAGCTCTTACATGATACAACAACTGTTTGAACAAGTTTGGTTTTGATCTCTTTTGATTCCAAGTGAAAAATCCCCCTACATTTGGCAAAAAGTGACGCAGAATCTGACTTAGTGAAAATTTCACTAAGTGTTGGAAAAAGTGACATTTTCACTTTTCAGCCACTTTGATCACTCCATAACTCAAAATCCTTAATGAATTGGAATGACTTGTAGTTGAAGTTTTTGTAGGTGATAATGAGGGCTACAAATCCATCTTTGGATGAGAAAAAATGGCCTTGTGGTTTAGGAGTTATGGTCCTTCAAAGTTGGTACCTTTGCCACTTTATTTTTAACTTAGAAAAATTTCTAAGTTTTATGGTTACCCCTTTTACAAGTTATCTCTTTTTTTGATTTTTCTTGATGAATGATGATTCAAATCATACATTAACATCATTTTAGGGTTAAAAATCCATTTTGGTGAAAAATCTCAAAAAGTCAAAGTTGACTTTTGTAAACAGTTGACTTTTTATCAGATGAATTCCAAACTGTGCAATTCTTCAGGAAATCATGTCCTTGACCTAAATCAAACTTGATGGACATGTTCCATGGGTGTCATAGGGTATATTCAATCATGTATTAGGGTTTGGGAGCATGTCCTGGTCAAAAGTCAAAGTTACAGTTGACTTTTCCCTTAAAACCCTAATTGTGGTGCAGATGAAATTGAGACTTGTTGCTCAAACTTCTTGGATCAATCCATTGTTCCAAATGGATCAATATGGTATATTAGAGACCCTCAAATCATCTCTTAAGGTATTGGCTCATGGTTTGTCCCAAAAGTCAACTTAGGGGTGAATTAGGTCAAGAAACCCTAATTCCTGATTTTCGATGAATGCATCCCCTGAGGCAAAATTGACTTGATGCATGGGTTCATGAGGTTCCATGAAGTATATTAGGTTATGTTTTGGATCATTGCCTTGTGCCTAGATGAAAATTTCCATCTGGAGGCCCTGGTCGACCAAAACCCTAATTTGGTGACACTATCGATCTTGAGACTTGATCCACCTAGAAGGGAGCAGCCTTGTGCTTAATCCTTGAAGTGGGAGTCCTTTTTGATCCATTGTGGATGTTTAAGAGACTAGACAAGTTGAAGATCATGTCATTTCTTGATTGATCCTTTGTCTAAGCACTCAGAGAGGGCTTGAAACCCTAATTTTGATTATAGTGGATGCTCACCCATCTTTGGGGAGACTAATGAAGCATAAAGGTACATCCATATTGTGATGATGATTTTCACAATGATGGGAAATCTAAGTGGTCAAAATTTGGGGTATTACAGATGCCCCTATTTAATCTTCTTGGACCCGAAGGTGTGAATGACGAAGGGATTCGGGCATTCGGGGTGCAAGAGGATTAAATATCGGAATACCCGAAATTTTGATGGTGGTTATGAATGGTAGCTTACGCATTCATCTTCTTTAGCTAAGTAATGATGCTTAGAAAAGGTAAACTTCCCCTCGATCCTGGTTTCCTACCAAGAACTGGTCTCAGTCTCTTTTGAAATAAACTTTCCCTCGATCCTGGTTTCCTACCAAGGAACTGGTCTTGGTTTCTTTTGAACTTCCCCTCGTTCTTGGTTTCCTACCAAGAACTGGTCTCAGTCTCTGAAATGAACTTCCCCTCGTTCCTGGTTTCCTACCAAGGAACTGGTTTTAGTTTCTTTTGTCAACTTCCCCTCGATCCTGGTTTCCCACCAAGGAACTGGTCTTAGTTTCTTTTGTCAGTAAACTTTATTGACAAGGGACGCTATGTGTAGCGGTTTTCCTTCAAACTTCTCGCCGAATTTTCCTGGGGAGATGCCATTTGAGTAGAAAATGTTTTGTTGTCAGACTTGCTGGGGACCCCAGTCGTCTGAGTTGTAGAGTTGTACAAACTTCTCCGTTGGAGACGCCATTTGTTTCTACTGGGGAAAGCGAGTCTCTTGAGAAACTGTTTTCATTTGGGATCTTTCATCATACTTTTCTCGGGATCTTCCCAGAGAAACGCCATATGATGGGGTCCAATTTTGAGGTGCCAATGACCTTCTCATCAGTGGTTTTTCGGAGTAAAATCGGCGTGCTGCCGAATCTCTGATCACGAGGCTTTCTCTGTGGATTTTCCTTAATCCGGGAAAGCAAGGATATCATCTTTAATGGCGAAGAGTGACATCTGTTGAAGGTTCTCTGATCTTTCAGAGGTTTAAATTATCAAAGTGGCCACGTGCCGACTCTGATCTAAAGATACACTGGTGGCGAGATTGTACAGACGCAACACTTCCTGACGAGGAAAGAACTGACAAACTCGATTGAGAAAACTGTTTATCACTAGGGGACAAGACCGGCTAGAGTGATAACAATGCAATATGAAATGTAAATGCAAATAAAAAATGCATGAAGTACGTATGTATATGCTGACAAAACAGACGCGACATACAGACTAATGGATGAACACAATTGGATACTCGGCCATCGCGGGGCAAAGAAGTACCGTTGGTTCAAAATAGCAATTCCACCTTGCTTAGGAGAGATAGTCCCGTTGGGAGCTATGTTGATCGGGCTTAGGAGATGAGAACTCGGCCGAGGCGTGTCAGACGAAACAAGGTCTCTGACACAGTTGATCCCTTCATTCAGGCATACTGGCTTAGAAGGAGTACTTTGATTCTGCACTTTGAAGTCCGCTTACTTCGCGATCGATGTTCTTCTGATGTTCAACAGTAAAAAGAAATGCCATCTTTAATTTAAAAGCAGAAAAAGTTTAACAAGTAAATTTATTTTTGTTTTATTTCAAGAATCGCTGATTAAGTTTAAACAACGTCGTTCTGTAAAGCTAAAACAAGTAAAGAATTACAAACAAAAGCACAAGGGCTCAAATTTTATTGATAAGATGGAGATCAGCCAAACGCGTGATTCCAAAGAGTATATACAAAGTTAGAAAATGGTAATTTACAGGGAAAAGGGCTACGTTGAAACATAACGACCACTATCCTTCTACCAACTTTGAATTCGGGACATCCTGAGCTTCTGTCGAAAATGACCTTGACTGGAGTTTTCCTGACGGATGATGATGCAACTGCTGCTGAGGGACTTGCCTCTGCTGAACATAGTTACTTGCCATTATCCCTAACTTTTTCCTGGATTGTACTATGATGTTTCCAATCCATCAGGATGATTTTTTTTTTTGTTATGTCTCTAACTTTTGCCTGGACCGCCCTTTCGGGTTTTCAATCCACCGAGACGTTTTTTTTAGGCGAAGTATTTCTTGACTACATCAACATTCGTGGGGTAGGCAAATTCCTCTCCGTCCATGGTTGCAAGTCTCAAGGCGCCGCCTGAGAAATCTTTCGTGACCACATAGGGGCCATCATAATTTGGGGTCCATTTTCCCCGAGAATAAGTGAGAAATGATTATATCTTCTTGAGCACAAGGTCTCCTTTCCTGAAGACACGAGGTCGGACCTTTTTGTCGAACGCCCTCTTCATTCTCTGTTGATACAACTGACCGTGGCATAGTGCCGTGATTCGCTTCTCTTCGATCAGGTTCAGGTCGTCGTGTCGACTTTGACACCATTCAGCTTCGGTGAGCTTCGCTTCCATCAATACCCGGATTGATGGGATCTCTACTTCTATGGGGAGCACTGCCTCCATGCCATATACTAGAGAGAAAGGGGTTGCCCCTGTTGAAGTACGGACAGATATGCGATAACCATGAAGAGCAAAGGGTAGCATTTCGTGCCAATCTTTATAGGTTACAATCATCTTTTGAACAATCTTCTTGATGTTCTTGTTAGCCGCTTCTACCGCTTCGTTCATCTTGGGTCGGTAGGGAGATGAGTTATGGTGTTCGATCTTGAACTCTACACACAACTCTTTCATCATCTTATTGTTCAAGTTAGATCCATTATCAGTAGTGATCTCGCTTGGAACATCATAACGGCAGATGATATTTTTTTTGATAAATCGGACCACCACTTGTCGGGTTACATTGGCGAATGATGCTGCTTCGACCCACTTGGTGAAATAGTCAATGGCTACCAGGATGAACCGATGTCCGTTTGAAGCCTTGGGCTCAATCATACCAATCATGTCGATTCCCCATATGGAAAAAGGCCACGGGGAAGAAAGAACTTTGAGATGTGATGGCGGTACATGAATTTTGTCGGAGTATATCTGACACTTGTGACACCTCCTCATGTACTTGTAGCAGTCGGATTCCATGGTCAACCAATAATACCCGGCCCTGAGAATTTTTCTTGCCATTGTGTGTCCGTTGGCATGAGTGCCAAAGGATCCTTCATGAATTTCTTTCATGAGCATGTCTGCTTCTGGTCTGTCGACGCATCGGAGCAAGACCATGTCAAAATTTCTCTTATAAAGAGTGTCACCGCTCAGGAAGAAGTTTCCAGCCAATCTTCTGAGGGTTTTCCTGTCTTTTCTGAGTGCCCCAGATGGGTACTCTTGTTTCTGAAGGAAGCATTTGATATCGTGATACCAAGGTCTGTCGTCTATGACTGCTTCAATCGCGAAGATGTAAGCGGGCCGTTCAAGGCGCATTATGTCGATCTTAGGTATGTCATTCCATCGACCTACACTAATCATGGAAGAGAGAGTGGTTAATACATCAGCCAAGGGATTCTCATCACGAGGGATGTGATGAAAGTCGACTCTGTTGAAGAAGGGTAACAACCTTCTTGCATAGTCTTTGTAAGGAATCAATCCTGATTGGTATGTGTTCCAATCTCCTTTTATCTGGTTAATAACCAGGGCTGAATCGCCGTATACGTCCAAGTTTTTGATCCTTAAATCAATCGCTTCTTTGAGACCCATGATACATGCTTCGTATTCGGCCTCGTTGTTCGTACATTTGAACATAAGTCTGACAGTGAAAGGAATGTGGGAACCCTGAGGGGTAACAATGATTGCCCCAATTCCATTTCCATAATGATTGACTGCTCCGTCAAAGATAAGTCCCCACTGGGAACCTGGTTCTGGCCCTTCATTGAGTAGCGGTTCATCGCAATCTTTCATCTTTAGATACATGACATCTTCGTCTGGGAAGTCAAACCCGATTGATTCTTGATCGTCAATCGGTTGATGAGCCAAATGATCGGCTAAAATACTTCCTTTAACGGCTTTCTGAGCATGGTACTCTATGTCATATTCTGATAGTAACATCTGCCAACGGGCAATCCTTCCCGTGAGAGCAGGTTTTTCGAAAACGTACTTGATTGGATCCATTTCGGAGACCAACTAAGTAGTATGACGAATCATGTACTGGCGAAGACGTTTGGCTGCCCAAGCCAAAGCGCAACAAGTTTTCTCAAGCATCGTGTACCGAGTCTCACAGTCGGTGAATTTCTTGCTTAGATAGTAAATGGCAGACTCTTTCCTTTTAGTTTCGTCTTGTTGGCCAAGTACACATCCCATTGAGTCCTCTAGGACTGTGAGGTAAATGATCAGTGGTCTTCCTTCCACTGGAGGTGATAGAATCAGAGGATTCAACAGATATTCCTTGATACTGTCGAAGGCGGTTTGGCAATCTTCTGACCAAACGCAATCCTGGTTCTTTTTCGAGTAATTTGAAAATCGGCGCACACGTCGCGGTCATAAGGAATATGAATCTGGAGATGTAGTTCAAACGTCCCAGGAATCCTCTGACTTGTTTTTCAGTTTTAGGATAAGGCATTTCTTGAATGGCCTTGACCTTGTCAGGATCAACTTCAATTCCTTTCTGGCTGACGATGAACCCTAGTAATTTCCCCGAATGAACACCGAAGGTGCACTTGTTGGGATTCAAGCGGAGCTTGAATTTTCTTAGACGTTCGAACAATTTTGACAGATGTTCAACGTGCTCATCCTCTGTTCTTGATTTTGCAATCAAATCATCGACATATACCTCGATTTCTTTGTGTATCATGTCATGAAACAGAGTAGTCATGGCCCTTTGATAGGTTGCCCCGACATTCTTCAAACCAAACGGCATTACCTTGTAACAAAAGGTACCCCATGGGGTAATGAACGAAGTTTTCTCCATGTCTTTCGGCGCCATTTTGATCTGGTTATAGCCCGAGAATCCATCCATGAAGGAGAATACTTTGAACTTTGTTGTGCTGTCAACCAGCATGTCAATGTGTGGTAAAGGGAAGTCGTCCTTTGGACTTGCCTTGTTCAGATCTCTGTAATCGACACACATTCTGACCCTTCTGTCCTTTTTGGGAACAGGTACGATGTTGGCTAACCATTGAGGATATTCAGATGTAGCGAGGAAACCCGCGTCGATCTGTTTTTGTACCTCCTCCTTGATTTTGATGGCCATGTCCGGGTGAGTGCGTCTCAACCTTTGCTTTACTAGCGGAGATTCCGATCTCAACGGTAAGTGATGTTCCACGATGCTGGTATCCAACCCTGGCATATCCTGATAGGACCAAGCGAATACATCGGGAAATTCTTTGAGAAGCTTTATCAAACCCTCTCTGGCAGTTGGACTGAGCAATGCTCCGATCCTGATTTCTTTTCTCTCTTTTTCTGAACCCAAGTTTACCGTTTCCAACGGCTCTTTGTGAGGTTCGATGGACCTTTCCTCTTGTCTGAGTAGTCGGGAGATCTCTTCTGGAATTTGGTCGTCATTTTCTTCTTCAGCCTCGAATACCGGGAACTCAAAGTTGGAAGAAGGCATCGGATCGTATGTTTCAACGGGGTATAAAACAAGCAATCTGCATGACGTGATGATTTGTGTTTAGAAGAGATAAAGAAAATGCAAGTGTGTGCAGTGTTTTGATTTTACTGCTTGTTTTTATTATTGAATGTTTTTTAGGATTACCATTTTCTGAAAAAGCAAAAAGAGAAAACAGCAATTAATGCGGAAATTACAGAACGACGTTATTTTATTAATGAACAAGTCGAATCTTGAAACTACAGCCCTATAAAACAAAACTCTGTCGCTTTGGGCAAAGCGAAGAGGGAAATTTACAGAAAACGAGCCCTATCAAAATATCCGTTTCACCTGGGCAGGGTGAAAGGTTAAAGATGGCAATTACTTTGACTGACGAACGACCTTCAAAACCTCGACGGTAACCCATTGGCGGCGAACTCCTCGGTGAATCACAAAGTCTGGCACCTTCCTCGATTTGTCTTCAGAAATGACGCTGATTTCTGGTGGAGCAGGATCATTGGAATCTGTCTCCCAGGCAGAATTGTGGTAGGAGAATTCCTCAGTTGTATTTTGCATAGCATTTGTGCTCTCAGTTGTATCTCCCCATCCAGTTGGCTGGATATCTTCGAGCCTGATACGAGAGCTTTCGGGAGCGGTGTACTTGACCATATAGTCGTATTTTCCACTTGGTTGTCCCAGGGTGTCCCACACTTCTGTGGAACTGGAGGAGTCATCCCTCTCGATGACGTTGACCTCGGGAAAAGCATAGTTGATGAATTCTAGTCCTGCAAACGTTGTGAATTCATCTTCATGTTGAGTAGTTTCTGAATGACCTGAGTGTTGATCCCATGACATGGTGGGGATACAGGTATTCTGTTCAATGATGCTCAGCTGAGTTTCATTACTCGGCTGACTTTCTTTCCCCAAGTTTCCTGGGTAAGGCTGCCACATTGGCAGGCCATCCATCAGGCCATAATAATTGTGGTCAAAATTGTCTTTCATCAGAGTGTCCTCCTCTAATGAATTTGGCGGAGCACGACATCCTTCCGGATCATAATCTCCGTAGATCATTTCGACATCTGATCTTGGTATAAATCTTGGACTTTCTGTAGGAAAGCAAAAAGGCATAGGCACCTCTTCCTGAGACATATAACCGTCCTCCTTAGGATAGGACTTCCACTCTTCATCTGCGTCAGAGGGATCTTCCTCATTGATAGCATGAACTGTCTGAGACACTGGGTGAAGAAAACCTCCCTGTGGAAGAAGTTTTGAAGGGGATGAAGACTTTCATCGTTGGCGGCTGTCTGGGTACAGGTCGCAGAAAAACCAAGACCCTTCTTTGTTTTATTGTCAATAGGAATGACAAGCCGTCCCCATCATGTCGTATCGGTACTCTCGACCGCTTTGCTAGCATCTTTGTATGAAGAAATTGAAGTTCCTTCTTTGAAATGATTGTCCTTGCTCACCGATAGTGCTTGGAACTGAGTTCCAATAACCTCCTCGGGTTCCATACAAGTAGATGATGATAAGTTGCTCACAAGCAAGGCTTGTTCCCCACAAACCGTGACAAGTTGATCGTTCTTGACGAACTTTAGCTTTTGGTGGAGGGTTGAAGTAACCGCTCCAGCCTGATGTATCCAAGGTCTTCCTAATAAACAACTGTATGTTGCCCTGATGTCCATGACCTGGAAAGTGATTTGGAAAGTGTGAGGACCAATAGTTATGGGAAGATCAACTTCGCCGATAACTATTTTTCTGGATCCGTCGAATGCTTTGACGACGACCTCGCTGACTCTCATCGGAGGGCCCTTGAATGATAATTGCATCAAGGTGGACTTCGGCATAACATTCAGGGCTGACCCTGTGTCTACCAGTACGTTGGCTAAAGCATCGCCCTGGCAGTTAACTGTGATATTGAGCGCCATGTTATGACGGCGACCCTCTTCAGGTAATTCCTCATCACTAAATCCCAAATTATTGCAGGAAGTGATGTTAGAGACAATGCTATCGAGTTGTCTGATTGTTACATCCTGTTCCACAAAGGCTTGCTCCAAGACTTTCTGTAGAGCCTCTCTGTGTGCTTCTGAACTGAGTAATAGTGATAATACTGAGATCTTTGAAGGAGTCTGTAACAGTTGATCAACAATGTTATATTCACTCCTTTGGATGAGCTTTAGCATCTCATCTTTGTCTTTTGAAAAGTCTGGATTACTAGATTGACCGACTGGTGGATCAGGAATTTCTGCCTGAAGTTCCTTTTCTTTGTTGGATTCTCTAACCCCTCGGTTGAAGATTCGACCGCTCCGTGTTACACGACTGATGTCTACAATATTCACGACGGAGGGTAATGGAATTTCCTTTCCATTCTCGATTATTGTTGCACCGTATTTGTAAGGGATTGCCTTAGCTGATTCATACGGTAGTGGCCCCGGTAGATAGATGACTATGGGAACCTTCTGATTTTTCTGACCATCATAAGTAACCTTGATCCGTTCCCGGTTGGGAACTCTAGATTCGTCAAGTAGAGGGATAATGGCAAAAACATCCCTGGTCCTGTGATGACCAGAGATCGTGACAACATCCTCAACTTGCTCAGCAAGGTAGTTCGGCGACCAAATGATGGGTCCTGAACCTGGATATGGACGAATTTCTCCATGATCGATCTGACCCTGAAGAGCTGCTCTCACAAGGTAACACCCTTGGTTACTTTCCGAACAGACGCTACAACTGTCATAGTTGTGTGGTGGCACCTGGCCACGCCCACTTTGAATGCAATGTAACCTCACTAGGTTATCTTCCATTGATCGGGCATCCTGACTTTGACGACGAGTAGGATTCCTGTGATTGATACTAATCTGCTGAGTATCTTCGTCCATATAGATTGGCATCCACCAGTGATTTAACAAGTGCTGAAGTGCCTCCTGGACAAGGGTACAACCTCGATCGTTTTCGCAACCTGCTTTACAGTTTTGATAATCATGTGATATTAAGAATCCGAGTCGAACCTGCTCAGCATGTAACTCTACCAGGTTGGTATTCATCACGCGAATGTCAAAGATCTGAACCATGTTAATTTGATAGGAGTTCCTATCATGGTAGTCTTGGATCCATCCAAGATCCATCTGACGCTGGAGGGCCTCTTGTATGAAAGAGCATCCCTGTTTGTTTACCGAGCAAATTAGACAGGAATTGTAATCGTTCCGCGGCAGATTATGATACTGGCTTTGCCTTGAGTGCATTGCCACCAAGTTGTCATTCATCGCACGGATGTCGTGGTTTTGAATGACGTTGGAATTCGTGTAAACCATGTTAACTCCACGAACTCGGTGCTCTTGGATCCATCCAAGATCCACTTGTTCCTGTAGAGCTGCTTGCACTACAAAACATCCCTGGTTGTCTTTAGAGCAGATATCACACTTGTGATAATTATGAGGTGGCACATGGCCATATCCACTCTGTCTACAATGCATCTTGACCAGATTAGTCTTTAACAAGAGTACGTCATGAATTTGATAGACATTGTTAGTCTCTTTGTCAATCAGATTGACTGCAGCTTTCTCATGTTGAGGCAGCGGGTTCGTAAGAACATTAGGATTCGTATCTTTGAAAGATAAGAGCCCGCTCCTAACAAGCTTTTGCACGTCAGATCTGAAATTGAGACAAGTCTCAATGTTATGCCCTGAACCTCCTTGATGATAAGGGCATGTTTGATCCGCTTTAAACCAAAAAGGCGGATTTTCCGGAACTGAAAGGGGAGACTTAGTCTGGATGTGCCCCTTAGCCAGCAGTAACGGAAACAGCTCTGCGTACGTTACGGGTATAGGATCAAATCCTGGTGGCCGTGTTGTACGGTTGTTGTTATATGGAGGACGAGCCTGCCGAAGAGGCTGTTGTGTCCTTTGTTGGTCAGGTTGGCTCTGCGCAACCTGAGGTTGATACATAGGAACAGGGGCGGGGCCGATAGCAGGAGTAACAGCTGCTACTGGCTGATAACGTCGCCTTTTCTTTCCGAGAGAGATATTCCCAATATCTTGCTCTTTTTTCTTAGGGAGAGCACTACCGTATTTTTTAGTACCGCTCGTTGATCCAGTGTCTTTTACCAAACGTCCTTCTCGGACGGCTTCCTTAAGACGTACACCCATGCCGACCATTTCGGTGAAATCACTGGGTGCACTGGCAATCATTCGGTCATAGTAAAATGAGCTTAAGGTCTTTAAGAAGACTTTTGTCATCTCTTTTTCCTCAAGAGGTGGACAAATTTGAGCGGCAATTTCACGCCACCTTTGAGCATACTCCTTAAAGGTTTCCTTGTCCTTTTGTGACATTGATCTGAGTTGATCTCTGTCGGGTGCCATGTCCAAATTGTACTTGTATTGTTGGACGAAGGCAGTACCAAGATCTCTGAATGTACTGATCGTAGTACGGTTTAAATCCATGTACCATTTGAGTGCGGCACCGGTTAAACTATCCTGGAAGTAGTGAATCAGCAGGTCCTGATTCTCCGTCTGAGCTGACATCCGCCGAGCGTACATCACCAGATGGCTCTGAGGGCAAGAGTTACCCTTGTATTTTTCAAAGTCGGGCACTTGGAACTTGTGCGGGACTTTCACATTTGGGACCAAGCAGAGGTCTGCGGCGTCCTTTCCAAATAGATCCTGACCACGAATGGCTTGCAGCTCTTTCTGCATTTCCAAGAACTGCTCCTGGAATTCATCCATTCTGTCAAACATAGTTTCCTTCTTACCAGAAGGTGTCTGTGGAATCTGTCCTTCCGGGACAGTGTGCACCACAGGGGGTGGTACCGTGACTACGGCAGTAAGTCTTGGCGCCTCCTGAAGTTTGTAACCTTCAGGAGTCTTGAGTATGCCCCTGGCATCTTTGCTTTCCCGAAGTTTGTAACCTTCAGGCCCAGCGGCTTCTGTTGCGATTCCCTCATCTTCAGTGATCGGCGGAACATATCCTTCCGGGATATAGTTAACAGGCATGCCCCAAGGACGATCTTTCGGCATCTGATACCTAGGATCATACTTTTCTATGATGGGCGTTGAGGTGATCTCTGAGATCACAGTTCTTTGTAGCTGAGCTTCTGCCATGGCTTGCATGTCGTTACGAAGCTTTCTCATATCCTCTCTCAGAGCGTCGATCTCTTCTTTCAACTCTCTGTTTTCTTCCTCAAGATCATCCATCTTTTCTGACGATTGGCCCGAGTATTGTACGAATGAGACAGTTTGACTCTAGAATCGAGACACAAACGTGAGATTCGTAGGTAAGGAGAATACGCGATGTGAGAATGATGAATGCAATGATTATATTAATTGTTGTTTTTTTGTTTAATCAAAATAAACTTTGACAATTAGATTGCAAATATCAAACAGTGGGGAAACCCCTTTTTATTGAATTCCAAAGGATTACAGAAATGGAAATACAGTAGATTACAAAGTGCAGAAACAGAAACCTAAACTAATGGGTCCCGAGTCCTCTTCTTTGACTGGGGCGCTTGGGTCGTTGTTGGGTTGTCATTCCTTTGCCAGGTGAAAGGAGCGACCAAATTCCTTTGGTCATCTTGATTCTCTACAGCATGCTGCTCCAAAATTTTAATCAGAGCATCTTTCTCTTTTAGTAGTTGCTGTATTTGGATACACTCTACGTCGAGGGTGTGGTACTTGTTCTTCCAAGATCTTCTTTCCTTTTGAACTTTGTTGAGAGTAACCTGAAGCCTTTCAGTTTCCATCATGAAGTACATGACAGATTCCCTCGGCGGAAGAATTCCGTAACGAGGATAAGGCATCTTTAGCTTGAGAGCTCTGGTTTGTACCCAGTGGAGATAAGGCTCTACCGAGACACAGTCCGGTTTTCCCAGAGACTCTCGTCCTTTCTTATGAACATGTTTCCAAGCTTGCACTATTTCCATCTTTAGTGCTCTGTCACTTTCTCCTTCTTTGAAGAAAAGACCTTCCAGATGAACACCCAGTGGGATGTGTCTCATCGGGTATCCAAATTGACGAAGAACCAATATCGGATGATAGTTGATTCCTCCTTTAGTTCCTATGAGGGGTATGCTGGGGAAGTTTCCACAACGGTCAATGATTCTAATTCCCTCATAAATCCTATTACACTAATCTATATCAGAGTTGGTAAGAGACATGATCTTCTGCGACCAACGTAAGACACTCTTGCAATCCCAAAAAACAGCAGACTTGGGCAAGTGAGAGATAAACCATTTGTAAAGTAAAGGTACACAGCATGTGATCTCTCCTCCGCTGTATAAATTTCCCAAGTGTACAGAATGATACGCATCTGCAAGCAAAGTCGGCACAGGGTTTCCAATGAGAAAAACCTTAATAGCATTGATATCGACGAAGTTATTGATGTTGGGAAACAAAAATAACCCGTAGGTGAGCAAGACAAAGATGCTTTCAAAAGCAGTCCCGTTCCCTATACTAGCGAAGTATAGAGCCTTTTTTGTCAAGAACTGGGCTGGCAAACCTTGGATGCCACCCTTAGTGGTCATGTGAGTCCTGACCTCAGACTCGTCCAAATGAATTGCTATTGCAATAGTCTGATTCTTTGGAATTTCTTCCAGTCCAGAAAATGGAGCTCGATCAGTGATATGTAAATCAGTCAGATGAGAATACTCCTCCAGCGTTGGTGATAGCTGGTAATCCGGGAATGTAAAACAGTGATAAACTGGATCGTAGAATTGAATGAGCGCGTCCATGATCCCCTTAATCACATGGACTCTTAACAGTGGTAGCAAACCACCGTGCTTGGCTCTGAAAGCCTCTGGGTTAACGATCATCCTTGCTAACCTTCTCAAATCCCCTAGTTTTGGAACCTTGAAGGTATACTGGTGAGTTCTCCTTCTACCGAAATCCATTAGCGTAATCCTCTTCTCTGATATTTGCAATCACAGTCTTAGTTTAATTTGAAAAATAGAGAGACTAGAAGAGAAAGTTTTTTGAATGTTTTAATGTTTTATTAAACGAATGCATGAATGCAGCACACAAAAACATAGAAAAAACATGGGGCCAGAGGGTCGTTGTCATGAAGTCAAGGCTCTACCCATCCCCAAAGGTTTATACTAGGGTGATTTTTGTACCTGTACTCATTATCATCAGCTCCTCCCAGGAAAGCAAAACAACAAGCGGATCGTCAGCGAGTTGTAGAGCAATCTTAGAGTAAGTGCCATTCACCGAGAATAGATCACCAGCCTCAAATGAGGGTAGTATCGCGTAACAACTATTTTTGATAGTTTCCGCACTACGAAAGGGTTTGGCTCCTCAGCTTCTCAGACTTAACAACTGGCCCATTGGATAGAAGAGTGAATGGGTTGCGTTGGTCAGCCTCCACTGAGGTTGATGGTCGACCCCGTCGCCATCACTTATCTTAAGTGTATACTCATTCTCACCACATGCGGCATCACACGCATTCCCAGTAGCAGAAAAATAAACACGTATAGCAATTAGGAAAAGCAGTATATATATTTGTCCTAATCATCCTAGACTTATAAAGCTATGATTCCTAAGTTCCTGACAGAAATGGGTTCCCCGGCGGAAGCCCCAATCTGTGGTATTCACACAAGTGAAGAGAAAAAAGGTTTGTCCAAGGTTTCCACCTTAAACGTTTAAGAAAGAAGATTTGGCCCCACGGTGGGCGCCACTTTTCTGTAGTGAGCAATTTTGGACGCGGTTCTTAAGCGCTGGTCGCTCTCTGCGGTTGAGCTTAAACTACAGTTCGATTCATTTTTTATCCTATTGTGAGCTGAATAAGGAAGGGAAATAGATGTCTCCAATTAACCCTGCTTTGCATACTGAGTTTAAACAGTGGTCTGTTAGGTTACGGATGCTATCAATGTGGGGGGCCTTTGTACTGGTTATTTGTATTTTCGCCAATACTGTTTTCTTTCTTTTTTACCTGGGCAGAAGGTTTCTGGCGGGGAACAAGGATTAGGATGTTAGGACTGATGCTTTTGAAATACTGCTTTTGATTGATGGAGAGATGGGATTTGGGTTTTTTGTTGATTGCGCTCGCTAAGATCTTTTCTTTCGATCTTATGCCTACGTATTCCCATTTACCGAAACAGGGAAATCAGAGCGTTCGTAGTTCCTCCTATTCTATGGGAGGAAATTGGTGTTTTTGGTGTCTTGTTCAAAGCCCAAGACGTGAAGCGAAAGGTAGTTTGTATCTTGTTCAAAGCCCAAGATGTGAAGCTGAAAGGTCTATTTGTGTCTTGTTCAAAGCCCAAGACGTGAAGCTGAAAGACCTCGACTTTAGAGAGAATTTGTCATCTCTAAAGAGGGGAGAAGGAGAATTACTTTAACTGGGATACACGGATCCGAGCAATGCCATAATTTCCGAAGAAAGGGTTTTAACCTGAAGGAGAAGACTTTAACTCAGTGTAGAGCAATGCCATCTTTCCTTAGGAATTTCTCATGCTAAAAGAGGGACAGTGGCGTGGATATAGATGATCCAGAGGCTTGCCGCTTACAGCGATTAGATGAAGGGAAAGGAGTTGTTGATGTTTGTGTACTGTGAACGAGGCACAACTTCGATGCTAAAAGGTTAATTGGATCAACCAGTGCTTTTCTTATACAAAGCCTAAGAGGAGGCTAATTTCCACTAGGAAAATCATTATACAAAGCCTAAGAGGAGGCTATTTTGTGTCTCGTACAAAGCCCGAGAGAGAGGCTAAAAGTTTTTGACCCGACGATAGAGTCTTTGTGTCTCGTACGAAGCCCGAGATGGAGGCTATTGTTTGTTTGACTCAACAGGAGAATCTTTTATACTCAACAAGAGAGTGTTTTTGTATCTCGTACGAAGCCCGAGATGGAGGCTAAAAGTTTTGACTCAACAAGAGAGTCTCTGTATCTCGTACGAAGCCCGAGATGGAGGCTACAAGGTTTGTTTGACTCCGCTAGGGAGAGTCATTGTACAAAGCCCAAGAGGAGGCTATGTCAGTTAAGTGACAGGTCCAGTATACTGATTTTGAAAGAGAAAATCAGTTCTTATATGAGCATCACTGTACTCATGGGTTAGATCTGAGGATCGGGGTGGTCTCCTTTTCTTTGAGGAAACTGGAAATCCAAAGGGTGTTGAGACTGTCCGAGTCTGCGGGTTTCCTTCCTATTTAACGAAGGGGTCACTTGAGAATGTCTTTTGAGACTCAAGGAAGTTAGACTGTCCGTGTCTAGAGTTTTATCTTTCGTACTATGCTTTGAGAAACAGTAGTAGACTCTATGAAAGGACGGTTCTATGGAGATGACTAAGTTCTGTTCCAATACCTCTAGGAGGTCGTCGGGACAATTTGTACGAAGCCCAAGAGGAGGCTGGAAACTTTTAAGAAGCCGACGGGTCCTTGTACGAAGCCCAAGAGGAGGCTATCATTCCCGGAGGAAGAGATCATTATACGAAGCCTAAGAGGAGGCTATGAATACTTCTAAGAAGCCGTAGGGTCCTTGAATAATGCCCAAGAGGAGGCCGATGCTTTTAAGAAGCCCGTGGGTCTATCATCTCCTTTCCATTAGGAGAGATAACTCTTTTAAAGATAAAAACCACTGGTAAACGTGCGAGGTTTACTATCCAGTGACTTTTAGCTTTTGAAGAGGGTTCCTTAGTTAAGGTCTAAGATTATGACCGTAGTCGGTACCCAAACCCCGAGACATTCAAGGCAAGCTATCCACAAGGAATAGATCAAGTCAGGAAAGTTCGAGAATTTGGAAGAAACTCAAAGATGCCATTCACGGAGAATACATTCATCTTGGGGAGTAGAGCTTCTTGACGATTCCTAAGGAGGACGGCCGAAGAGAAGACTGTATCTGGTACTCCTATTGGGGATCTAGGCGTCTATTTCTACGAATAAATGAAACGGCGTCACCTAGTTCTAGACGTAGTAGCCGGGGAAACTCGAAATATCTATACTATTATTACATAGTAGATATGAGTTTATGAAAGGAGACTTACAGTGAGCAGCCCCACAATACAGTTTATAATATGAAAGCAGTAAATGAAAGCGATAACCACTTACTCGGTTGGAGTGCTTCCATGCTGTTTGGTTAGTTGTTCAACAAAGAAAGATTGAAAACAATAGTATATTCAAAATCAAAGGAGAAAGTGCTTTGAAAAAGAAAGATTTGG
This sequence comes from Lathyrus tuberosus, assembly GCA_022829125.1. Lineage (NCBI taxonomy): Eukaryota > Viridiplantae > Streptophyta > Magnoliopsida > Fabales > Fabaceae > Lathyrus > Lathyrus tuberosus. The sequence goes on from JALAZF010000084.1 coordinate 292,166, forward strand.
GGCTTACAGCTCAAGGAGAAGCCCAGGGTTTTATCAGTGAGCGCACTGTTTGACTTTGTACAGCGGGACTTATACAAGTGTCTGGGGCCCAAAAAGGTTTTCTGTACAAAGGGATGGGTCTTACACTCTCTCAAGAGGCCCAAAAAGGTTTAAAGAAAAAAGAGTGGGGCTTATAATACGAGGGTAGGCCCAAATGATTTTTCGTTTAAAAATGGCGATCGCGCCGAGGTTTTCTTTTAACGCAGAGGGACTTATACAATAAGTGAGGCCCAAAATGTTTTGGTTAAAAGGGGGATTGGGTCTTACACTCTAATAGAGGCCCAAAGTGTTTTGAATGGGTCTTATAGCTCAAGGAGAGGCCCAGATGATTTTTATTTTTAAACGGGCGACGATCGCGCCGTTTACTTGTACAGAGGGACTTATACAATGAGTGAGGCCCAAAAAGTTTTTGTACAAGGGGGGATGGGTCTTACACTCTCTCAAAAGGCCCAAAGAGTTTTGAAAATGATTTATGAGGGTTGAATTAATCCAAAACCCTAATTTGTTTTCAAAATGTATTTAATTGAATAAAAATTCAATTAAAATGATCAAAAATTGTTTAACATATGGAAAACAAATTGTGATCTTGGATTAATGCTTCAAAAATTAAGTATTGACCTACAAAATAATTAGAAAGCATTAAAAGTTGCAAAATCAATGTAGAAAAAATATTTAAAATGCCAAAAACAATAAAAATATTAATTCTTTACAAAAATATCAATTATATGAAATAAATAATATTTTTGGGATTTTTTGTGAAAATAAAATATTTTAACATTTTTGTGAATTATTAAAAAAAGAATCAACTCAAAATCATTAAAACTCAGAGAGAAATTAATTTTTGAATCAATTAAACAAAATCACAAAATTCAAATATTTGAATTTATGAAAAATGGCGCCAAGAACAGCTGAAGAACACGCGCGTGTTCTTGGTTTCTCAGATTTGCATTTTCTATCCAATCTCCATGAATACGTAATCATATCATGCAATCCACATATCATTATGCTCGTCTCAACCTCACGATCATGTCTATGTACTTTAATTTCATTTAAATTAAACATACAACAAGAAATCACGAAGAGACCTCAAGAACCCTAATTTCTGCATGAAGGCTAGGATTTTTGATACACGATTCAAACAATGCAATTAATTGAGGGAAAACATTCCATGCATGATTATGAACATATGGCCAAATTATTGTGCGAGGAAATATGCATAGATTGAGAGATGACCAAGTATGTGCTTACCTCTAGGCCGTGACAGCAAGTTCAAAGTGATTTTTGATTTGGAGGTGTTACAGATGAGTGGTGATGATCTGAACAGCTTCCCTACACCCTATGGATTGTGTTTGGATGGTTGGACTTGATTGAAATTGGCTGGATCATTTTGTGGTACCTCAGCTGCACTTTGGTTAAAACCTTGAGCAACCAGCTGGTGATTTTGTGAAATTGATGTTTCAGAAGTAATCTAAGTGTTTGATCAGCTCATATGTGATGTATGTGAGGTGTGTGAGTGATTGGTTTGATTGGAATTGCTCTCAAACTCAAAACCCGATAGTGACTTGCCTTAGAAGGCAAAATTGGAGTGAAAGAAGAGATTTTGAGGAAAGCATCTGTTAGATGGCTTTGGTGTACTCAAACTGACCACAATTGAGCTCTATTTATAGTAGAGCAAGTTTGTTTTGCAAGGAATAGTGCATGGCAGCTGGTAAGTAGGTTTGGCCAATGTTGGCAAATGAAAATCCAAGTCTCCTCTAGCCATTGACTAGAGGTTAGGGCACAGAGCTTTGGTCCCCTTGGTCTTGGATAAGTCTTGACTGATTTCAGATGAGAATGGCTCAGTCCATGCCACCTTGATGGTTCCATTGAATGCCTCATTCCAAATTTGAAGTCTTGTCCCTATTTTGGCCATTCTAGGTTCAACATGCTATTTCTTGTTCCATGGACTTTGGAGGCTTGGCTCAGTGATTGTCCCCTTTAGATTTAATCCTCTGAGGTGTCCAAGTGGATAGGAGCAATTGAATTTGGCTGATTTTGGCAAATCGACCAAAGTTGCAAATTCTGCCTTGCCTTGACAGATTTCAGCAAGGCAACTTGGCAATGTTGTATCTCATGGTGTAGGTTGAATTTGGCAATGTTCTTGGCCATTTTGGAAAGCTCTTACATGATACAACAACTGTTTGAACAAGTTTGGTTTTGATCTCTTTTGATTCCAAGTGAAAAATCCCCCTACATTTGGCAAAAAGTGAGGCAGAATCTGACTTAGTGAAAATTTCACTAAGTGTTGGAAAAAGTGACATTTTCACTTTTCAGTCACTTTGATCACTCCATAACTCAAAATCCTTAATGAATTGGAATGACTTGTAGTTGAGGTTTTTGTAGGTGATAATGAGGGCTACAAATCCATCTTTGGATGAGAAAAAATGGCTTTGTGGTTTAGGAGTTATGGTCCTTCAAAGTTGGTACCTTTGCCACTTTATTTTTAACTTAGAAAAATTTCTAAGTTTTATGGTTACCCCTTTTACAAGTTATCTCACTTTTCTTGATTTTTCTTGATGAATGATGATTCAAATCATACATTAACATCATTTTAGGGTTAAAAATCCATTTTGGTGAAAAATCTCAAAAAGTCAAAGTTGACTTTTGTGCACAGTTGACTTTTTATCAGATGAATTCCAAACTGTGCAATTCTTCAGGAAATCATATCCTTGACCTAAATCAAACTTGATGGACATGTTCCATGGGTGTCATAGGGTATATTCAATCATGTATTAGGGTTTGGGAGCATGTCCTGGTCAAAAGTCAAAGTTACAATTGACTTTTCGCTTAAAACCCTAATTGTGGTGCAGATGAAATTGAGACTTGTTGCTCAAACTTCTTGGATCAATCCATTGTTCCAAATGGATCAATATGGTATATTAGAGACCCTCAAATCATCTCTTGAGGTCTTGGCTCATGGTTTGTCCCAAAAGTCAACTTAGGGGTGAATTAGGTCAAGAAACCCTAATTCCTGATTTTCGATGAATGCATCCCCTGAGGCAAAATTGACTTGATGCATGGGTTCATGAGGTTCCATGAAGTATATTAGGTTATTTTTTGGATCATTGCCTTGTGCCCAGATGAAAATTTCCATCTGGAGGCCCTGGTCGACCAAAACCCTAATTTGGTGACACTGTCGATCTTGAGACTTGATCCACCTAGAAGGGAGCAGCCTTGTGCTTAATCCTTGAAGTGGGAGTCCTTTTTGATCCATTGTGGATGTTTAAGAGATTAGACAAGTTGAAGATCATGTCATTTCTTGATTGATCCTTTGTCTAAGCACTCAGAGAGGGCTTGAAACCCTAATTTTGATTGTAGTGGATGCTCACCCATCTTTGGGGAGACTAATGAAGCATAAAGGTACACCCATATTGTGATGATGATTTTCACAATGATGGGAAATCTAAGTGGTCAAAATTTGGGGTATTACAGCGGGCACGGCCTCGGCGCTGATGGGAATCATCTCTGACATCTGGGTCCTCGTGTGGATAATGGGCTTGCATGCTACGCACATCTCTGGGCAGACCTAGTACCTCGGAAGTAAGATCTAGAAGGTTAAGCTCGATCCTGTTCATGAATTCCACTTGCCTATTTTGAAAATCGTAGTACTCCTCTCTACGCTGCTCATCTCGCTCTCTCTGATGCCGGAGCTCGGACAAAATCTCATCAAGCGATCCTCGCATACCTGCATAATCATCAGATAAAGGTGCAGTGTGTGGTGCGGTACTAGGACCGGGTGTGTCAGAAACACGAGTTTGAGCAGCAACCCCATCCTCTTGTTCAGAAACAAGCAACCAATTAGTGCGGTAGTGCACATCAATACGATTGGGGGCTGGAAGCGAAAAACTACGGTGCTCACGGTCACGAATCAAGATGCGGTACCTACCATCAGGTAAACTTTTGACAAGACGCGTGCTCTTCCAGAAATCTAGGTCGGCGAAAATACTGCCAAAGCACTCATCTGCATCCAAGATAATATCAAGATTAAGAGCCTCAGTAATGGTGGTAATCATGCTGCCGATACAGATGGCTCCTCCGACTCTGTTAGAGACACTCACTAGGTGGGCAAGGAAGAAAGGCACGGGGTCTACAGGGGTTTGGTTTAGAGCATAGTGAAGGAAGTATAGATCTTTTGAATTCATATTTCCTGTGTTCTTTCGACCAAAGATGGTAGAGGCAAGGATACGGTGAAAAACACGAATGGTGGGGTTTTGAATAGAGGTGGCCTTAAGGCCTTCCCATGTGTCAGTGGTGTTACCCGTTATATTTTTCCAAAACTCAAAGGCACTGCCTTGCCACTCACTTTCCAGGGGTGCAATGGTTGCTGCTCCCGCAACGGGAGCAGGGAAATAAAAAATCTCTCGAATTCTCTCGAAGGTCAGTGAAAAGTCTCGGTTGAGCAACCTAAGGTGTAAGGTTCCAGAGGTGCGAGTGGTGTCATGCACATAGCGAAGAGAACTAAGGAACTCATAGGTAGCTCTAATAGAAATTGTTTTACTAAGAGTACAGAAACGAGTCATACCTAAGTTCCTCAGCATCCAAGCGACGCTTTGCATGAGACCTAAACTACAAAGAGCTTCCGAGTCGGGATACCTCGTAGCTTCGACTTCTCGCTTAGATATGCGTTGGAAATCCTCACGCATGTTGTTTCCGTTTTCTCCCTCCGGGAACACAATACCCATGTAGTCAAACTCTTGGTTTGCTGCCATTTTTGGTTAGAGAGAAAAGAAAGATACTTTGAGAAATGGGTTATGGGAGGAAATGGGTTTTTTTTTTATGATGAGTGAATGGATGGTGATACGGGGTTTAAATAGAGAGGGGAATGGAATATGAGTGGTTAGAGAATTAATGAAAACGAGTGGGAAAGGAAAAGGTGGTGAAAAAATTCAAAGGGCGGTCTATCCAAAAGACGCGTGCCTTTTGCCCTCTGCAGTGAAATGGCGAACGCCATTTTCCTGCGATAATGAATTTTTTTTTTAACTGAGAACTGAAATGAACTGAAAAAAAAATAATGCAATACTAATTGAAAAGGAAGAACTTACAGTACGGGAAAGGGAAAAACAGTACAAGGAAAATGAAAACTATCCTAAGAAAAATAGGGAAAAAGGTTAACAAAACTAGAATCATCCGCGAAGTCGTCCGACTAAAGAGTCGATGACATTGCGGAGTGAGAACACGATCTGGTAAAGGTGATCAAATTGCTCATTCACGACATCCACAAACTGAATGTGATCTACTCGAAGTGAGGATAAATCAGTACGGAGATCATCTACTCCAACTTGCAGTGCGTAAATGGCATCGGGAATAGCTATTGTGGTATGGTAAGTGTCAGGTCCAGTAGTGGTAGAACTATTTGTGGCTTCCTGAGGTACAGTGGTATCCATGTGTTTATCAGGCTGAGGTGAATCTGGTGGAGTAAATGTTTTGTTCAACACATCCAAGTCATACAACCAGTTATCCTTATTGTGCACACTTGTTCTCTCATGATTTGGCAAGGTGAAGGCATGGATAACAGCATTATCAATTAGTAACTCAAATTCCACCGGTCCTATATTGGCTATGATTCCACGGTTAAAACAGAAGTTGATATCCATCGGGCGAATACCACCGAAAATAACAGAACGATTCAGATGGTAGCGCAAGCCAATGGCATCAGCGATCATAGTCACTAACCCTCCAATGATAATGGGGTGAAATGAGTCACGAGCCAGCTTTAGAAAAGTAGCTAACATAAACGGGGCAGCATTGACCAGCCTTCCTTGTGAGGCACAAAGCATGATATAAAGCTCATCTCGGGATACAGCATAAACATTCTCTTCCTTCCCGAAAAGAGTGTGAGCAAGGATCTTATGGAAATACCTAATTCCAGGATTGTGAATACTCTCAGAGGACATGGCATTTAGATCAGGATGGTAGTTACTTGTGATAGTACCCCAAAATTGTTCAAGGTCATAACCAGTAAAAGCATCTTCAGGGGTTTTAGTGACAGCATCGGGATCATTAGGAAAACCCAACAATTCACCCATCTCATGGTGAGTGAAGCGGTATTTGTTTCCAAACAAGCGGAAGGTAGCCAATCCACGGCCAAATCCTTACCCTCGAGTTGGTTCATAGTATAGGGAACTTAGGAACTCCAAGGTCAAGTTATGGTATGTGCTGAAATTTTTTGTTAAAGCAGAATTGGTCCAACAAAGCTAGTTAAAGAAGTAAACAACACTATCCCTAATGCCAAGGGTAACCATAGCTGAGCCATCAGGATAAATCGACAGAGCAAAGTCTCTTTGAGAAAGAGCCTCAAAGCGACTCCTCTGAAGGTCATTTCTGAACACAACGGTGTGGTTTTCAAAAGTTTGCATGATGGATCTATCCTAAGGACTGCAAACCTGAAAAATCAAGAAAGAAAATAATATATTGTTAGGGAAAATACACTACATGCAGGGGTTAGTGTTAATAATAGTCACAACAAACATAATGCAAATGGTATGGTGATACAGTAACGAAAACACAATTCATGCAGATATTAATTAACATGCTAATACTAATAATAACAATACTGATAATGAAATGCAATCATGAACTAAAGTAATAACAACTATGCACGAGCAAACAAAAATAAATACTACTACTAAGATTTGTGATTTTAGCTCTCACTGAGCGCTCTGTTTAATGTCGGAAGCTCGACATTAGAAATAGGGAAGAATTTCAGTCGTCTGGAGGAGCGGGAAGCTCTTCCAACTTGCAACTAGAGTAGAATTCTTTGTTTTCCGTCGAATGGTAATGCTTAAGTCTTTGCCCATTTACTATGAATGGTTCACATGAATTTCCTTCGATTTCGACTGCGCCGCTGTTTAGAATCCTAGTAACTTTAAATGGTCCTGACCATCTAGAACGTAACTTTCCTGGGAAAAGTTTAAGTCGAGAGTTGAAAAGAAGAACTGTGTCCCCCTCTCTAAACTTTTTTCTTGCTATTCTTTTGTCATGCCACTTTTTGGTTCTTTCTTTGTAAATGCGGGCATTTTCATAGGCATCAAGTCTCAGTTCTTCAAGTTCATGGATGTCTAGAATCCTTTTCTCCCCAGCTGCCATGTAATTGGTGTTTAGGGTCCTTATGGCCCAATACGCCTTATGCTCAAGTTATACGGGCAGATGACACGACTTTCCATAAACCAGTTTAAACGGGGTGGTTCTTATAGGAGTTTTGTAAGCAGTTCTATATGCCCAAAGAGCCTCGTGAAGTTTAATCGACCAATCTTTCCTAGATGTTGCAACAGTTTTCTCAAGTATCTGTTTAATTTCTCTATTGGAAACTTCGACTTGTCCGCTGGTTTGAGGATGGTAAGGTGTCGCTATTCGATGTCGGACCCCATATTTGAGCAATAATTTTTCAAATATGTTTGAAATAAAATGAGATCCTCCATCACTTATAACAACTCTCGGCACTCCAAATCTAGGAAAAATAGTGTTTTTAAATAATCTAATAACTACTCGTGTGTCATTGGTGGGAGAAGTTATCGCCTCGATCCATTTTGATACATAATCTACTGCGACGAGTATATACTTGTTTCCACAGGAGGAGGGAAAAGGGCCCATGAAGTCAATACCCCACACGTCAAAAACTTCCACTTCTAGAATACCCTTTTGCGGCATCTCATCGCGTCTAGAAATGTTACCTGTGCGTTGGCACCGGTCGCAGTTTAAGATAGCGATATGGACGTCCTTCCAAAGGTTAGGCCAAAATAGTCCTGATTGCAGAATTCTTGCGCAAGTCTTAGAGGTGCTCGCATGCCCTCCGTACGGTGCGGCGTGACAATGAGATATGACATCTTCTATTTCAGATTCAGGGACACATCGACGGAATATTCCATCGGCGCCTCTTCTAAAAAGTAAGGGCTCATCCCAATAGTAATTTTTTAGATCGTGAAAGAATTTCTTCTTTTGCTGGTAGGTTAAATTAGGTGGAAGCGCTCCTGCTGCTAGGTAGTTGACAAGATCAGCGTACCAAGGCAGTGAGGCTTCTACACGACATGAAACTTCGTTGGGTTCTTGAAACTCCAAAGGGTCATCTTGGTTCTCACTTTCATCTTCCATATGGGCTATAAGTCTATCATATGGAGAATCATCATTGATGGGAACTGGTTTCGGTTTTTGATGTTCTATCCTAGAAAGGTGATCCGCCACTACATTTTCGGCTCCTTTTTTATCCTTTATTTCCAAATCGAACTCTTGTAGAAGCAGGATCCATCTCAAAAGTCTAGGCTTAGCATCCTTCTTATTCAATAAGTATCTAATTGCAGCGTGATCGGTGTAGACAACTATTTTTACTCCTACCAAATAGGAATGAAATTTATCTAATGCGAAAACAACAGCTAGAAGTTCTTTTTCTGTGGTTGCATAGTTTAGTTGTGCACTGTCCAAGGTCCTACTTGCATAGTAGATAGCATGAAGCTTTTTGTCCTTTCTTTGACCTAAGACAGCGCCAACGGCAAAATCACTAGCATCGCACATTATTTCGAATGGTTCATTCCAATCTGGTGGCTGCATAACAGGTGCGGTAATTAAGGCATTCTTGAGTAGCTCAAAGGCTTTCAAACAATCTTCATCAAATATAAATTCAGCATCTTTCATTAGCAATCCAGTCAGTGGTTTAGTGATCTTAGAGAAGTCTTTGATGAATCGTCGGTAGAAACCGGCATGTCCAAGAAAACTGCGGATTTCTCTAATGGTTTTCGGAGGCTGAAGGTTTTCTATTATTTCTATTTTGGCTTTGTCTACTTCAATCCCTCTTTCGGATACAACATGTCCTAACACTATCCCTTCTCAAACCATGAAATGGCTTTTTTCCCAATTCAGCTCTAGATTGACTCTGACGCATCTCTCGAGAACCAATTCTAAGTTCGATAAACATCCCTCGAAACTTTACCCACAAACAGAGAAATCGTCCATAAACACCTCCATTATATTATCTATAAAGTCGGCAAATACGGCCATCATACATCTTTGAAATGTTGCAGGGGCATTACATAGTCCAAACGGCATCCGTCTATATGCAAACATTCCATAAGGACAAGTGAATGTAGTCTTTTCTTGATCGTTGGAATGAATAGGAATTTGAAATAATCCTGAGTATCCATCTAAATAGCAGAAATACGAATGTTTAGCCAGCCGCTCAAGCATTTGGTCTATAAAGGGCAAAGGAAAATGATCTTTTCGAGTGGCTTTATTCAGTTTTCGGTAGTCTATGCACATCCTCCATCCAGTTTGAATACGTTTTGCTACATATTCTCCTTTTTCATTACTGACAACCGTTACTCCTCCTTTCTTAGGTACGGCATGTACTGGACTGACCCAGCTGCTATCTGATATCAGATATATGATACCAGCTTCTAAGAGTTTTTGTACTTCTTTTTTTACTGCATCGCCTATGATAGGGTTTATCCTTCTTAGGTGTTCCCTAGAAGTCTTACTATCGTCTTCCAGCATAATGTGATGCATACAAATGGATGGGCTTATCCCCTTGAGGTCATAAATATTATATCCTAGTGCATTCGGATACTTCCTTAGAACATGGAGTAACTTCTCAGTTTCTATCTGTCCCAAGTCAGCGTTAACTATGACTGGTTTTTCAAGCTTTGTATCTAAGAATTCGTACCTTAGATTTTTGGGTAGTGATTTTAATTCTATAGCAGGTTTTTGTTCATCGGACGATGGTTCGGGTGCTATTGCAAGACATTCTTTCGAATAGTCATCGACGAATGGTTCGTTACAATTATCATTTTCGAATAGAGAAGATTCGGTGAATTCAGGTGATTTTACTTCCACTTCTTTTACGCATTCGTCAATGATATCTAGCAAACAACATGAGTCATTAATAGCTGGGGCTTTCAAGAATTGAGCTAAAATGAATTCGACTTTTTCTCCTCCTACTTCGAAAGTCATCTTTCCTTTCTTAACATCAATTATAGCTCCGGCTGTTGCTAAAAATGGTCTTCCTAATATAATCGGGACATTGTAGTCCTCCTTTATGTCCATTATCACAAAATCAGTAGGAATGAAGAATTGACCAATTCGAACAGGGATGTTCTCCAGCATACCTACAGGATATTTGACAGAACGGTCCGCAAGTTGCAGAGACATTTTTGTTGGTCTCAATTCTCCTAATTCGAGTCTCTTGCACGTAGATAACGACATCAAACTAACACTGGCCCCTAAATCGCATAGACCGTTGTCTATAGCGTACTTTCCTATTACACAGGGTACTGAGAAACTCCCTGGATCTTTAAGCTTAGGTGGCATGTTATTTTGAAGTATAGCGCTACACTCGGCAGTGAGCATAACCGTTTCGTTATCTTCGAGCTTTTTCTTGTTAGATAGAATTTCCTTGAGAAATTTTGCATATAAAGGCATTTGGGTTATGGCTTCCGTGAATGGTATAGTAACATTTAACTGTTTCAGAAGTTCCACGAATTTCTTAAATTGCCCTTCATTCTTGTTTTTGGCTAATCTTTGCGGATAAGGTATAGGTGGTTTATATGGAGGTGGAGGCACATAAGGTGTTTCCTTCTCCATGACTTTGTTACTCTTATCATCCGCATCATTGGTTTTTTGTTCATCTTCCTTCTCAGTTCCTTTCTTTGGACTTTCATACATGGCCGGTTTTGTAAGTCTCGGGTTAACCGGTCCATCATATTCGGTTCCGCTTCGCAAAGTTACGGCATTTGCTTGCCCTTTTAGGTTAGGTTGAGGTTGGCCAGGAAAAGTTCCAGACAGGGCTGGTATTGTTGGTTGTTGTTGGGCTACTTGAGTAATCTGGGTTTCTAACATTTTGTTATGCGTAGCCATTGCATCAAGTTTGCTAGTCATTTGCCTCATCAATTTGCTTGCATAAGCGTTTTGGTTCGCAAATTCCTTATTCTGCTGTATCTGGTCGTTCATGAAATTTTCCATCATAATCTCCAGATTTGACTTTCTAGGTGCTTGTGGAGCGGGTGGTCCTACCTTATGAAAACCAGGTGGTACAGCAAGTGTCGAACTTGGTGGTTGCAAAGCATTATTGTTTTTGTAAGAGAAGTTCGGATGACTTCTCCAACCAGGATTATAAGTATTTGAGTATGGGTTTCCTTGGGTATAATTCACTTGGTCGGTGGAAACACCGGTTAACACCTGACATTCGGCGTTTGTATGTCCAGGGGTACCACATACTTCACAGTTAGGAGACACAACAGCCACGGTAGAGGCTGGTTGTGTTACGGCCAAATTTTTGATTTTTTGAGTTAATGCATCCATTTTAGCATGTATGCGGTCTATTGCACTAACTTCGTACATTCCGCCTTTCGAAGTTGGTTTCTCTGTAGAAGCACGTTCTCCTCCCCATTGGAAGTGATTTTGAGCCATGTTCTCTATGAGTTCAACGGCTTCCTTGTACGGTTTATCCATTAAAGCGCCACCAGCAGCAGCACTTAGGTTCATTTTCGTGTTGTACAACAGACCATTATAGAAAGTATGGATTATCAGCCATTTTTCGAGTCCGTGATGTGGGCAAAGCCTCATCATGTCTTTATATCTTTCCCACGCGTCAAAAAGAGATTCATTGTCTTTTTGTTTGAATCCGTTAATTTCCGCCCTTAGCATAGCTGTCTTACTTGGAGGAAAATAGCGGGTCAAAAAGACTCTTTTTAGATCATCCCATGAAGTAACAGAATTCGCAGGCAGAGACTGGAGCCAAGCTCTAGCTCTATCTCTTAAAGAAAACGGGAAAAGACGGAGTCTAATTGCTTCTTGGCTAACACCATTTGCCTTCACAGTGTCAGCATATTGCACGAAGACAGATAAATGTAAGTTAGGATCTGAAAATTGGTTTTGCTGAACGGTTTGTAATAGCGAAGGCTTCAACTCGAAATCGCGTCTTTCGATTTCAGGGGCAGCAATGCTGCTATGCGGTTCATCTTGCGATGGGACAGCGAAATCCTTGAGAGGACGGTTTTGCGGGTGTTGGGCCATGTTTTGTTCCGATTCGATTTCGGTTTCGGAATCAGAATAAGGAACGATAGGATTTGGAAGGAGATATCTTAAGCAGTAATCGTTGATTCGGCGTCTCAACAAAAGAAAGCGCTCGATTTCGGCAATCGATTCCACTGGCTCTTCGCTTTGTGAGCGAGTGCTGGGCATACGATTGACAAATTAAAAATAAAGAAAAATTGCCTTAGTCGTTACTGTGCAACGAAAGAGACACAACAAGACTAATTCAATCCCCGGCAACGGCGCCAAAAACTTAATCGCGACTTTACGTGTTTGGTCAGATAGATACTGCAAGCATACAGGGTGTCGCGTAGTTTTAAAAGATTGTCGAACCCACAGGGATTGATAGTCAAAAGGCAGTGTCCTAAAATTGCGGTGCAAGGCTAAAGCAGGAAGTTGTCACGGATAAAAGTGTTAAAGAAAAATAACTAAAATAAAAGGGGTTTAGAACAAATAAGGAAACTGAGACCGTAGAATGATTTCCGGGGTTCTTAGGGACTCCATAGGTTCCGGGCCTGAAGTGGATGTCGAAGTTGTTCTGAAGGAAATACCGATCTAAAGGCCTAATCTCACACTCTCGCGCTATTGATCGAGCCATGCCAGATAACCCCAAGATTTTGTTCTCACTCGCTCGGTAATTAAAAGGCACTTTTTGAAAACGGGCAAGACCGAAAAGAATACCTAAAGCGCTCTCGCTGTGATTAGGATCCAGTGTTTTGTGCCTACTATCTGACGTGTGCCTCAAACTCTCGCTCTGTTGGACTCGTCTTAGTGAATTTCTCACTCTCGTGACGAAATGCTGTTAAGCAGCCTCTCGTTGTCGCGACTAGTCTACTTAAAGTTAACTTAGACAACAAAACCAGAATTTCGATCATACAACAGTGTTGGTTATCCTACAGAGCCCCGTCGAGATGACGGTCCTCAAACTACGGGCTCATGCAAATTTAGTTAGTCATGATTAAACATGATATTGAAATGCTAACAGTGCTGGATTTGAAAACATACATATTACTTAGGGTTTTTTCTTTTATAAAATTCTGTTCTTAGGTTTTTAAGAAAAGTTTTTGAAACGTTTATGCAGTAACAGTAAATATAATGCAAAAAACAATAATTGGAACAATAAAGTAATAACCTGAAAATGCGATGAAATAAACTGAAAGAACTTGTATTAATCTGAAATTTGATCCAAGTACAGCAACAGAGTAAAAAGAAAAGAAAACAAAAGTCGTGATAATCACTCAGTGTGAGCAATTATCACTGTGGCTAATAATTTGTAGTTCTGGAGAAAATTTGGCAGAGCTTCCGCAGGGTGTAAATTGGACGATGAATGTTGGGCTGGAAAGTCCTATAAATAGACAGAAACTGGCTCCAAAAACAGTTGGAAAGATTTTGAATTCAAACTGCGTGCAAACTGCTTCTGGAAAACTGCTCCCGCGATGCATGGCGAACGCCATTTGGCTAAAAAGAAAATCTGGGCATTTTGGGGCAATGGCGAATGCCATTTGGTTCCCCTTAGGGAATGGCGAACGCCATTCTGCTAGAGGGAGGCAGAAAGCTCCAGTTCTGCTCTTATTCCAATTCTTCTGCCACAGTTCTTGTCCTTTTTCTTAATAAGGCTGAAACTGGACCTGAAAACACAAAGTAAAGAAAAACATAAGTACATGATACAAAATACGATAAAAACTCGATAAAAATACGACTAAACATGCACGAAACGAATCAAAATAACCTATACGAAATCGAGTCATCAGGCACCTCAACTGCAAATCTGTCAAAGGCTTGAGCAGTTGGCTAGTGATTTTATGATTTTGGTGTTCCAGATGTTATGTGTAACACCCCAATTTTCGTAAGAATATTTATTTAAATATTATATTCGTGGTTTTCTGTGAATTTTGGTGGATTGTGTCGATGTCGGTGTTTTTGTGAAGTTTTGGTTATTTTAATTAAATAATAGTATATAATATGAATATATTAGTATTATTATTAATTTAAAATAATATTAGAGGAATTAAGGGCAGAGTGGACATTTGAGGAGAATTAGTGGGGGTAAGATGGGAAGAGCACATTTAGGGAGATTTTAAGAGAGAATAGTGAAAGGAACTCATTATTCGTATTTTCTTAAGGAAGAGGAAAATGTGCTCTGAAGAACAAGTGAGAGGGAGGCTAGGGCATAGAAGATTTCTGGTGAAACTTCGAGAAAAGATCGAAAGAACCAAAACTCTAAGGTATGGGGAGTATCGCTTTACAATATTTGTGATATAAAGATTAGGTGTTGTGGATAATTGGGGTTTTGTGGGAAAACCTAGGAATTGAGGTTAGGGATGATGAATTGTGATGATTTACTATGGGATGATTGTTGTTATTGATGTATACATGATAGTTATAGGTTATAATAACATAATCTGTGATGATTTGAGGAAAAATATGGGTTTTGGAGTGTGGAATCGCAGATGGGGAAGTGTTGTTATCGCAGGGTTTTTCTGCAGAAATCGCAGAGCTCGCTTAGCGCGGTCTGAAGGAATTTCGCCTCTTCGAGGCAGTGAGTAGCGCGCTTAGCGAGGGTGGGGCGCGCTTAGCGCGACCTGGAACCGAAAATATTATTTTTATTGAATTAAAATTCATGAAAAATATCTGCCTTGTGTTATATTGATGTTGTGATGTTGCGGTGAATTTCTGCTATGTGTTGACGTGTTATATGTGATGAAAATGATGTTTTGATGATTATATGATGATGTGACATTATTGATGCTTATTAGATGTTTGTATGTGATTGTTTGATGACAAAATGATGATGTGAAGTACCATGAGTACATTGACGATTATGAGATGACGATTCATGATGTTTTGATGATTAAATGACGATGTGGATAACATGATATTTGATGAATGATGATGCACTTAATAACTTTTGTTGATGATGATGATTATGACATTGTGCATCATGCATTCATAGCATTTAGACTTCGGTCTATTGACGATTTAGGACTTTGGTCCAGTGGTGGCTTCAATCCCATTATGCGGATTGGAGTATTTTGTGACGTGCTCCCTTGTGGAGGGTTGATGGCCTAGTGTCCATTATTATGACGATTTGGTACCACATGCATTCTATGACGTTGCATTTCATCCTTGGTGGCATTGCATAATTGCATATGAGCGATATTGGTGATGTGATGTTTTATATGATGTTTAGGGTGAGAAGTTGTAGTATGTGATGAAAATAACTGTTTCCTGTTGATGTCTTTTCTTTATATGATTTATATTGAATTGTGATTACTCACCCTGCCTGTTTGAATGTTGCCTCCACGTGGGTAACGTGCAGGTGATCAGGTTTAGCCGTGGACGTTTTCGAGGACTTGAAGTTTATTTGCTTTGGTCGATTTAGAGGGTCTTGCTCTGATAGTGTAACATCGGGTGGGGGTCCTTTGAGTCGAACTATGTTGTTTCTTTATTTTGGTGTTATTTGATGATGTGGTTTTATTTGAATTATTATGACGTTGTTGAAAACCGTTTTCATTGGAAGTTTTGAATTCCGCTGCCATGTGAAGGCTTTTAATTTAAATTTGATGGAAGTCCCTTGGTGTATAGGGCAATTGAGTTATTTTGAGTTTATTGAGAAATGTGCACCCTTTGAGGTGATTATTACTCTGATATTTTGTGTATGTTGCCGTGTTTATTCGTGGGAAAGAAAAGGGGTGTTACATTAGTGGTATCAGAGCCTGGTTGGTCCGTCCGGCCAGGATCTTACTTGATGTATGTCCCTGTCCGTCGACGAGTGTGTGTACACTGTCGATGTTTTAGTTCTTCTAACCTTGTTGGTGGTGTGCAGGATGGCTGGAAGAAACGACCGTGCAATTGCTGATGCGTTGGAATCGGTTGCTAATGTGGTGGCGTAGCTGAATCCAAATGGTGGAGCTCCTGATGAGTTTCGTGCTTTGGGGAAGTTTCAAAGGAACAATCCACCGACTTTTGTGGGTACGCATAATCCAACAAGTGCACACAAGTGGCTGAAGGCGATCGAGAAGATCTTCCGAGTGATAGGGTGTTCTGATGAGCAACAGGTTCAGTTCGGAACGCATATGCTGGAAAAGGAGGCTGAGGACTGGTGGGATAACACCTGTCAGAGACTTACGGATGTTGGCACTGTGATAACTTGGGCTGTGTTTAAGCAGGAGTTTCTGGGGAAGTATTTTCCAGAGGATGCTCGTGGCAAGAGAGAAGTGGAATTCCTTGAGCTGAAGCAAGGAGATATGACTGTGGCGGAGTATGCCGCGAAGTTCGAGGCTTTGGTGAAGTTCTGCCCGCACTACAATCGTGCTGATGCTGAGATGTCTAAGTGTCTCAAATTCGAGAATGGGCTGAGGCCAGAGATTAAGCAGGGTATTGGGTATCAGCAGATCCGTAGGTATGCTGAGCTGGTTGACAAGAGCAGAATCTACGATGAGGATAGCCGAGCTCGATCTGCTCACTACAAGCAGTTGAGTGAGAAGAAAGGTCAGTATAGGGGTAAGCCTTATACAACTTCAACTGACAAAGGGAAGCAGAAGGCTTCAGATGGGAAAAAGACAAGTGGGGGAGCAGCTCCCGCTTCTAGAAAGTGTCATAAGTGTGGCGAACAAGGTCACCGTGCTGATGCGTGTACCAATAATGTGCTGAGGTGCTATAGATGCGGTAAGAAAGGTCATCGAGCTATTGATTGCAAAGATGAGGGTCCGACCTGTTTCAATTGTGGTGAGAAAGGTCATATCAGTACTCAATGTTAGAAGCCGAAGAAGACTGCTACTGCTGCCCAGACCAGTGGCAGAGTGTTTGCTTTGAGTGGTGGAGAGGCACCAGAGAAGGACAACCTGAGTCGAGGTAATTGTTTTATTAATAATATCGAGTTGTTTGATATTATTGATACTGGTGCTACTCATTCTTTTATCTCACTTGAATATGCTAATAGATTAGGTTTGAAGTTATCTGATATGAATGGGAATATGGTAATAGAAACTCCAGCTAATGGTTCTGTTACTACTACCCTTGTGTGTTTGAGATGTCCTGTGATGATTTTTGAGAAGAGCTTTGTGATGGATTTGGTGTGCCTACCCTTGCACCAAATTGACGTGATCTTTGGAATGAACTGGTTGGAGTTCAACCATGTTTATATCAATTGTTATAACAAGACTGTAGAGTTTCCTGAGGTTGGTGATAGTGGGGAGTTGATGTTCTTGTCTGCTAAGCAAGTAGACGAACTTGTGGAAGACGAAGCTTTGGTGTTTGCAATGTTTGCATCGTTGCAAATTGATCGTGAAGCTACGAGTGTGGAGTTGTCGGTTGTCTGTGAATTTCCAGATGTGTTTCCAGCTAACGTCAGTGATTTTCCTCCAGAGCGTGAGGTAGAGTTTGCAGTGGACTTAATACCAGGTACGAGTCCAGTGTCGATGGCTCCTTATCGGATGTCAGCTTCTGAGTTAAGTGAATTGAAGAAACAGTTGGAAGAACTGCTTGATAAGAGGTTTGTTCGACCAAGTGTTTCTCCGTGGGGTGCTCCTGTGTTGTTAGTGAAGAAGAAAGATGGAAGTATAAGGTTGTACGTTGATTATCGGCAGTTGAATAAAGTGACGATCAAGAATAAGTATCCACTTCCGAGAATCAACAATTTGATGGATCAGCTAGTAGGTGCTTGTGTGTTCAGCAAGATTGATTTGAGGTCGGGTTATCATCAGATTCGAGTTAAGCCTGATGATATTCCGAAGAACGGCTTTCAGAACGAGATATGGACACTATGAATACACTGTGATGTCGTTTGGTGTATCTAATGCACCTGGTGTGTTCATGGAGTATTTGAATCGGATTTTCCATGAGTATTTGGAAAAGTTTGTGGTGGTGTTTATCGATGATATCTTGATATATTCTCGATCTGAAGAAGAGCATGTCGAGCATTTGAGAACTGTGTTGCAAGTCTTGAAGGAGAAAAAGTTGTATACAAAGCTGTCGAAGTGTGAGTTTTGGTTGAAGGAAGTGAGTTTCCTTGGCCATGTGATTTCAAGTGGTGGTGTTGCTGTTGATCCTTCTAAGATTGATGTTGTGTTACAGTGGGAGACTCCGAAGTCTGCTACTGAGATACGAAGTTTTCTGGGATTAGCGGGTTACTACCGCAAATTTATTGAAGGCTTTTCTAAGTTGGCATTACCTTTGACTCAGTTGACTCAAAAGGGTCAGACTTTTGTGTGGGATGTAGCTTGTGAAGAGAGTTTCGTGGAATTAAAGAAGAGATTGACTACTGCTCTAGTGTTGATTTTGCCTAATCCAAGTGAATCTTTTGTGGTGTATTGTGATGCGTCGAAGATGGGTCTTGGTTGAGTATTGATGTAAAATGGACAAGTTGTTGCTTATGCTTTGAGACAATTGCGAGTTCATGAGAGAAATTATCCTACACATGACTTGGAATTTGCAGCGGTGGTGTTTGTGTTGAAAATTTGGAGACATTATCTGTTTGGCTCTAAATTTGAGGTGTTCAGTGATCATAAGAGTCTGAAGTATTTGTTTGATCAGAAGGAATTGAATATGAGGCAGAGGAGGTGGTTAGAGCTGTTGAAGGATTTCAATTTTGATTTGAGTTATCATCCGGGCAAAGCAAATGTAGTGGCTGATGCATTGAGCAGAAAGTCATTGCATATGTCGATGCTTATGGTGAAAGAGTTAGAATTAATTGAGCAATTTAGAGATTTGAGTTTGATGTGTGAAGCAACTCCTGACAGTGTGAAGTTGGGAATGTTGAAGTTGACTAGTAGTATTCTGGAAGAAATCAGAGTGGGACAGCAATCTGATTTAAAGTTGGTTGACCAATTGGTTTTGATTAACCAAGGTAACGGAGGTGACTTCCGGGTTGACGAGAATGGTGTGATGATGTTCAGAGACATGGTGTGTGTCCCAGATGTTCTAGATATTAAGAAGAGCATTCTTGAAGAAGGACATCGAAGTAGGTTGAGTATTCATCCCGGTGCTAGGAAGATGTACCAAGATTTGAAAAAGTTATTTTGGTGGCCAGGTATGAAGAAGGATGTTGCGAAGTTTGTTTATGCGTGCTTGACTTGTCAGAAGTCGAAGGTTGAGCATTAGAAGCTTTTAGGTATGATGCAGTCGTTGAGGATTCTAGAATGGAAATGAAATAGTATTTCCATGAATTTTATGGTAGGATTGCCGAAGATTGCTAAGGGAAATGATTCAATTTGAGTGGTCGTTGATAGATTAACTAAGTCGACTCACTTCTTGCCGATGAAGATTAATCATTCCATGCAGAAGCTAGCCGAGATGTATATTGAGGAGATTGTGAAGTTACATGGGTTACCTTCGAGTATTGTGTCGGATAGAGACCCGAGGTTTACATCGAGGTTCTGGAAGAGTTTGCAAGATGCGTTAGGTACCAAGTTGAGGATGAGTTCTGCCTATCATCCGCAGACGGACGGTCAGACAGAAAGGACTATCCAATCTTTAGAGGATTTACTGAGGCTTGTGTGTTGGATCTTGGAGGATCGTGGGATAGCCATTTACCGTTGATTGAGTTCACGTACAATAATAGTTTTCATGCTAGTATTGGAATGACGCCCTACGAAGCTTTGTATGGGAGAAGGTGTAGGACTCATTTGTGTTGGTATGAGTCAGGCGAGAGTGTTGTACTCGGACCTGAAATTGTGCAAGAGACGACTGAGAAGATTAGGAAGATACAAGAAAGGATGAAAGCTTCGCAGAGTCGTCAGAAGAGTTACCATGACAAGAGGAGGAAGGCGCTTGAATTCCAAGAGGGAGATCACGTGTTTTTTAGGGTGACGCCAGTGACTGGTGTGGGTCGAGCTTTGAAGTCTAGGAAGCTCACTCCACGTTTTGTTGGTCCATACCAGATATCGCAGAGGATAGGGGAGGTAGCTTATTGAATTGCTTTACCGCCGTGACTTGCGAATTTGCATGACGTGTTCCATGTGTCTCAATTGAGGAAGTACATTCCGGATCCATCGCATGTGATTCAGATGGATGATGTACAAGTGAAGGATAATCTGATTGTGGAAGCATTGCAGGTGCGTGTTGATGGTCGAGAGACGAAGCAACTGCGGGGTAAAGACGTAACTTTGGTGAAGGTGTTGTAGGGTGGACCAACTGGTGAAAGTTGGACTTGGGAACGCGAAGATCAGATGAGGGAGTCGTATCCGACTCTATTTACTTGAGGTAATTTTCGAGGGCGAAAACCCTTTAAGTGGGGGAGAGTTGTAACACCCCGATTTTCGTAAGAATATTTATTTAATTTATTTAAATATTATATTCATGGTTTTCTGTGAGTTTTGGTGGATTGTGTCGATGTCGGCGTTTTTGTGAAGTTTTGGTTATTTTAATTAAATAATAGTATATAATATGAATATATTAGTATTATTATTAATTTAAAATAATATTAGAGGAATTAAGGGCACAGTGGACATTTGAGGAGAATTAGTGGGGGTAAGATGGGAAGAGCACATTTAAGGGTATTTTAAGAGAGAATAGTGAAAGGAACTCATTATTCGTATTTTCTTGAGGAAGAGGAAAAGGTGCTCTGAAGAACAAGTGAGAGGGAGGCTAGGGCATAAAAGATTTCCGGCGAAACTTCGAGAAAAGATCGAAAGAAGCAAAACTCTAAGGTATGGGAAGTATCGCTTTACAATATTTGTGATATAAAGATTAGGTGTTATGGGTAATTGGGGTTTTGTGGGAAAACCTAGGAATTGAGGTTAGGGATGATGAATTGTGATGATTTACTATGGGATGATTGTTGTTATTGATGTATACATGATAGTTATAGGTTATAATAACATAATCTGTGATGATTTGAGGATAAATCTGGATTTTGGAGTGTGGAATCGCATATGGGGAAGTGCTGTTATCGCAGGGTTTTTCTGCAGAAATCGCAGAGCCCGCTTAGCGAAGTCTAGCGCGCTTAGCGCGGTCTGAAGGAATTTTGCCTCTTCGAGGCAGTGAGTAGCTCGCTTAGCGCAGGTGGGGTGCGCTAAGCGCGATCTGGAACCGAAAATATTATTTTTATTGAATTAAAATTCATGAAAAATATCTGCCTTGTGTTATATTGATGTTGTGATGTTGCAGTGAATTTCTGCTATGTGTTGACGTGTTATATGTGATGAAAATGATGTTTTGATGATTATATGATGATGTGACATTATTGATGCTTATTAGATGTTTGTATGTGATTGTTTGATGACAAAATGATGATGTGAAGTACCATGAGTACATTGACGATTATGAGATGACGATTCATGATGTTTTGATGATTAAATGACGATGTGGATAACATGATATTTGATGAATGATGATGCACTTAATAACTTTTGTTGATGATGATGATTATGACATTGTGCATCATGTATTCATAGCATTTAGACTTCGGTCTATTGACGATTTAGGACTTTGATCTAGTGGTGGCTTCAATCCCATTGTGCGGATTGGAGTATTTTGTGACGTGCTCCCTTGTGGAGGGTTGATGGCCTAGTGCCCATTATTATAACGATTTGGTACCACATGCATTCTATGACGTTGCATTTCATCCTTGGTGGCATCGTATAATTGCATATGAGCGATATTGGTGATGTGATGTTTTATATGATGTTTAGGGTGAGAAGCTGTAGTATGTGATGAAAACAACTGTTGCCTGTTGATGTCTTTTCTTTATATGATTTATATTGAATTGTGATTAATCACCCTGCCTGTTTGAAAGTTGCCTCCATGTGGGTAACGTGTAGGTGATCAGGTTTAGCCGTGGGCATTTTCGAGGACTTAAAGTTTATTTGCTTTGATCGATTTAGAGGGTCTTGCTCTGATAGTGTAACATCGGGTGGGGATCCTTTGAGTCGAACTATGTTGTTTCTTTATTTTGGTGTTATTTTATGATGTGGTTTTATTTGAATTATTATGACGTTGTTGAAAACCGTTTTCATTGGAAGTTTTGAATTCCGCTGCCATGTGAAGGCTTTTAATTTAAATTTGATGGAAGTCCCTTGGTGTATAGGGCAATTGAGTTATTTTGAGTTTATTGAGAAATGTGCACCCTTTGAGGTGATTATTACTCTGATATTTTGTGTATGTTTCCGTGTTTATTCGTGGGAAAGAAAAGGGGTGTTACATTATGTGAGTGTTTGGACCACTTCTATATGATGTTTATGAGGTGTGTGTGTGTGTGTGTGTGTGTGTGTGTGTGTGTGTATGTGTGATTGGTTTGGTTGGAATTGCTCTCAAACTCAAAACCCGATAGTGACTTACCTTAGAAGGCAAAATTGGTGTGAAGAAGGAGATTTTGAGGAAAGCATCTGTTTGATGGCTTTGGTGTACTTAAACTGAACACAATTGAGCTCTATTTATAGTAGAGCAAGTTTGTTTTTGCTGCAATAGTGAATGGCAACTGCAGTAGAGGTTTGGCCAATGTTGAGCAATGAGAATCCAAGCCTCCTCTAGCCATTGACTAGAGGTTAGGGCACAGGCTACTGGTTCCCTTGGTCTTGGATAAGTCTTGACTGAATTCAGTTGGGAATGGCTCAGTCCATGCCACCTTGGTGCATCCATTAAATGCTCCAATCCAAAATTGGAGTCTTGTCCCTCTTTTAGGTATTTCAAGGTTTGGCATGCTATTTTTGGTTCCAAAGACTTGGGAGGCTTCGGATCAGAGTTGGTTCCTCCTTGGTCCCCCCTTGAGGTGTTCAGATGGATAGAGTTGCTTGCCCTTTGCAAAATTTGGGCAAATCGAGCAAAACTCCAAAATCTGCCTTGCCATGACAGTTTTCAGCAAGGCATGTTGCCATTGTCATATCTCATGGCTCAAGTGGAATTTGGTGGAGTTCTTGGCCATTTTGGAAAGCCCTTATATGATACAACAACTGTTTGATCATAGTTGGTTTTGATACTTTTTGGATCCAAGTGAAAAATGCCCCTACATTTGGAAAAAAGTGAAGGCAGATTCTGACTTAGTGAAAATTTCACTAAGTGTTGGAAAAAGTGGCATTTCATGTTTTCAGCCATTTTGATCATTCCATAACTCAAAATCCATGATGAATTGGAATGAGGTGTAGTTGAAGCTTTTGTAGAGGGCCATGAGGGCTACAAATCCATCTTTGAATGGGGAAAAATGGCCTTGTGGTTTAGGAGTTATGATCCTCCAAAGTTGGTACCCTAGCCACTTTATTCCATAACTTAGAAAATTTCTAAGTTTTTTATGGTTACCCCTTTTACAAGTTATCCCACTTTTCTTGATTTTTCTTGATGAATGTTGATTCAAATCACACATTAACATCATTTTAGGGTCAAAGAACCATAATTGTGAAAAATCTCAAAAAGTCAAAGTTAACTTTTGTGCACAGTTGACTTTTTGTCAGATGAATTCCAAACTGTGCGATCCTCTACGAAATCAAGTCCTTGACCTAAATCAAACTTGATGGACATGTTCCATAGGTGTTATAAGGTGTATTGAATCATGTCCCAAGGTTTGGGAGCATGTCCTGGTCAAAAGTCAAAGCTACAGTTGACTTTTACCGCGAAACCCTAACTGTGGTTCAGATGAAATTGAAACTTGTTGCTCAAGCTTCTTGGATTAATCCATTATTGAAAATGGATAAATTTAGTATGTTAGAGACCCTCAAACCATCTCTTGAGGTCTTAGCTCATGATTTGTCCCAAAAGTCAACTTAGGGGTGAATTAGGTCAAGAAACCCTAATTCCTGATTTTTTATGAATGCATCCCCTGAGGCTAAATTGACTTGATGATTGGGTTTATGATGTCCCATGGAGCATCCTAGGTTATACTTTGAAGCATTGGCACATGCCCAGAGGGAAATTTCCATCTGGAGGCCCTGGTCGACCAAAACCCTATTTTGGTGACACTGTCGATCTTGAGGCTTAATCCACCTGGAATGCTGCAACATTATGCTTGATTCTTGAAGTGGGAGTCCTCTTGATCCATTGTGGATGTTTGAGAGGTCTAGACAAGTTGAAGATCATGTCATTCCTTGATTTATCCTTTGTCTAAAGCTTTGAGAGGGCCTGAAACCCCAATTTTTGTTTATAGTAAATGCTCACCCATCTTTGGGGAGACTGATGAGGTATGATGGTTCATCCATATTGTGATGATGATTTGCCCAATGATGGGAAATCTTAGTGGTCAAAATTTGCGGTATGACAGATGCCCCTATTTAATCTTCTTGGACCCGAAGGTGTGAATGGCGAAGGAATTCGGGCATTCGGGGTGCAAGAGGATTAAATATCGGAATACCCGAAATTTTGATGGTGGTTATGAATGGTAGTTAGCGGATCCATCTTCTTTTGCTAAGCAATACTGCTTAGAAAAGGTAAATTCCCCTCGATCCTGGTTTCCTACCAAGGAACTAGTCTTAGTTTCTGAAATGAACTTCCCCTCGATCCTGGTTTTCAGCCAAGAACTGGTCTTAGTTTCTAATATAAACTTCCCCTCGATCCTGGTTTCCTACCAAGGAACTGGTCTTAGTTTCTTTTGTCAATAAACTTTCTTGACAAGGGATGCTATTTGTAGCGGATTTCCTCAAACTTCTCGCCGTATTTTCCTGGGGAGATGCCATTTGATAGAAAGAAAAATTGATGTCAGCCTTGCTGGGGAACCCATTCGTCTGAGTTGTAGAGGTACACAAACTTATCTGTTTGGAGACGCCATTTGTCGACTCTATCTGGGGAAAACGAGTATCTTGAGAGACTGTTTCTGCTTGGGTATTACATCATACTTTTCTCGGGATCTTCCCGGAGAAATGCCATATGATGTGATCCAATTTTGAGGTGCTGATGACCATTTCGTCAGCGGATTTTTCTGGAGAAAAACTATTGTATTACCGAATCTCTGATTAAGAGGCTTTCTCTGGGGATTTTCCTTAACCCGGGAAAGCGAGGATATCATCTTCAATGGCGAAGAGTGATGTTTGTCGAACTTTTTCTGGTCTTTCAGAGGTTCAAGTTATCAAAGTGGTCGAGGGACCAACTCTAATCCAGAAATAAACTGGAGGAGAGATTGTTCAGACACATCATTTCCTGACGAGGAAAGAACTGACAACTCGATTGAGAGGACTGTTATCACTAGGGGATAAGACCGACTAGAGTGATAGTGATGCAATATGAATGCAAATAAATAATGCATGATGTATGTATGTATATGCTGACAAAACTGACACGACATACATACTAGTAGATGAACACAACTGGATACTCGGCCACAACGGGGGACGAAGAAGTATCACTGGTTCAAGATAGCAATTATGCCTTGCTTAGGAGAAATAGTCACTGCGGGGAACAACCGTTGATCGGGCTTATGAGGTAAGAACTCGGCCGAGGGTGTCAGATGGGAAAGTCGCATCTGACACAGCTAATCCTTCATTCAGGCGGACTCGTTTAGAAGGAGTACTTTGATTCTGCACTTTGAAGCTCGATTACTTCTGGAGAAGCGGGCGACGTTCTTTCGATGTTCGACAGTTAAAAGAAATTGCCATCTTTATTTTAAAAGCAGAAAAATTTTAACAAGTAAATTCATTTTTGTTTCATTTCAAGAATCGTTGATCATATTAAAATGTCGTTCTATAAAGCTAAAACGAATAAGAATTGCAAACAAAAGCACAAGGGCTCAAATTTTGTTGATAGGATGGAGATCAGTCAAACGCGTGATTCCATAGAGTATTTACAAAGTTTAGAAAATGGTAATTTATGGGAAAAGGGCTACATTGAAACATGACAACCGTTATCCTTCTACCGACTTTGAATTCGGAACATCCTGAGATTTTGTCGAAGATGACCTTGACTGGAGTTTTCTGATGGATGGTGTAACTGCTGCTGAGGGATTTGCCCCTGTTGGACGTAGTTACTTGCCATTATTCCTAACTTTTGCCTGAATTGTACTGTGACGTTTCCAATCCACCGGGATGATTTTTGATCATGTCTCTAATTTTTGCCTGGACCGCCCTTTCGGGTTTTCAATCCACCGAGACGTTTTTTTTAGGCGAAGTATTTCTTGACTACATCAACATTCGTGGGGTAGGCAAATTCCTCTCCTTCCATGGTTGCAAGTCTTAAGGCGCTGCCTGAGAAAGCTTTCTTGACCACATAGGGGCCGTCGTAATTCGGAGTCCATTTGCCCCGAGGATCAGTGAGAAATGATTGTATCTTTTTTAGCACAAGGTCCCCTTTCCTGAAGATGCGAGGTCGAACCTTTTGGTCGAACGCCTTCTTCATTCTCTGTTGATACAACTGACCGTGGCATAGTGCCGTTATCCTCTTTTCTTCGATCAGATTCAGTTCGTCGTGTCGATTTTGACACCATTCAGCTTCTGTAAGCTTAGCTTCCATCAATACCCGGATTGATGGGATCTCTACTTCTATGGGGAGCACTGCTTCCATGCCATATACTAGAGAGAAAGGGGTTGCCCATGTTGAAGTGCGGACAGATGTACGATAACTGTGAAGAGCAAAGGGTAGCATTTCATGCCAGCCTTTATAGGTTATAACCATATTTTGAACGATCTTCCAGATGTTCTTGTTAGCCGCTTCTACCGCTCCGTTCATCTTGGGTCGGTAGGGAGATGAGTTATGGTGTTCATTCTTGAACTCTGCGCACAACTCTTTCATCATCTTATTGTTCAAGTTAGATCCATTATCAGTAATGATCTGGCTCGGAACACCATAACGGCAGATGATATTGTTTTTGATAAATCGGACCACCACTTGTCGGGTTACATTGGCGTATGACGCTGCTTCGACCCACTTGGTGAAATAGTCGATGGCTACCAGGATGAACCGATGTCCATTCAAAGCCTTGGGTTCGATCATCCCAATCATGTCGATTCCCCATATGGAAAAAGGCCATGGGGAAGAGAGAACTTTGAGATGCATTGGCGGTACATGGATTTTGTCGGAGTATATCTGACACTTATGACACCTCCTCATGTACTCGTAGCAGTCGGATTCCATAGTCAACCCGTAGTACCCTGCTCTTAGAATTTTTCTCTCCATTGTATGTTCATTGGCATGCGTGCCAAAGGATCCTTCGTGAATTTCTTTTATCAGCATGTCTGCTTCTGGTCTGTCAACGCATCGGAGCAAGACCATGTCAAAATTCCGCTTATAGAGTGTATCATCGCTCAGGAAGAAGCTGCCAGCCAGCCTTCTGAGGGTTTTTCTATCCTTTCTGGATTCCCCAGGTGGGTACTCTTGTTTCTGAAGGAAGCATTTGATATCGTGATACCAAGGTTTGTCGTCTATGACTGGTTCAATCGTGAAGATGTAAGCGGGCCGTTTAAGGCGCATTATATCGATCTTAGGTAGGTCGTTCCATTGACCTACACTAATCATGGAAGAGAGAGTGGCTAATGCATCAGCCATGTGATTCTTATCACGAGGGATGTGATGAAACTCGATTCTGTTGAAGAAGGGTAACAACCTTCTCGCGTATACGTCCAAGTTTTTTATCCTTAAATCAATTGCTAACCAGTCCTGATTGGTATGTGTTCCAATCTCCTTTGATTTGATTGATAACCAGGGCTGAGTCGCCATATACGTCCAAGTTTTTTATCCTTAAATCAATTGCTTCCTCGAGACCCATAATACAGGCTTCGTATTCGGCCTCGTTGTTTGTACATTTGAACGTAAGTCTGGCTATGAAAGGAATGTGGGTACCCTGAGGGGTAACAATGATTACCCCAATTCCATTTCCATAATGATTGACAGCTCCGTCAAAAATTAGTCCCCATTGGGAACCTGGTTCTGGCCCTTCACTGGGTAGCGGTCCATCGCAATCTTTCATTTTTAGATACATGACATCTTCGTCTGGGAAGTCAAACCCGATTGATTCTTGATCATCAATCGGTTGATGAGCCAAATGATCGGCTAAAACACTCCCTTTAACGGCTTTCTGAGCGTGGTACTCAATGTCATATTCTGATAACAACATCTGCCAACGGGCAATCCTTCCCGTGAGAGCAGGCTTTTCAAAGACGTATTGATTGGATCCATTTCTGAAATTAACAAAGTAGTGTGACGAATCATGTACTGGCGAAGACGTTAGGCTGCCCAAGCCAAAGCGCGACAAGTTTTCTCAAGCATAGTATACCGAGTTTCACACTCAGTGAATTTTTTGCTCAAATAGTAGATGGCAGACTCTTTCCGTTTGGTTTCGTCTTGTTGGCCAAGTACACAACCCATCGAATCTTCCAAGACTATCAGGTAGATGATCAGTGGTCTTCCTTCCACTGGAGGTGACAGAATCGGTGGGTTCAACAGATATTTCTTGATACTGTCGAAGGCGGTTTGGCAATCTTCTGTCCAAACGCAGTCCTGACTCTTTTTGAGTAATTTGAAAATCGGCGCACAGGTCGCGGTCATGAGGAATATGAATCTGGAGATGTATTTCAACCGTCCCAGGAATCCTCTGACTTATTTTTCAGCTTTCGGGGAAGGCATTTCTTGAATGGCCTTGACCTTGTCAGGATCAACCTCAATTCCTTTCTGGCTGACGATGAACCCTAAGAGTTTCCCTGAACGGACACCGAAGGTGCACTTATTGGGATTCAAACAGAGTTTGTACTTTCTCAACCGCTCAAATAGTTTTGACAGGTGGGTCACATGCTCCTCCTCTGTTTTAGATTTGGCAATCATGTCATCGACATATACCTCGATTTCCTTGTGTATCATGTCATGAAACAGAGTAGTCATGGCCCTTTGATAGGTTGCCCCGGCGTTCTTCAAACCGAATGGCATTACCTTGTAACAAAAGGTACCCCATGGGGTAATGAACGAAGTTTTCTCCATGTCTTTCAGCGCCATTTTAATCTAAATATAGTCCGAGAATCCATCCATGAAGGAGAAAACTTTGAACTTTGTTGTACTGTCTACCAGCATGTCACTGTGTGGTAAGGGAAAGTCATCCTTTGGACTAGCCTTGTTTAGATCTCTGAAATCCACACACATTTGGACCTTGCCATCCGTTTTTGGAACTGGTACGATGTTGGCTAACCATTGAGGATATTCAGACGTGGCGAGGAAACCCGTTTAATCTGTTTCTGTACCTCCTCTTTGATTTTGATGGCCATGTCTGGATGAGTTCTTCTCAACCTTTGTTTTACTGGCGGGAACTCTGACCTTAATGGTAAATAATGTTCTACGATGCTGGTATCTAACCCTGGCATGTCCTGGTAGGACCAAGCAAACACATCAGGAAATTCTTTGAGAAGCTTCGTTAAACTCTCTTTGGCAGTTGGACTGAGCAATGCCCCAATCCTGATTTCTTTTTTCTCTTTTTCTGAACCCACGTTGATCGTTTCCAACGGCTCTTTGTGAGGTTCAATGGACCTTTCCTCTTGTCGGAGTAATCGGGAGATCTCTTCTGGAATTTCGTCGTCAACTTCTTCTTCAGCCCCAAATACCCGGAACTCAAAGTCGAGAGAAGGCATCGAATCGTATGTTTCAACGGGGTTTAAAACAAGCAATCTGCATGACGTGATGATTTGTGTTTAGAAGAGATAGAGAGAATGCAAGAGTGTGTGCAGTGTTTTTCTTTGGAAAACTGCTTATTTTTATTTTGAGTTGTTTTTTAGGATTACCATTTTTGAGAAAAGCAAAAAGAGAAAACAGTAATTAATGCGGAAATTACATAACGACGTTATTTTATTAATGAACAAGTCGATTCTTGAAACTACAGCCCTATAAAATAAAACTTTGTCGCTTTGGGTGAAGCGAAGAGGGAAATTTACAGAAAGCGAGCCCTATCAAAACATCCGTTTCACCTGGGCAGGGTGAAAGGTTAAAGGCGACAATTACTTGTACTTATGAACAATCTTCGGAACATCGACAACAACCCATTGGCGGCGAACTCCTCGGTGAATCAACAAGTCTGGTACTTTCCTTGGTTTGTCTTCAGAAATAACACTGATTTCTGGTGGAGCAGGATCATTGGAATATGTCTCCCAGGCAGAGTTGTCGTATGAGGATTCCTTTGTTGTATTTTGTATAGTATTTGTGCTCTCGGGCAAATCTCCCTATCCAGTTGGCTGGATATCTTCGAGCCTGATACGAGAGCTCTCAGGAGCGGTGTACTTGACCATATAGTCGTATTTTCCACTTGGTTGTTCTAAGATATCCCACACCTCTGTGGAACTGGAGGAGTCATCTCTCTCGATGACATTGACCTCGGGGAAAGCATAGTTGATGAATTCTAGTCCGGCAAGCTTTGCCAATTCATCGTCGTACGAGATATTTTCTGAATGAACTGAGTGTCGATCCCATGACATGGTGTGGACACAGGTATTTTGTTCAATGATGCTCAGCTGATTTTCATTGTTCGGCTGACTCTCTTGCCCTAAGTTTCCTGGGTACGGCTGCCAAATAGGCAGGCCATCCATTGGGCCATAATAGTTGTGGTCAAAGTTGTATTTCATCAGAGTGTCTTCCTCCAATGAGTTTGGTGGAGCACGGCATCCTTCCGGATCATAATCTCCGTATATCATTTCGACGTCTGACCTGGGTATAAATCTCAGACTCTGTGCGGGATAGCAAAATGGCGTATGCACCTCTTTCTTAGACATATAACCGTCCTCGTTAAGATAGGACTTCCATTCCTCATTCATATCGGAGGGATCCTCCTCATTGATAGTATGGACTGTTTGAGGCACAGGGTGAAGGAAACCTCCACTGTGGAAGAAGTCCTGAATGGGATGAAGACTTTCATCATTAGCAGTTGTCTGGGTGCAGGTTGCAGAAACACCAAGACCCTTATTTGTTTTATTATCAGTAGGAATGACAAGCTGTCCCCATCCTTTTGTATTGTTATTTTCAACTGCCTCGAGGGCGTCCTTATATGAGAAAATAGAGGTTCCTTTCTCTAATTGATTCTCATTGCTCACCTAAAGTGCTTGGAACTGAGTTCTCACAGCCTCCTCGGGTTCTACATAAGTAGATGATGACAGGTTACTCACGATCAAGGCTTTTTCTCCACAGACCATGATGAGTTGATCGTTCTTGACGAACTTCAGTTTTTGGTGCAGCGTCAAAGTGACTGTCCCAGCCTGGTGTATCCATGGTCTTCCTAATAAACAATTGTACGCTGCCCGGACGTCCATGACCTAGAAAGTGATTAGGAAAGTGTGAGGACCAATAGTTATGGGAAGGTTGACTTCGCCAATAACTGCTTTCCGAGATCCATCAAAGGCTTTGACGATGACCTCACTGCCCCTCATCGGGGATCCTTTGAATGATAGTTGCATTAGAGTGGACTTTGGCATAACGTTGATGGCCGGTCCTGTGTCTACCAGTACGCTGGCTAAAGCATCGTCCTGGCAGTTAACTGTGATATTGAGCGCCATGTTGTGACTTTTTCCTCCCTCTGGCAAGTCCTCATCACTGAATCCTAAGTTGTTGCAGGAAGTGAGGTTAGAGATGATGCTATCAAACTGTCGTATTGACAGATCCTGTTCCATGAAGGCCTGCTCTAAGACTTTCTGTAGAGCCTCCCTGTGGGCTTTGGAACTGAGTAAAAGTGATAGCACTGAGATCTTTGAAGGAGTCTATAACAGTTGATCAACAATGTTGTATTCACTCCTTTGGATGAGCTTCAGCATCTCATCGTTGTTTTTTGAAAGGTCAGGATTACTGGATTGACCGACTGGTGGATCAGGAGCTTTCGTCTGAAGTTCCTTTTCTTTGTTTGGTTCTCCAACTCCTCGGTTGAAGATTCGACCGCTCCGTGTTACTCGACTGATGTCTGCAATATTCACGATGGAGGGTAATGGAATTTCCTTTCCATTCTCAATTATTGTTGACCCGTATTTGTAAGGGATCGCCTTAGCCGGTTCATACGGTAATGGTCCTGGCAGATAGATAACTACAGGAGCCTTCTGATTTTTATGATTGTCGTAAGTGACTTCAATCAGTTCCTAGCTAAGAACTTTTGATTCGTCCAGTAGAGGGATGATGGTACAAACATCCTTATTCCTCTCAGGGTCAGAGATTACAACCACGTCACTGATCTGATCAGCGAAGTAGTTCGGCGTCCAGTCAACGGACCCCGAAGCTAGGTTTGGGTGAATCTCTTTGCGATCCAACAGACCTTGGAGAGCTGCTCGCACGAGGTAGCATCCTTGGTTATTTTCCGAGAAAACTCTACAACGTTCATAGTTGTGTGGTGGCACCTGGCCACGCCCGCTTTGAATGCAGTGCAACCTTACCAAGTTTGTTTCCATAGATCGGACATCTTGACTTTGACGCCGAGTAGGGTTTTTGTTAAGCACACCAATTTGTTGCGTGTCTTCATCCAGATAGATCGGAAGCCACCAGTGGTTTAACAAGTGTTGTAAAGTTCTCTAAACGAGAGCGCACCCTTGGTTACTCTCACAACATCCTTTACAGTTCTAATAATTATGCGAAGTGAGAAAACCGAGTTGGACCTGCCTGGCATGTAACTCCACCAAGCTGGTATTCATCAGACGGATATCAAATATTTGAATCATGTTGATCTGATAAGGATCTCTATCATGGTAGTCCTGGATCCATCCAAGATCCATCTAACGCTGAAGGGTCTCTTGTACAAAAGAGCATCCCTGTTTGTTTACCGAGCAAGTCAGACAGGAATTATAATCGTGCCATGGCAGATTATGATACTGGCTTTGCCTGGAGTGCATCGCCACCAAGTTGACATTCATTGCACGGATGTCATGATTCTGAATGATGTTGGAATTCATATAAGTCATGTTGACTCCACGAACTCGATGCTCTTGGATCCATCCGAGATCCAATTGTTCTTGTAGAGCTGCTTGCACCACAGAACATCCTTGATTGTTTTTGGAGCAGATATCACACAGGTGATAATTATGAGGTGGTATATGGCCATACCCTCTCTGTCTGCGGTACTTCTTGACCAGATTAGTCCTCAATAAGAGTACATCATGAATTTGATAGCTGTCGTTAGACTCTCCCTCTATCAAATTGACTGCAGCTTTCTCCTGTTGAGGCAGCGGGTTCGTGAGGACATTCGCATTCGTATCTTTGAAAGATAAGACCCCGCTCCTAACAAGCTTTTGCACATCGAATTTGAAACTGAGACAGTTTTCTATGTTATGCCCTGGTCCTCCTTGATGGTAAGGACAAGTCTGGTCCGCTTTGAACCAGAAAGGCGGATTTTCTGGTACTGTAAGAGGGGACTTAGTTTGGACGTGCCCCTTGACCAGTAGTAATGGAAATATCTTTGCGTACAACACAGGTATAGGGTTAAACCCTGGTGGTCGCGTTGTACGGTTGTTGTTATATGGAGGACGAGCCTGGTGAAGAGGTTGTTGTGTCCTTTGTTGAAGTTGTTGTTGATTAGGTTGGCTCTGCGCAACCTGAGGTTGATACGTAGGAATAGGCGCGGGGTTGATAGCAGGAGTTACAGCTGCTACTGGTTGATAACGTCGCCTTTGATTTTCGAGAGAGATATTCCCAATATCTTGCTCTTTTTTCTTAGGGAGAGGACTACCGTATCGTTTTGTACTACTTGATGATCCAGCGTGTTTAACTAAACGTCCTTCTCGAACGGCTTCCTCAAGACGAACTCCCATGCCCACCATCTCGGTGAAGTCACTAGGCGCACTGGCAACCATTCTGTCGTAGTAAAATGAGCTTAAGGTCTTTCAGAAGATCTTTGTCATCTCTTTTTCCTCAAGAGGTGGACAAATCTGGGCGGCGATTTCACGCCATCTCTGAGCGTACTCCTTAAAGGTTTCCTTGTCCTTTTGTGACATCGATCTGAGTTGATCTCTGTCTGGTGCCATGTCCAAATTGTATTTATATTGTTGAACGAAGGCAGCGCCAAGATCTCTGAATGTGCCGATCGTGGCGCGGTTTAACCTCATGTACCATTTTAAGGCTGTACCGGTTAAACTATCCTGAAAGTAGTGAATCAGTAGCTCCTGATTCTTTTTCTGAGCTGACATTCGTCGAGCGTACATTACCAAGTGACTCTGAGGGCAAGAGTTACCCTTGTATTTTTCAAAGTCGGGCACTTAGAACTTGTGCGGAACTATCACATTGGGGACCAGGCAGAGGTCCGCGGCGTCTTTTCCAAATAAATCCTGACCGCGAAGGGCTTGCAATTCTTTCTGCATTTCCACGAACTGTTCCTGGAACTCATTCATTCTGTCAAACATGCTGTCGTTTCCACCAGAAGGTATCTGTGGAATCTGTCCTTCCGGGACAGTGTGTACCACGGGCGGTGGTATAGTCATTATGGCCGAGACTCTCGGTGCCTCCCGAAGTTTGTAACCTTTAGGAGTTATTGTTATGCCCCTGGCATCTTCGCTTTCCCGAATTTTTTAACCTTCAGGCCCAGCGGCAACTGCTGCGGTTCCCTGATCCTCATTGATCGGCGGAACATATCCTTCTGGGATATAGTTAATAGGCATGCCCCAAGGACGCTCTTTCGGCATTTTGTACCTAGGATCAGACTTCTCCACTATGGGCGTTGATGTGATCTCTGAAATCACAGTCCTTTGTTGTTGCATCTGAGCTTCTGCTAGAGCTTGCATGTCATTATGAAGCTTTCTCAGATCCTCTTTCAGAGTGTCGATCTCTTCTCTCAACTCTCTGTTCTCTTCTTCGAGATCATCCATCTTTTTCTGACGATTGGCCCGAGTATTGTACGAATGAGACAGTTTGACTCTAGAACCGAGACACAAACATGATATTTGTAGGTAAGAAGAATGTGTTTATAAGAATGATGAATGCAATGATTATTAATTATTTTTTTTATTTAAAGTAAACTTCGACAATTAGATTACAAATATCAAACAGTGGGGAAGCCCCATTTTATTGAATTCAAAGGATTGCGGAAATGGAAATACAGTAGATTACAAAGTGGTGGAAAAGGAAACCTAAACTAATGGATCCTGAGTCCTCTCTGAGGAGAGCTCAAGTGTTGGTTCTGGTGTTTTCCTCTTCTTTGACCGGGGCTCTTGGGCCATTGTCGGTTGTCATTCCTTTGCCAAGTGAAAGGCGTGAGCAAATTCCTTTGGTCATCCTGATTCTCTACAGCATGTTGCTCTAAAATCTCAATCAGAGCATCTTTTTCTCTTAACAATTGTTGTATTTTCTTACATTCCACATTGAGAATACGGTTCTTGTTCCTCCAAGACCTCTTCTCATGTTGAACTTTACTAAGAGTAACTTGAAGTTTTTCCGTCTCAGACATGAAATAAAGGGCAGAGTCCCTTAATGGAAGAACTTCCTGACGAGGGTAAGGCATCCTCAACTTGAGAGCTCTAGTTTGTACCCAGTGGAGATAAGGCTCCACCGAGACACATTCTGGTTTTCCTAGAGACTCTCGTCCTTTCCTATGAATGTGTTTTCAAGCGTGCACTATTTCCGTCTTTAGTGCCCTATCATTTTCTCCTTCTTTGAAGAAAAGACCTTCCAGATGAGCACTGCACAGGACATGCCTCATCGGGTATCTAAATTGACGACGAACTAACATCGGATGATAGTTGATTCCTCCCTTAGTTCCTATAAGAGGCACATTTGGGAAATTTCCACAACGGTCAATGATTCTGATCCCGTCGTAGATTCGATCGTACCAATCGATGTCCGAGTTGGTAAGAGACATGACTCTCTGCAACCAACGTAAAGTATTTTTTTGATCCCAAAATGCAGCAGACTTGGGCAAATGGGAAGTGAACCATTTGTAAAGCAAGGGTACACAGCACGTGATCATTCCTCCACTGTATAAATTCCTTAAGTGTACCGAATGATATGCATCTGCGAGTAAGGTCGGTACAGGGTTTCCAATCAGGAAAATCTTAATGGCATTAATGTCTACGAAGTTATCAATGTTGGGAAACAAAAATAACCCGTAGTTGAGAAAAACGAAGATGCTCTCGAAAGCGGCCACGTTCCCTATACTAGCAAAGTATAGAGCCTTCTTTGTCAAGAACTGGGCTGGCAAACCTTGGATGCCACCCTTAGTGGTCATGTGAGTCCTGACTTCTGACTCGTCCAAATAAATTACTCTTGCAATGGTCTGATCCTTTGGAATTTCTTCCAGTCCAGAAATGGGAGCTTGATTAGTAATATGTAAATCAATCAGGTGAGAGTACTCCTCCAGCGTTGGTGCAAGCTGATAATCCGGGAACGTGAAACAATGATAAACTGGATCGTAGAACTGGATTAACGTGGATAGGATTCCTTCAATTACGTGGACCCTTAATAAGGACAGCAGTCCTCCATACTTGGCTCTAAAAGCCTCGTGGTTGGTGATCATTCTCGCCAAACCTCTCAAATCCTCCAACTTTGGAACCTTGAAGGTGTACTTATGAGTTTTCCTTCTACCGAAATCCATTAGCGCAATCTCCTTTCTCTCTGATATTTGCAATCATTGTCTCAGTTTAATTTGAAAAAGAGAGACTAGAAGAGAAGATTTTCTTTGTTTTAATGTTTTTTAAATGAATGTATGAATGCAGCACACAAAAACATAGAAAAAACATGGGGTCAAAGGGTCGGTGTCATGAAGTCAACGCTCTACCCCCCCCCCCCCCAAAGGTTTATACTGGTGATTTTTTGTACCTGTCCGCAAAATCATTGACCCCTCTGGGATAACAACAACAAGCGGATCGCCAGCGAGCTGATGTATCCTGGAGTGATCTCAAATGAGGCTAGTATCGCATGACAACTATTTCCGATAGCTTCTGTACTATAAAATGGCTCAAGTCTGCTAAAAACCTTAGCTTCTTAGATAACCCAGTCGACCACACTACTTTCAACAACCGAAGTCGTATAGGCAATGTATCTGCAAAGGGAGTCTCCACTGAGTTTGATGGTCGATCGGGGGATCTTAACTGGAATTCACTCCCAGTAAGATTACCCGCATTGCCATCACCTATCTTAGGTGTATACTCAATCTTTCCACATGCAGCATCACAGGCATTCCCATTAGCAGAAAAATAAACACAGATATCATTTAGTAAAAGCAGTATATATATTTGTCTTAATCATCTTAGACCTCTAGTCTTAGGATCCTATACAGAAAATGACTCCCCAGCAGAGTCGCCATTTCTGTGACATGAATGTGAACTCAAGATTTCCACCTAAGAGATGGGAAGAGAACAAGATCTCGAATGTCCCCAGTGAAGTCGCCATTTTTCCTTGGCAGCTTTCAGACTTAAGATTTCAACCAGAGAGATAAGAGGGACAAGATGCCCTGCGTGGCCCCACGGTGGGCGCCATTTTTCTATAGCGAGCGATTTTGGACGTGGTTCTTAAGCACTGTCGCTCTGGGGTACTACAGGTTGATTCATTTTTTATTCTATTAAGCTGACTAAGGAAGGGAAATAGATGCCTCCAATTAACCCTGCTTGCATACTGAGTTTAAACAGATGACTGTTGGTTTACAGATGCGATTTAAATTGTGGACCTCTCTCTGCTTATTTTATTAAGAATGAAATGGAGGGACTATTCATGGGAATTTTGGGTTTTTGATTAGTGTGCTCGCTAAGATTTTTAAATCTTATGTCTACGTATTCCCGTTTAACGAAACAGGGAAATCAGAGCGATCGTAGTTCCTCATATGCTATGGGAGGAATATGGTTGTTTTGGTGTCTTGTTCAAAGCCCAAGACGTGAAGCTAAAGGTGGTTTGTATCTTGTTCAAAGCCTAAGATGTGAAGCTAAAGGGTCTATTTGTATCTTGTTCGAAGCCCAAGATGTGAAGCTAAAGGGTTTTGACTTTAGAGAGAATTTGTCATCTCTAAAGAGGAGTTGTTGATGTTTGCATGCTATGAACAAGGCACAACTTTGATGCTAGAAGGTTGATTGACTCAACCGGGGTTTTCTTTATACAAAGCCTAAGAGGAGGCTATTGACCCAACGAGAGGGTGCTTTTATGTGTCTCGTACGAAGCCCGAGAGGGAGGCTAAAAGGGATTGACTCAACAAGAGAGTCTTTTATACTCAAAAAGAGAGTGCTTTATATGTGTCTTGTACGAAGCCCAAGACGGAGGCTAAAAGGGTGATTGACTCAACAAGAGAGTCTTTTATACTCAATAAGAGAGTAATTTTTATATGTGTCTTGTACGAAGCCCAAGACGGAGGCTAAAAGGGTGATTGACTCAACAAGAGAGTCTTTTATACTCAACAAGAGAGTAATTTTTATCTCGTACGAAGCCCGAGATGGAGGCTGAAAATGGGTTTGACTCAACAAGAGAGTCTTTTATACTCAACAAGAGAGTGATTATTATCTTGTACGAAGCCCGAGATTGAGCCTAAAGGGGTTTGACTCAACAAGAGAGTCTTTTATACTCAACAAGAGAGTTTTTGTATCTCGTACAAAGCCCGAGATAGAGGCTAAAAGGTTGTTGACTCAACAAGAGAGTCTTTTATACTCAACAAGAGAGTGTTTTAGTATATCGTACAAAGCCCGAGATGGAGGCTAAAAGGTTTGACTCAACAAGAGAGTCTGAAAAGGTTAGCTCCGCTGGGGAGAATCATTTGTAAAAAGCCCAAAAGGAGGCTAACTTTCCTAAGGAAAGGATCATTATACAAAGCCTAAGAAGAGGCTATCCGTTGGCGACTGTTTCAGTTTAGTGACAGGTCCAGTATGTTGCATAAAAGAGAAAATCAGTTCTTATGAAGTGAACGATTAAAGGTATTGTTGTGCTTTGGTACTGATAAGAGGATCAGGGTTATTTCCTGTTCTTTAAGGAAAGGGGAAATCCAAAGGGTATTGAGACTGTCCAAGTCTACTGGTGCCTTGAGAAATCGATTCTCAGGTATTGAATGATCTTTGTAGAATGCCCAAGAGAAGGCTGGTATGTTAAGGGATGAATGTCAACCCATTAACAGGTCTGATACTTGACTCAGAAAGACAGCTCTAGCAAATTTATGACTAGGTTCTGTTCCTATACCTATATAGGTCTCTGGGTCCTTGTACTAAGCCCAAGAGAAGGCATGAGAGCTTTTAAGAAGCCGAAGGGTCCTTGTACAACGCCCAAGAGAATGCGGGGATGCTTTTAGGAAGCCTGTGGGTCCCCAAACCCCGAGAAGTTCAAGACATGCTATTCACTGAGAATAGATCAAGCCAGGAAAGTTCGAGAATTTGGAAGAAACTCAAGAGATGCCATTCACGGAGAAAAGATCATCTCTGGGGAGTAGAGTCTCTTTGACAATTTCTAAGAGTGACAGTCTGAGAAAGGGTTCACCGAGAATGCTGCCTTTCACGTCTCCATATTGTTTAACCCCAAGAGGAGGGAAGACTGTGTCTGGTAATCCTATGGGGATCTAGTTTTATTTGTATTTAAGAGTGACCAACAGGGCTTTACCTAGTGCTAGACGTAGTTGCCGGGGAAAACTCTAAATAACTATATTAGTATTACCCAGTTGATATTTGACAAGTATATAAAAGTTTGTGAAAGAATACTTACAATGAGCAACCCCACAATATATTTATATATATATATATATATATATATATGAAAGCGGATAAAGAAAGCGGGTAAACACTTACTCGGTTGTAGAGCTTCCATGCTGTTTGGTTAGTTGTTCAACAAAGAAAGCTTTGATAACAATTATATTCAAAATCAAAGGAGAAAGTGCTTTGAAAGAAATATTGGGGCTTACAGCTCGAGGAGAGGCCCAAGGTTTTACCAGCGATTGCACTGTTGTTTTGAATTTGTACAGAGGGACTTATACAAGTGACTGAGGCCCAAAAAGGTTTTCTGTACAAAGGGATGGGTCTTACACTTTCTCAAGAGGCCCAAAGGTTTATTCTTATACAAGTGGTGGGGCTTACAGCTCAAGGAGAGGCCCAGGGTTTGATTTGAAATGGCGATATCGCCGAGATTTTCTTTTAACGCAAAGGGCCTTATACAATATCCGAGGCCTAAAATTGTTTTGGTTAAAAGGGGATTGGGTCTTACACTCTATTAGAGGCCCAATGATTATTTTTGTACAAGTGATGGGGCTTACAGCTCAAGGAGATGCCCATGGGTTTTTGTTAAAAAGGCGACGATCGCGCCGAACTTTTTGACGGTATCGAGACTTATACAATACACTGAGGCCCAAATTATTTTGGTTTCTACAAAGGGTTGGGTCTTACACTCTACCAAGAGGCCCAAAAAAGTTTTAAAAAGAAATGGGTCTTATAGCTCAAGGAGAGGCCCAAGGTTTTTTTTTAACGGGCGATGATCGCGCCGAACGTTTTGAAATACAACGGGACTTATACGATACTTGAGGCCCAAAAATGGTTTGTATTTACAAAGGATTGGGTCTTACACTCTATTAGAGGCCCAAAGTATTTGAAAAAGTTTGATGAGGGCAGAATTAATCAAAAACCCTA
This sequence comes from Lathyrus tuberosus, assembly GCA_022829125.1. Classification (NCBI taxonomy): domain Eukaryota; kingdom Viridiplantae; phylum Streptophyta; class Magnoliopsida; order Fabales; family Fabaceae; genus Lathyrus; species Lathyrus tuberosus. The sequence continues at coordinate 332,617 of JALAZF010000084.1, forward strand.
ATTTGTTTTCAAAATGTATTTTAATTGAATAAAAAATTCAATTAAAATGATCAAAATTGTTAAACATGTAGAAAACAAATTGTGATCTTAGATTAATGTTTCAAAAATCAGGTTTTGATCCACAACATGATTGGAAATCACTAAAATTTGAAAAATCAAGAGGGAAAAAATATTTTAAATGTCAAAAACAATTAAAATATTAATTCTTTACAAAAATATCAAGTATATGACATAAATAATATTTTTGGAAATTTTTGGGAAAATAAAATATTTTAACATTTTTGTGAATTATTAAAAAAAGAATCAACTCAAAATCATTAAAACTCAGAGAGAAATTAATTTTTGAATCAATTAAATAAAATCACAAAATTCAAATATTCAAATATTTGAAAAAGGCCGCCAAGAACATGGCAATAACACGCGCCATGTAACACCCCATTTCTCCCCGGCGGATAATTATAAAATCAGAGTTTCAAAATTTCAACATACAAATGAGATGCTACACTTTCAACTTAAAAACGACTTCATATTATCGCATGTTAATCAGATACATAACACTTTAACTCGGATGAACCGATAACAACAAAATAAGTCTTTAAAATAAAACAACTCTTATTAACTAAATAGCGGAATCATACTTTTCAACTCCAATGACATAACATCTTTTGTTCATCTGAAAACAACTGCAACATAACAAGTATTCAATGACATCAACTTATAATTCAACAACTGAAATATAACAACTATAAAACAACGATCGTTCATCCCCCGAGTGTTACGTATCAGAGCAAGACCCTCTTGACTTGCAATAAAGCAACATATGGACTCCAAAAACTATTCCGAACTGCCACTACTATTCTTCATACAATGTACATGCATGTGGTACCATTGGAGCAGAACTCCCAACTTAAAAACGGAGCAGAACTCCCAACTTAGGAATTGCCAAGTAATAGAGGCATCAAACAAGGCATAAGCCTTCAACTTTCAATTTTTTGCCAATCCAGGCCAACTTAATAATTTCGCCAATCCAGGCCAACTTGGTATGCTATGTTATGCATGTGACAACAACTACAGCATCAACTTATTCAACAACAACACAACAACAACACAACAACACACAACTGCAACTTAACAACAATTTCAACTTTGGCCACCAGCCTACAACTTAATATTTGCCAGTTAATAGAGGCAATTCAACAAAAACAAATATCCTGCAACTTCGCATCATCAACAGCAACAACATATCAGCATCAATAATTAACAGCAACTAATCAACAACAAAATAACATTGGTCGTAGGCCTCACAATTCAACACCCCCTGCAATTCATATTTTTCAGCAAGGTACACAACCCAAGGAATCAACCACAATAAGCTATAAATAAATCGCATAATTATTCGGACAGTCTTCGACTAAAACCGGTTACTTAATTATCGGCTAAATTCTAATATTTCTACTCCGAGCTACTATTCTTATTAGTCTTCTATTGAATTAATACTTCCTTACAACCAAAAACATATAATTCAGTCACTATTGTTTTATGCCCATATTACTAGTTCTGTTATTCACTTAATAACTATTGGCACTTGTCACTGTATCATTCATCTACTATTTATAATTCTCTGCTACCAATAATAATACTACTAATTATCTGCTAAATTAATTAAATTAATCAAAAGGGGGACTACTGTAATTAATGAAGCCAATTCTGCAACTTATTAAATTCAAATCTGCCAAACAGTTATATATATACCATCCCTCTCAACTAACTTAAAATGGAACAGACCAAGTAAAGCCATAGCAGACAGAAATGAACAGAAAACGGAAACAGAAACAATTACACAGCAGGCCCGTGTGACGCTCGTCACAACTTCCTGGCCCTCGTCATAATACGTGACGGTCGTAACACATGAGTGACGGCCGTCACTCGCACACGACCTGCGTGACGCTCGTCACGCTCTCCATCACGGTCGTCACACCCCCAATTCCTAGTTTCCTTCGTCTCAGTGCATTTCATTCCAGTTCTCCTTAATTCCATATTCTGCTCCTCCGTTTCAATCACAGAAAAAGGTCCAACCATCACAGTACAACAACAACATACAAAATTCATACTCAATCAACATAGATTCATTTTTATACGACTAGTTCAATCACAACAACCAATTTCAGCATCAATTACAAAAAAAACAAAACACAAACAGAGTAATTCTACAACCCAATCCCACATATCATTTATCAACTACCCAATTATAGAGTCAGAATCCCACCCTTACCTTGGATTGAAGGTCGCTCTAAATCTCCGATTGGGTTCCCGTTCTCGCAGCCTCTCCATGTTCCGTTTCCAAACCCTTGCTCCTCTCTTTCGTAACCTCTGTGTTGTAACTGCTACTTCCCTCTTTCTCTTAATTTTCCACTTACTGCCACTTCTCTTTTTTTTTCCATTGTAATTCAACCACACCAAATAATACTCTTTTCTCTTATTGGGCCTACTATTCATACACCCCACTTATTACTTCATTACAACCAAATAATAAGCCCAACTAAATAATAATAGTATTATTCTAATACTATTCTCCAACTTAATCACCAATTAATTAGATATCAACTTATCACAGCATTTCTCGACATATCACAACTCCAACAATTCCAACAAATAATTCAAAAATATTTCGAAAATATTTAATTAAATAATTAATTAAATATCAGGCATTACCACTCTCCCCCACTTAGAATATTTTCGTCCTCGAAAATCTATTCGATACTACCACCTTTAACGCAAATTCCGCCTCCAACTCTCTGATCCTCAAGTCATGTTTGGCAACACTTCGATCCCTACTTTTCTGACATAAAAACAACTCAACATGATTTCAATCCAATACACACATGCTAATCTTTCAACATCTTCGCGACATAATCGTCAATAACTTATCAACCACTCGATAATATCTTGACATATCAACATTTAAGTAGCCACATCCATACACACTTATACCTGGATATACATAGTCACATTACCATCTTATCAACATTCTCAACACTACGACACATCCACAATCTCATTCTCATATGTGCGTATGTCACTCATCAACAAAATGTCAACAACTTTTTCATATCGTCGTATCACTCTTATAGTGACATTAACCTAGCCAACATAATCAACCTCGTCATACCATGCAGTATTACTCACCCTTATATCAACAATCCATCCAGTCAAACATGTAGATCAAGACTTATCATTCCCTTAGGCTCCTGATATTTAGTCCTTCACTTCTAACGAGTCGTACACGCATAACAAATGCGCCACATCACGCTTCAGCTGCGCAACTCTGATCATCCATCTTAAGTCACCGTCCTTATTAAAATTTTCGTCAAATATATGGTTTACAAGTTTCAATCTTGTTTCGGACTTTCTTTAACATCCACCATAAAATCGTCATTCACTTGATATTCTCAATCTTTCACCTTGCGACGTTAGCTCGCATATAAACCCGCTACTCCAAATTGTTCAATGCACCTCAACTCTTTCCTAGCCACTCCTCTATTAATCCACACCAACTGGTGAGCGACTATCCTCACGATATAACATCAATCAATTTACACACTATTAAGATGGCAAGACAAGTCTATACCATCCAACACGATCTCGTCTACTATCAACAAGAGATTAAGGGTGATCAGTTCCTCAATTTGTCAATAGATAGCCGACAACCATAATGGAGTATAAACCCTCGTTACCAAACTATAATAGTGTTCCTTTAGAACTTGTACACAAGTCACCTAAAGCACCATAATCCAATAATTTCCAATGAGGTTTACAAATACACCCATAATTTCCCTCTCATTCGATCTTGTCGATGAGACACCAACGCCCAACACATTACACGGTCCACGTTACACTCACTTAGCCTCACACGAAGGTTAAGTATTCTCTGACTCAAGAATTACTACTATACCAGTACATTACACGTCGTCTCGTTCCAATTGAAATCTCAACAATGTCGTTCCACACCGCTTTGGTGATAGAACCTCTCCAATTCTTCTTTTACACATGCCACTACCTTGGCATCATAAACACGACTCTAATTCCTCTTAAAAGCATCTTCCTTAAAAAGGACATCTTCATTCTAATCGTTGTTAATCATCATAAGCTGTATCTATATGTGCTTCGCTAATACTTTCACATCCTTTTTAATGTCGAACATCTCATTTCTCCACTTATTTGCCAACAACATATTTGTTAACCCTCAATTTCGACGCCAGACAAAGTCAAAGTGATGTTAATGTTAAAAAAATTATTATTATTATTTTTAATATTAATGAAGGCTTCGACCTAACTTTTGAGAGGTCTGAGTCGAATAAATGTGGAGAAACCTTAAAAGATGGCTAAGTATGGAAAGGGTTCTTCGACCATGAGAATATAGCGCTGCAGTGGTTATGTTAAGATTGGAGGGAATTTCCAATATTTGAAATTTAAACAAGAGCAGTTGTGGACGTGGGAACAGTTGAGATTAAAGGGAAGGCGCCAAAATCCACATGTTCGAAGCAGTAACCACCACTGAGTAGTTATTTCCTAGCACTATAAATAGGAGTTGGTTCTATGTAAATGGGGTGTTCATATTTTTGTACAAGTTACTCTAAGAAACTCAAAGTACCCGCGTGTAGAGAAACGAGTACGTGAGAATGTACGTAATGTAACACCATTGTCTTCATTAATCTAATTTATCTTCAGCATGTTTACTTTCCATGCCTTTACAGTTTCTTGAAATTTATCTTCCATGCCAAATTTATGTTCAAAGTCATTTAAGTTTTCTGCGTTTTACTTTCGACTGCACTTTACTTTTCAAAGCATTTAATCTTCGAACCTTTACTTTTCAAAGTCTTTCATTTTCAAGAACGTGAAGTTCTCCTTTAAATCAATTGCATTTATTTTCAAGGTCCTTTATTTTCCAGCACTTTACCTTCGACAGCACTTTTAATATCCCAGCCTTTACTTTCCAAGAACGTGGAGTTCGTTGCATTTTACTTTCAAAACCTTTACTAATTCGACGCCTTTAATTTTTGCACCCTTTACTTGCATTACTTTAAATTTCAAGTTCTCATTTTACCTTATTGCCTGTAGTCGAACGTGGAGTTCAGTTAGATTTTATTTTCAACATTGTCGAACGTGGAGTTCAGTTTACAATTTCTTTAAGTTACACTTGTCTCTCAAACTTAGCACATGTCCTAGGATTTGTGTGATCGATCCTGCAAGTTAAATCAATTTGCGTTTAGATTGATAGATCAGAGGTTGTTTACCAAAATTCCCAGTAAACAAATTGGCACACCCGGTGGGACCCAGTGCTAAGTCAAACCTCTTTGTCAGCCTCATCTCTCTTGGTGAAGAAGTAATTTCGTTGCATGTTATTGAGAAGTGGTAAGTTAGCCACAGCAAACGAAGAGATACCAAAGAGAATATATACTAAGAAGATGGCAACTAATGCCAATCAACAAGTTGATCCTCAAGGGAGTATTTCAAACACTCAGTCCAGTAGCAGTATTGGGACTCAAAGCACTCCATCACCAGTGTCTTCGACAGGAGGACCGGCGTCGCTTCCGTTAGTGGTGTCTGAGCCAGGATCAACATATACAAAATCATATACTCAACCTGTGTTGGAATATATAGGGCCACAAAGCTCTAATTCGCCAACACCCCCAGGAGGAAATGCAATATACAGGCACGTCCCTCCACCAGGTTTCCCACATCCAGGGTCGAGGAGTCAACCCTATGGTATGCCTACATCAATGATGCAAAACTTGCAGAATGCTCCACCTGTATTTTCAGAAACTGTTGTGTCTTCGCCACTACAAGGGTCAGGATCAGGAGGATGAAACAACCAGAGTATAGGCGTCGGTTACTCTGTTCAAACACCTAGCCTTACAAATACATCCATAAATTGTTTGAGACAACAGATGGATGAAAGTAACATGCAAATGGTACATACGTTGTCTCAGATAATGGGAGAAGTTTTTCAACCTTTGATCCAAAATACAACCCAAACTAACCAACAACTGACTGCACAAGTGGCACGCATGGCTGATTTCATGGGAGTACCAGCAGTGGATCGAAGAGCGACGGTGGTCGAAGATATCCCAAGACGTCATCAGCATCAGATACCTGATGCTAACCTGGAGGATCAAGAGATGGTTGACCATTTCAGAGTCGAACCACCAAGAAACCAGAGGCCATACCAGATGGAGGAAGAACCAGTAGTGATGGTGAACAGGAACCAAAATGCATATCAACTACTTAGGCAGGTTCGACACCAGAATCAAGCAGAAGAAAATAATCTTGCAGCCATGGTCGAAAGGATAATGACTAGGAATGGGATGAATTTTGGCTTCACCAGGCCAAATTATACATCACCTATAGTGGACTACATTCTCCAAGCAGAACTTCCCCCTAGGATGAAGGTTCCAAAGTTCAGCAAATTTTCAGGAGATACTACTGAGTCTACTGTCGAACATGTGGCTAGATATTTGATCGAAGCGGGCGAGATTGCAGCTGACGAAAGCCTTAGGATCAAATACTTCCCAAGTTCCCTTACCAAGAATGCCTTCACATGGTTTACTACGTTGCCTCCAAATTCCATATACAATTGGACCCAATTAGAATGTTTGTTTCATGAACAGTTCTATATGGGGCAAACTAAGATTAGTTTGAAAGAATTGGCTAGCATCAAGCGCAAGGTCACTGAGCCAATTGACGATTACCTGAATAGGTTTCGACTTCTTAAAGCCAGGTGCTTTACACAAGTGCCAGAACATGAGTTGGTCAAAATGGCTGCTGGGGGTCTTGATTATTCCATTAGGAAGAAATTAGATACCCAATATCTTAGAGATATGGCCCAGCTGGCTGATAGGGTTCGACAGCTAGAAAGGCTAAAAGAAGAAAAAGCCAAATTCAGTAGGGGTAAAAAAGTAGCGTTTGTCGAATGCAAGGAAGATGTGGAGAGTCTGTATGGCGAGCCATCTTATTTCGACGAAAATGAGGTTGACGTTGCTGAATTAAAGCAAGGTCCACCTTATGCTTGCAAATTATTAGCTCCTTCAGAAGGAAAAAATCCTGTCGAATCTAACGACAAATTCCCTAAGAAAACATATACTTTCAACGTCACTAAATGTGATGAAATTTTTGATTTGTTAGTTAAAGATGGGCAAATGATAGTGCCTGCTGGTGCTAAAACGCCGCCTTTAGAACAAAGAAAGAAAAGAGGTTTTTGTAAGTACCATAATTTTTTGGGTCATAAAACTTCGCAATGTTTTCTTTTCAGGGATTTGGTGCAAAACGCTATCCAGGAAGGAAGGCTGAAGTTTGGGGAAAAAGGCAAAGCCCAGATGAAGATTGACTCTGACCCATTGCAAGTTGCAGAGGCCAATTATACAGAGCCTCATGAGGTTCAGATGGTGGAAGCTACAGGGGGATTCGACGAGTCAGTCAACATGGTGGAAGTTACTGAAGACTTCGCCATCAGTGATGTGATGATTGAAGGTTCTAGTAAGGCTACAAGTGGCCTAAACATTGATGGTACCAGTCTGATGTTGGTGACCAAAGAAACTGCTGATAAGTTTGTGGAAATGGATAATGCCGCTAAGGTTTTTGACGTAACCGTGAGTGGGTAGAAGATAACTGCCAATGAAGGCATTAATATGGTCGAGTTGGCTGAAGAGTCTGATTCTAGTTCAGATAGTATCAACACCAATGAGGCTATGGGTAGAAATGCCCCTAAAGTTCAAGTTGTTAAGGAATTGGAACATGACATGCTCTTGGTTGGAGAGATGCTGGACATGGATGGTTGTCTGGTGGAAAATTGGATCTGTATGGCTGCTGAGACTTTTTTCAAGACATCTCCTGAGGTCGAGAGAGTCAATGCTGAGGAGATGGTGGAGGCTGAGAAAGATGCTTGGGTAAAAGCTTCCCAAAGAGCTGCAAAAGCAGCAGTAGGTAGTGGCTGCTTGGCAAAGACCACTGAAAGCCTGGAAGCCAGCTTCTCCAAGATGCGCCTGAAGGACAGAATGGATGTCAACATGGTCGAAATTATGGATCGAAAGGATGAACAATTGAGTAAGGTGGATGAGCAAGAGAAACTTAACAAAATGGCTTATCCTGAGCCAGAAGAGACAATCTTGGACTTCTTGCATCGTTGCCAGAAAAAAGGCTCTGGAGTAATGCTGTGTCCCAGGTGCAGCGCCATTTTTGATGAAAAAGCTGCCCACAAGCTAGAAGGGGTCAAGAAGGCTGGCGAAAGCTGGGGGCAGAAGGTGAGCAAGGGGCACCGAGGTTTTGACCATAGGCGACTTTCGACAGGGCCAAAGAACTAAGTACCAAGAGCCAAGCCAGGAACATTCAAACCTGCTGTGAATGTGCCAACGGGTAGTTGGATCAAGCCTGTCGAAGGGAGAGGACAGAAGAAAAAGTGGGAGAAGTTCGACGTGGAAAGAGGTGCGTCATTTGAGTACAGGAAGGAGAATCGCATCACAAACAAATCTGCATATATTTCGCAGAATTACAAAGGTAACAACCCAATGTCCAGATCGCAATGGCGAAGAGAGCAGCGCAGGCGAAAAGCTGTTAGGGAGGCTCAGGTGCAAGGGGAGTCAAGCACCAATGTGGCTGGGGCAATGGAAAAGATGCCCATACGACGAAAATTGTTTACTAGTCAACTAGAGGAAAAGGTCGAAGAGGATGATGATATGACTGATAACTTTGACAATGAGTCAGCAGCTTCCCTAAACATTTTGGTAAATGTGGTGTCAGTGATGCCAAGAGAATTTGGTCAAGTCTCAGAGGTCGAAGACTTAGACCAAACTGCTGAATTGGAAATGATGGCACACAAGCCTGTGTGCTATTACATCATGAACAATGGGTGCGTCGAAGAACATAATGCTTTCTTTGAACGTCCCACGGAGGCAATGAAGGGTCACTTGAATCCTCTTTATATTACTGGAAAAGTGGAGAACGTTCTTGTCAACAAGATTTTGGTAGACTGTGGTGCGACGGTTAATTTGATGCCAAGATTTTTGTTGAGCAAGATTGGAAAGTTTGAAACTGATACTAAACCCCACAACATGGTTCTGTCGAACTATGAAGGCAAAGTTGGTTCTACTCTGGGAGTGATTCAGGTAGATCTCACTGTGGGAACTATTACCAGACCAACAGTGTTCATGGTCGTCGAAACAAAGGCTAACTATAATCTACTTTTAGGAAGGGAGTGGATTCATGGGATAGAGCAGTATCCTCATCTATGCACCAGAGAATCACAATCTGGAGACCAAATGGGATAGTGGAAAACATTGAAGCTGATCAAGGGTACTTCAAGGTGCCTGTTAATCATGTGGACAGTAGGCAATTTGAGAAACATCTGGCGAACATTGCTCCATGTCCTCCAGCTGATTTTGAGTTTACACCTGACGAGGAGACGTTTTATTCGTTGTACTTACACCCTGTAGAAGGTTTCAGATGGGACAGGGAGGTACCAGGAGGAAGATTCCCATGCTTGGGCACACCTCCAATAGAGCCCACAGGGTGGGGAGATGAATTCAGTGATCATGACTGAGTTCGACGCTATGAAAAGAATTTCGGCCTATGTGGCCGAAACAAAACTACAAGCGGCTTTGGAAGCCGCCAATGATTATATGGCTGGTGAAGCCATTTCTGAAGTGTATCAAGAAGGTCCTGGCAAGGACTTCGACCCAAAACCACCCGACAAGGTTGAAACTGGAGGGCAAAGCCAGAGGCTCGACGCCATCTATGAAGATGAGCCTTTGGGATTTGAAAAGGATCCGTTGGCAAACAATATAAAAATGCTAGCACAAGATCCTTTGGAAGAAGTGGATCTCAGTGAGGGCGCAACCAAAAGGCCTACTTACATCAGTGCCAATCTCGATCCCCAGTTGAAAGTCGAAATAGTCCAGCTGTTGAAAGAATTCAAAGACTGCTTCGCTTGGGATTATGATGAGATGCCTGGTCTGAGCAGGGAGTTAGTCGAACACAAGTTGCCTATGACGCCTGGGAAAAAACCAGTCAAGCAAAATCCAAGACGGTTTGCACCAGAAATACTGTCAAAGATCAAAGAGGAAGTCGAAAGACTGCTTCGTTGCAAATTCATTCGCACTGCAAGGTATGTCGAATGGTTGGCTAATATAGTACCTGTTATTAAAAAGAATGGGTCTTTGAGAGTGTGCATCGATTTTAGAGATTTAAACTCTGCAACTCCCAAAGATGAATATTCAATGCCAGTAGCAGAAATGTTAATAGATTCTGCAGCAGGACATGAATATCTTAGTATGCTGGATGGATATTCTGGTTATAACCAAATATTCATTGCTGAGGAAGATGTTCATAAAACTGCTTTCAGATGCCCTGGAGCCTTAGGCACCTATGAGTGGGTAGTGATGCCTTTTGGTCTCAAGAATGCTGGTGCTACTTATCAAAGGGCAATGAATTCAATTTTCCACGATTTTATAGACACGTTCATGCAAATTTATATTGATGATATTGTTATAAAATCTATTTCTGGGAATAGTCACATTGACCATCTTCGACAATCCTTTGAAAGGATGAGAAAATATGGTCTTAAAATGAATCCTCTTAAATGTGCTTTTTGTGTGCAGGCAGGGGATTTCTTAGGCTTTGTGGTCCACAAGAAAGGGATTGAAATAAATCAGAATAAAACCAAAGCCATAATGGAGGCGAAAGCACCATCAACCAAAAAGGAATTGCAGTCGTTGTTGGGCAAAATCAACTTCTTAAGAAGGTTTATATCTAACCTGAGTGGCAAAACACAAGCTTTTTCGCCATTGCTTTGTTTTAACAAAGATGGTTTCGAGTGGGGGCAATCGCAGCAGGAAGCCTTCGACAAGATCAAGGAGTACCTAAGCCACCCTCCAATTCTTTCACCACCTTGTAGAAACAAAAGTATGAGATTGTACATAGCTGCAGCAGATAAAACTCTAGGGAGCATGTTAGCTCAAGAGGATGAAAATGGAGTCGAAAGAGCCATTTATTACCTTAGTCGAGTTTTAAATGATGCAGAAACTAGGTATAGCATGATTGAAAAGTTGTGTTTATGCTTGTATTTCTCTTGTACTAAATTAAAGTAATATATAAAACCTGTTGATGTGTATGTTTCGTCTCACTTTGATGTTGTAAAACATATGTTATCTAAACCCATTTTGCACAGTCGAATTGGCAAATGGGCATTAGCATTGACAGAATTTTCCTTAACATATCAACCTTTAAAAGCTGTGAAAGGGCAAATAGTTGCAGACTTCATAGTTAACCATTCCATAAATGAAAATGATTTGAATTACGTCGAATTAAGATCTTGGAAATTATACTTTGACGGATCAAGTCATAAAAATGGAACAGGAGTAGGAATATACATTATTTCTCCTGAAAAAATTCCAACAAAATTCAAGTACAAGGTCGAAGGTCCTTGTTCTAACAATGAGGCTGAATATGAAGCATTAATTGCTGGCCTTGAAATTTTGTTAGAATTGGGGGCAACTAGAGTCGAAATAATGGGAGATTCAGAATTGGTTATAAAACAAATCACAAAGGAGTATAAATGTGTGAAAGAAAATCTCATTATGTACTTTGTGATAGCCAATAGATTATTAAAGAAATTTGAGGTAGTGGCCATTCAACACATACCTAGAATAGAGAATCAAGTTGCTAACGACTTGGCCCAAATTGCTTCTGGATACAAGGTGTCGAAAGAGAACCTTCAAGAAGTAATTGAGGCAAGAGGTAAGGTGGTGGCTGTTGGATTGTGTCCATCAGACTTAGAAACAACTAAGCTGGGGTGTATAGATGGCGAAAATTTTGAAATTTTTGCCATAGATAATTTAACAGATGAAGATTGGAGAAGGCCCATAGTTGAGTATTTGCGAAACCCAACGGCTTCGACAGAACGGAAAATTAGGTATCAAGCTTAGAGCTATGTGCTGATGGGTAATGAATTATTTAAAAAGACCCCTGAGGGAGTCTTATTGAAATGCCTTAGTGAGGCAGAGGCGTATTTGGCACTTTCGACAGTACATAGTGGGGCATGTGGAGCACACCAAGTTGGCCAGAAGATGAAATGGTTGTTGTTTCGACAAGGTATGTATTGGCCCACTATGCTGAAGGATTGCATAGAATTTGCTAAAGGGTGCCAAGAATGTCAAATTCATGCTGGCATACAGCACATCCCTGCAAGTGAATTACATTTTATAGTGAAACCGTGGCCTTTCAGAGGATGGGCTTTGGATATAGTGGGAGAGATTCGACCAGCATCTTCAAAGAACCAGAGATATATTTTGGTGGGAATTGATTATTTCACCAAGTGGATTGAGGCAATACCACTGGTGAATATAGGTCAGGAAGATGTTATTGAGTTCATCCAAAGTCACATTATTTATAGATTTGGTATTCCTGAAACAATTACTACAGATCAGGGATCCGTGTTCACTGGTCGAAAAATGCAGGAATTTGCCAAAGAGATAGGTTTTAAGTTGTTAACTTCTACACCGTATTATGCTCAGGCCAATGGGCAAGTCGAAGCGGCCAATAAGATAGTGATTGGACTAATCAAGAAACATGTGGGAAAAAGGCCTAGAAATTGGCACAAGACGTTAGACCAAATTCTTTGGGCGTGTCGAACATCCCCAAAAGAGGCTACCAACACTACCCCATTTCGACTCACTTTTGGTCATGATGCAGTATTACCTGTTGAGATTCATCTACAGTCTGTAAGAGTTCAAAGACATCATGAAATTCCCTCTGAGAATTATTGGGAAATGATGATGAATGAATTAGTGGATTTGGATGAAGAAAGGCTTAGAGCCTTGGAATAGCTGAGAAGACAAAAGAAGAGGGTCAAAGAGTCCTACAACAAAAAGGTTAAATCTAAATCTTTTGCATGTGGGGAATTAGTTTGGAAGGTGATTTTGCCCATGGATCGAAAAGATAGAGCATTGGGCAAGTGGTCCCCTAAGTGGGAAGGACCATTCCAAGTCATACAAGTGTTCTCTAATGGAGCTTATGAAGTGGAAGAAGTAGGCAGAGATAAAAGAATCTTGAAAGTAAATGGCAAGTATTTAAAAAAATATAAGCCTATGCTGCAGGAGATTCATATAAAAACATAAGCTTTATTTGATAAAAGAAAGCCAAAATAGGCCGAGTCAGGCTAATATGGCATACAAAGCAAAGAGAAAATAGTACAACATTTTTCTTTCTCAAGGTAAGGTTATTCATAATCTCTCCAATCTATGGATTTGAGGAATTCCATATAATCTGCATCTGGCTCATCATCAGATTCTTGGGTGCTGGAGCGCCCTTTCTTGGAGGTCTTCATTTTGGTTTCCTTCTTCTTGGCTAAAGAGGCTGCTCCAATGGAGGCATTGGGTTGTTGATGCGCCTCTACTTTCTTTGGGCCATCTTCTTGGTTGAAGGTTTCTTTGAAGTATTCATGGTTGCTTCTACGCAAAACATGGTCAGATGGAAGAGATTTATAGAGGCTAAGGGCTGATTGGATTGGCCAGCCAAACGGTGGAAATAGGTGAGTGATTCTTGGAAATAGGCCTGAGGGCTATGCTATAAGTGTCACTTTAAAGCTAGAAGCTTATGCCTTGGAATTTAAAGCTGGAAGGGTGACTTTCCAAGAAAAAGATAGAATGCCTTAATTGCGAATTTGACTGGTAAAAATAACAATAGAGAACATCATCATGCAATATAGGTCGAAAGCAGTTAAAGGCAGAATAATAATGATAAATTAAATTAGTGCCAACAGGCATAAAATTGTCATTACATAAAAAGCCTGAAAAGGCCAAGAAACAAGTGATGATTAGACAAATGAAATAAAGGTGTCGAAGGTATCAGAAGGGAAGCCTCGACGCCAACTGAGAAAAAGACTCTATGTGATATTTGAGTCGAGCGTTGCACAAAGATTCATCAAGTTTTGCTTCTGCGAGCTCTTTCTCGTATCTTTGGGCCGCCTCAATATGATCAATAGCATGCTTCGTCTCTTCAGCTATCTCAGTGTCGTCGAGTTGGCGTAGAGCACGGTTGCGGTTTTCAGCATTTGCAATTTTAGCTTGTAACTCTGTGATCTACTGCTTCCATGCTTCAATGTCCTTCGTGTTGGAGGCTACCTCGTCTTTCTTTTTCTTTTGATCAGCCTCCATACGTTGGATCTCTTCATACGCCTCTTGTGCACTACACCAGGCTGCGCTCTCAGAGCCAGATGTTCTCTCGATGGTGTCCTTGATCGAAGGAAGCAGTTTTATTTCTGCAGCTATTTGGTTTACCACGGCAGTTAGCTCTAGCAGAAAACCAGAGACATCTGGAGTGAGGGTAGTGAGCTCAATCTTTGCAAGGGTGTCCTTCAGGTAAGCAGTTGCAGTTGGATCTGAGGCCAGAATTTTGTAAATGTCCCCTTTGAAAAAAAAATTCTTGATGGCTTGGAGAATTGATTGGGCGAAGTCATCTGGTGATGAGATCGAAGAAACAGAGGAAGAACCGTGCCTTTGCTCAAGAATTAATTTGGCAAACTCACGTGGTTTCGACCACTTGAGCGCTATCAGTGAGTCCCCAGATAGTGGAGCGACCATAGGCGAAGGAGTGTGGTGGGGGCAAGGCTCAGCTTGTTCTTCTTCCTCCTCTGATGATTCCTCTTCCTCTCCATCTTCTTCTCCTCCCATTTCCTCATCAGATTCATCCGCAGCTGGTTGCACATTCTCCTGCTGATCAGCCGGTGTAGTTTGATCAAGAGTGGCGTTGTGTGTTTGGATCTCAGGTTCACGCCTTTCGTCTTCAACCATCTGGCCCTTATCCATGGAGGTACCCTGATTAATAAGTGGTGGGCTTGAAGCGTTATCCTCATCAGAGTTAGCTCCCTCTGCTTGTGCGTGCTGAGTTAGAGTTTGAACTGGTGCTGCAGTAGCTGCTGTAACGTGTGGAATAGGTTGATTAATCTCACTCAAACCAGAGCCAATATCAGAAGATGGGTGATAAGTTGGCTCACCTTGGCTGTTGAGGAGCGTGGTAGTGAGGCTTTCTGAAGTTGGGTGAGGAACGGATTCGTCAAGTGTGGCGGCGGCGAAGTTGCTTGGAGTTGGTCGAGGATCCGGATTGTTGATGATGGATGCCTGAAGAACACAAGTGGAGATAATGAGAATGAAATAATAGGCAGAGGATGTCAAGCATAATAGAAAATATAATGGTGCGCATACCTGAGTTTGTTCAACAGCAGGACTTGATTCTTCAACCCCATGGTCACCAAGAGGGGTTCTCGAGGCTACCTTAGAGGGTTCCTTCTCGACACCACTTGTGGTGGATGCCTTTTCGTGTTTTTTGGCCACCTTCGAAGGAGGTGGGCCAGCAGGTCCAGAGGCCTTTGTGGGTTTTTTCCTTTTCCTCATGAGAACCTCTTCAGGAGATTCATCTGAGGCCTCTGAAACTGTAACCACAGCTGGGGCATCCTTCTTACCCTTCTTGGAAGGTGTTAGAGGCCTTCGACCAGTCTGAAGAGGCGGTGAAAATAAGGAAGAGATTCATAGAGTATAAGTAAAAACAAAAGGTGCAAAGTATACCTGTGTACTCCCTTGGTCTTTGCCACTTTGCAAGGTGGCAGCTCTAGTCGAAGCAGCTTTCCTAGACACAGCTGAAAGATAGCACACAATTGTTACAAATTAATGATTACATGACTAGTCGTAAAGCCATGGAGTAAAGATCTCAAACCTTCATATATTTCAGATTCGACATGAACGTCCTGAATTCCTATATGAAGGTGCCCTTTAAAACTGTCTAACGTATGCTTAGTCGAAACCACTCGTTGGGCTTTTGGCTGAGACTGCTGTCGAAGAAGCTTTAAATGCTCCCCACAAACAAACCAATCTGGAAATGGCGGGGCAAGCGCCACTCCAAAATCAGCATTAGGCAGTCGGGGGAACTTTGGGGGAAAAAGTTTAAAAGCTACCTCTTAACGTTTCTCACGAGGGACGTTGGGAGGAATTTTTAGTTGATCCAGCTTTTCTAGAAATTTTCTCTTTAGAGTAACAGCAGCCTCATGAATGGTTCGACTAAGATCATCTGGTCGATAGATAGTTTCAAAGTATTTTTGAAAAGCCTGTATTTCTTCGATGTGAGTGGACTTACTTTTTTTCATCTTGTCCTACACATGGAGGAAAGCTTGGTCAAGTAAAGAAGAAAACGTAGTCGCATCAAGGAAGTGCTCATTATAATGCTTCAACCACCATTGGTGGAAGGATGAAGTGCATAAAAAGGAAGGTTCAAAAAACACAGGGGAGAGGATGCTTCTTTTTTCGTTCCTGATGGTGAGTGCTTCAGAGACGTTCTCCTCGTCGAGGTAGGCGGTGTGAAAAATCACTTGACCCTTTTTCTCATATAGGCACTGAGGGAAACACTGGGCCAGTCCAAATTGTCGAGAAACCAAGTTGGGTTGGTAGCCAATCAACGCTGATAAACCTCTCCCTAGGTTCAGCCTGTGGACAATAAATCTAGGAATCAAAAAGGCTTCCCAGATGGCAACAGACTCTGGATCAAGGGGTTGGAGAGGATTTGGAAATGGCCTTTGAAACCACTCAGGGCCATGGCTTCGTCGAACAAAGGGTGCCATGCTAGGAGTAAACTCATAGCGTTTGGCGAACATCATTATATAACTGGTGAAAACCCTCTGAAGGTTTTCACCATCATCATTAGGAGTGAGCTTAGCTAGACGTGTTCCTTCGACGCTCCTCTCCCTGATCTCAGCGAAAGCTTCATCGACTATGCCTTTTCTGGGGAGGCTAGCCTCAAACGTAGCATTGAGCCACAGTTGAAGTAGCCAAATAGGACCGCTCAAATGCATAGGACCTTGGGCGTCCACATTCTTCAGTCGAGAAGCCCCTTCACTGATAGATTCATAAAGGTTCGCCAGAATGAGTTCACTCAGACAGGTCCCTCTGTTGTGGTGGAGTTGGTTCGCCAGGGGCAGGTATTTTTTAGCCACCTGCAAGGACTTGGTACAAAAAACATACCTCGACAGCCAGACTGTGAGGAAAGCGATGTGTTCTTCATCAGACACCTCATCATCTTCTTGTTTGAAGTGGTGCTTGATAAAGAGGGTGTAGGTCAGTTTCGAGCCTGCAATGTTGATGGTATCATCAGCATCAACCTCAGGATTGTAGACGAAGCCATTTGGTCGAAGCCCCGTGATGGCAGCTACGTCAAAGAGGGTTGGAGTGACCATTCCACATGGCAGGTGGAATGTATAATGGGTGCTGTCCCAAAAGTACAAAGATGCTGCCAACATGTTCAAGCAATAAGGTATGTTGGTCTTCGACAGCATCAGAAGGTCATAGATCCCTATCTCCTTCCAATGGTTAGCTTTAACTTTCTCCATCTTTGCCATCCATTGGTCGAATTCCTTTAAAGGGTTGACGGCTCTCATCAATCTAGTGCCATCAGTGAGATAGCCAACATTGAGTTTGGGTAAAGGGATCTCTTCGGGGGAAGCTCCAGCAGCAGAATCAATTTTAGGGGAACTCTTTTGCCCTAATGGTTTGGATTTCCGGTACGAGGGGAAAAACTCACTCAGCTTCTCGTTGGAAATATCCACCTCAGCCAAAGGACCAGATAATGCATAAGTTTTATCAGACATAACAAGGGGAATCATTACCTGAGATTGGTAGATGGCTCTTGCTTCTGTAGAGGTAGGTTCCGGCAAACAACGACGGTTATCTACCAGTTGAGGGCCTGGGATGTTAGCGAACGGTGGGATGGTTTGCTTGAATGGAGTGACTTTGCCCTTTTGGGTCTTGTTTTCTTGAGGATTAATGTGGGAGGATACCATTGTGGAAGAAGATGGAAAGATGGGGTCTTTACTGGGTTTGCGCAACAAACTGAAGAGAAGAAGAGTTGCTTGAGAGTACTAAAGGAGCGGAAAGATCACAAAATGGCAGAAAGGGATATATATAGATGTTTGAAAACCTTCAGGGACTTGGATCCACCGTTGAAGCTGAGGGGTTAGTGGGACACGTGGCTTCCTCCTAAAGGCGTGATGGAAAGGAGCAGTTATGTGCAGACTGTTAACGTCTATTTTCGAGAAAGGCGTTATGATGAATACGGCTGAAAAGACGTTTTAAGGATTTGTCATGATGGTGTGACGTCAGAGGCGTGGGTTAAAGAAACTGAACAGTTTAGCCAATAGGGAATTAGTGGGATGTTAAGTTAAGGCCATGCAGATAGGCGTCGAAATAAGCATTATGTCAAGAAATGGCCTTCCTACCAAGTCTGGTGAAAGGACATTCCTTGGGGGCAATTTGTTAACCCTCAATTTCGACGCCAGACAAAGTCAAAGTGATGTTAATGTTAAAAAAATTATTATTATTATTTTTAATATTAAAGAAGGCTTCGACCTTACTTTTGAGAGGCCTGAGTCGAATAAATGTGGAGAAACCTTAAAAGATGGCTAAGTATGGAAAGGGTTCTTCGACCATGAGAATATAGCGCTGCAGTGGTTATGTTAAGATTGGAGGGAATTTCCAATATTTGAAATTTAAACAAGAGCAGTTGTGGACGTGGGAACAGTTGAGATTAAGGGGAAGGCGCCAAAATCCACATGTTCGAAGCAGTAACCACCACTGAGTAGTTATTTCCTAGCACTATAAATAGGAGTTGGTTCTATGTAAATGGGGTGTTCATATTTTTGTACAAGTTACTCTAAGAAACTCAAAGTACCCGCGTGTAGAGAAACGAGTTCGTGAGAATGTACGTAATGTAACACCATTGTCTTCATTAATCTAATTTATCTTCAGCATGTTTACTTTCCATGCCTTTACAGTTTCTTGAAATTTATCTTCCATGCCAAATTTATGTTCAAAGTCATTTAAGTTTTCTGCGTTTTACTTTCGACTGCACTTTACTTTTCAAAGCATTTAATCTTCGAACCTTTACTTTTCAAAGTCTTTCATTTTCAAGAACGTGAAGTTCTCCTTTAAATCAATTGCATTTATTTTCAAGGTCCTTTATTTTCCAGCACTTTACCTTCGACAGCACTTTTAATATCCCAGCCTTTACTTTCCAAGAACGTGGAGTTCGTTGCATTTTACTTTCAAAACCTTTACTAATTCGACGCCTTTAATTTTTGCACCCTTTACTTGCATTACTTTAAATTTCAAGTTCTCATTTTACCTTATTGCCTGTAGTCGAACGTGGAGTTCAGTTAGATTTTATTTTCAGCATTGTCGAACGTGGAGTTCAGTTTACATTTTCTTTAAGTTACACTTGTCTCTCAAACTTAGCACATGTCCTAGGATTTGTGTGATCGATCCTGCAAGTTAAATCAATTTGCGTTTAGATTGATAGATCAGAGGTTGTTTACCAAAATTCCCTGTAAACAATATTACGCTTGACCTTGTCTCAAACAACTGCGATAACAACCATTTATGCCCAAAAAGCCTCTAGTTTCGTAACCGACTTTAGAGTCCCTCCATATAGGAATGCATCTACCGTATTTGAAAACACTTTCATAGGATAGAATATATTTTTATCTCCCCATAGGTTCAAACGGAACATCAATCCGATACTCGAAACACAAGATATGAATTTCCAAAGTTATCCGAAAATGCGAACACCGACGTCATGCAACGACATACTTATACACGCCTTACGATAACATCGGAACAGAATTTATTCGTTTCAGTACCAACACTTATCATTCTTGAAATCTTACTCATCTTCTCGCATTTTCGACTCTGACTCACGATTCAAACATTCCAACAACTTCAACAACTTTTACAATCACTCACAAGGATCCCACGACACGGTCTACAGCAATCTGTTACTCCATCACTGTTCAAACGTCGAAATCTTATGCAAGGGCTACTCAAACTGACAACTTCACAGTCCACCCGCAACGCTGAAACATCGCAACTTTCTAAATTCTATCTTCTAAAAATTATCCTTGTTACTTAACAATCGCCTTCAGAAACATCAGGGATTTTTTGTCTACTCGTATATCAACAACCGTTACATTGCTCCTCATCCTTCGAGAAGTAAGCATCAACAACGTCTAATCATCTTTTCTCAAGGCGCTCCAACTTGATTAACAACAAAATCTTGAATCCATGTCTCCTCCGGATTCGGGAAACAACATACTTCAACAATACTTGCACCGTCGCCATCAGCAGCATACCGAGCCAACATCTTACAACCGAAACACATCCGAGAAGCAAATCTTCCTCCCCACTTATCTTCAAACATACTCCTGCATACCATCGATTAGGAAAACAAACAAGTACCGACAGTGTTCCACACACTTGTCGCATACTAAGGGATAAACAACATTAGACAACTTGGCCGGACAGACCGACCTGCTCTGATACCACTAATGTAACACCCCATTTCTCCCCGGCAGATAATTATAAAATCAGAGTTTCAAAATTTCAACATACAAATGAGATGCTACACTTTCAACTTAAAAACGACTTCATATTATCGCATGTTAATCAGATACATACCACTTTAACTCGGATGAACCGATAACAACAAAATTAGTCTTTAAAATAAAATAACTCTTATTAACTAAATAGCGGAATCATACTTTTCAACTCCAATGACATAACATCTTTTGTTCATCTGAAAACAACTGCAACATAACAAGTATTCAATGACATCAACTTATAATTCAACAACTAAAATATAACAACTATAAAACAACATAAGGACTCCAAAAACTATTCCGAACTGCCACTGCTATTCTTGAGTACCTGCCCATTTCCCATGGTAGGGGAAATATCAGCAGAAGGGGTGAGATATCTAACAATATAATAAGATATATGATAAATAATATATTAGAATTTAGATCATATAAAATTACCACTTTACAGCTTATAACAACAATTAGCACAACCAGTCATCAACATAATATCACAACAAAGTCATCGACTTAATATCACGGCAATTTAACCAACTTAATATAACAACTTTCAAACCACAAATATAACAACAAAACCCTCAACAGGTTATAACAACATTTTCATAGCTTTCAGACAGTACCTGTCACAAAAAGTCAACAATATAATAACAACGAATATATCATCACAACACTGGAATATGCAGCTTATAATGTGACTCATACAATGCACATGGATGTGGTACCATTGGAGCAGAACTCCCAACTTAAAAACGGAGCAGAACTCCCAACTTAGGAATTGCCAAGTAATAGAGGCATCAAACAAGGCATAAGCCTTCAACTTTCAACTTTTTGCCAATCCAGGCCAACTTGGTATGCTATGCTATGCATGCGACAACAACTACAGCATCAACTTATTCAACAACAACACAACAACACACAACTGCAACTTAACAACAATTTCAACTTTGGCCACCGGCCTACAACTTAATATTTGCCAATTAATAGAGGCAATTCAACAACAACAAATATCCTGCAACTTCGCATCATCAACAACAACAACATATCAGCATCAATAATTAACAGCAACTAATCAACGACAAAACAACATTGGCCGTAGGCCTCACAATTCAACACCCCCTGCAATTCATATTTTTCAGCAAGGTACACAACCCAACGAATCAACCAAAATAAGCTACAAATAAATCGCATAATTATTCTGACAGTCTTCGACTAAAACTGGTTACTTAATTATCGGCTAAATTCTAATATTTCTACTCCGAGCTACTATTCTTATTAATCCTCTGTTAAATTAATACTGCCTTACAACCAAAAACATATAATTCAGTCACTATTGTTTTATACCCATATTACTAGTTCTGTTATTCACTTAATAACTATTGGCACTGGTCACTGTATCATTCATCTACTATTTATCATTCTCTGCTACTAATAATAATACTACTAATTATCTGCTAAATTAATCAAAAGGGGGGCTACTGTAATTAATGAAGCCAATTCTGCAACTTATTAAATTCATCTCTGCCAAATAGTTATATATATACCATCCCTCTCAACTAACTTAAAATGGAACAGACCAAGTAAAGCCATAGCAGACAGAAATGAACAGAAAATGGAAATAGAAACAATTACACAGCAGGCCCGTGTGACGCTCGTCACAACTTCCTGGCCCTTGTCACAATGCGTGACGGTCGTAACACATGAGTGACGGTCGTCACTCGCACACGACCTGCGTGACGCTCGTCACGCTCTCCATCACGGTCGTCACACCCCCAATTCCCAGTTTCCTTCATCTCAGTGCATTTCATTCCAGTTCTCCTTAATTCCATATTCTGCTCCTCCGTTTCAATCACAGAAAAAGGTCCAACCATCACGATACAACAGCAACATACAGAATTCATACTCAATCAACATAGATTCATTTTTATACGACTAGTTCAATCACAACAACCAATTCCAGTATCAATTACAAAAAAATCAAAACACAAACAGAGTAATTCTACAACCCAATCCCACATATCATTTATCAACTACCCAATTATAGAGTCAGAATCCCACCCTTACCTTGGATTGAAGGTCGCTCTAAATCTCCGATTGGATTCCCGTTCTCGCAGCCTCTCCGTGTTCCGTTTCCAAACCCTTGCTCCTCTCTTTCGTAACCTCTGTGTTGTAACTGCTACTTCCCTTTTTCTCTTAATTTTCCACTTACTGCCACTTCTCTTTTTTTTTCCATTTTAATTCAACCACACCAAATAATACTCTTTTCTCTTATTGGGCCTACTATTCATACACCCCACTTATTACTTCATTACAACCAATTAATAAGCCCAACTAAATAATAATAGTATTATTCTAATACTATTCTCCAACTTAATCACCAATTAATTAAATATCAACTTATCACAACATTTCACGACATATCACAACTCCAACAATTCCAACAAATAATTCGAAAATATTTTGAAAATATTTAATTAAATAATTAATTAAATATCGGGCGTTACACGCCACCCTCTGTTTCTGCAGATTTGCGTTTTCTATCCAATCTCACTGAATACTTGATTATATCATGCAATCTACATATCAATCTACTCGTTTCAACCTCACGATCATGTCTATGGTCTTTAATTTCATTTATTTTTAACATGGAATAAGAAATCAAAGAGAACCCTCAAGAAACCTAAAATTTGCATGAAGGTTCAGAAATTTCATACACGATTCAAATAATGCAATTGATTAAGGGAAAACACTCAATGCATGATTATGAACATGTGGCCAAATTATTGTGTAGCAAAAAATGCATGGATCATAGAGTTAGAAGAGCTCATGCTTACCTCTTGCTGCTGGTGATCGTGTTTTGTGTTAGAGGTGTTACAGCTTGGTTCCAAGGATATGGACAGTTTCCCTAGGTGCTATGGAGTGTATCTGGATGCTTGGAGTGGATTGAATGAGCTGGAACTTGATTTGGCACCTCAACTGCAAATCTGTCAAAGGCTTGAGCAGTTGGCTAGTGATTTTGTGATTTTGGTGTTCCAGATGTTATGTGAGTGTTTGGATCACTTCTATATGATGTTTATGAGGTGTGTGTGTGTGTGATTGGTTTGGTTGGAATTGCTCTCAAACTTAAAACCCGATAGTGACTTGCCTTAGAAGGAAAAATTGGAATGAAGAAGGATATTTTGAGGAAAGCATCTGTTTGATGGCTTTGGTGTACTCAAACTGAACACAATTGAGCTCTATTTATAGTAGAGCAAGTTTGTTTTGGCTGCAATAGTGAATGGCAACTGCAGCAGAGGTTTGGCCAATGTTGACCAATGAGAATCCAAGTCTCCTCTAGCCATTGACTAGAGGTTAGGGCACATGCTACTGGTTCCCTTGGTCTTGGATAAGTCTTGACTGAATTCAGTTGGGAATGGCTCAGTCCATGCCACCTTGGTGCATCCATTAAATGCTTCAATCCAAAATTGGAGTCTTGTCCCTCTTTTAGGTATTTCTAGGTTTGTCATGCTATTTTTGGTTCTAAAGACTTGGGAGGCTTCGGATCAGAGTTGGTTCCTCCTTGGTCCCCCCTTGAGGTGTTCAGATGGATAGAGTTGCTTTCCCTTTGCAAAATTTGGGCAAATCGAGCAAAACTCCAAAATCTGCCTTGCCATGACAGTGTTCAGCAAGGCATGTTGCCATTGTCATATCTCATAGCTCAAGTGGAATTTGGTGGAGTTCTTGGCCATTTTGGAAAGCCCTTATATGATACAACAATTGTTTGATCATAGTTGGTTTTGATACTTTTTGGATCCAAGTGAAAAATGCCCCTACATTTGGAAAAAAGTGAAGGCAGATTCTGACTTAGTAAAAATTTCACCAAGTGTTGGAAAAAGTGGCATTTCATGTTTTCAGCCATTTTGATCATTCCATAACTCAAAATCCATGATGAATTGGAATGAGGTGTAGTTGAAGCTTTTGTAGAGGGCCATGAGGGCTACAAATCCATCTTTGAATGGGGAAAAATGGCCTTGTGGTTTAGGAGTTATGATCCTCTAAAGTTGGTACCCTAGCCACTTTATTCCATAACTTAGAAAATTTCTAAGTTTTTTATGGTTACCCCTTTTACAAGTTATCCCACTTTTCTTGATTTTTCTTGATGAATGTTGATTCAAATCACACATTAACATCATTTTAGGGTCAAAGAACCATAATTGTGAAAAATCTCAAAAAGTCAAAGTTGACTTTTGTGCACAGTTGACTTTTTGTCAGATGAATTCCAAACTGTGCGATCCTCTATGAAATCAAGTCCTTGACCTAAATCAAACTTGATGGACATGTTCCATAGGTGTTATAGGGTGTATTGAATCATGTCCCAAGGTTTGGGAGCATGTCCTGGTCAAAAGTCAAAGCTACAGTTGACTTTTCCCGCGAAACCCTAACTGTGGTTCAGATGAAATTGAAACTTGTTGCTCAAGCTTCTTGGATTAATTCATTGTTGCAAATGGATCAATTTAGTATGTTAGAGACCCTCAAAC
The DNA here is from genome assembly GCA_022829125.1 of Lathyrus tuberosus. Taxonomy (NCBI): domain Eukaryota; kingdom Viridiplantae; phylum Streptophyta; class Magnoliopsida; order Fabales; family Fabaceae; genus Lathyrus; species Lathyrus tuberosus. The sequence goes on from JALAZF010000084.1 coordinate 357,589, forward strand.
CATCTCTTGAGGTCTTGGCTCATGATTTGTCCCAAAAGTCAACTTAGGGGTGAATTAGGTCAAGAAACCCTAATTCCTGATTTTTGATGAATGCATCCCCTGAGGCTAAATTGACTTGATGATTGGGTTTATGATGTCCCATGGAGCATCTTAGGTTATGCTTTGAAGCATTGGCTCATGCCCGGAGGAAATTTTCCATCTGGAGGCCCTGGTTGACCAAAACCCTAATTTGGTGATACTGTCGATCTTGAGGCTTAATCCACCTGGAATGCTGCAACATTGTGCTTGATTCTTGTAGTGGGAGTCCTCTTGATCCATTGTGGATGTTTGATAGGTCCAGACAAGTTGAAGATCATGTCATTCCTTGATTGATCCTTTGTTTAAAGCTCTGAGAGGGCCTGAAACTCCAATTTTTGTTTGTAGTAAATGCTCACCCATCTTTGGGGAGACTGATGAGGTATGATGGTTCATCCATATTGTGATGATGATATGCCCAATGATAGGAAATCTTAGTGGTCAAAATTTGGGGTATGACAATGACGGGATAAGAATCATTGACCGTTGTGGAAACTTCCCTAATATACCCCTCATAGGAACCAAAGGAGGAATCAATTATCATCCAGTTTTAGTTCGTCGTCAATTCGGATACCCGATGAGACATATCCCGCATAATGCTCATCTGGAAGGTCTTTTCTTCAAGGAAGGAGAAAGTGACAGGGCACTTAAGACAGAAATAGTGCATGCCTGGAAACGTGTTCATCGGAAAGGAAGAGAGTCTCTAGGAAAACCAGACCGTATCTCTGTGGAACCTTATCTCCACTGGGTACAAGCTAGAGCTCTCAAGCTGAGGATGTCGTGCCCTCGTCAAGAAGTTCTTCCATTAAAGGAATCTGCCCTTTATTTTATGTCTGATACGGAAAAACTCCAGGTCACTCTCAACAAAGTTCAACGTGAAAAGAAATCTTGGAAGAACAAGTACCGCATTCTCAATGTGGAGTGTACCAAAATACAGCAACTATTAAAAGAAAAAGATGCTCTAATCGAGATTTTAGAGCAACATGCTGTAGAAAGTCAAGAAGACCGAAGGAATTTACTCGCTCCTTTCACTTGGCAAAGGAATGACAACCCGGCAACGGCTCAAGAGCCCCGGTCAAAGAAAAGGAAAATACCAGAACCAGCACCTGAGCTCTCTTCAGAGAGGACTCGGGATCCATAAGCTTAGACATTTCCTTTTATAGCACTTTATAAAATACTGTATTTCCATTTCCGCAATCTTTGAATTCAATAAAACGGGGTTTCCCCACTGTGTGATATTTGCAATCCAATTGTTGAAGTTTCTTTTGGTTAAAATAACAAATTTAAGAATTATTGCATATAATTCATCATTCTCACATAACGCATTCTTCCTCCCCACGAATCTCACGTTTGTGTCTCGATTCTAAAGTCAAACTGTCTCATTCGTACAATACTCGGGCCAATCAACAAAAGAAAATGGATGATCTCGAGGAAGAGAACAGAGAGTTGAGAGAAGAAATCGACACTCTGAAAGAAGATCTAAGGAAACTTCACAATGACATGCAATCTCTGGCAGCAGCTCAGATACAACAACAAAGGACTGTGATCTCAGAGATCACATCTACGCCCATAGTGGAAAAGTATGATCCTCGGTATAACATGCCTAAAGATCGTCCCTGGGGCATGCCACTCAACTATATCCCGGAAGGATATATTCTGCCGATCACAAAAGATTCGGAAACTGCAGTAGGAACCGCTGGGCCTGAAGGTTACAAACTTTGGGAAAGCGAGGATGCAAGGGGCACGACAGCAACTCCTGAAGGTTACAACCTTCGGGATAGGGAAACACCAAGAGTCACAGCCGTAATGACTATACCACCACCTGTGGTACACACTGTCCCAGAAGGACAGATTCTACAGATACCTTCTGGTGGAAACGAAAGTATGTATGACAGATTGAATGAGTTCCAGAAACAAATCCTAGAGATGCAGAAGGAACTGCATGCCATTCGCGGTCAGGATCTATTTGGAAAGGACGCCGCAGACCTTTGTTTGGTCCCTAATGTGAAAATTACGCACAAATTCAAGGTGCCCGAATTTGAGAAATACAAGGGCAACTCTTGCCCTCAAAGTCATTTGGTGATGTACGCTCGAAAGATGTCAACTCAGACAGAGAACCAACAGCTACTGATTCACTATTTCCAAGATATTTTAACCGGTGCCGCACTCAAATGGTACATAGGTTTAAATCGCACCAAGATTGTCACTTTCAGAGATCTTGGCGCTGCCTTCGTTCAACAATATAAGTATAACCTGGATATGGCACCGAATAGAGATCAACTCAGAGCCATGTCGCAAAAGGACAAGGAAACCTTTAAGGAATACGCTCAAAGATGGCGTGAGATTGCTTCCCAGATTTGTCCACCTCTTGGGGAAAAAGAGATGACAAAGATCTTCTTGAAAACTTTAAGCTCATTTTATTACGATCGAATGGTCGACAGTGCGTCCATCGACTTCACTGAGATGGTGAGGATGGGAGTACGTCTTGAGGAAGCAGTCCAAGAAGGATGTCTGGTCAAAGATGCTGGACCATCAAGCAGTACCAAAAGATACAGTAGTGCTTTCCCTAGGAAAAAAGAGCAAGATATTGGTAATATCTCTCTTGGAAAGAAAAGGCGATGGTACCAACCAGTAGCAGCTGTAACTCCTGCTATCAACCCTGCGCCTGTTGCAACGTATCAAGCTCAGGTTTCTCAAAGCCAACCGAATCAACAATAATATCAGCAAAGGATACAACAGCCTCTTCAGCAGGCTCGTCCTCAGTACAACAACAACCGTACAACGCGACCACCAGGGTTTGACCCTATACCAATGTTGTATGTAAAATTGTTTCCACTACTAGTGGTCAAGGGGCACGTCCAAACCAGGTCTCCTCTTACAGTACCAGAAAATCCACCTTTTTGGTTCAAAGCGGATCAGACTTACCCTTACCATCAAGGAGGACTAGAGCATAACATAGAAAATTGTCTCAGCTTCAAATCCGATGTGCAGAAGCTTGTCAGGAATGGGGTCCTATCCTTCAAGGATACAGATCCAAATGTTCAGACGAACCCGTTGCCTCAACACAAGAAAGCTGCAGTAAGTTTGATAGAGGAAGGATCTAACCACAGCTATCAAATTCACAATGTACTCTTATTAGGAACCAACCTGGTCAAGATGCATTATAGACAGAGCGGATATGGTCATGTACTGTCTCATAATTATCACCAGTGTGATATCTGCTCTAAAAACAATCAAGGATGTTCTGTGGTGTAATCAGCTCTACAAGAACAGATGGATCTCGGATGGATCCAAGATCACCGAATTCGTGAAGTCTACATGACTTATGCAAATTCCAACATCATTCAAAACCATGACATCCGTGCAATGAATGTCAACTTGGTGGCAATGCACTCAAGGCAAAGCCAGCATCACAACCTGCCGCGGCACGATTACGATTCCTGTTTGGTATGCTCAGTAAACAATCAGGGATGCTCTTTTGTACAAGAGGCCCTCCAGCGTCAGATGGATCTAGGATGGATTCAGGATTACCGTGATAGAAGTCATTATCAAGTTAATATGATTCAAATATTTGATATTCGCTTGATGAATACCAGCTTAGTGGAATTACACGCTAAGCAAGTCCAGCTCGGTTTTCTGACTTCGCGTGATTATCAGAAGTGTAAGGTATGTCGTGAGAGTGACCAAGGATGTGCACTCATTTAAAGAACGCTTCAACACCTATTGAACCACTGGTGGCTTCTGATATATCTATATGAAGACACACAATAAGTCAGTATGACTGACGGGAACCCTACTAGGCATCAAAGTCATGATGTTCGATCAATAGAAACAGATCTAGTAAGGTTGCACTACATACAAAACGGACGTGGCCGGGTGCCACCACACAACTATGAGCACTGTAGAGTTTGCTCAGAGAATAACTAAGTATGCTACCTCGTGCGATCAGCCCTTCAGAGTCAGTTGGACCGCAAAGAGGTTCAACCATGTTCAAGCTCTGATTCGATACAAGGCTATCTTCCCAATTGAGCCAAGGATGTTGTCTTAATCCCTAAACGAGAATTGGCCAAAGATGTATGTTCCATAATCCCTTTACTCCATGAATCAAGAGTTCCTCTTGATAGTGGAAAGATTCTCAACCTCAAACCAATTAAGGCCAGCTACAACGGTCAAAAAAATCTAAAGGCTCCTATAGTTATCTATCTGCCGGAACCAGTACTGTACAAATCTGATAAGGCTATCCCTTACAGATACGATGCAACAACAATTGAGAATGGAAAGGAAACTCCATTACCCTTCGTCGTGAATATTGCAGACATCAGTCTGTAGTGAGCGATTTTGGACGCGGTTCTTAAGCGCTGGTCGCTCTCTGCGGTTGAGCTTGAACTACAGGTCGATTCATTTTTTATCCTATTGTGAGCTGAATAAGGAAGGGAAATAGATGTCTCCAATTAACCCTGCTTTGCATACTGAGTTTAAACAGCGGTCTGTTAGGTTACGGATGCTATCAATGTGGGGGGCCTTTGTACTGGTTATTTGTATTTTCGCCAATACGGTTTTCTTTCTTTTTTACCTGGGCAGAAGGTTTCTGGCGGGGAACAAGGATTAGGATGTTAGGACTGATGCTTTTGAAATACTGCTTTTGATTGATGGAGAGATGGGATTTGGGTTTTTTGTTGATTGCGCTCGCTAAGATCTTTTCTTTCGATCTTATGCCTACGTATTCCCGTTTACCGAAATAGGGAAATCAGAGCGTTCGTAGTTCCTCCTATTCTATGGGAGGAAATTGGTGTTTTTGGTGTCTTGTTCAAAGCCCAAGACGTGAAACGAAAGGTGGTTTGTATCTTGTTCAAAGCCCAAGATGTGAAGCTGAAAGGTCTATTTGTGTCTTGTTCAAAGCCCAAGACGTGAAGCTGAAAGACCTCGACTTTAGAGAGAATTTGTCATCTCTAAAGAGGGGAGAAGGAGAATTACTTTAACTGGGATACGTGGATCCGAGTAATGCCATAATTTCCGAAGAAAGGGTTTTAACCTGAAGGAGAAGACTTTAACTCAGTGTAGAGCAATGCCATCTTTCCTTAGGAATTTCTCATGCTAAAAGAGGGACAGTGGCGTGGATATATATGATCCAGAGGCTTGCCGCTTACCGCGATTAGATGAAGGGAAAGGAGTTGTTGATGTTTGTGTATTGTGAAGGAGGCACAGCTTCGATGCTAAAAGGTTGATTGGATCAACCAGTGGTTTTCTTATACAAAGCCTAAGAGGAGGCTAATTTCCGCTAGGAAAATCATTATACAAAGCCTAAGAGGAGGCTATTTTGTGTCTCGTACAAAGCCCGAGAGAGAGGCTAAAAGTTTTTGACCCGACGATAGAGTCTTTGTGTCTCGTACGAAGCCCGAGATTGAGGCTATTGTTTGTTTGACTCAACAGGAGAATCTTTTATACTCAACAAGAGAGTGTATTTGTATCTCGTACGAAGCCCGAGATGGAGGCTAAAAGTTTTGACTCAACAAGAGAGTCTTTGTATCTCGTACAAAGCCCGAGATGGAGGCTAAAAGGTTTGACTCAACAAGAGAGTCTTTGTATCTCGTACAAAGCCCGAGATTGAGGCTAAAGCGTTGTTTGACTCCGCTAGGGAGAGTCATTGTACAAAGCCCAAGAGGAGGCTATGTCAGTTAAGTGACAGGTCCAGTATACTGATTTTGAAAGAGAAAATCAGTTCTTATATGAGCATCACTGTACTCATGGGTTAGATCTGAGGATCGGGGTGGTCTCCTTTTCTTTGAGGAAACTGGAAATCCAAAGGGTGTTGAGACTGTCCGAGTCTGCGGGTTTCCTTCCTATTTAACGAAGGGGTCACTTGAGAATGTCTTTTGAGACTCAAGGAAGTTAGACTGTCCGTGTCTAGAGTTTTATCTTTCGTACTATGCTTTGAGAAACAGTAGTAGACTCTATGAAAGGACTGTTCTATGGAGATGACTAAGTTCTGTTCCTATACCTCTAGGAGGTCGTCGGGACAATTTGTACGAAGCCCAAGAGGAGGCTGGAAACTTTTAAGAAGCCGACGGGTCCTTGTACGAAGTCCAAGAAGAGGCTATCATTCCCGGAGGAAGAGATCATTATACGAAGCCTAAGAGGAGGCTATGAATACTTCTAAGAAGCCGTAGGGTCCTTGAAAATGCCCAAGAGGAGGCCGATGCTTTTAAGAAGCCCGTGGGTCTATCATCTCCTTTCCATTAGGAGAGATAACTCTTTTAAAGATAAAAACCACTGGTAAACGTGCGAGGTTTACTATCCAGCGACTTTTAGCTTTTGAAGAGGGTTCCTTAGTTAAGGTCCAAGATTATGACCGTAGTGGGTACCCAAACCCCGAGACATTCAAGGCAAGCTATCCACAAGGAATAGATCAAGTCAGGAAAGTTCGAGAATTTGGAAGAAACTCAAAGATGCCATTCACGGAGAATACATTCATCTTGGGGAGTAGAGCTTCTTGACTATTCCTAAGGAGGACAGCCGAAGAGAAGACTGTATCTGGTGCTCCTATTGGGGATCTAGGCGTCTATTTCTACGAATAAATGAAACGGCGTCACCTAGTTCTAGACGTAGTAGCCGGGGAAACTCGAAATATCTATACTATTATTACACAGTAGATATGAGTTCATGAAAGGAGACTTACAGTGAGCAGCCCCACAATACAGTTTATAATATCAGAGCAGTAAATGAAAGCGATAACCACTTACTCGGTTGGAGTGCTTCCATGTTGTTTGGTTAGTTGTTCAACAAAGAAAGATTGAAAACAACAGTATATTCAAAATCAAAGGAGAAAGTGCTTTGAAAAAGAAAGATTTGGGGCTTACAGCTCAAGGAGAGGCCCAGGGTTTTATCAGTGAGCGCACTGTTTGACTTTGTACAGCGGGACTTATACAAGTGACTGGGGCCCAAAAAGGTTTTCTGTACAAAGGGATGGGTCTTACACTCTCTCAAGAGGCCCAAAAAGGTTTAAAGAAAAAAAGTGGGGCTTATAACACGAGGGTAGGCCCAAATGATTTTTCGTTTAAAAATGGCGATCGCGCCGAGGTTTTCTTTTAACGCAGAGGGACTTATACAATAAGTGAGGCCCAAAATGTTTTGGTTAAATGGGGGATTGGGTCTTACACTCTAATAGAGGCCCAAAGTGTTTTGAATGGGTCTTATAGCTCAAGGAGAGGCCCAGATGATTTTTATTTTTAAACGGGCGACGATCGCGCCGTTTACTTGTACAGAGGGACTTGTACAATGAGTGAGGCCCAAAAAGTTTTTGTACAAGGGGGTATGGGTCTTACACTCTCTCAAGAGGCCCAAAGAGTTTTGAAAATGATTTACGAGGGTTGAATTAATCCAAAACCCTAATTTGTTTTCAAAATGTATTTAATTGAATAAAAATTCAATTAAAATGATCAAAAATTGTTTAACACATGGAAAAAAAATTGTGATCTTGGATTAATGCTTCAAAAATTAAGTATTGACCTACAAAATAATTAGAAAGCATTAAAAGTTGCAAAATCAATGTAGAAAAAATATTTAAAATGCCAAAAACAATCAAAATATTAATTCTTTACAAAAATATAAATTATATGAAATAAATAATATTTTTGGGATTTTTTGTGAAAATAAAATATTTTAACATTTTTGTGAATTATTAAAAAAAGAATCAACTCAAAATCATTAAAACTCAGAGAGAAATTAATTTTTGAATCAATTAAACAAAATCACAAAATTCAAATATTTGAATTTATGAAAAATGGCGCCAAGAACAGCTGAAGAACACGCGTGTGTTCTTGGTTTCTCAGATTTGCATTTTCTATCCAATCTCCATGAATACGTAATCATATCATGCAATCCACATATCATTATGCTCGTCTCAACCTCACGATCATGTCTATGTACTTTAATTTCATTTAAATTAAACATACAACAAGAAATCACGAAGAGACCTCAAGAACCCTAATTTATGCATGAAGGCTAGGACTTTTGATACACGATTCAAACAATGCAATTAATTGAGGGAAAACATTCCATGCATGATTATGAACATATGGCCAAATTATTGTGCGAGGAAATATGCATAGATTGAGAGATGACCAAGTATGTGCTTACCTCTAGGCCGTGACAGCAAGTTCAAAGTGATTTTTGATTTGGAGGTGTTACAGATGAGTGGTGATGATCTGAACAGCTTCCCTACACCCTATGGATTGTGTTTGGATGGTTGGACTTGATTGAAATTTGCTGGATCATTTTGTGGTACCTCAGCTGCACTTTTGTTAAAACCTTGAGCAACCAGCTGGTGATTTTGTGAAATTGATGTTTCAGAAGTAATCTAAGTGTTTGATCAGCTCATATGTGATGTATGTGAGGTGTGTGAGTGATTGGTTTGATTGGAATTGCTCTCAAACTCAAAACCCGATAGTGACTTGCCTTAGAAGGCAAAATTGGAGTAAAAGAAGAGATTTTGAGGAAAGCATCTGTTAGATGGATTTGGTGTACTCAAACTGACCACAATTGAGCTCTATTTATAGTAGAGTAAGTTTGTTTTGCAAGGAATAGTGCATGGCAGCTGGTAAGTAGGTTTGGCCAATGTTGGCAAATGAAAATCCAAGTCTCCTCTAGCCATGACTAGAGGTTAGGGCACAGAGCTTTGGTCCCCTTGGTCTTGGATAAGTCTTGACTGATTTCAGATGAGAATGGCTCAGTACATGCCACCTTGATGGTTCCATTGAATGCCTCATTCCAAATTTGAAGTCTTGTCCCTATTTTGGCCATTCTAGGTTCAACATGATATTTCTTGTTCCATGGACTTTAGAGGCTTGGCTCAGTGATTGTCCCCTTTAGATTTAATCCTCTGAGGTGTCCAAGTGGATAGGAGCAATTGAATTTGGCTGATTTTGGCAAATCGACCAAAGTTGCAAATTCTTCCTTGCCTTGACAGATTTCAGCAAGGCAACTTGGCAATGTTGTATCTCATGGTGTAGGTTGAATTTGGCAATGTTCTTGGCCATTTTGGAAAGCTCTTACATGATACAACAACTGTTTGAACAAGTTTGGTTTTGATCTCTTTTGATTCCAAGTGAAAAATCCCCCTACATTTGGCAAAAAGTGAGGCAGAATCTGACTTAGTGAAAATTTCACTAAGTGTTGGAAAAAGTGACATTTTCACTTTTCAGCCACTTTGATCACTCCATAACTCAAAATCCTTAATGAATTGGAATGACTTGTAGTTGAAGTTTTTGTAGGTGATAATGAGGGCTACAAATCCATCTTTGGATGAGAAAAAATGGCCTTGTGGTTTAGGAGTTATGGTCCTTCAAAGTTGGTACCTTTGCCACTTTATTTTTAACTTAGAAAAATTTCTAAGTTTTATGGTTACCCCTTTTACAAGTTATCTCACTTTTCTTGATTTTTCTTTATGAATGATGATTCAAATCATACATTAACATAATTTTAGGGTTAAAAATCCATTTTGGTGAAAAATCTCAAAAAGTCAAAGTTGACTTTTGTGCACAGTTGACTTTTTATCAGATGAATTCCAAACTGTGCAATTCTTCAGGAAATCATGTCCTTGACCTAAATCAAACTTGATGGACATGTTCCATGGGTGTCATAGGGTATATTCAATCATGTATTAGGGTTTGGGAGCATGTCCTGGTCAAAAGTCAAAGTTACAGTTGACTTTTCCCTTAAAACCCTAATTATGGTGCAGATGAAATTGAGACTTGTTGCTCAAACTTCTTGGATCAATCCATTGTTCCAAATGGATCAATATGGTATATTAGAGACCCTCAAATCATCTCTTGAGGTCTTGGCTCATGGTTTGTCCCAAAAGTCAACTTAGGGGTGAATTAGGTCAAGAAACCCTAATTCCTGATTTTTGATGAATGCATCCCCTGAGGCAAAATTGACTTGATGCATGGGTTCATGAGGTTCCATGAAGTATATTAGGTTATGTTTTGGATCATTGCCTTGTGCCTAGATGAAAATTTCCATCTGGAGGCCCTGGTCGACCAAAACCCTAATTTGGTGACACTGTCGATTTTGAGACTTGATCCACCTAGAAGGGAGCAGCCTTGTGCTTAATCCTTGAAGTGGGAGTCCTTTTTGATCCATTGTGGATGTTTAAGAGATTAGACAAGTTGAAGATCATGTCATTTCTTGATTTATCCTTTGTCTAAGCACTCAGAGAGGGATTGAAACCCTAATTTTGATTGTAGTGGATGCTCACCCATCTTTGGGGAGACTAATGAAGCATAAAGGTACATCCATATTGTGATGATGATTTTCACAATGATGGGAAATCTAAGTGGTCAAAATTTGGGGTATTACAGATGCCCCTATTTAATCTTCTTGGACCCGAAGGTGTGAATGACGAAGGGATTCGGGCATTCGGGGTGCAAGAGGATTAAATATCGGAATACCCGAAATTTTGATGGTGGTTATGAATGGTAGCTTACGCATTCATCTTCTTTAGCTAAGTAATGATGCTTAGAAAAGGTAAACTTCCCCTCGATCCTGGTTTCCTACCAAGAACTGGTCTCAGTCTCTTTTGAAATAAACTTCCCCTCGATCCTGGTTTCCTACCAAGGAACTGGTCTTGGTTTCTTTTGAAATTCCCCTCGTTCTTGGTTTCCTACCAAGAACTGGTCTCAGTCTCTGAAATGAACTTCCCCTCGTTCCTTGTTTCCTACCAAGGAACTGGTCTTAGTTTCTTTTGTCAACTTCCCCTCGATCCTGGTTTCCCACCAAGGAACTGGTCTTAGTTTCTTTTGTCAATAAACTTTATTGACAAGGGACGCTATGTGTAGCGGTTTTCCTTCAAACTTCTCGCCGAATTTTCCTGGGGAGATGCCATTTGAGTAGAAAATGTTTTGTTGTCAGACTTGCTGGGGACCCCAGTCGTCTGAGTTGTAGAGTTGTACAAACTTCTCCGTTGGAGACGCCATTTGTTTCTACTGGGGAAAGCGAGTCTCTTGAGAGACTGTTTTCATTTGGGATCTTTCATCATACTTTTCTCGGGATCTTCCCGGAGAAACGCCATATGATGGGGTCCAATTTTGAGGTGCCAATGACCTTCTCATCAGTGGTTTTTCGGAGCAAAATCGGCGTGCTGCCGAATCTCTGATCACGAGGCTTTCTCTGTGGATTTTCCTTAATCCGGGAAAGCAAGGATATCATCTTTAATGGTGAAGAGTGACATCTGTTGAAGGTTCTCTGATCTTTCAGAGGTTCAAATTATCAAAGTGGCCACGTGCCGACTCTGATCTAAAGATACACTGGTGGCGAGATTGTGCAGACGCAACACTTCCTGACGAGGAAAGAATTGACAAACTCGATTGAGAAAACTGTTTATCACTAGGGTACAAGACCGGCTAGAGTGATAACGATGCAATATGAAATGTAAATGCAAATAAAAAATGCATGAAGTACGTATGTATATGCTGACAAAACAGACGCGACATACAGACTAATGGATGAACACAATTGGATACTCGGCCATCGCGGGGCGAAGAAGTACCGTTGGTTCAAAATAGAAATTCCCCCTTGCTTAGGAGAGATAGTCTCGTTGGGAGCTATGTTGATCGGGCTTAGGAGATGAGAACTCGGCCGAGGCGTGTCAGACGAAACAAGGTCTCTGACACAGTTGATCCCTTCATTCAGGCATACTGGCTTAGAAGGAGTACTTTGATTCTGCACTTTGAAGTCCGTTTACTTCGGGAGAAGCGATCGATGTTCTTCTGATGTTCAACAGTCAAAAGAAATGCCATCTTTAATTTAAAAGCAGAAAAAGTTTAACAAGTAAATTTATTTTTGTTTTATTTCAAGAATCGCTGATTAAGTTTAAACAACGTCGTTCTGTAAAGCTAAAACAAGTAAAGAATTACAAACAAAAGCACAAGGGCTCAAATTTTATTGATAATATGGAGATCAGCCAAACACGTGATTCCAAAGAGTATATACAAAGTTAGAAAATGGTAATTTACAGGGAAAAGGGCTACGTTGAAACATAACGACCACTATCCTTCTACCAACTTTGAATTCGGGACATCCTGAGCTTCTGTCGAAGATGACCTTGACTGGAGTTTTCTTGACGGATGATGATGCAACTGCTGCTGAGGGACTTGCCTCTGTTGAACATAGTTACTTGCCATTATCCCTAACTTTTGCCTGGATTGTACTATGATGTTTCCAATCCATCAAGATGATTTTTTTTTTTGTTATGTCTCTAACTTTTGCCTGGACCGCCCTTTCGGGTTTTCAATCCACCGAGACGTTTTTTTAGGCGAAGTATTTCTTGACTACATCAACATTCGTGGGGTAGGCAAATTCCTCTCCGTCCATGGTTGCAAGTCTCAAGGCGCCGCCTGAGAAAGCTTTCGTGACCACATAGGGGCCATCATAATTTGGGGTCCATTTGCCCCGAGACTCAGTGAGAAATGATTGTATCTTCTTGAGCATAAGGTCTCCTTTCCTGAAGACACGAGGTCGGACCTTTTTGTCGAACGCCCTCTTCATTCTCTGTTGATACAACTGGCCGTGGCATAGTGTCGTGATTCGCTTCTCTTCGATCAGGTTCAGGTCGTCGTGTCGACTTTGACACCATTCAGCTTCGGTGAGCTTCGCTTCCATCAATACCCGGATTGATGGGATCTCTACTTCTATGGGGAGCACTGCCTCCATGCCATATACTAGAGAGAAAGGGGTTGCCCCTGTTGAAGTACGGACAGATGTGCGATAACCATGAAGAGCAAAGGGTAGCATTTCGTGCCAATCTTTATAGGTTACAATCATCTTTTGAACAATCTTCTTGATGTTCTTGTTAGCCGCTTCTACCGCTCCGTTCATCTTGGGTCGGTAGGGAGATGAGTTATGGTGTTCGATCTTGAACTCTGCACACAACTCTTTCATCATCTTATTATTCAAGTTAGATCCATTATCAGTAGTGATCTCGCTTGGAACACCATAACGGCAGATGATATTGTTTTTGATAAATCGGACCACCACTTGTCGGGTTACATTGGCGAATGATGCTGCTTCGACCCACTTGGTGAAATAGTCAATGGCTACCAGGATGAACCGATGTCCGTTTGAAGCCTTGGGCTCAATCATACCAATCATGTCGATTCCCCATATGGAAAAAGGCCACGGGGAAGAAAGAACTTTGAGATGTGATGGCGGTACATGAATTTTGTCGGAGTATATCTGACACTTGTGACACCTCCTCATGTACTTGTAGCAGTCATATTCCATGGTCAACCAATAATACTCGGCCCTGAGAATTTTTCTTGCCATTGTGTGTCCGTTGGCATGAGTGCCAAAGGATCCTTCATGAATTTCTTTCATGAGCATGTCTGCTTCTGGTCTGTCGACGCATCGGAGCAAGACCATGTCAAAATTTTTCTTATAAAGAGTGTCACCGCTCAGGAAGAAGTTTCCAGCCAATCTTCTGAGGGTTTTCCTGTCTTTTCTGAGTGCCCCAGATGGGTACTCTTGTTTCTGAAGGAAGCATTTGATATCGTGATACCAAGGTCTGTCGTCTATGACTGCTTCAATCGCGAAGATGTAAGCGGGCCATTCAAGGCGCATTATGTCGATCTTAGGTATGTCATTCCATCGACCTACACTAATCATGGAAGAGAGAGTGGCTAATGCATCAGCCATGGGATTCTCATCACGAGGGATGTGATGAAAGTCGACTCTGTTGAAGAAGGGTAACAACCTTCTTGCATAGTCTTTGTAAGGAATCAATCCTGATTGGTATGTGTTCCAATCTCCTTTTATCTGGTTAATAACCAGGGCTGAATCGTCGTATACGTCCAAGTTTTTGATCCTTAAATCAATCGCTTCTTCGAGACCCATGATACATGCTTCGTATTCGGCCTCGTTGTTCGTACATTTGAACGTAAGTCTGGCAGTGAAAGGAATGTGGGAACCCTGAGGGGTAACAATGATTGCCCCAATTCCGTTTCCATAATGATTGACTGCTCCGTCAAAGATAAGTCCCCACTGGGAACCTGGTTCTGGCCCTTCATTGGGTAGTGGTTCATCGCAATCTTTCATCTTTAGATACATGACATCTTCGTCTGGGAAGTCAAACCCGATTGATTCTTGATCGTCAATCGGTTGATGAGCCAAATGATCGGCTAAAATACTTCCTTTAACGGCTTTCTGAGCATGGTACTCTATGTCATATTCTGATAGTAACATCTGCCAACGGGAAATCCTTCCCGTGAGAGCAGGTTTTTCGAAAACGTACTTGATTGGATCCATTTCGGAGACCAACCAAGTAGTATGACGAATCATGTACTGGCGAAGACGTTTGGCTGCCCAAGCCAAAGCGCAACAAGTTTTCTCAAGCATCGTGTACCGAGTCTCGCAGTCGGTGAATTTCTTGCTTAGATAGTAAATGGAAGACTCTTTCCTTTTAGTTTCGTCTTGTTGGCCAAGTACATATCCCATTGAGTCCTCTAGGACTGTGAGGTAAATGATCAGTGGTTTTCCTTCCATTGGAGGTGATAGAATCGGAGGATTCAACAGATATTCCTTGATACTGTCGAAGGCGGTTTGGCAATCTTCTGACCAAACGCAATCCTGGTTCTTTTTTGAGTAATTTGAAAATCGGCGCACACGTCGCGGTCATAAGGAATATGAATCTGGAGATGTAGTTCAAACGTCCCAGGAATCCTCTAACTTGTTTTTCAGTTTTCGGAGAAGGCATTTCTTGAATGGCCTTGACCTTGTCAGGATCAACTTCAATTCCTTTCTGGCTGACGATGAACCCTAGTAATTTCCCCGAATGGACACCGAAGGTGCACTTGTTGGGATTCAAGCGGAGCTTGAATTTTCTTAGACGTTAGAACAATTTTGACAGATGTTCAACGTGCTCATCCTCTGTTCTTGATTTTGCAATCAAATCATCGACATATACCTCGATTTCTTTGTGTATCATGTCATGAAACAGAGTAGTCATGGCCCTTTGATAGGTTGCCCCGGCATTCTTCAAACTGAACGGCATTACCTTGTAACAAAAGGTACCCCATGGGGTAATGAACGAAGTTTTCTCCATGTCTTTCGGCGCCATTTTGATCTGGTTATAGCCCGAGAATCCATCCATGAAGGAGAATACTTTGAACTTTGCTGTGTTGTCAACCAGCATGTCAATGTGTGGTAAAGGGAAGTCGTCCTTTGGACTTGCCTTGTTCAGATCTCTGTAATCAACACACATTCTGACCCTTCCGTCCTTTTTGGGAACGGGTACGATGTTGGCTAACCATTGAGGATATTCAGATGTAGCGAGGAAACCCGCGTCGATCTGTTTCTGTACCTCCTCCTTGATTTTGATGGCCATGTCCAGGTGAGTGCGTCTCAACCTTTGCTTTACTGGCGGACATTCCGATCTCAACGGTAAGTGATGTTCCACGATGCTGGTATCCAACCCTGGCATATCATGATAGGACCAAGCGAATACATCAGGAAATTCTTTGAGAAGCTTTATCAAACCCTCTCTGGCAGTTGGACTGAGCAATGCTCCGATCCTGATTTCTTTTCTCTCTTTTTCTAAACCCAAGTTTACCGTTTCCAACGGCTCTTTGTGAGGTTCGATGGACCTTTCCTCTTGTCTGAGTAGTCGGGAGATCTCTTCTGGAATTTGGTCGTCATTTTCTTCTTCAGCCTCGAATACCGAGAACTCAAAGTTGGAAGAAGGCATCGGATCGTATGTTTCAACGGGGTATAAAACAAGCAATCTGCATGACGTGATGATTCGTGTTTAGAAGAGATAGAGAAAATGCAAGTGTGTGCAGTGTTTTGATTTTACTGCTTGTTTTTATTATTGAATGTTTTTTAGGATTACCATTTTCTGAAAAAGCAAAAAGAGAAAACAGCAATTAATGCGGAAATTACAGAACGACGTTATTTTATTAATGAACAAGTCGAATCTTGAAACTACAGCCCTATAAAATAAAACTCTGTCGCTTTGGGCAAAGCGAAGAGGGAAATTTACAGAAAACGAGCCCTATCAAAATATCTGTTTCACCTGGGCAGGGTGAAAGGTTAAAGATGGTAATTACTTTGACTGACGAACGACCTTCGGAACCTCGACGGTAACCCATTGGCGGCAAACTCCTCGGTGAATCACAAAGTCTGGCACCTTCCTTGATTTGTCTTCAGAAATGATGCTGATTTCTGGTGGAGGAGGATCATTGGAATCTGTCTCCCAAGCAGAATTGTCGTAGGAGGATTCCTCAGTTGTATTTTGCATAGCATTTGTGCTCTCAGCTGTATCTCCCCATCCAGTTGGCTGGATATCTTCGAGCCTGATACGAGAGCTTTCGGGAGCGGTGTACTTGATCATATAGTCGTATTTTCCACTTGGTTGTCCCAGGGTGTCCCACACTTCTGTGGAACTGGAGGAGTCATCCCTCTCGATGACGTTGACCTCGGGAAAAGCATAGTTGATGAATTCTAGTCCTGCAAACATTGTGAATTCATCTTCATGTTGAGTAGTTTCTGAATGACCTGAGTGTTGATCCCATGACATGGTGGGGATACAGGTATTATGTTTAATGACGCTCAGCTGAGTTTCATTATTCGGCTGACTTTCTTGCCCCAAGTTTCCTGGGTAAGGCTGCCACATTGGCAGGCCATCCATCGGGCCATAGTAATTGTAGTCAAAATTATCTTTCATCGGAGTGTCTTCCTCTAATGAATTTGGCGGAGCGCGGCATCCTTCCGGATCACAATCTCCGTAGATCATTTCGACATCTGATCTTGGTATAAATCTTGGACTTTCTGTAGGAAAGCAAAAAGGCATAGGCACCTCTTCCTGAGACATATAACCGTCCTCATTAAGATAGGACTTCCCCATCCTGTCGTATCGGTACTCTTGACCGCTTTGCTAGCATCTTTGTATGAAGAAATTGAAGTTCCTTCTTTGAACTGATTGTCCTTGCTCACCGATAGTGCTTGGAACTGAGTTCCAATAACCTCCTCGGGTTCCACACAGGTAGATAATGATAAGTTGCTCACAAGCAAGGCTTGTTCCCCACAAACCGTGACAAGTTGATCGTTCTTGACGAACTTTAGCTTTTGGTGGAGGGTTGAAGTAACCGCTCCAGCCTGATGTATCCAAGGTCTTCCTAATAAACAACTGTATATTGTCCGGATGTCCATGACCTGGAAAGTGATATGGAAAGTGTGAGGACCAATAGTTATGGGAAGATCAACTTCGCCGATAACTATTTTTCTGGATCCGTCGAATGCTTTGACGACGACCTCGCTGACTCTCATCGGAGGGCCCTTGAATGATAATTGCATCAAGGTGTACTTCGGCATAACATTCAGGGCTGACCCTGTGTCTACCAGTACGTTGGCTAAAGCATCGCCCTGGCAGTTAACTGTGATATTGAGCGCCATGTTATGACGGCGACCCTCTTCAGGTAATTCCTCATCACTAAATCCCAAATTATTGTAGGAAGTGATGTTAGAGACAATGCTATCGAATTGTCTGATTGTTACATCCTGTTCCACAAAGGCTTGCTCCAAGACTTTCTATAGAGCCTCTCTGTGTGCTTCTGAACTGATTAACAGTGATAATACTGAGATCTTTGAAGGAGTCTGTAACAGTTGATCAACAATGTTAAATTCACTCCTTTGGATGAGCTTTAGAATCTCATCTTTGTCTTTTGAAAAGTCGGGATTACTAGATTGACCGACTGGTGGATCAGGAATTTCTGCCTGAAGTTCCTTTTCTTTGTTGGATTCTCCAACCCCTCGGTTGAAGATTCGACCGCTCCGTGTTACACGACTGATGTCTGCAATATTCACGACGGGGGGGTAATGGAATTTCCTTTCCATTCTCGATTATTGTTGCACCGTATTTGTAAGGGATTGCCTTAGCTGATTCATACGGTAGTGACCCCGGTAGATAGATGACTATGGGAACCTTCTGATTTTTCTGACCATCATAAGTAACCTCGATCCGTTCCCGGTTGGGAACTCTAGATTCGTCAAGTAGAGGGATGATGGCAAAAACATCCCTGGTCCTGTGATGACCAGAGATCGTGACAACATCCTCAACTTGCTCGGCAAGGTAGTTCGGCGACCAAATGATGGGTCCTGAACCTGGATATGGACGAATTTCTCCATGATTGATCTGACCCTGAAGAGCTGCTCTCACAAGGTAACACCCTTGGTTACTTTCCGAACAGACGCTACAACTGTCATAGTTGTGTGGTGGCACCTGACCACGCCCACTTTGAATGCAATGTAACCTCACTAGGTTATCTTCCATTGATCGGACATCCTGACTTTGACGACGAGTAGGATTCCTGTGATTGATACTAATCTGCTGAGTATCTTCATCCATATAGATTGGCATCCACCAGTGATTTAACAAGTGTTGAAGTGCCTCCTGGACAAGGGTACAACCTCGATCGTTTTCGCAACCTGCTTTACAGTTTTGATAATCATGTGATATTAAGAATCCGAGTCGGACCTGCTCAGCATGTAACTCTACCAGGTTGGTATTCATCACGCGAATGTCAAAGATCTGAACCATGTTGATTTGATAGGAGTTCCTATCATGGTAGTCTTGGTTCCATCCAAGATCCATCTGACGCTGGAGGGCCTCTTGTATGAAAGAGCATCCCTGTTTGTTTACCGAGAAAATCAGACAGGAACTGTAATCGTGCCGTGGCAGATTATGATACTGGCTTTACCTTGAGTGCATTGCCACCAAGTTGTCATTCATCGCACGGATGTCGTGGTTTTGAATGACGTTGGAATTCGTGTAAACCATGTTAACTCCACGAACTCGGTGCTCTTGGATCCATCCAAGATCCATTTGTTCCTGTAGAGCTGCTTGCACTACAGAACATCCCTGGTTGTCTTTAGAGCAGATATCACACTGGTGATAATTATGAGGTGGCACATGGCCATATCCACTCTGTCTACAATGCATCTTGACCAGATTGGTCTTTAACAAGAGTACATCATGAATTTGATAGACATTGTTAGTCTCTTTCTCAATCAGATTGACTGCAGCTTTCTCATGTTGAGGCAGCGGGTTCGTGAGAACATTGGGATTCGTATCTTTGAAAGATAAGAGCCCGCTCCTAACAAGCTTTTGCACGTCGGATTTGAAATTGAGACACGTCTCAATGTTATTCCCTGAACCTCCTTGATGATAAGGGCATATTTGATCCGCTTTAAACCAAAAAGGCAGATTTTCCGGAACTGAAAGGGGGGACTTAGTCTGGATGTGCCCCTTAGCCAGCAGTAACGGAAACAGCTCTGCGTACGTTACGGGTATAGGATCAAATCCTGGTGGTCGTGTTGTACGGTTGTTGTTATATGGAGGGCGAGCCTGCTGAAGAGGTTGTTGTGTCCTTTGTTGGTCAGGTTGGGTCTGTGCAACCTGAGGTTGATACATAGGAACAGGCGCGGGGCCGATAGCAGGAGTAACAGCTGCTACTGGCTGATAACGTCGCCTTTGCTTTCCGAGAGAGATATTCCCGATATCTTGCTCTTTTTTCTTAGGGAGAGCACTACCGTATTTTTTAGTACCGCTCGTTGATCCAGTGTCTTTTACCAAACGTCCTTCTCGGACGGCTTCCTCAAGACGTACGCCCATGTCGACCATCTCGGTGAAATCACTGGGCGCACTGGCAACCATTCGGTCATAGTAAAATGAGCTTAAGGTCTTTAAGAAGATTTTTGTCATCTCTTTTTCCTCAAGAGGTGGACAAATTTGAGCGGCAATTTCACGCCATCTTTGAGCATACTCCTTAAAGGTTTCCTTGTCCTTTTGTAACATTGATCTAAGTTGATCTCTGTCGGGTGCCATGTCCAAATTGTGCTTGTATTGTTGGACGAAGGCAGTACCAAGATCTCTGAATGTACTGATCGTAGTACGGTTTAAACCCATGTACCATTTGAGTGCGGCACCGGTTAAACTATCCTGGAAGTAGTGAATCAGCAGGTCCTGATTCTCCGTCTGAGCTGACATCCGCCGAGCGTACATCACCAGATGGCTCTGAGGGCAAGAGTTACCCTTGTATTTTTCAAAGTCGGGCACTTGGAACTTGTGTGGGACTTTCACATTTGGGACCAAGCAGAGGTCTGCGGCGTCCTTTCCAAATAGATCCTGACCGCGAATGGCTTGCAGCTCTTTCTGCATTTCCAAGAACTGCTCCTGGAATTCATCCATTCTGTCAAACATAGTTTCCTTCTTACCAGAAGGTGTCTGTGGAATCTGTCCTTCCGGGACAGTGTGTACCACAGGGGGTGGTATCGTGACTACGGCAGTAAGTCTTGGCGCCTCCCGAAGTTTGTAACCTTCAGGAGTCTTCAGTATGCCCCTGGCATCTTCGCTTTCCCGAAGTTTGTAACCTTCAGGCCCAGCGGCTTCTGTTGCGATTCCCTGATCTTCAGTGATCGGCGGAACATATCCTTCTGGGATATAGTTAACAGGCATGCCCCAACGACGATCTTTCGGCATCTGATACCTAGGATCATACTTTTCTATGATGGGCGTTGAGGTGATCTCTGAGATCACAGTTCTTTGTAGCTGAGCTTCTGCCATGGCTTGCATGTCGTTACGAAGCTTTCTCATATCCTCTCTCAGAGCGTCGATCTCTTCTTTCAACTCTCTGTTTTCTTCCTCAAGATCATCCATCTTTTTCTGACGATTGGCCCTAGTATTGTACGAATGAGACAGTTTGACTCTAGAATCGAGACACAAACGTGAGATTCGTAGGTAAGGAAAATACGCGATGTGAGAATGATGAATGCAATGATTATATTAATTGTTGTTTTTTTGTTTAATCAAAATAAACTTCGACAATTAGATTGCAAATATCAAACAGTGGGGAAACCCCTTTTTATTGAATTCCAAAGGATTAAAGAAATGGAAATACAGTAGATTACAAAGTGCAGAAACAGAAACCTAAACTAATGGGTCCCGAGTCCTCTTCTTTGACCGGGGCGCTTGGGCCGTTGTTGGGTTGTCATTCCTTTTCCAGGTGAAAGGAGCGAGTAAATTCCTTTGGTCATCTTGATTCTCTACAGCATGCTGCTCCAAAATTTTAATCAGAGCATCTTTCTCTTTTAGTAGTTGCTGTATTTGGATACACTCTACGTCAAGGGTGCGGTACTTGTTCTTCCAAGATCTTCTTTCCTTTTGAACTTTGTTGAGAGTAACCTGAAGCCTTTCAGTTTCCGTCATGAAGTACATGACAGATTCCCTCGGCGGAAGAATTCTGTAACGAGGATAAGGCATCTTTAGCTTGAGAGCTCTGGTTTGTACCCAGTGGAGATAAGGCTCTACCGAGACACAGTCCAGTTTTCCCAGAGACTCTCGTCCTTTCTTATGAACATGTTTCCAAGCTTGCACTATTTCCATCTTTAGTGCTCTGTCACTTTCTCCTTCTTTGAAGAAAAGACCTTCCAGATGAACACCCAGTGGGATGTGTCTCATCGGGTATCCAAATTGACGAAGAACCAATATCGGATGATAGTTGATTCCTCCTTTAGTTCCTATGAGGGGTACGCTGGGGAAGTTTCCACAACGGTCAATGATTCTAATTCCCTCATAAATCCTATTACACCAATCTATATCAGAGTTGGTAAGAGACATGATCTTCTGCGACCAACGTAAGACACTCTTGCAATCCCAAAAAACAGCAGACTTGGGCAAGTGAGAGATAAACCATTTGTAAAGTAAAGGTACACAGCATGTGATCTCTCCTCCGCTGTACAAATTTCCCAAGTGTACAGAATGATACGCATCTGCAAGCAAAGTCGGCACAGGGTTTCCAATGAGAAAAACCTTAATAGCGTTGATATCGACGAAGTTATTGATGTTGGGAAACAAAAATAACCCGTAGGTGAGCAAGACAAAGATGCTTTCAAAAGCAGTCTCGTTCCCTATACTAGCGAAGTATAGAGCCTTTTTTGTCAAGAACTGGGCTGGCAAACCTTGGATGCCACCCTTAGTGGTCATGTGAGTCCTGACCTCAGACTCGTCCAAATGAATTGCTATTGCAATAGTCTGATTCTTTGGAATTTCTTCCAGTCCAGAAAATGGAGCTCGATCAGTGATATGTAAATCAGTCATATGAGAATACTCCTCCAGCGTTGGTGATAGCTGGTAATCCGGGAATGTAAAATAGTGATAAACCGGATCGTAGAATTGAATGAGCGCGTCCATGATCCCCTTAATCACATGGACTCTTAACAGTGGTAGCAAACCACCGTGCTTGGCTCTGAAAGCCTCTGGGTTAATGATCATCCTTGCTAACCCTCTCAAATCCCCTAGTTTTGGAACCTTGAAGGTATACTGGTGAGTTCTCCTTCTACCGAAATCCATTAGCGTAATCCTCTTCTCTGATATTTGCAATCACAGTCTTAGTTTAATTTGAAAAATAGAGAGACTAGAAGAGAAAGTTTTTTGAATGTTTTAATGTTTTATTAAACGAATGCATGAATGCAGCACACAAAAACATAGAAAAAACATGGGGTCAGAGGGTCGTTGTCATGAAGTCAAGGCTCTACCCATCCCCAAAGGTTTATACTAGGGTGAATTTTGTACCTGTACTCATTATCATCAGCTCCTCCCAGGAAAGCAAAACAACAAGCGGATCGCCAGCGAGTTGTAGAGCAATCTTAGAGTAAGTGCCATTCACCGAGAATAGATCACCAGCCTCAAATGAGGGTAGTATCGCGTAACAACTATTTCCAATAGTTTCCGCACTACGAAAGGGTTTGGCTCCTCAGCTTCTCAGACTTAACAACCGACCCATTGGCTAGAAGAGTGAATGGGTTGCGTTGGTCAGCCTCCACTGAGGTTGATGGTCGACCCCGTCGCCATCACTTATCTTAAGTGTATACTCATTCTCACCACATGCAGCATCACACGCATTCCCAGTAGCAGAAAAATAAACACGTATAGCAATTAGGAAAAGCAGTATATATATTTGTCCTAATCATCCTAGACTTATAAAGCTATGATTCCTAAGTTCCTGACAGAAATGGGTTCCCCAGCGGAAGCCCCAATCTGTGGTATTCACACAAGTGAAGAGAAAAAAGGTTTGTCCAAGGTTTCCACCTTAAACGTTTAAGAAAGAAGATTTGGCCCCACGGTGGGCGCCACTTTTCTGTAGCGAGCGATTTTGGACGCGGTTCTTAAGCGCTGGTCGCTCTCTGCGGTTGAGCTTGAACTACAGGTCGATTCATTTTTTATCCTATTGTGAGCTGAATAAGGAAGGGAAATAGATGTCTCCAATTAACCCTGCTTTGCATACTGAGTTTAAACAGCGGTCTGTTAGGTTACGGATGTTATCAATGTGGGGGGCCTTTGTACTGGTTATTTGTATTTTCGCCAATACTGTTTTCTTTCTTTTTTACCTGGGCAGAAGGTTTCTGGCGGGGAACATGGATTAGGATGTTAGGACTGATGCTTTTGAAATACTGCTTTTGATTGATGGAGAGATGGGATTTGGGTTTTTTGTTGATTGCGCTCGCTAAGATCTTTTCTTTCGATCTTATGCCTACGTATTCCCGTTTACCGAAACAGGGAAATCAGAGCGTTCGTAGTTCCTCCTATTCTATGGGAGGAAATTGGTGTTTTTGGTGTCTTGTTCAAAGCCCAAGACGTGAAGCAAAAGGTGGTTTGTATCTT
Organism: Lathyrus tuberosus; assembly: GCA_022829125.1. Lineage (NCBI taxonomy): Eukaryota > Viridiplantae > Streptophyta > Magnoliopsida > Fabales > Fabaceae > Lathyrus > Lathyrus tuberosus. Next base: position 381,371 of record JALAZF010000084.1, read on the forward strand.
GTTCAAAGCCCAAGATGTGAAGCTGAAAGGTCTATTTGTGTCTTGTTCAAAGCCCAAGATGTGAAGCTGAAAGACCTCGACTTTAGAGAGAATTTGTCATCTCTAAAGAGGGGAGAAGGAGAATTACTTTAACTGGGATACGCGGATCCGAGCAATGCCATAATTTCCGAAGAAAGGGTTTTAACCTGAAGGAGAAGACTTTAACTCAGTGTAGAGCAATGCCATCTTTCCTTAGGAATTTCTCATGCTGAAAGAGGGACAGTGGCGTGGATATAGATGATCCAGAGGCTTGCCGCTTACAGCGATTAGATGAAGGGAAAGGAGTTGTTGATGTTTGTGTACTGTGAACGAGGCACAGCTTCGATGCTAAAAGGTTGATTGGATCAACCAGTGGTTTTCTTATACAAAGCCTAAGAGGAGGCTAATTTCTGCTAGGAAAATCATTATACAAAGCCTAAGAGGAGGCTATTTTATGTCTCGTACAAAGCCCGAGAGAGAGGCTAAAAGTTTTTGACCCGACGATAGAGTCTTTATATCTCGTACGAAGCCCGAGATGGAGGCTATTGTTTGTTTGACTCAACAGGAGAATCTTTTATACTCAACAAGAGAGTGTTTTTGTATCTCGTACGAAGCCCGAGATGGAGGCTAAAAGTTTTGACTCAACAAGAGAGTCTTTGTATCTCGTACAAAGCCCGAGATGGAGGCTAAAAGGTTTGACTCAACAAGAGAGTCTTTGTATCTCGTACAAAGCCCGAGATTGAGGCTAAAGCGTTGTTTGACTCCGCTAGGGAGAGTCATTGTACAAAGCCCAAGAGGAGGCTATGTCAGTTAAGTGACAGGTCCAGTATACTGATTTTGAAAGAGAAAATCAGTTCTTATATGAGCATCACTGTACTCATGGGTTAGATCTGAGGATCGGGGTGGTCTCCTTTTCTTTGAGGAAATTGGAAATCCAAAGGGTGTTGAGACTGTCCGAGTCTGCGGGTTTCCTTCCTATTTAACGAAAGGGTCACTTGAGAATGTCTTTTGAGACTCAAGGAAGTTAGACTGTCCGTGTCTAGAGTTTTATCTTTCGTACTATGCTTTGAGAAACAGTAGTAGACTCTATGAAAGGACTGTTCTATGGAGATGACTAAGTTCTGTTCCTATACCTCTATGAGGTCGTCGGGACAATTTGTACGAAGCCCAAGAGGAGGCTGGAAACTTTTAAGAAGCCGACGGGTCCTTGTACGAAGCCCAAGAGGAGGCTATCATTCCCGGAGGAAGAGATCATTATACGAAGCCTAAGAGGAGGCTATGAATACTTCTAAGAAGCCGTAGGGTCCTTGAATAATGCCCAAGAGGAGGCCGATGCTTTTAAGAAGCCCGTGGGTATATCATCTCCTTTCCATTAGGAGAGATAACTCTTTTAAAGATAAAAACCACTGGTAAACGTGCGAGGTTTACTATCCAGCGACTTTTAGCTTTTGAAGAGGGTTCCTTAGTTAAGGTCCAAGATTATGACCGTAGTGGGTACCCAAACCCCGAGACATTCAAGGCAAGCTATCCACAAGGAATAGATCAAGTCAGGAAAGTTCGAGAATTTGGAAGAAACTCAAAGATGCCATTCACGGAGAATACATTCATCTTGGGGAGTAGAGCTTCTTGACTATTCCTAAGGAGGACAGCCGAAGAGAAGACTGTATCTGGTGCTCCTATTGGGGATCTAGGCGTCTATTTCTACGAATAAATGAAACGGCGTCACCTAGTTCTAGACGTAGTAGCCGGGGAAACTCGAAATATCTATACTATTATTACACAGTAGATATGAGTTTATGAAAGGAGACTTACAGTGAGCAGCCCCACAATACAGTTTATAATATGAAAGCAGTAAATGAAAGCGATAACCACTTACTCGGTTGGAGTGCTTCCATGTTGTTTGGTTAGTTGTTCAACAAATAAAGATTGAAAACAATAGTATATTCAAAATCAAAGGAGAAAGTGCTTTGAAAAAGAAAGATTTGGGGCTTACAGCTCAAGGAGAGGCCCAGGGTTTTATCAGTGAGCGCACTGTTTGACTTTGTACAGTGGGACTTATACAAGTGACTGGGGCCCAAAAAGGTTTTCTGTACAAAGGGATGGGTCTTACACTCTCTCAAGAGGCCCAAAAAGGTTTAAAGAAAAAAAGTAGGGCTTATAACACGAGGATAGGCCCAAATGATTTTTCGTTTAAAAATGGCGATCGCGCCGAGGTTTTCTTTTAACGCAGAGGGACTTATACAATAAGTGAGGCCCAAAATGTTTTGGTTAAAAGGGGGATTGGGTCTTACACTCTAATAGAGGCCCAAAGTGTTTTGAATGGGTCTTATAGCTCAAGGAGAGGCCCAGATGATTTTTATTTTTAAACGGGCGACGATCGCGCCGTTTACTTGTACAGAGGGACTTATACAATGAGTGAGGCCCAAAAAGTTTTTGTACAAGGGGGGATGGGTCTTACACTCTCTCAAGAGGCCCAAAGAGTTTTGAAAATGATTTACGAGGGTTGAATTAATCCAAAACCCTAATTTGTTTTCAAAATGTATTTAATTGAATAAAAATTCAATTAAAATGATCAAAAATTGTTTAACACATGGAAAACAAATTGTGATCTTGGATTAATGCTTCAAAAATTAAGTATTGACCTACAAAATAATTAGAAAGCATTAAAAGTTGCAAAATCAATGTAGAAAAAATATTTAAAATGCCAAAAACAATCAAAATATTAATTCTTTACAAAAATATAAATTATATGAAATAAATAATATTTTTGGGATTTTTTGTGAAAATAAAATATTTTAACATTTTTGTGAATTATTAAAAAAAGAATGAACTCAAAATCATTAAAACTCAGAGAGAAATTAATTTTTGAATCAATTAAACAAAATCACAAAATTCAAATATTTGAATTTATGAAAAATGGCGCCAAGAACAGCTGAAGAACACGCGCGTGTTCTTTGTTTCTCAGATTTGCATTTTCTATCCAATCTCCATGAATACGTAATCATATCATGCAATCCACATATCATTATGCTCGTCTCAACCTCACGATCATGTCTATGTACTTTAATTTCATTTAAATTAAACATACAACAAGAAATCACGAAGAGACCTCAAGAACCCTAATTTCTGCATGAAGGCTAGGACTTTTGATACACGATTCAAACAATGCAATTAATTGAGGGAAAACATTCCATGCATGATTATGAACATATGGCCAAATTATTGTGCGAGGAAATATGCATAGATTGAGAGATGACCAAGTATGTGCTTACCTCTAGGCCGTGACAGCAAGTTCAAAGTGATTTTTGATTTGGAGGTGTTACAGATGAGTGGTGATGATCTGAACAGCTTCCCTACACCCTATGGATTGTGTTTGGATGGTTGGACTTAATTGAAATTGGTTGGATCATTTTGTGGTACCTCAGCTGCACTTTGGTTAAAACCTTGAGCAACCAGCTGGTGATTTTGTGAAATTGATGTTTCAGAAGTAATCTAAGTGTTTTATCAGCTCATATGTGATGTATGTGAGGTGTGTGAGTGATTGGTTTGATTGGAATTGCTCTCAAACTCAAAACCCGATAGTGACTTGCCTTAGAAGGTAAAATTGGAGTGAAAGAAGAGATTTTGAGGAAAGCATCTGTTAGATGGCTTTGGTGTACTCAAACTGACCACAATTGAGCTTTATTTATAATAGAGCAAGTTTGTTTTGCAAGGAATAGTGCATGGCAGCTGGTAAGTAGGTTTGGCCAATGTTGGCAAATGAAAATCCAAGTCTCCTCTAGCCATTGACTAGAGGTTAGGGCACAGAGCTTTGGTCCCCTTGGTCTTGGATAAGTCTTGACTGATTTCAGATGAGAATGGCTCAGTCCATGCCACCTTGATGGTTCCATTGAATGCCTCATTCCAAATTTGAAGTCTTGTCCCTATTTTGGCCATTCTAGGTTCAACATGCTATTTCTTGTTCCATGGACTTTGGAGGCTTGGCTCAGTGATTGTCCCCTTTAGATTCAATCCTCTGAGGTGTCCAAGTGGATAGGAGCAATTGAATTTGGCTGATTTTGGCAAATCGACCAAAGTTACAAATTCTGCCTTGCCTTGACAGATTTCAGCAAGGCAACTTGGCAATGTTGTATCTCATGGTGTAGGTTGAATTTGGCAATGTTCTTGGCCATTTTGGAAAGCTCTTACATGATACAACAACTGTTTGAACAAGTTTGGTTTTGATCTCTTTTGATTCCAAGTGAAAAATCCCCCTACATTTGGCAAAAAGTGAGGCAGAATCTGACTTAGTGAAAATTTCACTAAGTGTTGGAAAAAGTGACATTTTCACTTTTCAGCCACTTTGATCACTCCATAACTCAAAATCCTTAATGAATTGGAATGACTTGTAGTTGAAGTTTTTGTAGGTGATAATGAGGGCTACAAATCCATCTTTGGATGAGAAAAAATGGCCTTGTGGTTTAGGAGTTATGGTCCTTCAAAGTTGGTACCTTTGCCACTTTATTTTTAACTTAGAAAAATTTCTAAGTTTTATGGTTACCCCTTTTACAAGTTATCTCACTTTTCTTGATTTTTCTTGATGAATGATGATTCAAATCATACATTAACATCATTTTAGGGTTAAAAATCCATTTTGGTGAAAAATCTCAAAAAGTCAAAGTTGACTTTTGTGCACAGTTGACTTTTTATCAGATGAATTCCAAACTGTGCAATTATTCAGGAAATCATGTCCTTGACCTAAATCAAACTTGATGGACATGTTCCATGGGTGTCATAGGGTATATTCAATCATGTATTAGGGTTTGGGAGCATGTCCTGGTCAAAAGTCAAAGTTACAGTTGACTTTTCCCTTAAAACCCTAATTGTGGTGCAGATGAAATTGAGACTTGTTGCTCAAACTTCTTGGATCAATCCATTGTTCCAAATGGATCTATATGGTATATTAGAGACCCTCAAATCATCTCTTGAGGTCTTGGCTCATGGTTTGTCCCAAAAGTCAACTTAGGGGTGAATTAGGTCAAGAAACCCTAATTCCTGATTTTTGATGAATGCATCCCCTGAGGCAAAATTGACTTGATGCATGGGTTCATGAGGTTCCATGAAGTATATTAGGTTATGTTTTGGATCATTGCCTTGTGCCCAGATGAAAATTTCCATCTGGAGGCCCTAGTCGACCAAAACCCTAATTTGGTGACACTGTCGATCTTGAGACTTGATCCACCTAGAAGGGAGCAGCCTTGTGCTTAATCCTTGAAGTGGGAGTCCTTTTTGATCCATTGTGGATGTTTAAGAGATTAGACAAGTTGAAGATCATGTCATTTCTTGATTGATCCTTTGTCTAAGCACTCAGAGAGGGCTTGAAACCCTAATTTTGATTGTAGTGGATGCTCACCCATCTTTGGGGAGACTAATGAAGCATAAAGGTACATCCATATTGTGATGATGATTTTCACAATGATGGGAAATCTAAGTGGTCAAAATTTGGGGTATTACACAGTCGAGTGACACGGAGCGGTCGAATCTTCAACTGAGGAGTTGGAGAACTCACTAGAGAAAAGAACCTCAAACAGAAGTTCCCAGTCAACCAGTCGGTTAATCTAGTAATCCCGGCCTTTCAAAGAACAACGATGAGATGCTGAAGCTCATCCAGAAAAATGAGTACAACATCATTGATCAACTGTTGCAAACTCCTTCAAGAATCTCTGTGCTATCTCTTTTACTCAGTTCTGAAGCTCACAAGGAAGCTCTACAGAAAGTCTTAGAGCAAGCCTTTGTGGAACAAGATGTAACAATAAGACAATTTGACAGCATCATCTCCAACATCACTTCCTGCAATAATTTAGGATTCAGTGATGAAGAACTGCCGAAAGAAGGCAAAAATCACAACATGGCGCTTAACATTACAGTCAACTGCCAGGATGATGCATTAACCAGCGTACTGGTAGACACAGGATCAGCTCTGAATGTTATGCCCAAGTCTACTCTGATGCGACTATCATTTCAAGGATCTCCGATGAGAGGTAGTGAGGTCATCGTCAAAGCAATTGACGGATCCCAAAAAATAGTTATCGGCGAAGTGGATCTTCCCATGACCATCGGTCCTCACACTTTCCAAGTCGCTTTCCAGGTCATGGACATCCGGGCAGCATACAACTATTTATTAGGAAGACCTTGGATACACGAGGTTGGGGCAGTCACTTCGACACTTCACCAGAAGCTAAAGTTCGTCAAGAATGACCAACTAGTCACAGTCTGAGGAGAGCAAGCCTTGATTGTGAGCAACTTATTGTCGTCCACTTGTGTAGAACCAGAAGAGGTTGTTGGAACCCAGTTCCAAGCACTTTCGGTGAGCAATGAGAATCAATCAGAAAAAGGAACATCGATTTCCTCGTATAAAGATGCTCTCGAAGTGATCAAACGTAACGACGTAAAAGGATGGGGCAACTTGTCATTCCTACTGATAACAAGACAAAGAAAGGTCTTGGTTTTTCCTCAACCTGTACCCAGACTGCTACTAGCAATGAAAGTCTTCATCCCATTCAGGATTTCTTCCACAGTGGAAGTTTTCTTCACCCAGTGTCTCAAGAAGTCCATACCATCAACGAGGGTGATTCCTCCAATACAGATGAAGAATGGAAGTCCTATCTTAACGAGGACGGTTATATGTCTCAAAGAGGTGAATACGCCATTTTGCTATCCTGCACAGAGTCCGAGATATATACCAAGATCAGACGTCAAAATGATACACGGATATTGTGATCCGGAAGGATATCGTGCTCCACCAAACTCATTAGAGGAGGACACTCTGATGAAAAACAACTTTGACTATTATGGCCCAATGGATGGCCTGCCTATCTGGCAGCCGTACCCAGGAGACTTGGGGCAAAAGAGTCAGCCCAACGATGCATATCAGCTGAGCATCATTGAAAAGAATACCTATGTCCCCACCTAATCATGGGATCATTACTCAGGGCATTCTGAAGATATTCCGTACAACGATGAATTTGCAAAGAGCACAGGACAAGAGTTCCTTAATAATGCTTTTCCCGAGGTCAACGTCATCGAAAAGGATGACTCCTCCAGTTCCAAAGAAGTGTGGGATACCTTAGGACAACCGAGTGGCAAGTACGACTTCCTGGTCAAGTACACCGCTACTGAAAGCTCTCGTAACAGCCTTGAAGGCATCCAGCCAACTGGATGGGGAGATCCACCTGAGACTGCAAACACTGTGCAATACAATAGAAGAATTCATCTACGACAATTTTTCCTGGGAAACAAACTCCAACGATCCTGCTCCACCAGAAATCAGCGTTATTTCTGAAGACAAACTAAGAAGGAAGGTACCAGACTTTGTGATTCACTGAGGAGTTCGCCGCCAATGGGTTGCTGTCGATGTCCCGAAAGTCGTTCATAAGTCTAAGTAATTTCCATATTTGTTTTAACCTTTCACCCTGCCCAGGTGAAACGGATGTTTTTGATAGGGCTCACTTTCTGTAAATGTCTCTCTTCGCTTCGCCCAAAGCGACAGAGTTTTGTTTTATAGGGTTGTAGTTTCAAGAATCGACAAGATCATAAATAAAATAATGTCGTTCTGTAATTTCTGCATTTATTACTGTTTTCACTTTTTGCTTTTTCAGAAAATGGTAATCCTAAAAACAACTTAAATAATAAAAACAAGCATTTTTCAGAAAATACACTACACACACTCTTGCATTTTCTCTATCTCTTCTAAAAGTAAATCATCACGTCATGCAGATTGCTTATTTTAAACCCCTTTGAAACATACGATCCAATGCCTTCTCCCAACTTTGAATTCCCGGTATTTGAGGCTGAAGAAGAAAATGACGAAGAAATTCCATAAGTTATCTCCCGATTACTCAGACAAGAGGAAAGGTCCATTGAACCTCACAAAGAGCCGTTGGAAACGGTCAACTTGGGTTCAAAAGAAGAGAGAAAAGAAGTCAAGATTGGGGCACTGCTCAGTCCGACTCTCAAAGAAAGTTTGATAAAGCTTCTCAAAAAGTTTCCCGATGTATTCGCTTGGTCCTATCAGGACATGCCAGGGTTGGATACCAGCATCGTGGAACATCATCTACCGTTAAGATCAGAATGTCCGCCAGTAAAGCAAAGGCTAAGATGGACTCACCCGGATATGGACATCAAAATCAAAGAGGAAGTACAGAAACAGATTGACGCAGGTTTCCTCGCCACATCAGAATATCCTCAATGGTTAGCCAACATAGTACCAGTTCCGAAAAAGGAAGGAAATGTCAGAATGTGTGTAGACTATAGGGATCTGAACAAAGCCAGTCCAAAGGGTGACTTTCCCTTACCGCACATAGACATGCTGGTAGACAGTACTGCGAAGTTCAAAGTCTTCTCCTTCATGGATGGATTCTCGGGCTATAATCAGATCAAAATGGCGCCGGAAGACATGGACAAAACTTCCTTTATCACCCCATGGGGCACCTTTCGTTACAACATAATGTCGTTCGGTTTGAAGAATGCCGGGGCAACCTATCAACGGGCCATGACTACTCTGTTTCATGACATGATACACAAAGAAATAGAAGTGTATGTCGATGATATGATTTCCAAATCTAAGACAGAAGAGGAGCATGTGACCCACCTGTCAAAGCTATTCGAATGTCTGAGAAAGTACAAACTCCTCTTGAATCCTAACAAGTGCACGTTCGGTGTCCGTTCAGGAAAACTGCTAGGGTTCATCGTCAGCCAGAAGGAAATTGAGGTTGATCCTGACAAGGTCAAGGCCATTCAAGAAATGCCTTCTCCAAAGACTGAAAAACAAGTCAGGGGATTCCTGGGACGTTTGAATTACATTTCCATATTTATATTCCTCATGACCGCGACATGCTCGCCAATATTCAAATTACTCAAAAAGAATCAGGACTGCATATGGACAGAAGACTGCCAAATCGCCTTCAACAGTATCAAGGAATACCTGTTGAATCCACCGATTCTATCACCTCCAGTAGAGGGAAGACCGTTGATTATTTACCTAACAGTCTTGGAAGACTCAATGGGTTGTGTACTTGGCCAACAAGACGAAACCAAAAGGAAATAGTCTACTATCTACTATTTGAGCAAGAAATTCACCGACTGCGAGACTCGGTACACTATGCTTGAGAAAACTTATTGTGCTCTGGCTTGGGCAGCCAAACGTCTTCGCTAGTATATGATTCGTTACACTACTTGGTTAATCTCTGAAATGGATCCAATCAAGTACGTCTTTGAAAAGGCTGCTCTCACGGGAAGGATTGCCCGTTGGCAGATGTTGTTATCAGAATACGACATTGAGTATCATGCTCAAAAAGCCATCAAAGGAAGTATTTTAGCCGATCATTTGGCTCATCAACTGATTTAAGATCAACGATCAGTCAGATTTGACTTCCCAGACGAAGATGTCATGTATTTGAAAATGAAAGATTGAGATGAACCGCTACCCAGTGAAGGGCCGCTACCCATTGAAGGGTCGGAACCGGGTTCCCAATGGGGACTAATCTTTGACGGAGCTGTCAACCATTATGGAAACGGAATTGGGGCAATCATCATAACACCTTAGGGTACCCACATTCCTTTCACCACCCGACTGACATTCAAGTGTACCAACAACGAGGCCGAATACGAAGCTTGTATCATGGGTCTCGAAGAAGCGATCGACTTAAGGATCAAGAACTTGGATATGTATGGAGACTCAGCTCTGGTTATCAATCAAATCAAAGGAGATTGGAATACATACCAATCAGGACTGATTGCTTACAAAGACTACGCGAGGAGGTTGTTATTTTTCAACAGAACCGAGTTTCATCACATCCCTCGTGAAGAGAATCACATGGCTGATGCATTAGCCACTCTCTCTTCCCTGATTAGTGTAGGTCAATAGAACAACATACCTAAGATCGACATAATGCGCCTTGAAAGGCCCGCTTACATCTTCGCAATTGAAGCAATCATAGACGACGAACCTTGGTATCACGACATCAAATGCTTCCTTCAGAAACAAGAGTACCCACCTGGGGCATTAAGAAAAGACAGAAAGACCCTCAAAAGACTGGCAGGCAGTTTCTTCCTGATTGGTGATACACTCTATAAGAGAAATTTTGACATGGTCTTGCTCCGATGTGTAGACAGACCAGAAGCAAACATGCTGATAAAAGAAATTCACGAAGGCTCCTTTGGCACTCATGTCAACAGACACACAATGGCGAAAAAAAATTTGAGAGCAGGGTACTATTGTTTGACAATGGAATCCGATAGCTACAAGTACATGAGGAGATGTCACAAATGTCAGATATACTCAAACAAAATCCATGTACCACCAACACATCTCAAAGTTCTTTCTTCCCTATGGTCTTTTTCCATATGGGGAATCGACATAATTGGCATGATCGAACCCAAGGCTTCAAACGGACATCGGTTCATCCTGGTAGCCATTGATTACTTCACCAAATGGGTCGAAGCAGAATCATACACCAATGTAACCCAACAATTGGTGTTCCGATTTATCGAGAACAATGTTATCTGCCGTTATGGTATTCCAAGCCAGATCATTACTGATAATGGAACCAACTTGAACAACAAGATAATGAAAGAGTTGTGCGTTGAGTTCAAGATCGAACACCATAACTCATCTCCCTACCGACCTAAGATGAACGGAGCGGTAGAAGAGGCTAACAAGAATATCAAAAAAATCGTTCAAAAGATGGTTGTAACCTACAAAGACTAGCTTGAGATGCTACCCTTTTCTCTTCACGGTTATCGCACATCTGTCTGCACTTCAACAGGGGCGACCCCTTTCTCTCTAGTATATGGCATGGAGGCAGTGCTTCCCATAGAAGTAGAGATCCCATGAATCCGAGTATTGATGGAAGCCAAGCTAACAGAAGCTGAATGGTGTCAAAACCAACACGATGAGCTGAATCTGATCGAAGAAAAGTGAATAACGGCTCTATACCATGGTTTGTTGTATCAACAGAGAATGAAGAAAGCATTTGACAAAAAGGTCTGACCCCGTATTTTCAGGAAAGGAGACCTCGTGCTCAAAAAGATACAATCATTTCTCACTGATTCCCGGGGCAAATAGACTCCGAATTACGATGGCCCCTACGTAGTCAAGAAATACTTCGCCTAAACAAAAAAAAAACGTCTCGGTGGATTGAAAACCCGAAAGGCCAGTCCAGGCAAAAATTAGAGACATAAGCAAAAATTATCCCGATGGATTGGAAATCTCAAAGTACAATCCAGGCAAAAATTAGGGATTAATGGCAAGTAACTACGTCCGACGAGGTAAAATTCCATGCAGTAATGCCATCCATTAGGGAAACTCCAGTCAAGGTCATCTTCGACGGAAGCTCAGGATGTCCAGAATTCAAAGTTGGTAGAAGGATAACGGTCGTTATGTTTCGATATAGCCCTTTTCCCTTAAATTACCATTTTCTAACTTTGTAAATACTCTATGGAATCACGCGCTTGGCTGATTTCCATTCTATCAATAAATTTTGAGCCCTAGTGCTTTTGTTTGCAATTCTTATTTGTTTTAGCTTTACAGAATGATGTTTTTAATATGATCAACGATTCTTGAAATAAAACAAAAATGAATTTACTTGTCAAACTTTTTCTGCTTTTAAAATAAAGATGGCAATTCTTTTGACTGTTGAACATCGAAAGAACATCGATCGCTTCTCCGGAAGTAATTGAACCTCAAAGTGCAGAATCAAAGTACTCTTTCTAAACCAGTGCGCCTGGATGAAGGATCAGCTGTGTCATATGCGAATATTCCGTCTGACATCCCCGGCAGAGTTCTTACCTCCTAAGTCCGACCAACATTTTTCCCCACGGGGATTATCCCTCCTAAGCAAGGAAGAATTGCTATTTTGGACCAAATGGTACTTCTACGTCCCCAACAGTGGCCGAGTATCCAGTCGTGTTCATTCACTAGTCTAGATGTCGTGTCAGTTTTGTCAGCATAAACATACATACATCATGCATTATTGATTTGTATTCATATTCATATTGCATCACTATCACTCTGGTCGGTCTTGTCCCCTAGTGATAAAAGTCCTTTCATCAATCAAGTTGTCAGTTCTTTCTTCGTCAGGAAATGTTGCGTCTGAACAATCTCTTCCAGTTTATTTTTGGATTGGAGTTGGTCCCTTGGCCACTTTGATAACTTGAACCTCTGAAATGCAAGAAGACATTCGACAAACGTCACTCTTCTCCATTGAAGATGATATCTTCGCTTTCCCGGATTAAGGAAAATCCCCAGAGAAAACCTCACAACTAAAGACTCTCAGCAACACATTGATTTTTCTCCCCAAGAGAGTCAATGTTAATGAAGTCATCAGAACCTCAAAATTGGATTGCCTCATATGGCATTTCTTCAAGAAGATCTCGAGGAAAAGTATGATGTAGTATCCCCAAGCAGGAAACAGCCTCTCAAGAGACTCGTTTACCCCAGTAGAGTCAACAAATGGTGTCTCCAACAGAGAAGTTTGTACAACTCTACAACTCAGACGAATGGGTTCCCTAGCAAGTCTGACATTGAAACTTTTTCCCATCAAATGGCATCTCCCCAGTATACCCGGCGAGAAGTTTGATGAAAACCGTTGCGAATAGCATCCCTTGTCAAGGAAGAAACTAGACAAGAAGAAACTAAGACCATTTCCATGGCTGAAAACCAGGATCGAGGGGAAGTTTATATCAGAAACTTAGACCAGTTCCTTGGCTGAAGACCAGGATCGAGGGGAAGTTTATTGACAAAAGAAACTGAGATCAGTTCCGTGGCTGAAGACCCGGATTGAGGGGAAGTTTATTTTAGAAACTGGGACTAGTTCCGTGGCTGAAGACCCGGATCGAGGGGAAGTTTATTTCAGAAACTGAGACCAGTTCCTTGGCTGAAGACCAGGATCGAGGGGAAGTTTATTGACAAAAGAAACTAAGACCAGTTCCTTGGCTGAAGACCAGGATCGAGGGGAAGTTCTTACCTTTTCTAAGTATCATTGCTTAGCAAAAGAAGATGGATGAGCAAGCTGCCATTCATAACCACCATCAAAATTTCGGGTATTCCGATATTTAATCCTCTTGCACCCTGAATGCCCGAATACCTTCGCCATTCACACCTTCGGGTCCAAGAAGATTAAATAAGGGCATCTGTCATACCCCAAATTTTGACCACTAAGATTTACCATCATTGTGCAAATCATCATCACAATATGGGGTAACCTTCATGCCTCATCAATCTCCTCAAGGATTGTTGAGCATTCACTACAATCAAGAATTAGGGTTTCAAGCCCTCTCAGAGCACTTAGACAAAGGATCAATCAAGGAATGACATGATCTTCAACTTGTCTAACCTCTCAAACATCCATGGAGGACCAAGAGGTATCCCACATCAATAATTAAGCAAAAGGTTGTAATATACCAAGTGGATCAAGCCTCAAGATCGCCTGTGTCACCAAATTAGGGTTTTGGTCGCCTGAGGCTTCCAGATGAGAATTTTCTTCTAGGAATGAGCCAATGCCTCAATGTATGGTCCTATAAGCTCAAAAGGATCTCAAGAGCCCATCCACAATGGCAAAATTAGGGGTGTTCGCGGGCCGGTTTGGTCCGGTTTTGAGTGAATCCGATACCCAAACCGATAAAAAATATATGGATTGGTTTGGATTGGATTTTTTCATTTTTTCTATACAACCCAAACCGAACCAAACCGAGAAATAACGGGTTGGTTTGGGTTGGATTAATCGAATACATTAAAAAAAATATGCGAAAAATATTTTTTAAATTTTCTAATTTACATCAACTAATTTTCTATAATAATATAACTTTTTATTTATTTTCGTGTTTTCATATAGATTGTGAATGTCACAAATGATGTTTCATTTTTCTTCCTTCTTAAAGTTATTTTTTACAAGTTTCCTTTAAAATGATATATATTATATGAGTTAATATGGTAGGTTGAGGTTCGGGTAGACGGGCTCACGGGTAGAATTTTGAAAATCCGTTGCCCGAACCAATTAACATCGGGTTTCATTGGTTTGGTTCGGTTAATGTCCGAACTAAAAAAATACTCGACCCAAACACTATGGTTTGGTTTGGATTCAGGTTTGGTTCGGATTTGCCCAAACCAATGAACACCCCTAGACAAAATCACCTTGGAGGCCCATCTATCAAAAAATCAGGAATTAGGGTTTTGACCTAATTCAACCCTGAAGTTAACTTGTGAAGTGAGGCATGGCTTGAAGCTTCAAAATGAACTTCAAAGGCCTCAAATACATCATATTGACATATTTACAAGATTTGATTGACTCAAAGAGCTCAAATCATAAGCCACAAGAATTCAAAACCATCTGATCACAAATTAGGGTTTCTGATGGAAAAAGTCAACCCTATCCTTGACTGTTGACCTACCCTTGATCTCAAACCTTGGGTAGGGGTCCAAGACATTCCTAAATACCCTTGGAGGCCACCCAAGAAGTTTAATTGAGCCCAAGGATTGATTTCACAAAGGGATCACAAAGTCAAAAGTTCATCTGATGAAAAAGTCAACAGTACAAAAATCCAAGTTTGACTTTTTGGATTTTTGGTCAACCAAGGTTCCTTAACCCTAAAACAATATTAATATGTGATTTGAATCATCATTCATCAAGAAAAATCAAAGAAAATGAGTTAACTTGTTAAAGGGGTAACCATAAAAAACTTAAAATTTTTCTAAGTTATGGAACAAAGTGGCTAGGGTACCAACTTTGCAAGGCCATATCTCCCAAACCCTAAGGCCTTTTTCTCCCATTCAAAGCTCAGATTGAAGTTCATGTTACATACTTCAAATATGTCAACTAGACCTCATTCCAAATCATCATGGATTTTGAGTTATTGCTTGAGCAAAATCACAAAAAACATGAAAATGACATTTTTCCAACACTTAGTGAAATTTTCACTAAGTCAGAATCTGCCATACTTTTTCCAAAATGTAGAGGAATTTTTCATTGTAATTCAAGTTGATTCAAAACCAAAGTTGGACATCATGTTGAAATAGGATATGTCAGCTTTCCAAAATGTCCAAGAACTCCATCAAACTCCACCTGAGCTAGAGGTTATGACAGCTGCAACATGCTTTGCTGCAAACTGTTTTTGCAAGGCAGATTTGTGCCTTAGTGCTCGAATTGATCAATTTGGGCAAATTCAAACATTGTTATCCATCTGCACACCTCAAAGGGGAACAACCAAGGGACAAACACTGATCCATAAGCCTCCCAAGTCTTTGGAACTACATATAGGTGTGCCACCCCTAAAAAGCTAAAGATGCCTCAAGACTCCAATTTTGTTTTGAGACATTTAATGGATGTATAGAGCTGGCATGTATCAGTCCATGATCAACCAAATGAGTCAAGATAAGCTCATACAACAAAGAACCATAGGCCTGTGCTATAATCTCAAGACAATGGCTAGAGGAGACTTGAGATTCCATTTGATCCACATTGGCCAAAGGTCTGATCCAAGCTGCCAAACACTATTGATACCAAAACAAATTTGCTTTACTATAAATTGAGCTCATTTGTGCTCAAATTAAGTACACCAAAGGTCCTAAACATATGCCTTTATCAGAATCACAACTTTCACTCCAAAAATACCTTTTAATGCAAGTTACTATCGGGTTTTGAGTTAGAGTGTGTTTCCAACCAAACCAATCACACACACACACCTCGCAAACATCATATGTGAGATGATCAAACACTAAAACAACATCTGGAACACCAAATTCACAAAATCACCATCCATTTGCTCAAGCTTTTAGCAGAGTTGCAGTTAGGGTGCCACAACCGGTTCCAGCTCATTTCAAATCAATCCAAGCATTCAAACACATCCTTTGAGGTACAAGGAAGCTGTCTAAATCATTGGAACTCATCTGTAACACCTCCAAACTAGAATTCGATTCTCACTTGCAGAGGTAAAACTTGAACTCTCAAACTCAATGAATCATGCATCATAAACATGTTTTCTTGTTACCATTGTGTTTCTGGTTGTTTGTAGCTCATTTACCCTCAATCAATCGTTGTTTACAATTCGTGTATATGATTTCATTGAGTTCATGCCAATTTTAGGGTTCTTCAGGTTTTATCATGATATGTTATGATTCAATTAATTTCAATAAAATTGGGTATTGTCATTCTGTTCCTCATCTGAAAATGCACGATTTCCATATTTGGATCATGTGAAATGATTGAGAGATGAGGGAGATAGGAGCCTTCATGTATCTGAGCTTGAGGTTGAAGATGGCCATGGCGCCATGCTTCAGAAATCCAACTTGTTTTACTATATAATTTTCACTTGCCATATTATTCTTGAATTGGCATTGCGCCCCAGTGGTTGATCAACTGGTTTGTGTGTATTGGCGAGCGAGAGGTCTGGGGTTCGAATCCCCCTCGCCCCAGACCTCTTTTTTATCACTTGTTTCTTTTTTTACTATTTTTATTTTTCATATTATTTTTGTTAATAACTTTGAAAATTAATTTCTCATTCAATTTTAATCATTTTTTATCGGTTCATTTTCTGAAAAATCACAAAAATATTAAAGTATTTTATTCTACAAAAAAAATCGGATTTATATTATTTATTTAATATAGCTGATATTTTTGTGCATAAATTCATTTTTTTATTGTTTTTAAACATTTTAAAAATGAATTTTTATCTTGAAAATCAAAACCAAATGAGTTCTAAATCATCTTGTGATTAAAACCTCATTTTTCAAATCTTAACCAAAAATCACAAGTAGTTTATTTAAACTTATTTGGTATTTTTATCATTTTTTATTAATTTTCTTAAAAGGATTACTTTTAAAAAATGAAATTAGGGTATTCTTTGATTTTTTATCCTTATCAAACCTTTCAAAACATTTTGGGCCTCTAATAGAGTGTAAGACCCAACCCTCTTTTTGTAAAATAATCTGGGCCTCAGTCATTTGTATAAGTCCCAGTACGATTTTTAAAACAACGGTGTGATCGCTGTTAAACTTTGGGCCTCCCCTCGTATTGTACCCATCTTTCTTTTTCAAAACATCTTTGGGCCTCTTGAAAGAGTGTAATACCCAATTCTTTTGTAATTAAATATTTTGGGGCCTCATTCATTTGTATAAGTCCCAATACAATTTTCAAAACAACGGTGCGATCACTGTTAAACCTTGGGCCTCTCCTTGAGTATAAGCCCCAATAATCTTTTCAAAAAACAACTTCTCTTTTGATTCAGATTCAAATATACAGTTGTTATCAAAACATTCTTTAATTTCTTTGAATAACTAACAATACAGCATAGAAGCTTGCTCACCTGTAAGTTTTTATCAGCTTTTATTTAATTGCTTTCCTATATATATCTGTAATGTGGGAAGCTGCTCCTCTGTAAGTCCTTCCTTCATATCCTTTTAAATACTTGTCATATATCAACTATATATATATATACTAGTATATTTACTTAGAGTTTTCCCCGGCAACTAGGTCTAGACCTAGGTAAAGCCAGTTGGTCACTCTTTAATACAGTCAAAACTAGATCCCCATAGGATTTCCAGATACAGTCTTGCCTTCTCTTGGGCTTAAACAATATGGAACAAAGAGAAAGGCAGTATTCTCGGTGAACCTTTTCTCAGGCTGTCGCTATTAGAACTTGTCAAATAAATTCAGTTTCCCCAGAGAGGATTAATTCCCGGTGAAACCTCTCTTGAATTTCTTCAAACCCTAGAACTATTCATTAAAGAAAAGATTATTCCCGGTGAAACTTTTCTTGAACTCTTCTTAAGTTTGGGACCCACAGGCTTCCTAAAAGCATCCCCGCCTCCTCTTGGGATTTGTACAAGGACCCTCCGGCTTCTTAGAAGTTCTCATGCCTTCTCTTGGGCTTAATACAAGGACCTTGAAGACCTCTTAAAGGTATAAGACAGAACTTAGTCATCCTTTGCTAGAGTAGTCTTTCCAGTGTCAAATCTCATCCCTTAAAACACTTGTTTCCTCTTGGGAATCATACAAAAATAAACTCTTCCATATCAATAGACTTGGACAGTCTAAATCTCCTCTTGAGTCTCAAAGACATTCTCAAGTTCCCTACAAACCTAGGAGAAACCCCAGCCATTCTGGATCAATTTCCCGTAGAGTTAAAACCCATGGGTTCTAAAACCCAGTCTCTCTCCTAAAAATCCCATGCCAGGGTCAGTTTATCATCAGTATAATACTACCCCAAATCAAAACCTCAAGGTCTCTGATACCTCAACTCTTCTGTAATCCTCAGCAAGAGTTGATTCCCCGTTTGGACCTGCCTCAGGATCTCAATAATCCCTAGCAGAAGATAGCCTCCTCTTAGGCTTTGTATAATGATCTTTCCTTTCCTCAGCATAGTCAGCCTCCTCCTGGGCTTTGTACAATGATTCTCCCCAGCGGAGTTAACCTTTTCAGACTCTCTTGTTGAGTCAATCACCCTTTCAGACTCTCTTGTTGAGTCAATCACCTTTCAGTATTCTCTTGTTGAGTCAACCCTTTTAGCCTAAATCTTGGGCTTTGTACAAGACAGATAAAACCATTCTCTTGTTGAGACAATCTTCCAGCCTCCTCTTAGGCTTGATATAATGATTTCCCCTAGCAAAAGTCAGCCTCCTCTTAGGCTTTGTATAATGATTTCTCCAGCTTGTTCAGCCACAATCCTGGGCTTCGTACAGGACAGATAAAAGCACTCTCTTGTTGAGTTAAACCCTGTTAGCCTCAATCTTGGGCTTTGTATAAAACATAAATCTGCATAACCTTCTCTTAAGCTTGGGACAAATATCTTCCCCATCGGAGTCAATTCCTCTCAGCCTACTTTTAGGCTTTGAGAAATAAATTTCCTAAGCAGAGTCAAACTTATCTCCGCCTCAATCTTGGGCTATATACAAGACACCTATAATACCATCAACCGAGTCAGTAAAGTCTCATTTCAGCCTCAATCTTGAGCTTTGTACAAGATAGATAAAGATTTCTTTCCCACAGAGTCAGTTTCTTTTTAGCCTCAATCTTGGGCTTCGTACTAGACAGACAAAGTATTTCCCTGAAAAAGTCAAACTTTTAGCCTCCTCTTAGGCTTTGTATAATGATGTCCCCAAGAGAGCCAAATCTCTTTTAGCCTCCTCTTAGGCTTTGAATAAGGACTTCCCCAGTGGAGTCAATCAACCTCTTAGCTTCAACCTTGGGCTTTGATCAAGGTACACAAAAATCAACATCCCCTCAGAGGAAATCAAAATATCTCTGTAGGAAGTCATTTCTTTGTTTATCACTTTTCAAAACAGACATTCAAAACAAAACCTAATCCCAGATAACTGTTGTAAGTGGCACGCTTGTTGATTCAAATATCCAAGTTGTTGTCCATCTTTTATCCTGGTAAACCCTCTCTTTCATCTAATTGTTGTAAGCGGCAAGCCTCTAGATTATTTACATCCATGCCACTGTCCCTCTCTTAACATGAGAAATTCCTAAGGAAAAATGGCATTGCTCTACACTGAGTTAAAGTTTCCCCCTTTATGACAAATCCCTCATAAAGGAAATTATGGCATTGCTGGATTCTCATATCCCAGTTCAAGTAATTCTCCTTTATAAACAGTCACCCAACAGTTGTGATAAACAGATGAGATATCTCCCTTTAGAGATGACAAATTCTCTCTCAGTCAAACCTTTTAGCTTCAATCTTGGGCTTTGAACAAGACACAAATAAACCTTTTAGCTTCAATCTTGGGCTTTAAACAAGACACCAAAACATCATTTTTCTTCCCTTAGAATAGGAGGAACTACGATTGCTCTGATTTCCCTGTTTCATTTAAACGGGAATACATAGGCATAAGATTGTGAAATCTTAGCCAGCATACTAATCAAAAACTTAGGTCCAGTACCTTACCAAAAACATTGGAAAACCCGAACATCAACAAAAACTCACTCTCTCTCTCATATTTCCCAAGAAACTTTCCCAACCCATTAACGGATAAACACCATCAAGTACAAAGCAGAACCTAAAGCTAACAACCTGTGGATAACCACATATAGGATGGGTAATTGACAACTCCCCATTGTATAACCTGACCCCGAACCTCCCAATCTCTTTAAGCGTTTGTTCAGCTAAATATTCGCGTGCAAGGTTAGTTTGAGATAGCTTCCCTTTACCTTCCAGCTTCACGGGATAAATAAGAAATCAGAAAGTAGCACCCCCCCTCCTCTTCATTGAGGAGAAAACCCAAATTCCGCGATAAGGTGGTCGCGTCACCGACAAAAATCGCGCGCTACACACATCAGATTTGAAGCTGAGATAGTTGTCAATGTTGTGCCCTGGTCCTCCTTGATGGTAATGGCAAGTTTGATCCGCTATGAACCAAAAAGGAGGATTTTCTGGTACTGTAAGAGGAGACCTGGTTTGGATGTTCCCCTTGACCAGTAGTAGTGGAAATAGTTCTGCGTACAACATTGGTATAGGGTCAAACCCTGGTGGCCGTGTTGTACGATTGTTGTTGTACTATGGACGAGCCTGCTGAAGAGGCTGTTGTGTCCTTTGTTGATACTGATGTTGATTTGGTTGGCTCTAAGCAACCTGGGGTTGATACGTAGGAGCCGGCGCAGGGTTGATAGCAGGAGTTACTGCTGCTACTGGTTGATACCTTCGCCTTTTCTTTCTGAGAGAGATATTACCAATATCTTGCTCTTTTTTCTTTGGGAAAGAACTACCGTATCTTTTGGTACTGCTAGATGGTTCTGCACCTTTGACCAGACGTCCTTCTCGGACTACTTCCTCAAGGCGTACTCCCATGTTCACCATTTCAGTGAAGTCACTGGGCGCACTGGCGACCATTCGGTCGTAACAGAATGAGCTCAAGGTTTTCAAAAAGATCTTTGTCATCTCTTTTTCCTCAAGAGGGGACAAATCTGGGCGACAATTTCACGCCATCTCTGAGCATATTCCTTAAAAGTTTCCTTGTCCTTCTGCGACATTGCTCTGAGTTGATCTCTGTCTGGTGCCATGTCCAGGTTATACTTATACTGTTAAACAAAGGCAGCGCCGAGATCTCTGAATGTGACGATCTTGGTGCAGTTTAAACCCATGTACCATTTTAGTGCGGCACCGGTTAAACTGTCTTGGAAATAATGGATCAGTAGCTGTTGATTTTTAGTTTGAGTTGACATCTTTCGAGCGTACATCACCAAATGACTTTGAGGGCAAGAGTTGCCCTTGTATTTCTCAAAGTCAGGCACCTTGAATTTGTGTGGGATTTTCACATTAGGGACCAGACAAAGGTCTGCAGCATCCTTTTCGAATAAATCCTGACTGTGAATGGCATGCAGTTCCTTCTGCATCTCCAGGAATTGCTCCTGGAACTCATTCATCCTGTCGTACATGTCTTCGTTTCCACCAGAAATTACTTGTGGAATCTGTCCTTCCGGGACACTGTGTACCATTGGTTGTGGTATAGTCATTACGGCGGTGACTCTTGGTGCTTCCCTATCCCGAAGTTTGTAACCTTCAGGAGTTGCTGTCATGACTCTTGCATCTTTGCTTTCTCGAAGTTTGTAACCTTCAGGCCCAGCGGTTCCATGACCGGCAGAATGTATCCTTCAGGGACAAAGTTGATATGCATGCCCCAGAGACGATCTTTAGGCATGTTGTACCGAGGATCATACGTCTCCACTATGGGCGCAGATGTGATCTCTGAGATCACAGTCCTTTATTGTTGTCTCTGAGTTGTTGCCAGGGATTGCATGTCACTGTGAAGTTTTTTCAGATCTTTCTTTAGAGCGTCAATTTCTTCTCTCAGCTCTATGTTCTCTTCCTCGAGATCGTCCATTTTCTTTTGTTGATTGGCCCGAGTATTGTACGAATAAGACAGTTTAACTCTAGAATCGTGACACATACGTGAGATTCGAAGGTAAGAAGAATGTGTTATGTGAGAATGATGAATGATATGCAATGATATATATTATTTTTTTGTTTTTACTTTAATCAAAACGAAACTTCAACAAATAGATTGCAAATATCATACAGTGGGAAGACCCTGTTTTATTGAATTTGAAATATTGCAAAAAGGGAAATACAGTATTTTACAAAGTGTTGTAAAAGAAATGTCTGAACTTATGGATCCTGAGTCCTCTCTGAGGAGAACTCAGATATTGGTTCTGGTATTTTCCTTTTCTTTGACCGGGGCTCTTCAGCCGTTGTCGGGTTGTCAGTCATTTGCCAAGTGAAAGGAGAGAGCAAATTTTTCGGTCTTCTTGATTTTCTACAACATGTTGTTCTAGTATCTTAATCAGAGCATCCTTCTCTTTTAATAGTTGCTGAATTTTTGTACACTCTACATTGAGGATGCGGTATTTGTTCTTCCAAGAGTTCCTTTCCCGTTGAAATTTGTTGAGAGCGGCTGGGAGTTTTTTCGTATCAGACATAAAATAAAGGAGAGATTCCTTTAACGGAAGAACTTCTTGATGAGGGTAAGGCATCCTCAGCTTGAGAGCTCTAGTTTGTACCCAGTGGAGATAAGGTTCCACGGAGATACAGTCCGGTTTTCCTAGAGACTCTCTTCCTTTTCTATGAATATGTTTCCAAGCATGCACTATTTCTGTCTTTAGTGCCCTGTCATTTTCTCCTTCCTTGAAGAAAAGACCTTCCAGATGAACATTTCACGGGATATGCTTCATCGGGTATCCGAGTTGACGGCGAACTAAAATTGGATGATAGTTGATTCCTCCTTTAGTTCCTATGAGGGGTACATTAGGGAATTTTCCACATTTATCAATGATCCTTATCCCGTCATAAATCCTATTGTACCAATCTATGTTAGAGTTGGTAAGAGACATGATTCTCTGTGACCAATGTAGAGTACTCTTATGATCCCAAAAAGCAGCAGACTTGGGTAAATGGGAAGTGACCATTTGTAAAGTAGGGTTACACAGCATGTGATTATTCCTCCGCTGTACAAATTCCTTAAGTGTACAGAATGATAAGCATCTGCGAGCAAGGTCGGTACAGGGTTTCCAATCAAAAATAACTTAATGGCATTGGTATCGACGAAGTTATCGATGTTGGGAAAGAGGAACAACCCGTAAGTGAGCAGAACAAAGATATCTTCGAAAGTAGTAACGTTTCCTATACTGGCAAAGTATAGGGCTTTCTCTACCAAAAACTTGGCCGGTAAACCTTGGATTCCTTCCTTAGAGGTCATGTGAGTCCTGACTTCTGACTCGTCCAAATAGATTGCTCTTGCAATGGTTTGATCTTTTGGAATTTCTTCCAGTCCAGAAAAGGGAGCTTGGTCAGTGATGGGTAAATCAGTCAGGTGAGAGTATTCTTCTAGCGTCGGTGCTAGTTGATAATCCGGGAATGTGAAACAATGATAAACTGGATCGTAGAACTGAATTAGTGTAGACAGGATTCCTTCAACTACATGGACCCTTAACAGAGACAGCAGCCCTCCGTACTTAGCTCTGAAAGCATCAGGGTTGGTGATCATCCTTGCCAACCCCCTTAAATCCTTTAGTTTTGGAGCCTTGAAGGTGTACTTGTGCATCTTCCTTTTACCGAAATCCATAACGCAATCTTTCTCTCCGATATTTGCAATCATTGTTTTAGTTTAATTTGAAAAAAGAGAGAAGAGAAAAGAAGATTTTTCTTTGTTTAAGAGTTTTTTAAATGAATGCATGAATGCAGCACACAAAAACATTGGAAAAACATGGGTTCAAGGGTTCAACGTCACGAGCATGGAGTCATGGCTCTACCCATCCCCAAAGGTTGTATTCTGGTGAATTTTTGTACCTGTAGAATGGGTTAAAAGTTCCCAAAATCATTGACCCCCCTATGGATAACAACAGCAAGCTGGTTCACCCGAGCGAGCTGTAGCATCCTAGGGTAATCTCAATTGAGTGTAGTATCACGTGTCAACTATTTACGATAGCTACCGTACTACCAAATAGCCACATGGTTAATGTCTACTAAATCCTCAGTTTCACGGATACCACATTGGGACAATCTGCCTTCACAACGGAGTCGTTAAGCATTGAATCCGCAAAGGGTATCTCCACTGATTTGATGGTCTACCGGGATAGCTTATTCGGGAATCACTCCCTGTAAGACCACCCGTCTATGCCATCACCTATCTTAGGGTTCTCTCGTACTTTCCACATGCGACATCACTCACATTCCCATTGACAGAAAAATAAACACGGATATCAAGTAGGAAAAGCGATATATATATATATATATATATATATATATATATATAGTATAATTCCCAAAACTAACATCCTAGGCCTCTTAGGAATTCTAGTCTTAATCCTGAACAGACAAAATGATCTCCCCAGCAGAGTCGCCATTTTACTGTAGCGTGCGATTTTTTGTCGGTGACGCGGCCACCTTATCGCGAATTGGGTTTCTCCTCACCGCAGTGGTAGGAGTGGGGTGCTACTTTCTGATTTCTTATTTATCCCGTGAAGCTGGAAGGGAAAGGGAAGCTATCTAAAACTAACCTTGCACGCGAATGTATAACTGAACAAATGCTTAAGAGAGATTTGTGGAGTTCGGGGTCAGGTTATACAATGGGGAGTTGTCAGTTACCCATCCTATATGTGGTTATCCACAGGTTGTTAGCAATAGGTTCTGCTTTGTACTTGATGATGTTTATCTGTAAATGGGAAAGTTTGGGAAGGTTGAGAGAGAGAGAGAGAGAGAGAGAGAGTTTGAGTTTTTGATGATTTTGGTGAGGTACTGGACCTCGGATTTGATTGGTGTGAAGGTACTGGACCTAGAGTTTTTGATTGGTATGCTCGCTAAGATTTCGCAATCTTATGCCTATGTATTCCCGTTTAAAGAAACATGGAAATCAGAGCAATCGTAGTTCCTCCTATTCTATGGGAGGAAAAAGATGTTTTGGTGTCTTGTTCAAAGCCCAAGATTGAAGCTAAAAGGTTTATTTATGTCTTTTTCAAAGCCCAAGATTGAAGCTAAAAGGTTTGACTTAGAGAGAATTTGTCATCTCTAAAGGGAGACATCTTGTCTGTTTATCACAACTGTTGGGTGACTGTTTTATAAAGGAAAACTACTTTAACTGGGATATGAGAATCCAACAATGCCATAATTTCTTTCATGAGGGATTTTTCCTGAAGGAGAAAAATTTTACTCAGTGTTGAGCAATGCCATTTTTCCTTAGGTGTTTTTAATGCTAAAAGAGGGACAGTGGCGTGGATGTAAATAATCCAGAGGCTTGCCGCTTACAACAATTATATGAAAGACGAAGTTTACTAGGATAAGAGATGGACGACAGCTTGGATATTTGAATCAACAAGTGTGCCACTTACAGCAGATATCTGGGATAGGTCATTTTGATTTGTTTATTTTGATGTGTGATATACAGAGAACTGTCTTCCTACAGAGAGTTTTAGATTTCCTCTACGGGGATGTTGATTTTTGTGTGTCTTGATCAAAGCCCAAGGTTGAAGCTAAGAGATTGATTGATTCCACTGGGGAAGTCCTTATACAAATCCTAAGAGGAGGCTGGAAATAGCTGACTCAACAAGAGAGTATTTATCTGTCTTGTACAAAGCCCAAGATTGAGGCTAGAAAGAGACTGACTCTTTGGGGGATATCATTATACAAAGCCTAAGAGGAGGCTAAAAGTTGACTTTTCCGTGGAAATATTTTGTCTGTCTTGTACAAAGCCCAAGATTGAGGCTAAAAGGGGAAACTGACTCTACGGGTGGGAGGTTTTATCTGTCTTGTACAAAGCCCAAGATTGTGGCTAAAAGAAGATTGACTCTGTTAGAGAGATTTATACGGTGTCTTGTACAAAGTCCAAGATTGAGGCTAAAATGAGACTGACTCAACAAGAGAATGTTTTATTTGGTGTCTTGTACAAATCCCAAGTTTGAGGCCGAAAAAGAAACTGACTCTGTGGGAAAGAAATCTTTATCTGTCTTATACAAAGCCCAAGATTAAGGCTAGAAAGGTAGTTGACTGACTCAGCTGAGGATTTTTTTAGGTGTCTTATACAAAGCCCAAGATTGAGGCTGACCTTACTGAGAAAATCATTATACAAAGCCTAAGAGGAGGCTGAAAAGAAGGTTGATTCAGCTTAGGGGTATTATTTCTCAAAGCCTAAAAGAAGGCTGGGAGGAATTGACTCCCCTAGAAAGATATTTATCCAGAGCTTTAAGAGAGGGTTATGAAGATTTTGACTTCGTTGGAGAAAGATTATATATGTCTTGTACAAAGCCCACGATTGAGGCTAAAAGAATGGCCGACTCAACAAGAGAGTGCTTTTGTACCATTTGACTCAACAAGAGAGTATGGAAGGTGATTGACTCAACAAGAGAGTACTTTGAAAGGTGATTGACTCAACAAGAGCGTCCTTTTGAAGCTAACCCAGCTGGGGAAAATATTTATACAAAGCCTAAGAGGAGGCTGGGTTTTGCTGAGTATTATTGAGATCCAGAGGTAGGTCCAAATCGGGGGATCAACTCTTACTGAGGATTTACAGAAGAGTTGAGGTATCAGAGGCCTTGAGGTTCTGATTTGGGATAGTGTTATACTGATGATAAGTGGACCCTGGTTGGGGGAATTTAGGATGAAAGACTGATTTTTAGATCCTGTGAGGATTTTAACTCTACTGGAGATTGGTTAAATGACCAGGTTTTTCCTGTGTTTGTAGGGAACTTGAGAATATCTTTGAGATCCAAGAGGGGATTAGACTGTCCAAGTCTACTAGTATGGAAGAGTTTATCTTTGTATGATGCCCAAGAGGAGTCTGGTGCTTTAAGGGATGAGAATCAACCCTAAATTGGTCTGAGGTTTTGACTCTGGAAAGACTGCTCTAACAAAGGATGACTAAGTTCTGTCATATACCTTTAAGAGGTCTTCAGGGTCCTTGTATTAAGCCCAAGAGAAGGCATGAGAACTTCTAAGAAGCCGGAGGGTCCTTGTACAAAGCCCAAGAGGAGGCTGGGATGCTTTTAAGAAGCATGTGGGTCCAAACTTAAGAAAAGTTCAAGAAAATTTCACTGGGAATAATCTTTTCTTTAGTGAACAGTTCTAGGGTTTGAAGAAATTCAAGAGAGGTTTCACCGGGAATTAATCCTCTCTGGGGGAATGAACTTCTTTGACAATTTCTAATATTGACAGTCTGAGAAAAGTTTCACCGGGAATAATGCCTTTCTCTTTGTTCCATATTGTTTAAGCCCAAGAGAAGGAAAGACTGTATCTGAAATTCCTATGGGGAACTAGTTTTTACTGTATTGAAAGAATGACCAACTGGCTTTACCTAGTTCTAGACCTAGTTGCCGGGGAAAACTCTAAGCAGATATACAAGTATATATACAGTTGATATATGACAAGTATTTAAAAGGATATGAAAGAAGGAATTACAGGTGAGCAAGCTTCCAGCGATACAGTTATATATATATATGACATGTATTTAAAAGAATGAAAGAAGGACTTACACGTAAGCAAGCTTCCAGCAATATATATATATATATATATATATATATATATATATATATATATATGTAAGCATGTAAAGTAAGCTGATAAAAACTTACAGGCGATCAAGCTTCCATTGTAACAGCTGTATCGTTAGTTGTTCAAGAAATTAAAGAAATTTTTTATAACAACTATGAATTTGAACCTAAATCAAAAAGGAAGGTTGTTTTTGAAAAGATTGTTTGGGCTTATACTCAAGGAGAGGCCCAGATAAAAAAATAGTGATCGTACCGTTGATCTGAAGATTGTATCGGGACTTATACAATGGCTGAGGCCCAAATTAGGTTTTATTTACAAAGGGATGGGTCTTACAACTCAAAGAGAATCCCAAAGGTTTATTTTTTTACAAGGGATGGGGATTACAACTCAAGGAGAGGCCCATGGAAAGACAGTGATCGCATCGTCGTTTTGAAAACTGTAGTGGGACTTATACAATGACTGAGGCCCAAATTATTTATGTACAAAGGGGGTTGGGTCTTACACTCTATTAGAGGACCAAAGAATGTTAAAAGAAAAGAGAATGGGACTTACAACATGAGGTGAGGCCCAGATGGAAATGTTTTGAAAAGCGACGATCGCGCCGAGATTTTAAAAACACAATGGGGCTTATACAATGACTGAGGCCCAAAATGGTTTAGTATTTACAAGGATTGGGTCTTACACTCTATTATAGGCCCAAAGAATGTTTTGAAAAAGGTTGGTGAAGGTGAAAATAATCAAAACCCTAATTTGATTTTAAAATGCATTTTAATTGAATAAAAATTCAATTAAAATGATCAAAATTATTAAACATGTGTGGAAAACAAGTTGTGGTCTTGGATTAATGTTTGAAAAATCATGTTTTATTCATAGAATAATTTGAAAATTATTTGAATTTGCAAAAATCAAGAAAGAAATATTTTAAGTGTTAAAACAACAAATAAAACATAATTCTTTACAAAAATACTAAATATATGAATTAAATAATATTTTTGTGAAATTTTCACGGAATAAAATATTTTAATATTTTTGTGAATTTTCAAAAAAAGAATCAATAAAAAATAATTAAAATTGAGAGAGAAATTAATTTTTGAATTAATTAACAAAAACCATAAAAATATTAAAAATAGCAAAATGTGGAAGGGTAGCAAAAAAGGTCTGGGTGGGGTTTGAACCCACGACCTCATAGCCAAACACACATGCGCGCTACCACTGGGGTGGTGATACATCCGTGTATAAAAACCACCCCATCAATACATAAGGGTGGCTTGGTTTCTAGGCCTGGTCAAGGCAAGAAACCAAGTCATGGTGGATTTGCATGAAGGCTGTAACTTGCTCATTTCTCCATGGATTGGGACAAAATTTAGGTGCATCTGACCTAGAATTTCATGAGGAATCCAATGGTGCCTTTAGATTTTTCAGAAAATGTCTCTATCTAAAAATCCGATAGTGGTTTCAAAAAATGCCAAGATTTGCATTTTCTATGCTAACACATCATGTACACACTAATAGCATGGTAAATTGGTTCAAACACAACATATATGATATGTATGAGATGTTTATAATTAGTGGACTTCAAATCAATGCATAATTCAAAGAGTTCAAGTTGTCATGCACTTACCTCTTGGAGTTTCTTGTGCTAACTGTCAAGATCCTTGTGCCAGAAGTAATCCAATGCTTTGGACACTCTTGATTGATCCCTTAGAAGCTTTTAGGATGATCAAAACCAGCTGGAATCCTCAGGAACAAGTTTTAGCTCTTTCTTGCAAAAAGGGCAAAAGTGACCAATATGGCAACTCTCTCAAATGGTGTTCCAGATGAGGGGAACCAATTGGGACAGTTTAAGGATGACATTTGGAGTGTGTTTGAGGCTTGTTTGGGTTTTGGAAGTGATTGAATCAAGACATGGCTTGGAAAATGCAGAAAAGTCCAATTTTGAGGTTTTGGAGGTTAATTTTCTGATTTTGGTGTTTCAGATCACAAGTGAGTGTTTGAACAGCTTAGATATGACATATTGGATGTGTTTGGATCATGAGCTGTGGTGGAATTGCTCTCTAACTCAAAAACTCAGAGATGACTTGCAAAAGAAGGCATTTTGACCTAAAGAGAGAGATTTTGAGGAAAGCATCAGTTGTAGTGCTTTGGTGTACTCAAACTGATCATAATTGAGCTCTATTTATAGTGTGTCAAGTTTGTTTTGCAAGCAATAGTGAATGGGAGCTGGTACAGGCCTTTGGCCAATGTTGATCCAAGGGAATCTTAAGTCTCCTCTAGCCATTGACTTGAGGTTAGGGCACAGGCCTATGGTTCTTTGATTCAGTGTTGATTCTTGACTCATTCAGTTAGGAATGTGTCAGTCCATGCCACCTTGATGCATCCCTTAAATGCTTGGAATCAATATTGGAGTCTTTTGCACTTTTTAGCCTTTTTAGGTTTGTTATAGCTATGTGTAGATTCTTGGACTTGGGAGGCTTGGGGATCAGATCATTCCCTTTTGATTTTATCCTTTGATGTGTCCAAATGGATGACAAGGCTTGGAGTTGTCCAAATTTTCCAAATCGATCAAAATGCCAAAATCTGCCTTGTACAAAACAATTGGAAATGGTGATTTTGAGAGGATCATATCTCCCTGCTCAGGTTGAGTTATGGGAGGCTCTTGTGCTTTTTAAAAAGCCCTAATATGATACAAAACATGTGTGATCATAGTTTTTTTTGAAACTATTTGGATCCCATTGAAAAATCCTCATGAACATTGATGTTCAAGGCTGGTAACTTAGGCAGATTTTCACTAAGTGTTGGAAAAAGTGTCATTTTCATGTTTTTGTGATTTTGATCAATCCATAACTCAAAATCCATAAAGAATTGGATTTTCTTGTAGTTGAATCTTTTGTAGAATGTAGGAAGACCTACAAATCAGGCTTGGGATCACCCAAAATGGCTGCTTGGATCTCAAGTTATGATCCTTGGAAGTTGGCACCAAAATCACTTTGGCTTCTTATGGTTGCCCCTTTTGCGAGAAACCTCACTTTTCTTGATTTTTCTTAATGAATGATGATCAATACCATACATTAACATTATTTTTGACTTAGGGGAACCATATTTGTGAAAAATTCCAAAAAGTCAAACTTGATTTTGTGCACGGTTGACTTTTTATCGGATGAAATCCCAACTGTGTGATCCTTTGTGAAATCAAGTCCTTGACCTAAATCAAACCTAATGGATGGATTCCATAGGTGTTATAGGGTGTATTGAATCATGTCCCAAGGTTTGGGAGCATGTCTTGGTCAAAAGTCAAAGATACAGCTGACTTTTTCCTCAAAACCCTAATTATGGTCCAAATGAAATTGAAACTTGTGAATCAAGCTTTTTGGATAAATCCATTGTTGTAAATGGATCAACGTGGTGTATTTGAGGCCCTCAAATCATGTCTTGAGGTCTTGGCTCAGGTTTTGTCCCAAAAGTCAACTTAGGGGTGAATTAGGTCAAGAAACCCTAATTCCTGATTTTTGATGAATGCATCCCCTGAGGCTAAATTGACTTGATGATTATGTCCATGAGGTCCCTTGGGGTATCTTGGGTTGTGTTTTGAAGCATTGGCTCATGCCCAGAGGAGAAATTCCATCTGGAGGCCTTGGTCGATCAAAACCCTAATTTGGTGACACTGGCGATCTTGAGGCTTGATCCACTTGAAATGTTGCAACCTTGTGCTTGATTCTTGATGTGGGAGTCCTATTGATCCTTTATAGGTATTTGAGAGTTTATAAAAGTTGAAGATCATGTCATTCCTTGATTTATCCTTTGTCTAAGGCTCTGAGAGGGCTTGAAACCCTAAGTCTTGGTTGTGGTGAATGCTCAACCATCTTTGAGGAGATTGATGAGGCATGATGGTTCATCCATATTGTGGTAATGATTTGCACAATGATGGGAAATCTTGGTGGTCAAAATTTGGGGTATGACACTTAAGCAATGGATATTGTGGATGGTAATCGAGGTAACCATTTGTGCATATAAAATATTCTGTTGTTGTTGTGTGTTTGCAGGGTAGCAAGATTGTTTCTTCCCAGTAGAGTTTCTCTCCCCAACAGTGAAATTTCATCATCCTCAGCAGAGCTTACTCTTCCCAGCAAGAGTGCGCAGGATTGTTTTCCCATGTCAGATTGGTTTATTATTCCCCAGGAAGTATTCAGAGGTTGATTGCCCCAGGTAGGACAATATTACATCTCCAGCAGGAACTTGTTGGATATCTTTCTCGGGATAGGATTTTATTTTCCCCACAGGGTCTTTATATCTGCTGTTCTCATCAGATCAGGGAGTATAGTCTCGTCTACAACGGTATGTTTTATCCACGGCGGGGTAAAGTCATTTCTCCAGCAGCAGGTTAAATTAAATGATATCCCCCGGCAAGTTTGGTATTATTGACTTCTCTCCCCAAGCAGAGTTTGGTGCTAATCTTCACGACGATTTGGTCAACGGTGGTTGACATCCCCAGTAGGTTCTAAGTCCAATTGTTATTGGCACTTTTTAGTATCAGCTTTTGGGTTCTATCTTTAATAAGGGTTATTTGTAATCCCCATCATAGGGGAAGTTCTCTTTGGGTTTCATCTTCAGCAGAGGTTGTTAATCAGGAAAGTCGTTCGGTGCGATTTTCCTCGGCAGAGTTTGTGACCTCGGAGACAATTTAGGTTGTCTTCCCCGGTGGAGTTTCCTTCGTTTTCAGCGTTTATGTCGCTGAGGTGTCTCTTTTGCATAGCATAAGTTTGCACTGCATCCTCCAAAAGCGTAGTATTCCCATTTCGTATGGAGCATTACGCCATAGAAAAATTCAAACATATGCATTCGAAGCATAAGTCAGGTTTGAGTTCACCTTTGCCAGGAGTTTCCCCTGCAGAAAGCACAGTAACTCAGGAGATATCGTTCAACTTCATTCCTCAAGCAATGGCCTTGGTCATCCAGAGAGACTATCCGGTATCCCCCTGCAGAGTTGTCTGTCGGGATCGGTAGTCTGTGGTTTCTTTTCTTCTCACCCCTTCGTTTAGGTGGTCATTCAAATCATCCCCTCAGAGTAGGGTGGTGTTCAGGCATTAGAGGTGTTAATCCCGTTTTAGTCTGCAACAGCCAACACTCGTCTGTGTTTGCTCTTATTTCCTCAATACTCGTCCGTATTGATTTTGGACACTCGTATGTGTTCTTTCAACACCCGTCCGTGTTCGATTTCCTTTACTTCAATACTCGTCCGTATTGACTTTCAACACCCGTCCGTATTCGATTTCCTTTGCTTCAATACTCGTCCGTATTGATTTTGGACACTCGTTTGTGTTCTTTCGACACTCGTCCGTGTTCGATCTCCTTTACTTCAATACTCGTCCGTATTGACTTTCGACACTCGTCTGTGTTCATTTTGGCTATTTTTCGATACTCGTCTGTATTGATGTTTCGACACTCGTCTGTGTTTATCCCCAGCGTAGTCGACACTCGTCCGTGGTCTCCTTATGGTTTTTCGATACCCGTTTGTATTAGTCCCAGTTACCTGCCTATTTTTTGCTCCTTTTTTCAATACATATCCCTATTGATTTTCGACACTCGTCAGTGTTCTTTCGACACTCGTCCGTGTTTTGATTTTATACCTCTTGTTACTAGAGCCTCGATGGAGTCGTCCCTCCCTTTGCGTGGTTATTTTGGTATTCAACCTCCGTGTATCCAGATTGTTTGAAAGATGTTGCTTTCATGCCTTCAGGTCCAAGAAGATTGAATAGGGGCAGCTGTAACACCTTAAAATTTGTCCTCCTCTTTCTAACACTAACTGGCTTATGTTTCATTTCATTTTTCATTATCATTTGTGTATATCATTGGTTCTAAGCATGGGATCAAGGTATCTTGGTTAGCTCAAGAGGAGAGTGTGTTTCTTAGAGGATCAAGCAAGAGATCATGTGTGCATAGAGGAATATTGTTCAAGATACCAAGGGAATAGATACTCTTAATATCACCATCACTCAAGCTACAATGGTTTCTTAGGCCTTAAGGCATCCTAATATGTCCATCGCTTCCTCAGATGATTGAAATTGGCAAGAGGTTTGAAGTGGATCACCTCCTCATATTTGTTGATCATCAAGCTAGGATTGTGAACATCTGGTAGTGTGGCACCTCTGTGGGCAAGGATTTGGAAGCTTTTTCATCACTTTGTCTCACACGTCATCTTTGTTTAAAGAATTCCACATCATGATCAGAGGAATTAGGGTTTTGAAGATGTGCACTCATCTCCTAGACTGTGAGGACTAAAATTAAGGTTTGTGATAAAATCAGTTTATTTATGATTCTTTGAGCAAGACTTGATTCCATGGCCTCCAATATGTTCTCAAGTGTCTAGGGATGGAAGATTGACCACCAATTTGAAGTAGCTGGCTATCAATTGATCAGATGATTGAGAATTAGTAGAATTGGGGACAAAGTCAACTGTGTAGGGAAAAAGTCAACTCCTGACTTTTTGAGGTCAATTTTTTGTTTGACATGTTAAATTTGACCAATGTGTGGAATTTGATCAAGGAATGTCAAAGGAACCATCAGAAATCAAGAATTGGGGAAAGTTGTCAAAATTGGAAAATAGGGTTTTTAGAAACTTACTATTTTTGGAAATTTCTCATGTTGATCACCTACTTTCAAGGCCAATTTCCTCCATGATCCAAGCTCCATCTTAAAATCATGTTCACATGAAAGTTGTAGATTATGATTCAATCTTTCCAACCATGTAAAGAATGTCCCGTTTGGACTATTCTTGAGCAAGTTATGGTTTCTTAAAGTTCAAGGTTTCAAGTTGTGATTATGGTTAAAACTTAAAAAAATTTCTAAGTGTTTTGGCAGATTTGTGGACACATTTTCATGGCATGTTTTCTCATTGATTCAAGCATTGTTTCAACATGGTTCTCACAAG
This sequence comes from Lathyrus tuberosus, assembly GCA_022829125.1. Taxonomy (NCBI): domain Eukaryota; kingdom Viridiplantae; phylum Streptophyta; class Magnoliopsida; order Fabales; family Fabaceae; genus Lathyrus; species Lathyrus tuberosus. The sequence goes on from JALAZF010000084.1 coordinate 415,818, forward strand.
AAACTTGTTCCTTGATCTTCCTAGTTTCTTTTGAGCACAAGAAGACATGGTTTAGCGTTGAATCCATCAAGTTAGGATCAATGGAAGTGGTAGGCATGGTCTTGATTTTGATACATCATTTTGTGACATATTGTGAATATTTTCTTGCAGCAACTTGTACCTTCCTTTCCCCACGTATATCTCATCTCATTCCTTGCCAAAACGTTTCTCAAAATGACCAAACCAACACACATGCCATGCACCAATTTCAAACTCTTTTTTCCAAGTTTGGAAAACAAGGAATAAGTCACAATTCTGACCTCGCCTCTCCTCTCACGTTCCATCCCACTTCATGCTTCCCTCATGATCTTTTTCACTCAAACACTACTCAACCAAACCTAAAACCAAGCCTGAACCCGTGGTAAAGCATGTGGGATGTGGTTTTCACTTTGTTTCATTTCCAAGCCTAAGCAACAACTTCCAAACCTCCAGCTTTGTTTCCACACCTTTTACCAACCCTAGACACTCCATATAAAAGCTCTTTTCATTTCAAATTGGTAGAGGACCTCATTTCAGATCTGAATTCTCAAGTTTCTCTCAAAAAATTTCATCTTCGTTTCTTCCAATTTCTGAGATATTTTGATTATTTCTTGGTTGAATCATCATCTACCAAGTTTTCTCTTGCTTCTGTATGCAAAAATCACCATCTGAATTCACTATTTGAAGCTCTGCAAGTTCAACTTTCTTCACTATCGGGTTGGAGTCGTGTGAAGCTTTTCAACAGTTTTCTGAGCAAATCAAGCTTTGATCCTTATCCTCCAAGTGATTTCCAAGCTTTCCACATTATTTTCCAAAGCAAGATCTCGTTGAGAAGAAGCAACAGACTTCTTCCGTTAGGTAAACTTTCAGATCTATTTCCACTTGTGCTAGGCTTGATTTAGGTTCATTCTGAGTGCATCTGAAGTCCTGCATGTGGTAGGCAATGTTTGCATATGCTCTTGTCTTGTTTTGGTGAATTTTAGTTTGCGTGTTCCAATTTTCATGCCTTCGATTCTTTATGATAATGCGTTTATCTGTGAGAAATAGTGGTAGATTTGTGATCTACGTGAAATTCTGGTTGAGATGGTGGTGTTTTGGTGTATTTCTGGGTGGTTGGGAAGAGTTCCGATGGTGGCTGGCAGGAGGAGACGACCGGAGCTAGGGCTCCGGCATCTCCAAGGTTGAAGATGATGATGTGGCAGTTCGCGCCATGTTTTAAATTTGAATGGTATGAGATGTTCTGATCTGGACCGTTGATGTTGCCGATTCATTGCCATGTCAATTAATGAGCTCCATGTATGCATGCTAACTGGTTTGTTTTGTGGTCTAGGCTGATGCATTCTTGCTTTCTACACCCCCTGGTCTTGAGGCCTAATGCGTGACAACCTGATTCCTTTGTATTTGGTTTTTACTTTGGCACCCCCCCTTTTTGCTTGTTTTCTTTTTTATTTTCTTTTTATTTCATCTTCATTTTAATTGTTAAAAATATTTTAAAAATCGACAAAAATATTTCTATGATTATTTGACATGTTGAGATAATTTTCATGATTTTTATTTTATTTTTCCATTTATTTTCATATTTTATTTTGATTTTATTTGTGAAGTGGTTTTCCATTGTGGCCATTAGCTAGGGTTGGTGTTTTGGATAACTTTGACATGCCTTCTTGAGCTGATTTTTTTACCATGTCTTGATGCTTGATTGAGGAATGTTTGAGTGTCATATTTATGTCTTGATGATCAATTTTTGATTGTATTCCATGTGGTTTTTGATAATCCTTGATTGTTGCTCGATTAGCTTGCTATGTGTGATATTTTGATCCATTTGGTGATGAAATTTTGTGATTCTTGTTTAGATATTTTGCAAACTCCTTATTGAGGGATATAAAATGAGTTTGAGAATTTATTTGGATTTTTACAAGGCATGTTTATATTTTTGGTTGATGCTTACATGTGGCTTGAACATTGATTGAAATGCTTTTGATACTTGACCTAGTTTGGATCTTTTTTATCACTTGTGCTTAAGTGAAGCATGAAATGATTGTTTGATATGATCATGTACTGTCTTGGCTTGTTTGTGGCTTTGGAATAATTTTCATTTAATCATTTTCCTATTTTTGGTTGATTTTCCAAGTTGACTATGTTTTGGCCTTACTCCTTGGATGTTGTGAACTAGTTTCTTTGTGATGCCTTCTCATATGATCTAATGAGTGCTTGGGGATTCTTGTTTGCTTTGAATAACATGTGTAAGGTTCTGATCCTCTTGATATGGTGTTCATCGTGTGACTCTTTCTCACTTCTTGCCTCACATGATCTTTTGTTGCTTGTATGAATGACTTAAGTGAATGTTTGCCTAGTTTTGTTGCATGTCTTGAAGTGGATCCTTGATGTTTATTCTTGCCATTCATGAGTTGATGTTTGGATTTATATACATGACTTTATTGCTGCCCCGTCTTATTTCTCATATCATTTTACCTCACTTCACTTTGTTTGATGATTGATAATACTTCTTGTTTGGTTTTAAGTCATTGGTGTGTTCATTAGTGCTTTGCTTTGCCTAATTGTTTTAACTTCCATTCTTGAAGTTTAATTTGAAGTGTATGCATGTGGTGTTGGTGCTGGCCTTGAATTATTAGAGATGATGTTTTCCTTTCTCATTACTTGTGTTCATCTCATCTCTTGAGTTGCTTAATGTTGCATCTTCTCCTTCATCTCTTACTTCTTTCTCCTCCCCTAAATCTTGAGACTTGTTTAAGTCTTAGATTTGTTTTTGTTTTGTGATTGGTTGGAGTAATGTTTACTTGTGTTTCTTCACGTGATCCCTTAGGATTCCTAGCTCAACTTAATTTCCAATTAAGTTTGAAGTAGGAGAGACATTAGGCTTTCAATCCATGTATGCTAACATTAGGTAGAATTCCCCTTCTTACCTCAACTATAGGGCCACCATTGCATGATAACTTCTAGGATGGAGCTCCCTTAATGTTTTTTATTTCAACTTTGAGTCTTCTCTTCTCATCTAAAAAATAAGTCCAAAACACTTAATAAATACAACGAGCATTGTGCGCCTCGAGCCTTAAGTACATGGGAAATGAAGAATGAGGGGTCTCCCTTCACTTTTCTAGAGTGTTTAGCATGCGTCCCATTGGGGGCGACCATGCGACTCATTTTCTCCTATGTCATAGACTTTAGTGCAATGCGAGTTTCAAACTAACTTCAATCCACTTCTGTCTAAAAAACACAAACCAAGTTCAAATCATTTTTATCCTTCGGGATTGTTGGGTTTCAAATCATTTTCAGAAAAGAGTTCGTCGCTCATAAAAAACATTCATCGACTCGTATGTCAAACTATGACTGCTCTGACTTTCTCTCTCTCATCCGATTGAGGATACATAGGCACAAGACGGCGATGTCTTGGCGAGCAACCTTCCCCCCATTAGTGCGTAGTCCGTCGAACTACGTCGACTCTGATTCTTCGTTCGTCCATGAAGATACGTAGGCATAGGATTGCGATAATCCTTGCGAGTCTGTTTTCGTTTTTCCCTTTCTCGTTTCCGTTTAGCAGTAGGCTTTAGATAACTCCCCCTTTGATTAGAGAACAAGCATGGATCCCATCGAGTACGATGGATGCGTAGGGGTGCTAATACCTTCCCCTCGCGTAACCGGCTCCCGAACCCAGACTATGGTCGCGACGACCATGTCTTTCCCTTTTCTTCAGGTTTTCTTTGATTGTTTCCTTTCCCTGCGTCGGGATAAATAACATTCGGTGGCGACTCTTCTGTTCTGTTTCCACCGGTTGTTTTTCGCAGTTACGACACCAGCGAGCAATCCTTCAGGTTAAAGCGGGTTTTTCAAAGATATACTTGATCGGGTCCATTTTGGAGATCAACCAAGTAGTATGACAAATCATGTATTGACAGAGACACTTAACAGCCCAAGCCAAGGAACAACTGGTTTTTTCAAGCACAGTGTAACGAGATTTAGAGTCTCTGAATTTCTTACTTAAGTAATAAATGGCGTGCTCTTTTTTCTTAGTTTCATCCTGCTGGCCGAGCATACAGCCCATGGAATCTTCCAATACGGTTAAGTATATGATCAAAGGTCTTCCTTCCACTGGAGGGATCAGAATAGGAGGTTCAAGCAAATATTCTTTGATGCTGTCAAAGGCTTTCTGGCAATCTTCTGTCCATATACAACTCTGATCTTTTCAAAGAAGTTTGAATATCGGCCCATAAGTAACGGTCATATGAGAGATAAATCTGGAGATGTAGTTTAAAGGACCCAAAAATCCTCTTACTGGCTTCTCCGTTTTAGGTGTTGGCATTTCCTGAATGGCTTTGACTTTATCAGGATCAACTTCAATTCCCTTCTGGCTGATAATGAAACCCAAGAGCTTCCCTGAACGAACACCAAGGGTACATTTGTTAGGATTCAAGTGGAGTTTGTATTTCCTCAAATGTTGGAATAACTTCAACAAATATTCCACATGCTCTTCTTTAGTTCTGGACTTAGCAATCATATCATCGACATATACTTCAATTTCTTTGTGCATCATGTAGTGGAAAAGAGTTGTCATGGCTCTTTGGTAGGTTGCACCTGCATTCTTCAAACCAAAAGGCATCACTTTGTAGCAAAATATTCCCCATGGTGTAATAAATGAGGTTTTTTCCATGTCTTCAGGTACCATTCTGATTTGATTATATCAGGAGAATCCGTCCATGGAGGAGAATACTTTGAATTTTGCGGTGCTGTCGACCAACATGTCAATATGTGGTAATGGAAAGTCATCTTTTGGACTAGCTTTGTTTAAGTCTCGGTAGTCCACAAACATTCTGACTTTTCTGCCCTTTTTCGGAACAGCCACTATGTTGGCCAACCACTAAGGGTATTCTGTCGTGGCAAGGAAACCTGCGTCAATCTGCTTCTGCACTTCCTCTTTAATGTTGATGGCCATATGTGGGTGAGTTCTTCTCAACTTCTGCTTGATTGGCGGACATTCTGGTTTCAACGGCAAATGGTGTTCCACAATATTGGTGTCGAACTCTGGCATGTCTTGGTAGGACCAAGCAAACACATCTGGGAATTCTTTGAGAAGTTCTACAATTTTTATTTTAATAGCTGGACTAAGCAGTGCCCTAATCTTGACCTCTTTTCTGTCTTCATCGGAACTGAGGTTGATCACCTCTATTGGCTCTTTGTGCAGCTGAATGGAGACTTCTTCTTGCTTAAGCAGTCAGGAAATTTCATCTGAAATTTCTTCCTCTTCTTCATCTTCGGCTTCGAATACTGGGAACTCAAAGTTGGGATAGGGCATAGGGTCATGTTTTTTAATGGAGTTTTTGATGTTTAATCTGCACATATGATTGATTGCTGGATTTTAGAAAAAGCAGATAAATGAAAAGTGCGTGTAGATATTGAAAGTGTTTTTTCATCATTTTTTGTTTTTTCAAGTTACCATTTTCCGAAAAAAGCAAAAAAGTAAAAACAACAGTACAGAGTTAAAAACAACATCTTTATTATTGATTGATTATTTCTTGAACCAAAATCTTGATAAGGAAATATTTAAAAGGCGGCCCTAAAAACATCTCTCGCTTTGGGCAAACCGAGAGGACAAAACAAAAACATTACTTAGAAATGTGGACAACAGTTGGAACATCAACAGATATTCAATTTTTAGAAACTTTTCCATGCGTCACGAAGCCTTGTGAATCCCTTTCAGGATTGTCTTCAATAATGGCGCTGACTTCTGGCGGAGTCGGTTTAATAGAATTTTTAATCTTTGCGGATACATAAAAAAGGAGGTCTTCAGTTGTCTTTTCGACGGATCGCGGGATGTGAAATGGTACATGTGCGTCCTCTGAAGACATGTATCCGGGGTCTTCTAAATAAGGTTCCCCCTCACATATATTGAGATCACAGGATGCAGTTTTGTAATTGGAAAAATTCTTCACCTTCTCCAGCTTTTCTTTGGCTGGTGGATCAGTAGAAGCTGTAGCAGCTCGCATAAACTTGTGAGGCATGCCCCAAGGATAACTGGGTAGCTTTTGCAGAACTTTAGAAGGTGCCATGTAAGTGAATAAATCCTTTTCAGAATTCATCTTCAGTTATGACATTCACTTTTGGCATAGTATAATGAATAAAGTCTCGTTCAGCAATCTTTGCAGATTTATCAAAAAGGTGGTCTTCGACTCCCTTCTCGATGGGTTGACGAGTATAGAATGATATGTAGGCATCTTCCGGCTGACTATCATACCCAAGAGTTTCCAGGTAGGGATTCCAGACCTCTGGAGGAATATATGAATCATCCTTAGAGTAGCAAAAATTATCTTTCATAATCGTATCTTCTTCAGGTGAAATAAAGGAAGTAGAATAGCTCTCAGTGTTGTAATTCTCAACATCCATCTCGTCATCTGACTCAAGTACATCCTCGAATTTCTCCCGAGGAGAGGACAATGGAGTATGCGCCTCCTCTTGCGATATGTACCCAGAATCATTAAGGTAATACTTCCATTCTTCTTCAGGATCTGAGGGTCCGTCTTCAGAGTCATCTCCATTAATGACATCGACCTCTTGAGGAATAGGATGGATAAAGCCTCCGCGGCGGAAAATGTTGAGAATGGGAGGGATGCCTTCATTTTTTCTTGCAGTTTTCGTGAATATTGGAGAAAACCCAAGGCCTCCTCTGGTCTGGTTATCGGCAAGAATCACAACCTGTCCCCACCCTTTAGTGGTACCACTTTCCACCACTCGAACTGCGTCTTTGTAAGAGGAAATAGATGCCCCTTTTCTCTTACTATCTTCGTTACTTACAGAAATTTCCTGGAAATGAGTTCTAATAACCTCTTTGGGTTCTAAGTAAGAAAATGATAACATATTGCTTACAATCAAAACCCGTTCACCACATACGGTAACCAACTTGTCGTTTTTCACAAACTTCAACTTTTGATGTAGTGTTGAAGTGACTGCTTCTGCTTCATGGATCCAAGGACGACCCAACAAACAACTGTACATTGCTTGGATATCTATAACTTGGAAGGTAATTTGAAATTATAGGGGCAAATAGTTATGGGGAGATCAACTTCACCAATAACTGTCTTTTTGGATCCACCAAAGGCTTTGACGACAATTCCACTTCCCCTCATAGAAGTGGCTTGAAATGCTAACGTTGTAAGAGTTGATTTTGGCGTGACATTTAATGATGAACCAGTGTCCACCAATACACTTGACAAGGCATCATTCATGCAGTTGACTGAGATGTTTAGTGCCATATTATGATTTCTCCCCTCTTCTGGGAGATTTTCATTGCAGAAGCTCAAGTTATTGCAAATGGTAGTGTTAGCAACAATATTGCCAAATTGACCCACCGTTACATCATGGTTTACAAAAGCTTGCTCCAAGACCTTCTGTAGAGCTTCCCTGTGAGCCTCGGAGCTCATTAAAAGGGATAATATGGATATTTTGGAAGATGTGTTTAATAGCTGATCCACAATGTTGTACTCACTTTTTTTGATTAGTTTTAAAACTTCATCATTATTTTTCATCTGATTGGTGTCACTTGATTGACCAATCTGTTCAAAAGGTTTCTTGACTTGCTTCTCCTTTCTTACAGCTACATCCTCAGCTTCTTTGTTAAACACACGACCACTTCTGGTAACTCGGCTCACATCAGCGATGTTGACAATTGATGGTAAGGGTACTTTCTTCCCATTTTCAACCATGGTGGCACCGTACTTGTAAGGTATGGCTTTCTTAGATTTGTACGGGACTGGACCTAGTAAATAAATGACCAAAGAAGTCACGATGGTCTTCCGACTATCGTAGGTAATCTCTATTGGTTCAAGCTTGGGAACATTAGGAATCCATCTACTGTCAAAAAGAATTTCCACGCGTTCGGGTTCATTAAACTGAGGAGTTATGGTATAAACATCCTCATCAGCTTCATCGTCAATGGGTTATCTTTCATAGATGATTGTTTTGATTGATTTCTTCATAAAGAATCGTCATAACACTTTTGTGTTTGATCTTCTCATAAGAAGACTCCAATGTTTTGTTTTTGTGGATGATTTTCTCATAAGAAGACTCCTGATCTTACCTGGTTTTCTTGGATGATCTTTTCATTAGAAAGACTCCAGATTTGTCAACCATATTCTTTTTTTCTTTCAGGTCATATATGAACTTTTTCGGTAAATCACTTTGATTTTTCTCCAATGTCTTTTCCCCAGTAGTTTGTCATCCCCAGTGAGTCATCTTCTATTGTGTCTTGGACATTTTCTTGTGGATCACCACCGTCTCCATTTTCCCCACATGTCTATCATCATTCATCATAAAAAAAATTCATGCTAGGGTTCATTTCATCTCACCTCATACCCCCAGCAAAAAAAAAAGTCCTTCATGCATTTTTAACATATCATTTCATCTGCATTCAGGGACAAAATTTGGGTCGTTTTAAATATTTAACTATCTCCCACTGTGATCATATGAAGAGTATCCTTCTCCATAATATCTGGTTGAAGATACTTAAATAGGGGCAAGTGTCATACCCCAAATTTTCCCTCACCTAATTCATATGCATTCACTTATTTGTGTCCAAGTCATTTGCATTCATGATTCATTAGTTTTCCATGTTACATAATTTCTCATGACCATTACATTTTTTCATAGAGATCTTTCATGCATAAGTTCAATGATCACGGATTTTGTAACAATGGTTTGTGCTACTTTTGTTAAATTCAAATCATTCTTAGAGTAAGATAGCATGACTCTTGTGGATAGCATGACTTTTGCGATAATTAGTTGTTTGTGTTTTACTCATGCATACACCTATGACATACCATTCATATATTTGTTTGTTACATTTTTTCTATCAATGCACTGCATGGCCACCTGTTGCATTACATGAATTTTTTTTTTTTGAAAGATTAGAAACGTTGTCATTAAGGGTTTACTTTAATTAAGTAGAATTACATTTTATTTCAAAAAATACATTAAATCTTATTTGGTGTTGTCTTGTTAACCTTTTTGTAATTAAACCTTAACAAAGGTATTTATATTTTTGTTTTTTGTTTGAAAGTAGTAATAATAACAATTAGCATTGTTTATCATTTTTAAGGTAAAACAAAATTCTAAAAAAAGTGATAATTTTATTTTTAAATAAAAATTTCTTGACATAATTTTCAGTTAGGTTTTATTATTATTTTTTTTTTCTTTTTTTTTTCAGTTTCAAAAATTAGTTTTATCATAATTTTTTTAACAAAATTAATGAAAAAAAAGAAGTTTTAAATTGATTTTTAAATCATAGAAATGACAAAAAATGTTTTAATAAAATAGTTTTTATTTATTTTTATTTAGTTTTATTTTTATTTTTAAATTAAAAAATTTACAAAAAATAATATTACACTTAATTAACATTTGCATTTTAATTATTATTACAAAATTTAAAAAAAATCAATTACAAGAAAATTCAAAAAAAGGTTTTGTCTTGTTGTTTTCTTGGTATTGGTATTATTCTTAGGTGTTTCATGACATTTAGAAATGTTAATAATAATTAAAGCGTGTTTTTACAATTTTGAAAGTTAAGAATTTAAAAATATAAAAACAAAATAAATTATTTTTCTTTTGCATTAAACACAATCACAAAACAAAATAAAATGAGAATTTTAAAATAATATTATTAATAAGTTATTATAAGACTTTTTCTTTACGGCAGTTTGGTGCCGGTTTGGTCGTTGGGTCTTAAAAGTAAGATAAGCAGTATTGAGTAGAGATATAGGTTGGCCTTGGTTGTATTTCCTCTGATTTTGGTTGTATTTCTGCCTGGGACCCTCCTCTGATTTTGGTTGTATTTCTGCCTGGGACCCTCCTCTGATTTTGGTTGTATTTCTGCCTGGGACCCTCCTCTGATTTTGGTTGTATTTCTGCCTGGGACCCTCCTCTGATTTTTTTTAAGGGTGTTTTGGCTTGGCAAAATAGAGAGTGAAAGTCAATTTGAAAAAAAGTAGCAGGGCAGGTTTTTAAATTGAGAAAAAACCTGATTTGCCTCATAAAAAGAGGAGGAGATCAGAAACTTCGTCCCACTCTCAACACCACCATAAAAAAAGAATACCATCAATGACAACAAAGAAACGCATGTTTCTTCTCTGGTAGTTTCTTTGACTAACGCATGTTGCTTTGGTATTGAGGATTTCAATTTGATATTGGATGGTTTTGTGTTTGATATAATCGAAGCATTTGGGTTCGGATCTCTGTGTAATAATGAGAGAATTTTCGCAAGAGCGATTGTGAGAGACGGAAGAGATCGACTGAGAAAGATATGAATCGAAAAGGGAGGAACTTAAGGAATTTTGTTGGGATACTGTTTCAATACTCTCCATCTTAAGCGTGTTTGCGGCAATTAGTTTTTAGGTTTCCATTCTCACCATATTTTGTTATAAGATGCAAAACGGGCTTGGGTTAAGAAAGACCCGACCCGCCCCATAACCTGGACCCAACCCAATGTCCACCATAGACCTTCCACACTTGGTCTATTTTTTTTTCCTTAGCCCATCAGCATCTTCTTGTTTTCTTTTTTTATTTATTTCACATTTTGATTTAAATTTTATACTATCAATATCTATTTAAATAAGTTGTTTTATTTTCCTATAGTTAGTTTATTTAGTTTATATTATTAAAATCAAGTTAAATAGAATGAAAAATGTTTCTTTATTTTTAGGCAAAAATACTGTTTTAGTCTTTTAAGTTATTTTAAAATATCAAATTAGCCCTTTAATTTTTTTTTAACGCTTTGGTCCTTTATATTAAGTAACATTTGCGTCGTTGATCTTTTTAAAAATTTCCTTTATAATAAATTGCAAACTCATATACCATTTGAATTGGTTTTTCGCGCTGATCACGAATTCGTGATCAGCACGAAAAACCAGTTCAAATGGTATATGAGTTTGCAATTTATTGTAACGGAGATTTTTAAAAAGGTCAACGACGCAAACGTTACTTAACATAAAGGACCATCGTTACAAAAAAAACTTAAAGGACTAACTTGATATTTTAAAATAATTTAAAGGACCTAAACAATATTTTTGCCTTATTTTTATAAAAAAATTTAGAATTTATTTTTATCCAATTATTTTTCTTTAAGAACACTATTTTTCTATTTTAAGATTTAAACGCTTGATGTTAAGTTGACTTGTTTTAGTTCATGACCAAAGGTTCGAACGTTTATATTATTTATTAATTAGGAATAACTAAGAGCTATGTTTGTCGTATAATCTTGAATATAGACTTTTGATCAATAAAATGGACAAAGAGGATACTTAATAAGATCGATTTCTTAGGATACGTCTCAAACACTTAATCAAGATCAAATCATCAGTTCTTCAAATATCGTTAACTTCAAACTAACCTCAAGACTTCCTTCAATTAAAATTAAACCGGTTAAAATCTTATCAAGTTTCGTTTTCATAAAATTCGAAAGAATAGGACTGTCGGAATCTAGCATTCCAATAAAACTCTCGAATGATCAGTCTCGAGCCTCGCCCATTGGGGTAGCTGTTCATTCTCCTCTTTCGACCCTAAAACACATAATCTTAGTTTTGACGCATAAGAGCCATTAGAGTTTAGCACTCTAGCACAATTCTTTGAACCATTGATCATTATCATTGTTCGTTGTCCAATAAACAACTTTCAATATTAACTTGGATGAATAGGAGCCGTTGAGATCTAGCATCTTAGCATAAATCTTTGAACAATTGATTTATCATCAAAAGTTCATCTAACGATTTTCTTAAGTAACCTTGGACGAATGAGGGCCGTTAAGATCTAGCATCTTGGCATAACCCTTTTGAATAATTGATTATCATCAAGCATTCATCGTCCATCAATTAATTTTCATAAAAACTTGGACGAATAAGAGTCATCAAGATCTAGCATCTTGGCACAACTCTTTGAACAATTGATTATCATCAAGTGTTTAGTGTCCCTCAAACAACTTTCAATATCAACTTAGATGAATAAGAGTCGTTAAGATCTAGCATCTTGGCACAACTCTTTGAGCAATTGATTATCATCAAGAGCTCATTGTCCATAAAATAATTTTTATAACAACTTGAGTGAATAAGGGTCGTTAGAATCTAGCATTCTGGCGTAACCCTTTGAATGTTTGATTATCATCAAATGTTCGTCATTCACTTAATATACCTCAACCATCAAACTCTATTTCTCTCGCCACCGTGCATTAAAACTTTTTCTCAAAAGAACGATGTTTAGTTCCTTCTAATGCGCCTGTAAACTAAACTCTTAAGCCTCCGCCGAGAGTAGAAAAGCTAATGTTTCGCCCTTAGATCGCGACCTAAACATTTGTTTGATAAAAAAACTTTATAGTCCCAGAACTACGAACGCTCTGATTTCTCATTCATCAATGAGAATACGTAGGCACAAGGATTCGAATCCTTGGCGAGCCACCTCCTACCTTTTTCTTTTTCACTGTAGTGCCCTCTCAAACTTTGCCCTTTTGTCAAGTGCCATCTCAAGACTTTTTTTATTTATTTAAGGATTACTAAAGTACTTCAAAGTACATCCAAAATCTTTTGAAATAAACTTGAAAGAAAAGAATTGTTGGAATTTAGCATTCTAGCAAAACTCTTGAAAGATCGGTCTCAAGTCTTGCACATTGAGGTAGCCAGTTATTTCTTTATTTCAACTTTAAAACACTTAAAAAAACTTGGACCAAGAGACATTAGAATCTAGCATTCTAGCATAACTCTTTGAACCATTGATCATTATCAATATTCGTTGTCCAACAAACAATTTTCTTAAGCAATCTTGAATGAAAGAGAATGTTAGAGTTTAATACTCTAGCACAAACTCTTTGAACCATTGATCATCATCAAACATTCATCATTCTTATAACATATCTAAACTATACTCAAACCTCCATTTTCATGGACAAACCTTGATTATCATCAAGAGACCAAAATATCTCCATTTTCATGGATAAACCTTGATCATCATCAAGACACCAAAACATCTACTCATATATGAGCAAACCTTAATCGTCATCAAGTGTACTTTCTCAGACAAACCTTCAAGACACCTAATAAGGTCTAAAGATTATTTTCAAAATGAAAGATGTTGTCTTAATAAACACTAAGGCAATGTTTTGCCTACAACCATTGAGTAGAGATAAGTGGCATGAATGAGATTGGTAAATCCATTCAATGTGGTGAAAATGCCCACTCTTCATTTGTTTTGGGTAAAAAAAAGTTCTTAGGTTGCTTAATACAATTTAGCTTTCGCTAAAATTAACTAACAAACTTTGATCCAAACTACGATTACTCTGATTTCATCCTTATAAGGATACGTAGGCACAAGACTGCGAAGTCTTGGCGAGCACCCTAATAATAAAAACCTTTAGGTCCTCTTCCCCATTAATATAAAAATCTAAAAATATTTCTCTTCTCTCTTTTCCCACTCAATAAGTATAAGATTAGAAACAAATCTTATGCTATCATTCATTTAATCCTAACTAAATGGTTTCCGTTGAGTACAACGGACGTGAGGGGGTGCTAATACTTCCCCCCTGCGTAACCGACTTCCGAACTCAGGCATTGGTTGCGATGACCATATCCTTGTCTTTTCTTTTAAGGGGTTTTATTTGATATTTTCCCTTTCCCTCTGTGGGAATAAATAAAGATCGGTGGCGACTCTGTTAAGTCCATCTCGTGGGCGTGCGATTGCGCTTCGCGATGTCGTTCTCATTTTTTGAGGTACGACAGATAGCATGTAGTTGAACCTTTTTAGAGGGTGTACAGATGGACGAATTCTCTTGAATATTGAATGCGTCAAATAATCTGAACATAACTACCTTGCCCCTAGTTAAGATTAAGGGTTTTTTAATCCAAAAGAAACACCAACTTCTAAGCTCAAAGTGGATGACTAGGGACTAACTCCCTATTTTCTTGGTGTTTGGGGATTAGAAATAATGCCTTATGTCATTAGCAAATTTTTATCCAAAAGCATACCGTAACAATTCCGGGTATTCGTTTTCATCATCCTCCCTCAAATCTTTGCTAAAAAAGAGTTTGATAAAGTGAAATGAATGGGAGACATATATTTTTTTTTATATAAATGGACAAAAAGTGAATCCGACATGATGGATTCCGAAAATGCATAACCACTTCATTAATATTACCATTATAAGAAAACAACAATGCTTAAAATTAAACAACGTTCAACATGCAAAGAAATTACAAATAAAATGCTAAAATAGTCGAATGATTGTCAACGCAAAGGATGAGCTTCCTAGTCTTGATTCGTTGGCTCTGGGAAGTACCTCCTAAAGTCTCTGCGCTCATCAAGGTAAGGGACCATTCACCACATTAGGGCCATCGAAAGTCAACTGCCTTTTATTGATCATGTCTTGCACTTCTTCTTGGAAGACCTTACACTCTTCGATTGAGTGCCCCACAAATCCATCATGAAATTCACATTGGACATCTGGGTTGTAACAAGGGGAAATGGGAACTTCATGAATCTAGTCTCTCTAGGAGCTATCGACGAGTTTTTGACAAAGTGAGACCATAATTGACTGTATGTTATTGGGATTAGGTCAATCTGGAGAGCCTCTCTTTCCTGCCATTTTGGAGGTCTGTGTTGATTATGGCACCGATGTTTATTGTTCGAATTCTGAGCTTTTTGATTCTGACATTGACACTAATATGGAACCTGAGTTGGTTGATTTTGAGGACCTTGCCACGGTTGTTGGTATTGAGGATCGGGAGGCATTGTTTGCTAGCATTGAAGAACCACTGCATATGGATGCTAATAATAAGGCACTAGCACTACTACGAAAAACCCATTTAACAACGGTTGGAAATGACATATAATGACGCGGGCGAAGGCGTTGTTATGTAGATTGTCGTTGTAAGTTAGCTGTTTCTACAACGGGCTGGAAACCGTTATTGAAAGGTATGGCGCGAGCCATATATCACAACGGTTATGATAATAAACCGTTGTGATACATACACTTAGGTTCTAGGTTCGAAACCCATCAGCAGCGAAATTATATAAAACATAAATTACTTATGATATCGGTTACAACAGATAACTGTTGTTGTAAGTACCCTAAGTTTATTATATTACATGTAGATTGTTTATTTTCCAAACACCTCACTAAATAAATATACATTGATTCAATTTGATGAAGATGTCTATAATCTGCAAATTAAACTGTTCTTGAAAACCAACTTAAACAAACCAATGTTGTTTTCTGATTGCATTCGTCTCATCGTGCATTTCACGCTCTTTTACATATATTGTGGTTTATTGATCTGACTCCTTCGATATATCGCTATATTCGGTTATAGTTAAATTTCCATAAGATCAACAAGACATTGGATAATCTGCCTCATCTTTGATTTAACTATAATGGAAGATGGCGATGCATCTAAGGAGCCAGATCATTATACCATAATCTATATATAAAAGAACATGAGATAAATGATGAGAGGCATGCAATCAGAAAACAACAATGGTTTGTTTAAGTTGGTTTTCAAATACAACTTAATTTGCAGATTATAAGTATTTATGTCAAATTAATTGAATGTATTTTAAGTGAGGGTTAGTGAAACAAACAATCTACATAGAATATAATAAACTCAAACAACATTCTATACCAGATCTAGATATTATAAACTCATATAATACGCTTGCTACCACCAGCAAACTTTAAGTGAGGGTTAGTTAAACAAACAATGTAAATAGAATATGGTAAACTCAAACAACATTCTATACCAGATCTAGAAATTATAAACTGATATAATACGCTTGCTTCCACCAGCATCATCACCCTGTATCATCCCCTTAACCTGAAAGGAAACAAAGCAAACTTCAAAAATGAGCATCCTCAGTTGAAAACAAACCCTAAAACCATAATCCAGTGATAAGTAAAGAGAGGAACAAGAATAACGCACCTTTTAATGAAACTAATCGCGGAACAAGAATCAATTATGATGTTGAACTAGTTTGGGAAGCTATGAAAAAGAAATATAAGGAGGAAGAAGCTTACACAAAAGCTTCATACTTCTTATACTTCTTTTCATTGCTTCTAAAACTAGATAAAGTTTGCTTACACTGTTGTTTCTTCATATACTAACATCTTGTTCGTGATGCTATGAAAAAAAAGTATAAGGTGGATGAAGTTTCCATCATAGCTTCATGCTTCTTATACATTTTTCCATAGCAACACAAACATTATGAAGTTTCCAAAGTATGGTCTTTATTAAGGTAGTGAAAACGAATCTGAAAAAATGAGAACAATCAACAAAAACAACATGCAACAAACGAGATAATGGGAAATATCTAACAATAGATGGAAGAAGAAGAATACCATAATGTATGATTCACGGCTAATGGTGAAAACAAAGAGAAAAAATGGGTTCTAGGGTTTCACTTTGAAGGCAATGGCGTTACTGTCAATTAAGTGAAAGTTATTTTGCTTATATATGGGTAAGCTATTTCACAACCGTTAGCAATAACAACCGTATAGATAGGTATTTATTTATTATAAATATATCACTACGGTTAACTAGAATAACTGTAGTGATAACCCTTTTATCTGTGAATTTTAAAATAAATAAAAACCCTATAGATAGGTATTTATTTATTCTAAATATATCACTACGGTTGACCAGGAGAACCGTAGTGATAACCCTTTTATTTGTGAATTTTAAAATAAATAAAAAAGAAAAGGTGCGCCTTAACTTCTCACTTAATGCATCTGCAGTTTAAACATCAACAATGTAATTCACAATGGATATGCAGTTTAAACATCAACAATGTAATTCAAACCCTAATTCAGTTATTACATTTCATAACAAAGTAAACATTAAACATAAAGGAGACAAGAAAACATAACATCTTGATATTTCCAGAAAATATCTCTGATTTCAGTTTGTTCTTCAAATTCTTGTTCTTTTTCTTTAAATCCTCATACATAACCTTCAGATAGCCCACAACTTCCAACTTTGACTTCATAATGCTCTCATCGTCATTTCCATCTCTTTCTCCCACGTCTTCATCCCATATGAACAAATTATATGTTTCATCGCTCCTTCAAAATGGACATCTCCAAAAAAGCCTTCCTTTATTTTGTCCCTTCTTGCATTGATACGAAACCATACGACCATCACAACCACAAAAATTTCCAGATCGATATTTTACACTGGAAGAAGACGTAGAAACACCTTTGGATGATTTTGTCTTCAAATGTGACATTGCAACACCTTAAAGTAGAACACTTTCTTGTTGTTGTTGGCTTCTTCCCGACAATGGTGACGGCGTTGGTGTTAGGGTTGTTTCGTCTTGTTTCTTTTTTCAATGGATAAATTGATATATACTTGGTGTTTAAAATACATAACAGTTTGTAACAACAGTTTAAAGAAAAAGCCGTCGTGATATCATTATTATTTTTTAGTTAAATATTAATAAAACTTAAAAATGGAGTATTTACGTCAAAGGGATAAACTATTTGAGGGCGATGAAATTCGAACCCATGATAGCTAGATTGTATCACCACGGTTTCCATAACAACTGTTATTATACCCTTGAGATTTCTAATTAAAAATAATGCGCGCGCATCTAGTACGCACTATAAGAACGGTGTATAGGATGCCGTTGTAAACCTCGCGTTGTTGTTTGGGCGTTTTGTAGTAGTGTAGAGATGGAGGTGGCGGATTTCGGTGAGTGTCATGCCCCAATTTTGACTCTGGATCACCGAATCAGTATATTCACCATGAAATTGCATCATCTGCATAGCATAACATGCATTTCATCTCGCATAATGCCCAAATTTTCAGATTTACAGACAGACCGGTCAAACTGATTCTCAATTGTGCGTAAAATTAGTGGACGGAAAAATTTAAAATCGAGCTTGCAGACATCAGTATTCTTAATCTACGTTTCGCGTAGTTTAACCTGACGTGCTCGTTTTAATTTTTTTACTATTTTTTCGGTCGCATTTTGATCAACCTGAGACTTTTAACCGATGAAATTTTATTTCAAAAATTAATCAAACGCCGTATTTTTTCGAGAGATTTATTTCGCACAAATTATTTTGGTGCATATTTTAATTTTTCGAGCACATTTGCGCCCGATTTTTTTTTTGTTTTAAGTCCCTTTTTATTTTATTGTTTTGTCAAAATATTTGAAATAATTAAACAGAATTAATGGTGGTCTCACTTTAATTTGATTGTGATTATTTTGACATGTTTGATTTTGTGTGTGCTTTAATTTATTTGAATTCATTTTATCACTAAGAAACACGCATTTGAAAAAATAATAAAGAAAACCCTAGCTCGTTGTGTTGTGAGGAGAGGGAGATCAATTGAAGACAAAAGGCGCCTCCCCCCATCTGCCTTTCTCTCTTTCAATTAAAAACTATAACCCAAAATAGACCAACAATTTTAAAATTGAAAAAAGGCAACACTCAGACCACCAATATATATACTCCTTCTGACGTCCCTGTCACGTGGATTTCTCTCACTTTTCATATAACTTTCATTTTCTAACAGCCCCTAGGACATATTCTATTAAGCCAAGCCTCCAAGAAAAACTTTAAAACAAAAAATCTTCACCACCATAACAACTACAACACCATACCCACTTTCTCTCTCTCTCTAACGTTTCAATCTAAAAAATAAAATAAAAATATATATATAGAAAGAAGCTACTCCCTCCACCTTCAACCTATAAACCACATCTTCTTCCCTCATGCTCATGAGCTTACAGCCACATATAAACCTCATTATTTTTCTCACTATGCTTTGCCATATAAAATACACCTACATAACCTCCCATGTTGAACAACCACCTTCAACTTAAACCTTCTCTCATGCTTCATAAAAATAACCTCCTGCTTACTTCCATGTGCATTCTCCACAGCTCTTAAAACTCACTTAAAAACACATACAGCTTACTATCATCTTCTATCCTACAACAAAATCTCATCTCTACCAAAAAAACCTCAACAGACCATCTCCTCATCATAAAACAACAACCCGCAAACCAACATAACTCTATTCTCTCCTTAACACTCTCACCATATTTCACTTCTATCTCTCCTCAAAACACAACATGACATAACCACACAAAAAAAACTCCTCAAACTTAAACCTTCAACCAACATACATACTCACTTCATACAAATATCATAACAATCATTAGACTTGAACTCATGACAAAGCAACCATAACGCCAACACAATTCACTACCATTTTCAACCACCTCCAAACTTCACTCTTCAAACAAAACTGAAACCACCACTGCCTTGGTCACCTACCACACGTATCTCTCTACCGGCAGCCACCGTAAGTCCGCCTTCATCACTGGTATCCAATTTTCCTCTAATCTCTTTTGAATGCACTCTCTTGCCTTGTTGTTATTGTTGTTTGAACTTGAGCTATCTTATTTATTTGTGTTTGAGTTATCATGCTTTGATTTGTTTAACTTTGGTTTGATAAGATGAATGAGAGAGTGAGACGCAATCGAGAGAGAGTAGAAAGAGAACATGCAAATAAGAGAAAGCTTTTTTTGTTTTTTTGTTTTGTTATTTTTCGCCATGCATGGAACGAGTATGATAGAGAGGGAGTTCCCTGCTGCAAATTTGTTTAAAAGTTAACAAAGCATTTTTTTTCCATTTTGTAGTATAAAATTGTTTGAAGTTTCTTTTTTCTTTATTATTATTCATCTATTGTTGATATTAATTAGAAATTATAGGTTTAGTTTTTTGTGTTATTTGAAAGTTTGGTCTTATGGAATTGGGCTTTAGGCCTGCAAAGTCAAGAGTTCCTTTTTGCAACCCATTCTTGTTAACTAATTAGTTTTATTTTAGTTAATTAAATTCGATAATTAAAATTGATTAACATCATTAATGATTGGATTAACTTGTGTGATTAATTAATCATGACAATCATCTCTTAATTACCTTAAATTTAGTTAAAATCATGATTAGTTAATACTCCCTCCGTTCCATATTATAAGCAAATTTTACTTTTTAGATACATTAATAATTAATGTATCTAGTCTAAATATAGATCAGATACATTAATTATTCAATGTATCTAAAAAGTAAAATTTGCTTATAATATAAAACGGAGGGAGTATTCATTTGTTACTTGTCGCTCTAATAAATCATGCATTTTGATACCGGTTGATCATGTCCCTAACCGTGCATTTTTATCATCATTATAATTAATTATCAAATGATAAAGTGATTTAAAATAATATTTTTTAGAAAACCTTGGTTCAATGCCAAGTGACATCTTAAAACTTGATAAAATCGATTTGACACATCCAATTTTTTTTCGAATAAGCATACATATTAAAACTCTTTTTCAAAATAAACACGAAAGTAGAAGAGTGTTGGAGTCTAGCATTTCAGTAGAACCCTCGAATGATCGGTCTCGAGCTACGCGTTTTGAGTTAACCGTTCATTCTTTTCTTTCGTTCTTAAAACACTTAATATTAAATTGGACAAATAAAGGTCGTTGGGATCTAGCATTCTGACGTAAATCTTTGAACAATTGATTATTATCAAGCGTTCATTATCCATTAAACAGTTTTCATGATAACCTTGAATGAAACAGGGCCTTTGGGATCTAGCATTCTGGCGTAACTCTTTGAACAATTGATTCTCATCTAACGTTCGTCATTCACCTAAAATACATCTAACCAATCAAACTATTTTTTTTCCGCCGTACGATCTTTAAAACCTTTTAAAAAATGAAAGATATTTTATCTTAAGATGATGCAAAGCAACGCTTAATCCACAACTATTGAGTTGAGATAAGATGTGTGTTCCCGTGGATGCGATTCGTAAATCTATTCAATGTGATGCAAATGTCCACTCCTCACCTGTTTTGGGTAAAATAATATTTTTTGTCGATTAATACAAGATAGCATTCGTTAAAATCGACCAACAAACAAATTTTTTTTACCCAGAACTATGTGTGCCTTGATTTCTCTATTGAGATACGTTGAGCAGGATTGCGAAATCTTGTCAGACTCCCTAATAATAAAAACCTTTTTAGGTCATTTCTCTTTAATAAAAATCTAAAAAAAACATCTCTCTTCTCTCTCTTTTCCTATCCCAAATAAATAGAAGATTAGAAATTAACATAAGCTAGCATTCATTCGATAACTAACTAAATGGTTCTCGTTGATTACAATGGATGTGAGGGGTGTTAATACCTTCTCCTTTTGTAACTGACTCCCTAACTCAGATATTGGTTACGATGACAATATCCTTATCTTTATTTTAGGGGTTTTATTTAATATTGTCTCATTCCCTCTATGGGAATAAATAAAGATCGGTGTCAACTCTATTAAGTTCATCCAGCGAGCATGTGATTGCGCTTCGCGAGGTCGTGCACTCATTTTTCGAGGTACGACAGTGAGTTTCCGAGGTTGAATTAGTTTAATCCTCTTATTCCTCTTAGGAACGGCCAATGGATTCATTCTCAAAATTATGGCTACTTGATGCGCCTTAGATTCTTCCACTTTTGAGGCCGCTCTCGACGCGTTATCCCACTTTCACCAGGTCAGAGAAACCTAATGAATCACTGCTTATCATCATGTTGGAGCATAGACTCGGTATGGTATCCATTAACAAGTTAACCAACTCTTTCTCTAAAAGCGGTGGTTGAACGCGGGCTGCCAACTCTCTCCATCTTTGGGCATATTATTTGAAGGATTCGTCGCTCTCTTGAGATAACCCTTAGAACTGTATGCGATTGGGAGCTATGTCCAAATTGTATTGATAATGCTTTAGGAATGACGTATCCAAGTATTTCTGGGTGTTGATGTGGCTTTACTTTAGTTGCATGTACCATTCTAATGACACCCTACTAAGACTGTCTTGAAAATAATGGATGAGCAACTTGTCGTCTCGAGAGTAACCGACCATCTTCTGATAATACATTGTTAAATGAATCTTTGGACAGCTAACGCCCATGTACTTTTCAAAATCCAGTGTCTTAAACTTTGAAGGAATTATCATGTCCAACAATAAGCACATATCTAAAGCATTGATACCAAAATCATCATGCCCCTCAATTGTTTTAAGTCTTTCATCCAGCGCACGATATTTGTCAACAACCTCGACAACCTATGGGTCCTTGGTTTTAACCACTGGTCTTGCCTTTTGAGAATTTGGCACAGAGAATGCAAAACTATGATACTCAATAGCATCATGACATGAGGAATGCCCTTCTCGGACAATGGGATGCTCATGTATAGCAGGGGCCTCAACTTGTATTAGTACAAGCTGAGGTTGAGCACGACCGCTTACTTGAGGTGGAATAACATTTTTAGTGACTACAATTCATTGAATGATGTCCTCCATCTTTACCAAAGATATCATATCCTCCATGAGTTGGTTCAGCTGGTTTTTCATCAAATCAACATCTTCCCTCAACACTGTTTGGGTTTTCTCCCCAGGGTTATGATCTTTCGAGCTACTTCGAGTCTGATATGAGTGTCAAGAAATCAACTGTGGGTTATGGACACATGATGGATGAGTATTTTTTTGGAGTTTTGTGAAATGATATGCATGTTGATGAATGCAGATGCAATGTTGTGTGAATGAATGTAATGAATTTTTTTCCGGCATATGGGTTCATAGGTCCTAGGTACGGGTGACAAATAATTATGATTTCTCTTCACAAAAAGGGTTCTCATCAGGTATGATCTAGGGCTTGTAAAAGGGACCCCAGAGTCATAGATCAACAAGAATGTTTACCGCTTACAACAACTACATGTTGGACGTCAACTCCTTCGAAATAATCTACTCTGGGTGAGGTCTTCGTACCGAGCCTTATAAGAACTACATCTCGGGGACCTGCACTACCGACCATCGACTTTGGTTCTAGACATGGTTCCTAGAGTCACAAATTCGCAAGAATGTTTGCCGCTTACTGCAACTACGTGTCGGGCGTCAACTCCTTCGAGAGAATCTACTCTAAGTGAGGTCTTCGTACT
The DNA here is from genome assembly GCA_022829125.1 of Lathyrus tuberosus. NCBI lineage: Eukaryota > Viridiplantae > Streptophyta > Magnoliopsida > Fabales > Fabaceae > Lathyrus > Lathyrus tuberosus. The sequence continues at coordinate 438,855 of JALAZF010000084.1, forward strand.
AACCCTTACGAGAACTACATCTCGAGGACTCATACTACGCAACCATCATTCCTAGTAGGCCAAAGGGTTAAAAGTTGTACAAAGGTCCTTAGAGTTACGAATCCTCATGAAAACATCGAAGCTTACGACAACTACATGTCGGGTGACAACATTTTTAAAGGATCTCCTCTAATAGAGGTTCTTGTGTCGACCCTTACGAGAACTACATCTCGAGAATTTGCACTACTTAACATCGTCCTACCTTATATTTTCACTCTAGACTCAGGTAGAGAGTCTTTCCCTCAAGGTTTGTAATCAGAGTATCAATCCAATACCACAACATAATGGAACCATACAATATATTATATAATAATATAATAATAATAAAAGCATAAAATAAAAAAAGCCACACAAATAAAGCAATCAAAAGCAGACATGATGAACCAAACTTGGCTTGAATCACTTAGGGAATTGAGTCCCCAGCAGAGTCGCTATATGTCGCACCTCAGAAAAAGAGAACACGACGCTCGTGAAGTACAATCGCCCGCTCGTGGGAAGGACTGAACAGAGTCTCCACCAAACTTTATTTATTCCCAAAGAGGGAAATGGAAAATATCGATACAACCCCTAAAAGAACGACAATGATATGGTCGTCGCAACCAAATAAGGGTTCGAGAGTCGATTACACAAGGGGAAGGTTTTAGTACCCCTCACGTTCACTGTACTCAGCGGGAACCATTTGGTTAGTTGTGCGCGTTAGTGTTAGCTTATAAATGTTAGGCTTCTCGAGTTAATGAAAGGAAAAATAATAGGACAAAAAGGTTTATTTTTTATTAGGGTGTCTGACGAGATTTTTGAATCTCGCTCCTACGTATCTCTGGGTGCAATGGAGAACTCAAGGCTACATAGTTCTGGGTAGAAAATGTTTGATTGTTGGTCGACTTTAGCGAAAGCTATTGTCTCATTGATAGAAAAACATTGCTAGCTGCCAAAAACAAGTGGAGAAGGGAACATTTGCATCCTACCAATTGGATAGACATATCTACATTTGCAGGAAAACGTGGCAAGCTTACTCACACATATAAGTGGATGAAGAGTTGTTTTGTATCGTCTCGAGACGAAATACCTTTCGTTTGTGAAAAGGGTTTGAAAGATCATCGTACGGCGGCGAGAAAAAGAGTTTGATGTATTTTTGGGTGATGACGTGAGCTCTGATGGGCAAGAACTACATCTTGTTTCCCAACTCTCGGGAGCTCGTGGACTACTCCACATTCCTTTTTCATCTTATTTATGAAAAAGTATAATATTTTTAGGTCTTTATTAAGTGTTATGGAATTGATTGGAGGATAATGAGTGTTATGATGGGCGAGAACTACATATCAGATCCCAACTTTCAAGAGCTTTTGGACTACACCCCGTTCCATTTAATCCAATTTATGGAAAAGTGTTAAATAATGATTATTTTTTTTTATTTACATTGAGAAAATGGCTTAACGTTGGATCAATCGTTTGATTAGAGTTTGCAAAAAGGTTGGTTTAAGGGTTTGAAAATGATTGAAAGTGAAATGTTTGAGAAGTTAGGATAATGTAAATGGTTTGAAATGCTTTGGTCTTTATTTGGAAAAAAGGGCTTGACATTAGATCAATCATTATATTTGTTCTTTTATTTGAAAAGGATTGATTTTATGCTAATCTTGAATTAACAATTAACTAACGTAATCAGAACAAAAATAAAGGAAAGCGCTAAAATTATTACGCTTCATGGGAATGAGGGTACATTTTTTCGAATGAGGATATAATGAAGCAACTAAAATACAAGCCTATTAACAAGTAAATGTAAACAACAAGGAACTCATTGTAAGAAATCCTAAAAGAAAGCCAAGGGACGGAAAAACAAAATCGAGAGCACTGAATTTAGCTCTAAACTAACTTAAAGTGGATTCATGTAGGAATCACTCTATAAGAAGTCGAGCAAAAATGATATCGCAAAGACGAATTTGCAACGCAATGGAAAACCAACAATTTGATAAACTATATACAGTATTTACAAACAAAAAAAACTAAATCGAAACCTAAAGTATTGAATTTAGCTCTAAGCTAACTTAAGATGGATTCATGTAGGAATCACTCTATAAGAAGTCGAGCAACCGAATCTATGCATGCAAATGATGTTCGAAAGGTAAATTGGATTTAAACATTTGATATTGCAATGCAATAAAAGGCATCAGCAACCAAAATGTTTTACATCGCCATATGAACATAGATAGAGATAGCCTTATTAAATAAACTAAGAACATGAAAATCGACTAATCAAATAAATCACATTATCATAAAGCAAACAATTAATTAAATCTAATAATCAACTAATAATTAAAATATAAACACTAATTAACTACTAATTAATTTAATCAAAAGAAATAACATGATTAAATGAAAACAATAAAATTAAAAGAAAAAAAAAACATGAGAGGATTGTAAACATGGATGTGGGGGTGGTGTCTAAATAAAATTGTTGGCCAAGCCCACACCCCAAATGAGAGTTAAAAAGGAAATCAAAGTTTAATAATAATAATAAAATGAAATAAAAAAAGAAAATTAAAACAAGACAAGTGATGGGGTGTCAGATCCTCTTATCTACCATTCTCATCAAATAAAACAAAAAAAATTGACCAAATCACAACTTTTAACAAGGGTGAATAGGGTGGCGCCACGTGGCCACCCTTTTACCAAAATTATATGAGGAAAACTAGACATTCCAGAGAAATGAAAAACAAGGAAATCCCAAAATGCAGACTCAACTCACCTTTTCTTTCTCAAGCTCAATACATATTATGAATGACCAAACCATATTTAAAAAAAAACTAGTAAAACATATTTACTAATTAAAAACACATAAATATTAACAACTAATCAATACAAAAAGTTTGAGAAAAATAAAAGGGAAGCAACACACAATTCACTAGAGGCAAAAAGAAATCACGATGGAAGTGATAACTGTATGGTGGGGTTTAAGCTTGGAACGCTGGTTATAGGTTGTTTGTGAGGTGAGTTAAAAATAAGAATGGAGGAAGGATCTATAGTTGAGTTATAGAGGTGAGAAGGATGGTTGTTGGAGGTAGCCAGAGTGACGTCGACGCAGAGGTGTGTGTGTTATGTGGTGGCTGCACTGAGTGTAGCGCGGTTTTTGTGGTTTCGAATCACTATCGCTTGGGTATTACAGTTCGATTCATTTTTTATCCTATTGAGCTGATTAAGGAAGGGAAATAGATGTCTCCAATTAACCCTGCTTGTATACTGAGTTTGAACAGCGGTCTGTTAGGTTACAGATGTTATGTGGAGGTGGGTCTCTTTTCAGTTATTTGTTAAGAATAGAGTGTTTGGACTATTGGTGAGGTTTTAGGTAAGGTATTTAGATTTACTGCTTTTGGGTTGATTTGGTGGAGATACTGGATTTTGGGTTTTTGATTAGTGTGTTCGCTAAGATTTTTCAATCTTATGCCTACGTATTCCCGTTTAACGAAACAGGGAAATCAGAGCGATCATAGTTCCTCCTATTCTATGGAAGGAAAAAGGTCGTTTGGTGTCTTGTTCAAAGCCCAAGACGTGAAGCAAAAGGTGATTTGTATCTTATTCAAAGCCCAAGATGTGAAGCTAAAGGTGTGACTGAGAGAGAATTTGTCATCTCTAAAGGGGATGTTTATCACAACTGTTGGGTGACTGATTATAAAGGAGAATTACTTTAACTGGGATATGTGAATCCAGCAATGCCATAATTTCCTTTATAGGGGATTTTTTAACCTGAAGGAGAAGACTTTAACTCAGTGTAGAGCAATGTTATCTTTCCTTAGGAATTTCTCATGCTAAAAGAGGGACAGTGGCGTGGATGTAAATAATCCAGAGGCTTGCCGCTTACAGTAATTAGATGGGGGAAAAGGAGTTGTTGATGTTTGTATACTGTGAGCAAGGCACAGATTGATGCTAAAAGGTTGATTGACTCAACCGGGGTTTCTTTATACAAAGCCTAAGAGGAGGCTAGTGACCCAACAAGAGAGTGTTTTTTATCTGTCTCGTACGAAGCCCGAGATAGAGGCTAAAAGGGTTGACTCAACAAGAGAGTGCTAACGAGTAACTGACTCAACAAGAGAGTGCTTTTATATGTGTCTTGTACGAAGCCCAAGACGGAGGCTGAAAGGAGGATTGACTCAACAAGAGAGTCTTTTATACTCAACAAGAGAGTGTTTTTGTATCTCGTACGAAGCCCGAGATGGAGGCTGAAAAGGTATGACTCAATAAGAGAGTCTTTTATACTCAACAAGAGAGTGATTTGGTATCTCGTACGAAGCCCGAGATAGAGGCTGAAAGGAAGTTGACTCAACAAGAGATTCTTTTATACTCAACAAGAGAGTGTTTTAGTATCTCGTACGAAGCCCGAGATGGAGGCTAAAGGTGTTTGTGACCCAACAAGAGGGTCTTTTATACTCAACAAGAGAGTGATTTTGTATCTCGTACAAAGCCCGAGATGGAGGCTAAAGTGGTTTTGTGACCCAACAAGAGGGTATTTTATACTCAACAATAGAGTGTTGGGAGAATCATTGTACAAAGCCCAAGAGGAGGCTAACTTTGTTTATGATTATTTCAGTTTAGTGATAGGTCCAGTATGTTGGATAAAAGAGAAAATCAGATCTTATAAAGGGAACGATTAAAGGTAAGGTTGTGCTTTGGTACTGATCATAGGATCAGGGTTATTTCCTATTCTTTAAGGAAATGGGAAATCCAAAGGTTATTGAGACTGTCCAAGTCTACTGGTGTTGTGAGAAATTGATTCTCAGATAGTGAATGATCTTTGTATGATGCCCAAGAGAAGGCTGGTTTGTTAAGGGATGAAGGTTAACCCATTAACTGGTCTGACACTTAACTCAGAAAGACAGCTCTAGCAAATTGATGACTAGGTTCTTTTCCTATACCTGTAGAGGTCTCTGGGTCCTTGTACTAAGCCCAAGAGAAGGTATGAGAGCTTTTAAGAAGCCGAAGGGTCCTTGTACAACGCCCAAGAGGAGGCAGGGATGCTTTTAGGAAGCCTGTGGGTCCCCAATCCCCGAGAAGTTCAAGACATGCCATTCACCGAGAATAGATCAAGTCAGGAAAGTCCGAGAATTTGGAAGAAACTCAAGAGATACCATTCACGGAGAATAGATCAACTATGGGGAGTAGAGTTTCTTTGACAATTTCTAAAAAGTGACAGTCTGAGAAAGGGTTCACCGAGAATGCTGCCTTTCACGTGTCCATATTGTTTAACCCCAAGAGGAGGGAAGATTGTGTTTGGTAATCCTATGGGGGGATCTAGTTTTGACTGTATTTAAGAGTGACCAACAGGGTTATATTAAGAAAAAGAATGGGGCTTATAACACGAGGGTATGCCCAAAGGATTTTGTTTTGAAATGGCGATCGCGCCGAGATTTTTCAAAATGTACTAGGTCTTATACAATGCATTGAGGCCCAAAAAGTTTTGGTTTTCAAAGGGGTTGGGTCTTACACTTCATTAGAGGCCCAAAAATGTTTTAAGAAAAGAAATGGGGCTTATAACACGAGGGTAGGCCCAAAGTTTTATTTTTAAAAAGGCGACGATCGCGCCGTTGTTTTTTAAAATACAGTGGGACTTATACAATGACTGAGACCCAAAAGGTGGTGTATTTACAAAGGGGTTGGGTCTTACACTCTAATAGAGGCCCAAAAAGTTTGAAAATGATTTGTAAGGGTGAAAATCAAAGAAACTCTAATTTTTTTTCTTTAAAAGTAAATATTTAAAGAAAATCAAATAAAATGATAAAAATACAAAATAAGTTTGAATAAACCACTTGTGATTTTTGTTTAAGGTTTGAAAAATGAGGTTTTAATCACAAGGTGAATTAAAACTCATTTGGTTTTGATTTTCAAGATAAATATTCACTTTTAAATGTTTAAAAACAATTAAAAATGAATTTATTCACAAAAATACTAATTATATTAAATAAATAATATAAACTTGATTTTTTTTGTGGAATAAAATATTTCAACATTTTTGTGATTTTTTGTAAAAAGAACCAATAAAAAATAATTAAAATTGAGGGAGTTATTAAATTTTCAAATCATTAAAAATAATATGAAAAATAATAAAAAGTGGAAAAAATAGCAAAAAGAGGATCTGGGGTGAGGGGGATTCGAACCCCAGACCTCTTGTGTATAGGGCGCGCGCCTTACCACTGGGGTGGTGATACATCCGTTGATTGAAACACAACCACAAATATACAAGGCTTGCCTTGTATTTTGGCCTGACCCAAGGCAAGGCAAGGCAAGATTTTAGTGAAAAACGTGAAGGCCATAACTTTCTCATTTCTCCATGGATTGGGACAAAATTTAGGTCTATCTTGCCTAGAATTTCACAAGGAATCCAATGGTGGTGGTGTTTTTTTTCAGATCATGCTCCTATTGAAAAACCCGATAGTGGTTTTGAAATAGGTCATGATTTGCATTTTCTGTGCCATCTCTTGGTACAAGCATGAGTTACATGATAAATTGGTGCAAACACAACACATATAACATGTATAAGAGATGCATGATCAGTGGATATCAAAAGAGAGCATGATTCAAAGAATCCAAGTTGTGATGCTTACCTCTTTTTGGAGCTTTTGTGCAATTTGCCAAGGACCTTGTTCCAGAAATGATTTGATGATTTGGACACCCTCAAATGATCTCTTAGAAGCTTTTAGGATGGTTGGAATCAGCTGGAAACCTCAGGAACAAGTTTGAGCTCTTTCTTGCAAAAGGGGCAAAAGTGGCCAAAATAACAACTCTCTCAAATGATGTTCCAGATGTGTGCAACCATTTGGGACATTTCAAGGATGATATTTGGAATGTGTTTGAGATTTTATCTGGTTTGGAAAGTGACTGATTCAAGACATGGCTTGAAAAATGCACAAAAGTCCAATTTTGAGGTTTTGAGAGGTGACTTTGTGATTTTGGTGTTACAGGTCACTTATGAGAGTTTGGACAGGTTAGATATGACATATTGGATGTGTTTGGATCATGAGTTGTGGTGGAATTGCTCTCTAACTCAAAAACTCAGAGTTACCTTGCTAAAGAAGGTATTTTTTTCCTAGAGAAAGAGATTTTGAGGAAAGCAAGTGTTGTAGTGCTTTGGTGTACTCAAACTGAACACAATTGAGCTCTATTTATAGTAGAGCAAGTTTGTTTTGGCTGCAATAGTGAATGGCAACTGGACCAGAGGTTTTGCCAATGTTGAGCAATGAGAATCCAAATCTCCTCTAGCCATTGACTAGAGGTTAGGGCACAGGCTGTTGGTTCCCTAGTTGTTGGATAAGTCTTGACTGAATTTAGTTGGAAATGGCTCAGTCCATGCCACCTTGGTGCATCCATTAAATGCTCCAATCCAAAATTGGAGTCTTGTCCCTTTTTTAGGCATTTTTAGGTTTGGCATACTATTTTTGGTTCCAAAGACTTGGGAGGCTGATGGATCAGTGTTTGTCCCTCCTTGGTCCCCCCTTGAGGTGTTCAGATGGATAGATTTGCTTGCCCTTTGCAAAATTTGAACAAATCGAGCAAAACTCCCAAATCTGCCTTGCTTTGACAGTTTTCAGCAAGGCATATTGGCATGGTCATATCTCATGGCTCAAGTGGACTTTGATGGAGTTCTTGGCCATTTTGGAAAGCCCTCATATGATACAACAACTGTTTGATCATAATTGGTTTTGATACTTTTTGGATCCAAGTGAAAAATGCCCCTACATTTGGAAAAAAGTGAAGGCAGATTCTGACTTAGTGAAAATTTCACTAAGTGTTGGAAAAAAGTGACATTTTCACTTTTTGTGATTTTGATCATTCCATAACTTAAAATCCATGATGAATTGGAATGAGTTGTGTTTGAAGCTTTTGTATAGGTCCATGAGAGCTACAAATCCATCTTTGAATGGGGAAAAATGACCTTGTGGTTTAGGAGATATGATCCTCCAAAGTTGGTACCCTTGCCACTTTGTTCCATAACTTAGAAAAATTTCTAAGTTTTTATGGTTACCCCTTTTACAAGTTATCCCATTTTTCTTGATTTTTCTTGATGAATGATGATTCCAACCATACATTAACATCATTTTAAGGTCAAAGAACCATAATTGTGAAAAATCTCAAAAAGTCAAAGTTGACTTTTGTGCACAGTTGACTTTTTGTCAAATGAATTCCAAACTGTGCAATCCTCTACGAAATCAAGTCCTTGACCTAAATCAAACTTGATGAATTGATTTCATATGTGTTATAGGGTGTATTGAATCATGTCCTAGGGTTTGGGAGCATGTCCTGGTCAAAAGTCAAAGGCACAGTTGACTTTTCTCGCGAAACCCTAATTGTGGTTCTGATGAAATTGAAACTTGTTGTTCAAGCTTCTTAGACTAATCCATTGTTGCAAATGGATCAATATGGTGTATTAGAGACTCTCAAATCATGTCTTGAGGTCTTGGCTCATGATGTGTCCCAAAAGTCAACTTAGGGGTGAATTAGGTCAAGAAACCCTAATTCCTGATTTTTAGTGAATGCATCCCCTGAGGCTAAATTGACTTGATGATTGGGTTCATGATGTCCTTTGAAGCATCTTAGTGTCATACCCCAAATTTTGACCACTAAGATTCCCATCATTGTGTCAATCATCATCACAATATGGATGAACCATCATGCCTCATCAAATGCCTCAAGGGTTGTTGAGCCTTCACTACAATCAAAATTAGGGTTTTAAGCCCTCTCAGAGCCTTAGACAAAGGATCAATCAAGGAATGTCTTGATCTTCAACTTGGCTAGCCTCTAAAAAATATCCACAATAGATCAAAAGGACTCCCACTTCAAGGATTAAGCACAAGGCTGCTCCCTTCTAGGTGGATCAAGTCTCAAGATCGACAGTGTCACCAAATTAGGGTTTTGGTCGACCAGGGCCTCCAGATGGAAATTTTTCATCTGGGCACAAGCCAAAGATCCAAAACATAACCTAATATACTCCATGGAACCTCATGGACCCAATCATCAAGTCAATTTGACCTCAGGGGATGCATTCATCAAAAATCAGGAATTAGGGTTTCTTGACCTAATTCACCCCTAAGTTGACTTTTGGGGCAAATCATGAGCCAAGACCTCAAGAGAGGATTTGAGGGTCTCTAATATACTATATTGATCCATTTGCAACAATGGATTAATCCAAGAAGCTTGATCAACAAGTCTCAATTTCATCTGCACCACAATTAGGGTTTCGCGAGGAAAGTCAACTGTAACTTTGACTTTTGACCAGGACATGCTCCCAAACCCTAAAACATGATTCAATATACCCTATGACACCCATGGAACATGTACATCAAGTTTGATTTAGGTCAAGGACATGATTTCCTGAAGAATTGCACAGTTTGGAATTCATCTGATAAAAAGTAAACTGTGCACAAAAGTCGACTTTGACTTTTTGAGATTTTTCACCAAAATGGATTTTTAACCCTAAAATGATGTTAATGTATGATTTGAATCATCATTCATCAAGAAAAATCAAAGAAAGTGGGATAACTTGTAAAAGGGGGTAACCATAAAAACTTAGAAAAATTTCTAAGTTATGGAAAAAGTGACACTAATGTGCCAACTTTGGAGGACCATAACTCCTAAACCACAAGGCCATTGTTCCCCATTCAAAGCTTGATTTGTATATCACATTTCCCTCTACAAAAGCTTCATACTGACCTATGTCCAAATTCCTCATGGATTTTGAGTTATGGAGTGATCAAAATCAAGAAAAGTCACTTTGTTCCAACACTTAGTGAAAATTTCACTAAGTCAGAATCTGCCTTTACTTTTTTCCAAATGTAGGGGGATTTTTCACTTGGATTCAAAAGAGATCAAAACCAAACATGTTCAAACAGTTGTTGTATCATGTAAGGGCTTTCCAAAATGGCCAAGAACATTACCAAATTCAATTTGAGCTATGAGATATGACATTGGCAAGATGCCTTGCTGAAATCTGCCAAGGCAAGGCAGATTTCTGCACTTTTGGTCGATTTGCCAAAATCAGCCAAATCCAAACACTCCTATCCACTTGGACACCTCTTAGGATTGAATCTAAAGGGGACAATCACTGAGCCAAGCCTCCAAAGTCTTTGGAACAAGAAATAGCATGTTGAACCTAGAATTGCCAAAATAGGGACAAGACTCCAATTTTGGATTAGAGCATTCAATGGAAGCATCAAGGTGGCATGGACTGAGCTCTTAGCAACTGAATTCAGTCAAGACTTATCCAAGACCAAGGGAACCAGCAGCCTGTGCCCTAATCTCTAGTCAATGGCTAGAGGAGACTTGGATTTTCATTTGCCAACATTGGCCAAACCTACTCAGCAGTTGCCATTCACTATTCCTTGCAAAACAAACTTGCTCTACTATAAATAGAGCTCAATTGTGATCAGTTTGAGTACAGCAAAGCCATCAAACAGATGCTTTCCTCAAAATCTCTTCTTTCACTCCAATTTTGCCTTCTAAGGCAAGTCACTATCGGGTTTTGAGTTTGAGAGCTTTTCCAATCAAACCAATCACACACACACCTCATATACATCACATATGAGCTGATCAAACACTTAAACAACAACTGGAACACTGATTTCTCAGAATCACCAGTCAATTGCTCAAGGTTTTAACCAAGTTGCAGTTGAGATGCCATGAAGTGATCCAGTCAGTTTCAATCAAGTCCAAGCATTCAAACACACTCCATAGGGTGTAGGGAAGCTGTTCAGATCATCACAACTCATCTGTAACACCTCCAACTCAGAAATCAATTTGCTCTTGATGTCACGACCTAGAGGTAAACCTAAACTTGGTCATCTCTCAATCCATGCAAATTTTGCTGCACAATAATTTGGCCATATGTTCATAATCATGCATGGAATGTTTCCCCTCAATTAATTGCATTGTTTGAATCGTGTATCAAAAATCCCAGCCTTCATGCAGAATCTAGGGTTCTTGAGGATTGTTCATGATTTCTTGTTTTATGTTTAATTTAAATGAAATTAATTGTCATAGACATGATCGCGAGGTTGAAACGAGTTGATTGGTATGTGTATTGCATGATATGATTAAGTATTCAGTGAGATTGGATAGAAAATGCAAATCTGGGAAACTCAGAACACGCGCGTGTTCTTGCCCTTGTTCTTGGCGCCATTTTCCAACATTTGAATATTTGAATTTTGTGATTTTTATTTAATTGATTCAAAAATTAATTTCTCTCTGAGTTTTAATGATTTTGAGTTGATTCTTTTTTTAATAATTCACAAAAATGTTGAAATATTTTATTTTTCCAAAAAATCCCAAAAATATTATTTATTTCATATAATTGATATTTTTGCAAAGAATTAATATTTTGATTGTTTTTGACATTTAAAATATTTTTCCCTCTAGATTTTGTAAAGATTAATGACTTCTAATTATTTTGTAGGTCAATACTTGATTTTTGAAGCATTAATCCAAAATCATAATTTGTTTCCCACATGTTAAACAATTTTTGATCATTTTAATTGAATTTTTATTCAATTAAAATACATTTTGGAAATAAATTAGGGTTTTTGATTAATTCAACCCTCACAAATCATATTCAAAATTTTTTTGGGCCTCTAATAGAGTGTAAGACCCAAACCTTTGTAAATACAACCTATTTTGGGCCCCACTTATTGTATAAGTTCCGTTGTATTTCAAAAAGTTCGACGCGATCATCATCCGTTGAAAAACAAACATTGGGCCTACCCTCGAGTAGTAAGACCCATTTATTTTCTTTAAAACTCTTTGGGCCTCTATTAGAGTGTAAGACCCAACCCACTTGTACAGAAATATTTGGGGCCTCACTTATTGTATAAGTCCCTCTGTACATTTTTAAATTCGGCATGATCGTCGCCAGTTTAAAAATAAACCATCTGGGCCTCTCCTTGAGGTATAAGACCCATTCAAAACTTTTGGGCCTCTAATAGAGTGTAAGACCCAATCCCCTTTTAACCAAAAACAACTTTGGGTCTCACTTATTGTATAAGTCCCTCTACGTTAAAAGAAAACCTCGGCGCGATCGCCATTTTAAACGGAAAAATCATTTGGGCCTACCCTCGTGTTATAAGCCCCACTCTTTTTCTTTAAAAACTTTTTGGGCCTCTTGAGAGAGTGTAAGACCCATCCCTTTGTACAGCAAACAGTTTTTGGGCCTCAGTCACTCGTATAAATCCCTCTGTACAAATTCAAACAGTGCGCTCACTGATAAAACCCTGGGCCTCTCCTTGAGCTGTAAGCCCCAAATCTTTCTTTTTCAACGCATTTTCTCCTTTGATTTTGAATATACTGTTGTTTTTCAATCTTTCTTTGTTGAACAACTAACCAAACAACATGAAAGCTCTACAAACGAGTAAGTGTTTATATGCTTTCATTTACCGCTTTCATATACATATAACTGTATTGTGGGGCTGTTTCGCTGTAAGTCTTATTTCATAAACTCATATCAACTGTGTAATAATAGTATAGATATTTAGAGTTTCCCCGGCAAGTACGTCTAGCATTAAGCCCGTTGATCACTCTTAAATAGTCAAAACTAGATCCCCATAGGATTACCAGACACAGTCTTCCCTCCTCTTGGGGTTAAACAATATGGAGATGTGAAAGGCAGATACTTTTTTAACCCTTTCTCAGACTGCCACTCTTAAAAGCACTTGTCAAGAAACTCTATTCCCTAGAGATGATCTTTTCTCCGTGAATGGCATCTCTTGAGTTTCTTCCAAATTCTCAAACTTTCCTGGCTTGATCTATTCCTCGTGAATAGCCTGTCTTGAATTTCTCGGGGTTTGGGGACCCATCAGCTTCTTAAAAGCATCGGCCTCCTCTTGGACATCGTACAAGGACCCACAGGCTTCCTAAAAGCGACCCCGCCTCCTCTTGGGCTTAGTACAAGGACCCATCGGCTTCTTAGAAGTATTCACAGCCTCCTCTTAGGCTTTGTATAATGATCTCTTCCTCCGGGAATGATAGCCTCCTCTTGGGCTTAGTACAAGGACTCGTCGACTTCTTAAAAGCTTCCAGCCTCCTCTTGGGCTTCGTACAAATTGTCCTGATGACCTCCTAGAGGTATAGGAACATAACCTAGTCATCTTCATAGAACAGTCCTTTCAAAGAGTCTACTACTGTTTCTCAAAGCATAGTACGAAAGATGAAACTCTAGACACGGACAATCTAATATCCTTGAGTCTCAAAGACATTCTCAAGTGACCCCTTCGTTAAAATAGGAATGAAACCCGTAGACTCAGACAGTCTCAATAACCCTGATCCTCGAATCAAATCCATGAGTACAACATTACTCATATAAGAACTGATTTTCTCTTTAAATCAGCATACTGGACCTGTCACTCGACTGAAACAGTCACAATAGCCTCCTCTTGGTCTTTGTACAATGATTCTCCCCAGCGGAGCTAACAACAGCCTCCATCTCGGGATTCATACGAGATACCATAAAAAACTCTCTTGTTGAGTCAAATAGCCTCCATCTCGGGCTTTATACGAGATACCAAAAGACTCCCTCGTTGAGTCAAAACCTTTTAGCCTCTCTCTCGGGCTTTGTACGAGACACATATTAGCCTCCTCTTAGGCTTTGTATAAGGAACACCTTTTAGCCTCCTCTTAGGCTTTGTCTAAGAAAACCACTGGTTTAGCCAATCAACCTTTTAGCATCAAAGTTGTGCCTCGTTCACAGTATACAAACATCAACAACTCCTTCCCCTTCATCTAATTGCTGTAAGCGGCAAGCCTCTGGATCATCTACATCCATGCCACTGTCCCTCTTTTAGCATGAGAAATTCCTAAGGAAAGATAGCATTGCTCTACACTGAGTTAAAGTCTTCTCCTTCAGGTTAAAAATCTCCTATAAAGGAAATTATGGCATTACCGGATTCACATATCCCGGTTAAAGTAATTCTCCTTTATAAACAGTTGTGACATACAATCCCCTCTTTAGAGATGACAAATTCTCTCTAAAGACAACACATTTTTAGCTTCACATCTTGGGCTTTGAACAAGATACAAATAGAACCTTTTAGCTTCATATCTTGGGCTTTGAACAAGATACAGATCATCTTTAGCTTCACGTCTTGGGCTTTGAACAAGACACCAAAACACCATTTCCTCCCATAGAATAGGAGGAACTACGAACGCTCTGATTTCCCTGTTTCGGTAAACGGGAATACGTAGGCATAAGATTGAAAGAAAAATCTTAGCGAGCACACTAAACAAAAAACCCAAAATCCCATACTTTCATATATCCGTCCTAACATAACCTCCCACGAATTAACCGAACACCACTTTTAAAAAAAAACCTAATAGAGACCCCGAATCTTTGTAGCATCTGTAAACCAACAGTTTTGACTGTTTAACCTCAGTTTGCAAGCAGGGTTAATTTGAGACATCTATTTCCATTCCTTCATCAACTTTAATAGGATAAAAAATGAATCGAGCTGTAGATACCAAAGAGCGATAGTGCTTCGCAACCACATCCAAAATCGCTCGCTACAGAAAAATGGCGACTCTGCTGGGGATATCGCGATTTTGCTATGGATGTGTCATTAGGATCTATCTCACCTTTGTAGCGAGATCTTGTTCTCTTCCCATCTATTAGGTGGAAACTTTAAAAGTGGCGCCCACCGCGGGGCTCTTCTACCCTTTTTTCTCTTCTCTTGTGTGAAAACGACAGATTGGGGCTTCCGCCGGGGAACCCATTTTCTGTCAAGAACATAGGATTCATAGTTTTAAAGGTCTAGGATGATTAGGACATATATATATACTGCTTTCCCTAATTGATATCTGTGTTTATTTTTCTGCTAATGGGAATGCGTGTGATGCCGCATGTGGAAAGATTGAGTATACACTTAAGATAGGTGATGGCGACGAGGTCGACCATCAACCTCAGTGGAGGCTTCCCAATGCAACCCATTCCCTCTCACAGGCAATGGGTTGATTGTGAAGTCTGAGAAGCTGAGGAGCAAATTAGTGGCGCAGAGGCTATCGGAAATAGTTGTCATGCGATGCCACCCTCTTCTGAGGACTCTTCAAAAAACATCACCTAGCACGGTTCCCGGCCCGCTGGTGTTTTCTTGACAAGAGTTGATGATGATGAGAGACAGGTACAAAAGTCACTAGTAAACCTTTGGGATGGGTAGAGCCTTAACTCCATGACAACGACCCTTTGACCCCATGTTTTTTCTATGTTTTTGTGTGCTGCATTCATGCATTCATTTAAAAAACATTAAAACATTCAAAAAATCTTCTCTTCTAGTCTCTCTGTTTTTCAAATTAAACCAAGACTGTGATTGCAAATATCAGAGAAAAGGATTGCGCTAATGGATTACGGTAGAAGGAGAACTCATAAGTACACCTTCAAGGTTCCAAAACTAGAGGATTTGAGAGGTTTGGCGAGAATGATCACAAACCAAGAGGCTTTCAGAGCCAAGTACGGAGGTTTGTTACCTCTATTAAGGGTTCATGTGATTGAGGGAATCATGGATGCGCTCATTCAGTTCTACGATCCAGTTTATCACTGCTTCATATTCCCGAATTACCAGCTAGCACCAACGCTGGAGGAATATTCTCATCTGATTGATCTACACATTACAGATCAAGCTCCATTTTTTGGACTGGAAGAAATTCCAAAGGATCAGACCATTGCAAGGGCAATTCATTTTGATGAGTCAGAAGTCAGGATTCACATGACCACTAAGGGTGGCATACAAGGTGATCCGCTGTCACGCACGGATCAAAAACGAGTGTTTTTTAAAATAGTAGTAACGGTAACGACAACTCGAGTATCGTTCTCACAAGGATTCTTGTATGATTCAACCAACTAAAGAAAAGGTTTAGTGGGGGTTTTTGGTTTTGATTTAGAAAAATAATGAGAAAATAAGTGATTATAAAAAGTGATTATGAAATAAGCTGATCTACCGTATCGGTCTCCTACTTATCATTGATCCGAATAATTCTCAATCCCTAAGCGGACTTTATTTCCTTTTCAATTGCAATATCAATCAACAAGCGCAATTGATACTAAAAGATATATATTCCTAATTTCCGAATTAAGCAAACGGATAAACACAATCGCGAATTAAGCAAACACGATATAGAAACGCGATTTAACGACAAAGCGACGTAAACGGCGATTAAAAGTTATAGGAACATACAATCATCGAAATTAATCAATCAACTCTAAGAAAAGTCGAATTAAGCAAACAACAAATCAAAGAGAATAATTGAAAGGAAAATAAATTTAATTGAGAAACATAAGAACCTCAAAGTATGATGGAGGCGCGATTATAGTAGATCAACCTTAAGGATTAGTTATCCATTCAAATTGTACAAGCCAAAGAAAAATTCATGAAAAGAAGAGAGAATGAACAGTAACACGGTTCTCTCCTTATACAAGAGAAGGGAAATCGGGTCATAACCCAATTGGGTCTAAAATAAGATAAAAACCGGCCCAAAAACGGTCCAAAACTAATTGTTTCTCATGACTGAAACTTCAACGAATTTTCCGAGGTATCTGTAGTCCGAATCAGCTTCTGGCTTCCAAATGAAAGTTATAGCTCTTTCTCTTAGCTTTCCAACGACTGGTAGAACGCCTCATTCTAACATTCGAAGCTCCAATTATGAGTTTATTCGTAAAAGCTGCAATTGCTGAAAAATAAAGTGCGAAAATTAAATAAAGGAAAAAATCAACTAAATTAGAAAAACATTATAAAACATGAAAATAAGCAAAACAAACCAAGGAAATGCTTAAGTACAAACATGGAAGAATGTGCATCGAAATGCACTGATCACAAGGTTTGCCAGCCCAGTTCTTGACAAAGAAAGCTCTGCACTTCGCTAGTATAGGGAACGGAACTGCTTTTGAAAGCATCTTTGTTTTACTCACCTACGGATTATTTTTGTTGCCCAACATTAATAACTTCGTCGATATCAACGCTATTAAGGTTTTTCTCATTGGAAACCCTGTGCCGACTTTGCTCGCGGATGCGTATCATTCTGTACACTTAGGGAATTTGTACAGCGGAGGGGAGATCACATGTTGTATACCTTTGCTTTACAAATGGTTTATCTCCCATTTACCTAAGTCTGCTGCTTTCTGGGATCATAAGAGTGTCTTGCGCTGGTCGCAGAAGATCATGTCTCTCACCAACTCTGACATAGATTGGTGCAATAGGATTTATGATGGAATCAGGATCATTGACCGTTGTGGAAACTTCCCCAACGTACCCCTTATAGGAACTAAGGGAGGAATCAACTATCATCCGATATTGGTTCGCCGTCAATTTGGATACCCGATGAGACACGTCCCACGGGGTGTTCATCTGGAAGGTCTTTTCTTCAAGGAAGGAGAAAATGACAGAGCACTAAAGATGGAAATAGTGCATGCTTGGAAACATGTTCATAAGAAAGGACGGGAGTCTCTAGGAAAACCAGATTGTGTCTCGGTGGAGCCTTATCTCCACTGGGTATAAACTAGAACTCTCAAGCTAAAGATGCCTTATCCTCGTCATGAAGTTCTTCTGCCAAGGGAATCTGTCATGTACTTCATGACGGAAACTGAAAAGCTTCAGGTTACTCTCAACAAAGTTCAAAGGGAGAGGAGGTCTTGGAAGAACAAGTACCACACCCTCAACGTGGAGTGTATCAAAATACAGCAACTGCTGAAAGATAAGGACGCTCTGATTGAGATTTTAGAGCAACATGCTGTGGATAATCAGGATGACTAGAGGAATTTGCTCGCTCCTTTCACTTGGCAAAGGAATGACAACCCGACAACGGCCCAAGAGCCCCAGTCCAAGAAAAGGAAAATACCAGAGTCAGCACCCGATTTCTCTTCAGAGAGGACTCGGGACCCATTAGCTTAGGTTTCTGTCTCTGCACCTTGTAATCTACTGTATTTCCATTTCGGTAATCCTTTGAATTCAATAAAAAGGGGTTTCCCCACCGTTTGATATTTGCAATCTAATTGTCGAAGTTTATTTTGATTAAACCAAAAAACAATTAATATAATCATTGCATTCATCATTCTCACATCGCGTATTCTTCTTACCTACGAATCTCACGTTTGTGTCTCGGTTCTAGAGTCAAACTGTCTCACTCGTACAATACTCGGGCTAATTGTCAGAAAAAGATGGATGATCTTGAGGAAGAGAACAGAGAGTTGAAAGAAGAGATCGACGCTCTGAGAGAGGATATGAGAAAGCTTCGTAACGACATGCAAGCTATGGCAGAAGCTCAGCTACAAAGGACTGTGATCTCGGAGATCACCTCAGCGCCCATAGTGGAGAAGTTTGATCCTAGGTATCAAATGCCGAAAGACCGTCCCTGGGGCATGCCTGCAAACTATATCCCGGAAGGATATGTTCCGTCGATCGTTGAAGATCAGGGAATCGCGACAGATACCGCTGGTCCTGAAGGTTACAAACTTTGGGAAAGCGAAGATGCTAGGGGCATACTGAAGACTCTTGAAGGTTACAAACTTCGAGAAACGCCAAGACTCACTGCCGTAGTCACGGTCCCACCCCCTGTGGTGCACACTGTCCCGGAAGGACAGACTCCACAGATACCTTCTAGTAAAAAGGAAACTATGTTTGACCGAATGGATAAATTCCAGGAACAGTTCTTGGAAATGCAGAAGGAACTGCAAGCCATTCGCGGTCAGGATCTATTTGGAAAGGACGCCGCAGATCTCAGCTTGGTCCCCAAATGTGAAAGTTCCGCACAAATTTCAAGTGCCCGACTTTGAAAAGTACAAGGGTAACTCTTGCCCTCAGAGTCATCTGGTGATGTACGCTCGGCGAATGTCAGCTCAGACTGAGAATCAGGACCTGCTGATTCACTACTTTTAGGATAGTTTAACCGGTGCCGCATTAAAATGGTACAAGGGTTTAAACCGTGCTACGATTAGCACATTCAGAGATCTTGGTACTGCCTTCATCCAACAATACAAATATAATTTGGACATGGCACCGGACAGAGGTCAACTCAGATCAATGTCACAAAAGGACAAGGAAACCTTTAAGGAGTACGCCTAGAGATGGCGTGAAATTGTCGCTCAAATTTGTCCACCTCTTGAGGAAAAAGAGATGACAAAGATCTTCTTAAAGACCTTAAGCTCATTTTACTACGATAGAATGGTTTCCAGTGCGCCCAGTGACTTCACCGAGATGGTGGGCATGGGAATTCGTCTTGAGGAAGCCGTCCGAGAAGGACGTTTGGCAAAAGACGCTGGATCATCGAGTAGTACAAAACGATACGGTAGTGCTCTCCCTAAGAAAAAAGAGCAGGATATTGGGAATATCTCTCTCGGAAAGCAAAAGCGACGTTATCAACCGGTAGCAGATATAACTCCTGCTATCAGCCCTGCGCCTATTCCTACATATCAACCTCAGGTTGCGCAGAGCCAACCTAATCAGCAAAGGACACAGCAGCCTCTTCAGCAGGCTCGTCCTCCATACAATAAAAATTGTACAACACGACCATCAGGGTTTGATCCTATACCCATGTTGTACGCAGAACTATTTCCGTTACTACTGGCTAAGGGGCACATCTAGACTAAGTCTCCTCTTACAGTACCGGAAAATCCGCCTTTTAGGTTTAAGGTGGACCAGACATGCCCTTATCATCAAGGAGGATCGGGGCATAACATAGAGAACTGTCTCAATTTCAAATCTGACGTGGAAAAGCTTGTTAGGAGCGGGCTCTTATCTTTCAAGGATACGAACCCCAATGTTCTTACGAACCCGCTGCCTCAACATGAGAAAACGGCAGTCAACCTGATTGAGAAAGAGTCTAACAATGTTTATCAAATTCACGATATACTCTTATTGAGGACCAATCTGGTCAAGATGCATTGTATACAGAGTGGATATGGCCATGTGCCACCTCATAATTATCATCAATGTGATGTCTGCTCTAAAAGCAATCAAGGATGTTCGGTAGTGCAATCAGCTCTATAGGAACAGATGGATCTCAGATGGATCCAAGAGCACCGAGTTCGTGGAGTTAACATGGTCTATACGAATTCCAACATCATTCAGAACCACGACATCCGTGCGATAAATGTCAACCTAGTGGCAATGCATTCAAGGTAAAGCCAGTATCATAATCTGCCACGACACGATTATAGTTCCTGTCTGACTTGCTCGATAAACAAACAGGGATGCTCTTTCATACAAGAGGCCCTCCAGCGTCAGATGGATCTTGGATGGATCCAAGACTACCATGATAGGAACCCTTATCAGATAAACATGGTTCAGATCTTCGATATTCGCATGATGAATACCAACCTGGTAGAGTTACATGCTGAGCAGGTCCGACTCGGATTCTTAATATCACACGACTATCAAAGCTGTAAAGCAGGTTGCGAAAACGATCGAGGTTGTACCCTTGTCCAGGAGGCACTTTAGCACTTGTTAAATCACTGGTGGATGCCAATCTATATGGATGAAGATACTCAGCAAATTAGTATCAGTAACAAGAATCCTACTCGACGTCAAAGTCAGGATGTCCGATCTGTGGAAGCTAACCTAGTGAAGTTACATTGTATTCAAAGTGGGCGTGGCCAGGTGCCACCACATAATTATGACCATTGTAGTGTCTGTTCAGAAAGTAACCAAGGGTGTTACCTTGTGAGAGCAGCTCTTCAGGGTCAGGTGGATCGTGGAGAGGTTCACCCATATCCGGGGATGTTGTCACAATCTCTGGTCGTCACCTGACCAGGGATGTTTTTGCCATCATCCCTCTGCTTGAAGAATCTAGAGCTCCCAACCGGGAACGGATCGAGATTACTTATGATGGTCAGAAAAATTAGAAGGTTCCCATAGTCATCTATCTGCCGGGACCACTACCGTATGAATCAGCTAAGGAAATCCCTTACAAATACGGTGCAACAATAGTTGAAAATGGAAAGGAAATTCCATTACCCTCCGTCGTGAATATTGCAGACATCAGTCGTGTAACACGGAGTGGTAGAATCTTCAACAGAGGAGTTGGAGAACCTAACAAGGAAAAGGAACTTCAGACAGAAGCTCCCGATCCATCAGTCGGTCAATCCAGTAATCCCGACCTTTCAAAAAATAATGATGAGATGCTGAAGCTCATCCAAAGAAGTGAATATAACATTGTTGATCAGCTGTTACAGACTCCTTCAAAGATCTCGGTATTATCACTGTTACTCAGTTCAGAAGCCCACAGGGAGGCTCTACAGAAAATCTTAGAGCAAGCCTTTGTGGAACAGGATGTAACAATCAGACAGTTCGATAGCATTGTCTCTAACATCACTTCCTACAATAATTTGGGATTTAGTGATGAGGAATTACCCGAAGAGGGTCGCCGTCATAACATGGCGCTCAATATCACAGTTAACTGCCAGGACGATGCTTTAGCCAGCGTACTGGTAGACACAGGGTCAGCCCTGAATGTTATGCCGAAGTCCACTTTGATGCAATTATCATTCAAAGGCCCTCCGATGAGAATTAGCGAGGTCATCGTAAAGCTTCGACTGATCCAGAAAAACAGTTATCGACGAAGTTGATCTTCCCATAACTATCGGTCCTCACACTTTCCAAGTCACTTTCCAGGTCATGGACATCCGGGCAACATACAGTTGTTTATTAGGAAGACCTTGGATACATCAGGCTGGAGCGGTCACTTCGACCCTCCACCAAAAGCTAAAGTTCGTTCAGAACGATCAACTTGTCACAGTCTGTGGAAAACAGGCCTTGCTCGTGAGTAACTTATCATTATCTACTTATGTAGAACCCAAGGAGGTTATTGGGACGCAGTTCCAAGCGCTGTCGGTGGGCAAGGACAATCAATCCCAAGGAGGAACCTCGATTTCCTCATACAAAGATGCCATCAAAGCGGTCGAGAATACCGATACAACCGGATGGGGACAGCTTGTCATTCCTATTGACAATAAAACAAAGAAGGGTCTTGGTTTTTCTGCAACCTGTACCCGGACAGCTGCCAACGATGGAAGTCTTCATCCCATTCAGAACTTCTTCCACAATGGAGGTTTTCTTCAACCAGTCCCTCAAGCAGTCCATGCTATCAATGAGGAGGACCCCTCTGACACAGAGGAAGAGTGAGAGTCATATCTTAACAAGGACGGTTATATGTCTCAGGATAAAACGCAAACTCCTTTTTGCTTTCCTACAGAGAGTTCGAGATTTATACCCAGGTCAGACATCGAAATGATATACGGGGATTGTGATCCGGAAGGATGCCGTGCTCCGCCAAATTCATTAGAGGAAGACACTCCGATGAAAGACAATTTTGACTACACCTACTATGGCCCAATGGATGGTCTGCCAATGTGGCAACCTTATCCAGGAGATTTGGGTCAAGAGAGTTAGCCAAACAATGAAAATCAGTTGACCGTCATTGAACAGAATACCTGTGTCCCCACCATGTCATGGGATCAACACTCAGGTCATTCAGAAACTACTCAACATGACGATGAATTTGCAACATTTGTCGGACTGGAATTCATCAACTATGCTTTTCCCGAGGTCAACGTCATCGAGAGGGATGACCCCTCCAGTTCCAGGAAAGTATGGGACACCCTGGGACAACCAAGTTGAAAATTTGACTATATGGTCAAGTACACCGCTCCCGAAAGCTCTCGTATCAGGCTCAAAGATATCCAGCCAACTGGATGGGGAGATACAGCTAAGAGCACCAATGCTATGCAAAATACAACTGAGGAATCCTCCTACGACAATTATGCCTGGGAGACAGATTCCAATGATCCTGCTCCACTAGAAATCAGCGTTATTTCTGAAGACAAATCAAGGAAGGTGCCAGACTTTGTGATTCACCGAGGAGTTCGCCACCAATGGGTTGTTGTTGATGCTCCGAAGATCGTTCATCAGTCAAAGTAATTGCCATCTTTAACCTTTCACCCTGCCCTGGTGAAACGAATGTTTTGATAGGGCTCGCTTTCTGTAAATTTTCCCTCTTCGCTTCACCCAAAGCGACAGAGTTTTGTTTTATAGGGCAGTAGTTTCAAGAATCGACTTGTTCATTAATAAAATAACGTCGTTCTGTAATTTCCGCATTAATTGTTGTTTTCTCTTTTTGCTTTTTTAGAAAATGGTAATCCTAAAAAACAATTAAAAATAAAAACAAGCAGTAAAATAAATACACTGCACACACTCGCATTTTCTCTATCTCTTCTAAACATGAACCATCACGTCATGCAGATTGCTTGTTTTAAACCCAGTTGAAACATACGATCCGATGCCTTCTCCCAACTTTGAGTTCCCGGTATTTGGGGCTGAAGAAGAAGTTGACAACTAAATTCCAGAAGAGATCTCTCGATTACCCAGACAAAAGGAAAGGTCCACTGAACCTCACAAAGAGCCGTTGGAAACGATCAATGTGGGTTCGGAAAAAGAGAGAAAAGAAATCAGGATTGGGGCACTACTCGGTCCAACTACCAGAGAGGGTTTGATAAAGCTTCTCAGAGAATTTCCCGATGTATTCGCTTGGTCCTATCAGGATATGCCAGGGTTGGATACCAACATCGTGGAACATCACTTATCGTTAAGATCGAAATGTCCGCCAGTAAAGCAAAGGTTGAGACGGACTCACCCGGACATGGCCATAAAAATCAAAGAGGAGGTACAGAAACAGATCGACGCAGGTTTCCTCGCTACATCTGAATATCCTCAATGGTTAGCCAACATCGTACCCGTTCCCAAAAAGGATGGAAAGGTCAGAATGTGTGTTGATTACAGGGATCTGAACAAGGCAAGTCCAAAGGACGACTTTCTTTTACCACACATTGACATGCTGGTAGACAGCACAACAAAGTTCAAAATTTTCTCCTTCATGGATGGATTCTCGGGCTATAACCAGATCAAAATGGCGCCGAAAGACATGGAGAAAACTTCGTTCATTACCCCATGGGGTACCTTTTGTTACAAGGTGATGCCGTTCAGTTTGAAGAACGCCGGGGCAACCTATCAAAGGGCCATGACTACTCTGTTTCATGACATGATACATAAGGAAGTCGAGGTATATGTCGATGATATGGTTGCAAAATCTAAGACAGAATAGGAGCATGTGACCCACCTGTCAAAACTATTCGAGCGTCTGAGAAAATTCAAATTCTGCTTGAATCCCAACAAGTGCACCTTCGGTGCCCGTTCAGGGAAACTCTTAGGGTTCATCGTCAGCCAGAAAGGAATTGAGGTTGATCCTGACAAGGTCAAGGACATTCGAGAAATGCCTTCTCCGAAAATTGAAAAACAAGTCAGAGGATTCTTGGGACGTTTGAACTACATCTCCAGATTCATATTCCTTATGACCGCCACGTGTGCGCCGATTTTCAAATTACTCAAAAAGAACCAGGATTGCGTTTGGTCAGAAGATTGCCAAACCGCCTTCGACAGTATTAAGGAATACCTGTTGAATCCGCCGATTCTATCACCTCCAGTGGAAGGAAGACCACTGATCATTTACCTCACAGTCCTAGAAGATTCAATGGGATGTGTACTTGGCCAACAAGACGAAACCAAACGGAAAGAGTCTGCCATCTACTATCTGAGCAAGAAATTCACCGACTGCGAGACTCGGTACACGATGCTTGAGAAAACTTGGTGCGCTTTGGCTTGGGCAGCCAAACGTCTTTGTCAATACATGATTCGTCACACTACTTGGTTAATCTCCAAAATGGATCCAATCAAGTATGTCTTCGAAAAGCCTGCTCTCACGGGAAGAATTTCCCGTTGGCAGATGTTATTATCAGAATATGACATAGAGTACCACGCTCAGAAAGCCGTTAAAGGAAGTATTTTAGCCGATCATTTGGCTCATCAACCGATTGACGATCAAGAATCAACCGGGTTTGACTTCCCAGACGAAGATGTCATGTATTTAAAAATGAAAGATTGCGATGAACCGTTACCAAGTGAAGGGCCAGAACCAGGTTCCCAATGGGGACTTATCATTGACGGAGCAGTTAATCATTATGGAAACGGAATTAGGGCAATCATTGTTACCCCTCAGGGTACCCATATTCCTTTCACTGCCAGACTTACGATCAAATGTACGAACAACGAGGCCGAATACGAAGCTTGTATTATGGGCCTCGAAGAAGCGATTGATTTAAGGATCAAAAACTTGGACGTATATGGCGACTCAGCCTTGGTTATCAATCAGATAAAAGGAGATTGGAACACATACCAATCAGGATTGATTCCTTACAAAGACTATGCAAGAAGGTTGTTACCCTTCTTCAACAGAATCGAGTTTCATCACGTCCCTCGTAGAGAGAATCACATGGCTGATGCCTTAGCCGCTCTCTCTTCCATGATTAGTGTAGGTCAACGGAATGACCTACCTAAGATCGACATAATGCGCCTTGAAAGGCCCGCTTACATCTTCACGATTGAAGCAGTCATAGACGACAAACCTTGGTATCACGATATCAAATGCTTCCTTCAGAAACAAGAGTGCCCATTTGGGGCACTCAGAAAAGACAGGAAAACCCTCAGAAGATTGGCTGGAAGCTTCTTCCTGAGTGGTGACACTCTTTATAAGAGGAATTTTGACTTGGTCTTGCTCTGATGCGTAGACAGACCAGAAGCAGACATGCTTATGAAAGAAATTCATGAAGGATCCTTTGGCACTCATGTCAACGGACACACAATGGCGAGAAAAATTCTGAGAGCAGGGTATTACTGGTTGACCATGGAATCTGACTGCTACAAGTACATGAGGAGGTGTCACAAGTGTCAGATATACTCCGACAAAATTCATGTACCGCCATCACATCTCAAAGTTCTTTCTTCCCCGTGGCCTTTTTCCATATGGGGAGTCGACATGATTGGCTTGATCAAACCTAAGGCTTCAAACGGACATCGGTTCATCCTGGTAGCCATTGACTATTTCACCAAGTGGGTTGAAGCAGTGTCGTACGCTAATGTAACCCGACAAGTGGTGGTCCGATTTATCAAAAACAATATCATCTGCCGTTATGGTGTTCCGAGCCAGATCATTACAGATAATAGATCTAACTTGAACAACAAGATGATGAAAGAGTTGTGCGTTGAGTTCTAGATCGAGCACCATAACTCATCTCCCTACCGACCCAAGATGAACGGAGCGGTAGAAGCGGCTAACAAGAACATCAAGAAGATTGTTTAAAAGATGGTTGTAACTTACAAAGATTGGCACGAGATGCTACCCTTTGCTCTTCACGGTTATCGAACATCTGTCCGCACTTCAACAAGGGCAACCCCTTTCTCTCTAGTATATGGCATGGAGGCAGTTCTCCCCGTAGAAGTAGAGATCCCATCAATCCGGGTATTGATGGAAGCTAAGCTTTCAGAAGCTGAATGGTGTCAGAGTCGACACGACGAATTAAACCTGGTCGAAGAGAAGCGAATCACGGCACTATGCCACGGTCAGTTGTATCAGCAGAGAATGAAGAAGGCATTCGACAAAAAGGTCCGACCTCGTGTCTTCAGAAAAGGAGACCTCGTGCTCAAGAAGATACAATCGTTTCTCACTGACTCTCGGGGCAAATGGACCCCAAATTATGATGGCCCCTATATGGTCACGAAAGCTTTCTCAGGCGGTGCCTTGAGACTTGCAACCATGGACGGAGAGGAATTTGCCTACCCCACGAATGTTGATGTAGTCAAGAAATACTTCGCCTAAACTAAAAAAAAAAAAAAAAAAACGTCTCGGTGGATTGAAAACCCGAAAGAGCGATCCAGGCAAAAGTTAGAGACATGAAAAAAAATCATCCCGATGGATTGGAAATCTCAAGTACAATCTAGGCAAAAATTAGGGATAATGGCAAGTAACTATGTTCAACAGAGGCAAGTCCCTCAGCAGCAGTTACATCATCCATCGAAGGAAAACTCCAGTCAAGGTCATCTTCGACAGAAGCTCAGGATGCCCATAATTCAAAGTTGGTAGAAGGATAGTGGTCGTTATGTTTTAACGTAGCCCTTTTCCCTGTAAATTACCATTTTCAAAATTTGTATATACTCTTTGGAATCACGTGTTTGGCTGATCTCCATCTTATCAATAAAATTTGAGCCCTTGTGCTTTTGTTTGTAATTCTTATTTGTTTTAGCTTTACAGAATGGGGTTTTAACATGATTAGCGATTCTTGAAATGAAACGAAAATGAATTTACTTGTTAAAACTTTTTCTACTTTTAAATTAAAGATGGCGTTTGCTTTTGACTGTTGAACATCGGAAAAACGTCGATTGCGTCTCCAAAGGCGTTTGAATTTCAAAGTGCAAAATCAAAGTACTCCTTCTAGGCCAGTACGCCTGAACAAAGGATCAACTGTATGAGATGCGATTTTCCCATCTGATACCCTCGGCCGAGTTCTTATCTCCTAAGCCCGATCAACGGTATTCCCCGCAGGGACTATTTCTCCTAAGCAAGGTAGAATTGCTACTTTTTTTTTACCAACGGTACTTCTTCGCCCCGCGATGGCCGAGTATCCAGTCGTGTTCACTCGTCAGTCTGTATGTCGCGTCAGTTTTGTCAGCATATACATACATACATACATCATGCATTTGATTTGCATTCACATTTCATATTACATCACTATCACTCTAGTCGGTCTTGTCCCCTAGTGATAACGGTCTTCTCAATCGAGTTGTCAGTTCTTGCCTCATCAGGAAATGCTGCGTTTGAACAATCTCGCCTCCAGTGTATCTCTGGATTAGAGTCGGCACTCGACCACTTTGATAACTTGAACCTCTGAAAAGCCAGAGAAGCTTTCTACAGATGTCACTCTTCGCCATCGAAGATGATATCCTTGCTTTCCCGGATAAAAAAAAATCCCCAGAGAAAGCCTCATATGCAGAGATTTGGCAGTACAGCTGCCTTTCTCCGAAAGACCGCTGATGAAAAGGTCATCGGCACCTCAAAATTGGAGTCCATCATATGGAATTTCTCTGGGAAGATCCCGAGAAAAGTATGATGTAAGACCCCACGCGGAAGCAGTCTCTCAAGAGACTCATTTTCCCCAGGTAGAATCGACAAATGGCGTCTCCCAAAACAGAGAAGTTTGTGTACCTCTACAATTCAGACGAATGGGTTCCCCAGCAAGTCTGACATCAAAACTTTTTCCACTCAAATGGCATCTCCCCAGGAAAATCCGGCGAGAAGTTTGAGGAAAACCGCTACGAATAGCGTCCCTTGTCAAGAAAGTTTATTGACAAAAGAAACTAAGACCAGTTCCTTGGTAGGAAACCAGGATCGAGGGGAAGTTTAAATCAAAAACTGAGACCAGTTCCTTGGTAGGAAACCAGGATCGAGGGGAGGTGTATTTCAAAAGAAAACTGAGACCAGTTCCTTGGTAGGAAACCAGGATCGGGGGGAAGTCTACCTTTTCTAAGCATCATTGCTTAGCAAAATAAGATGAATGCGCAAGCTACCATTCATAGCCATCAAAATTTCGGGTATTCCGATATTTAATCCTCTTGCACCCCGAATGCCCGAATACCTTCGTCATTCACACCTTCGGGTCCAAGAAGATTAAATAGGGGCATCTGTCATACCCCAAATTTTGACCACTAAGATTCCCATCATTGTGTCAATCATTATCACAATATGGATGAACCATCATGCCTCATCAAATGCCTCAAGGGTTGTTGAGCATTTACTACAATCAAAATTAGGGTTTTAAGCCCTCTCAGAGCCTTAGACAAAGGATCAATCAAGGAATGTCTTGATCTTCAACTTGTCTAGCCTCTAAAAAATATCCACAATAGATCAAAAGGACTCCCACTTCAAGGATTAAGCACAAGGCTGCTCCCTTCTAGGTGGATCAAGTCTCAAGATCGACAGTGTCACCAAATTAGGGTTTTGGTCGACCAGGGCCTCCAGATGGAAATTTTTCATCTGCGCACAAGCCAAAGATCCAAAAAATAACCTAATATACTCCATGGAACTTCATGGACCCAATCATCAAGTCAATTTGACCTCAGGGGATGCATTCATCAAAAATCAGGAATTAGGGTTTCTTGACCTAATTCACCCCTAAGTTGACTTTTGGGACAAATCATGAGCCAATACCTCAAGAGAGGATTTGAGGGTCTCTAATATACTATATTGATCCATTTGCAACAATGGATTAATCCAAGAAGCTTGAGCAACAAGTCTCAATTTCATCTGCACCACAATTAGGGTTTCGCGAGGAAAGTCAACTGTAACTTTGACTTTTGACCAGGACATGCTCTCAAACCCTAAAACATGATTCAATATACCCTATGACACCCATGGAACATGTCCATCAAGTTTGATTTAGGTCAAGGACATGATTTCCTGAAGAATTGCACAGTTTGGAATTCATCTGATAAAAAGTCAACTGTGCACAAAAGTCAACTTTGACTTTTTGAGATTTTTCACCAAAATGGATTTTTAACCCTAAAATGATGTTAATGTATGATTTGAATCATCATTCATCAAGAAAAATCAAAGAAAGTGGGATAACTTGTAAAAGGGGTAACCATAAAAACTTAGAAAAATTTCTAAGTTATGGAAAGAGTGACACTAATGTGCCAACTTTGGAGGACCATAACTCCTAAACCACAAGGCCATTGTTCCCCATTCAAAGCTTGATTTGTAGATCACATTGCCCTCTACAAAAGCTTCATACTTACCTATGTCCAAATTCCTCATGGATTTTGAGTTATGGAGTGATCAAAATCAAGAAAAGTCACTTTGTTCCAACACTTAGTGAAAATTTCACTAAGTCAGAATCTGCCTTTACTTTTTTCCAAATGTAGGGGGATTTTTCACTTGGATTCAAAAGAGATCAAAACCAAACATGTTCAAACAGTTGTTGTATCATGTAAGGGCTTTCCAAAATGGCCAAGAACATTACCAAATTCAATTTGAGCTATGAGATATGACATTGGCAAGATGCCTTGCTGAAATCTGCCAAGGCAAGACAGATTTCTGCACTTTTGGTCGATTTGCCAAAATCAGCCAAATCCAAACACTCCTATCCACTTGGACACCTCTTAGGATTGAATCTAAAGGGGACAATCACTGAGCCAAGCCTCCAAAGTCTTTGGAACAAGAAATAGCATGTTGAACCTAGAATTGCCAAAATAGGGACAAGACTCCAATTTTGGATTGGAGCATTCAATGGAAGCATCAAGGTGGCATGAACTGAGCTCTTAGCAACTGAATTCAGTCAAGACTTATCCAAGACCAAGGGAACCAGCAGCCTGTGCCCTAACCTCTAGTCAATGGCTAGAGGAGACTTGGATTTTCATTTGCCAACATTGGCCAAACCTACTCAGCAGTTACCATTCACTATTCCTTGCAAAACAAACTTGCTCTACTATAAATAGAGCTCAATTGTGATCAGTTTGAGTACACCAAAGCCATCAAACAGATGCTTTCCTCAAAATCTCTTCTTTCACTCCAATTTTGCCTTCTAAGGCAAGTCACTATCGGGTTTTGAGTTTGAGAGCTTTTCCAATCAAACCAATCACACACACACACCTCATATACATCACATATGAGCTGATCAAACACTTAAACAACAACTGGAACACTGATTTCTCAGAATCACCAGTCAATTGCTCAAGGTTTTAACCAAGTTGCAGTTGAGATGCCATGAAGTGATCCAGTCAGTTTCAATCAAGTCCAAGCATTCAAACACACACCATACGGTGTAGGGAAGCTGTTCAGATCATCACAAATCATCTGTAACACCTCCAACTCAGAAATCAATTTGCTCTTGCTGTCATGACCTAGAGGTAAGCCTAAACTTGGTCATCTCTCAATCCATGCAATTTTTGATGCACAATAATTTGGCCATATGTTAATAATCATGCATGGAATGTTTCCCCTCAATTAATTGCATTGTTTGAATCGTGTATCAAAAATCCCAGCCTTCATGCAGAATCTAGGGTTCTTGAGGATTGTTCATGATTTCTTCTTTTATGTTTAATTTAAATGAAATTAATTGTCATAGACATGATCGTGAGGTTGAAACGAGTTGATTGGTATGTGGATTGCATGATATGATTAAGTATTCAGTGAGATTGGATAGAAAATGCAAATCTGGGAAACTCAGAACACGCGCGTGTTCTTGCCCTTGTTCTTGGCGCCATTTTCTAATATTTGAATATTTGAATTTTGTGATTTTTATTTAATTGATTAAAAAATTAATTTCTCTCTGAGTTTTAATGATTTTGAGTTGATTCTTTTTTTAATAATTCACAAAAATGTTGAAATATTTTATTTTTCCAAAAAATCCCAAAAATATTATTTATTTAATATAATTGATATTTTTCCAAAGAATTAATATTTTAATTGTTTTTGACATTTAAAATATTTTTCCCTCTTGATTTTGTAAAGATTAATGACTTCTAATTATTTTGTAAGTCAATACTTGATTTTTGAAGCATTAATCCAAGATCATAATTTGTTTCCCACATGTTAAATAATTTTTGATAATTTTAATTGAATTTTTATTTAATTAAAATACATTTTGGAAATAAATTAGGGTTTTTGATTAATTCAACCCTCACAAATCATTTTCAAAAAACGTTTGGGCCTCTAATAGAGTGTAAGACCCAACCCTTTGTAAATACAACCTATTTTGGGCCCCACTTATTGTATAAGTCCCGTTGTATTTCAAAAAGTTCGACGCGATCATCATCCGTTGAAAAACAAACATTGGGCCTACCCTCGAGTAGTAAGACCCATTTCTTTTCTTTAAAACTCTTTGGGCCTCTATTAGAGTGTAAGACGCAACCCACTTGTACAGAAATATTTTGGGCCTCACTTATTGTATAAGTCCCTCTGTACATTTTTAAATTCGGCACGATCGTCGCCAGTTTAAAAAAAAACCATTTGGGCCTCTCCTTGAGCTATAAGACCCATTCAAAACTTTTGGGCTTCTAATAGAGTGTACGACCCAATCCCTTTTTAACCAAAAACAACTTTGGGCCTCGCTTATTGTATAAGTCCCTCTGCGTTAAAAGAAAACCTCGGCGCGATCGCCATTTTAAACGGAAAAATCATTTGGGCCTACCCTCGTGTTATAAGCCCCACTCTTTTTCTTTAAAAACTTTTTGGGCCTCTTGAGAGAGTGTAAGACCAATCCCTTTGTACAGCAAACAATTTTTGGGCCTCAGTCACTCGTATAAATCCCTATGTACAAATTCAAACAGTGCGCTCACTGATAAAACCCTGGGCCTCTCCTTGAGCTGTAAGCCCCAAATTTTTCCTTTTCAAAGCACTTTCTCCTTTGATTTTGAATATACTGTTGTTTTTCAATCTTTCTTTGTTGAACAACTAACCAAACAGCATGGAAGCTCTACAACCGAGTAAGTGTTTATATGCTTTCATTTACCGCTTTCATATACATATAACTGTATTGTGGGGCTATTTCGCTGCAAGTCTTCTTTCATAAACTCATATCAACTGTGAAATAATAGTATAGATATTTAGAGTTTCCCCGGTAACTACGTCTAGCATTAAGCCCATTGATCACTCTTAAATAGTCAAAACTAGATCCCCATAGGATTACCAGACACAGTCTTCCCTCCTCTTGGGGTTAAACAATATGGAGATGTGAAAGGCATATTCTTTTTGAACCCTTTCTCAGACTGTCACCCTTAAAAGCACTTGTCAAGAAACTCTATTCCCCATAGATGGTCTTTTCTCCGTGAATGGCATCTCTTGAGTTTCTTCCAAATTCTCGGACTTTCCTGGCTTGATCTATTCCTCGTGAATAGCCTGTCTTGAATTTCTCGGGGTTTGGGGACCCATCGGCTTCTTAAAAGCACCGGCCTCCTCTTGGGCATCATACAAGGACCCACAGGCTTCCTAAAAGCGACCCCGCCTCCTCTTGGGCTTAGTACAAGGACCCATCGGCTTCTTAGAAGTATTCACAGCCTCCTCTTAGGCTTCGTATAATGATCTCTTCCTCCGGGAATGATAGCCTCCTCTTGGGCTTAGTACAAGGACTCGTCGGCTTCTTAAAAGCTTCCAGCCTCCTCTTGGGCTTCGTACAAATTGTCCTGACGACCTCCTAGAGGTATAGGAATAGAACCTAGTCATCTTCATAGAACAGTCCTTTCAAAGAGTCTACTACTGTTTTTCAAAGCATAGTACGAAAGATGAAACTCTTGACACGGACAGTCTAATATCCTTGAGTCTCAAAGACATTCTCAAGTGACCCCTTCGTTAAAATAGGAATGAAACCCGTAGACTCGGACAGTCTCAATAACCCTGATCCTCGAATCAAATCCTTGAGTACAACATTACTCATATAAGAATTGATTTTCTCTTTAAATCAGCATACTGGACCTGTCACTCGACTGAAACAGTCACAATAGCCTCCTCTTGGGCTTTGTACAGTGATTCTCCCCAGCGGAGCTAACAACAACCTCCATCTCGGGCTTCGTACGAGATACCATAAAAAACTCTCTTGTTGAGTCAAATAGCCTCCATCTCGGGCTTTATACGAGATACCAAAAGACTCCCTCGTTGAGTCAAAACCTTTTAGCCTCTCTCTCGGGCTTTGTACGAGACACATATTAGCCTCCTCTTAGGCTTTGTATAAGGAACACCTTTTAGCCTCCTCTTAGGCTTTGTCTAAGAAAACCAGTGGTTGAGCCAATCAACCTTTTAGCATCAAAGTTGTGCCTCGTTCATAGTATACAAACATCAACAACTCCTTCCCCTTCATCTAATTGCTGTAAGCGGCAAGCCTCTGGATCATCTACATCCATGCCACTGTCCCTCTTTTAGCATGAGAAATTCCTAAGGAAAGATAGCATTGCTCTACACTGAGTTAAAGTCTTCTCCTTCAGGTTAAAAATCTCCTATAAAGGAAATTATGGCATTACCGGATTCACATATCCCGGTTAAAGTAATTCTCCTTTATAAACAGTTGTGACATACAATCCCCTCTTTAGAGATGACAAATTCTCTCTAAAGACAACACCTTTTTAGCTTCACATCTTGGGCTTTGAACAAGATACAAATAGAACCTTTTAGCTTCATATCTTGGGCTTTGAACAAGATACAGATCACCTTTAGTTTCACGTCTTGGGCTTTGAACAAGACACCAAAACACCATTTCCTCCCATAGAATAGGAGGAACTACGAACGCTCTGATTTCCCTGTTTCGGTAAACGGGAATACGTAGGCATAAGATTGAAAGAAAAATCTTAGCGAGCACACTAAACAAAAAACCCAAAATCCTATACTTTCATATATCCGTCCTAACATCTTAACCTCCCACCAATTAACCGAGCACCACTTTTAAAAAAATAAACCTAATAGAGACCCTGAATCTTTGTAACATCTATAAACCAACAGTTTTGACTGTTTAACCTCAGTTTGCAAGCAGGGTTAATTTGAGACATCTATTTCCCTTCCTTCATCAGCTTTAATAGGATAAAAAATGAATCGAGCTGTAGATACCAAAGAGCGATAGTGCTTCGCAACCACATCCAAAATCGCTCGCTACACTTAGGTTATGCTTTGAAGCATTGGCTCATACCCAGAGGGAAATTTCCATCTGGAGGCCCTGGTCGACCAAACCCTAATTTGGTGACACTGGTGATCTTGAGGCTTAATCCACTTAGAATGATGCAGCCTTGTGCTTGATTCTTGCTGTGGGAGTCATCTTGATCCTTTGTGGATGTTTGAGAGGTTAGACAAGTTGAAGATCATGTCATTCCTTGATTGATCCTTTGTCTAAGAGCTCTGAGAGGGCTTGAAACCCTAAGTTTGATAGTAGTGAATGCTCACCCATCTTTGGGGAGATTGATGAAGTATGATGGTTCATCCATATTGTGATGATGATTTGCACAATGATGGGAAATCTTAGTGGTCAAAATTTGGGGTATGGCAAATGCCCCTATTTAATCTCCTTAGATCCGAAGGTGTGAATGGCGAAGGTATTCGGGCATTCGGGGTACAAGAGGATTAAATATTGGAATACCCAAAATTTTGATGGTGGTTATGAATGGTCGTTTGCCAGTCTATCTTCTTTTGCTAAGCAATGATGCTTAGAAAAGGTAGAACTTCTCCTCGATCCCGGTCTTTCTACCCAGGAACTGGTCTTAGTTTCTGCAATAAACTTCCCCTCGATCCTGGTTTCCTACACAGGAACTGGTCTAAGTTTCTGATATAAACTTCCCCTCGATCCTGGTTTCCTACCAAGGAATTGGTCTAAGTTTCTGAAATAAACTTCCCCTCGATCCTGGTTTCCCACCAAGGAACTGGTCTCAGTTTCTGATATAAACTTCCCCTTGATCCTGTTTTACTACCAAGGAACTGGTCTTAGTTTCTTTTGTTAATAAACTTTCTTGACAAGGAACGCTATTCGTAGCGGTTTTCTTCAAACTTCTCACCGAATTTTCCTAGGGAGATGCCATTTGATGGAAAAAGATTTGATGTCAGACTTGCTGGGGAACCCATCTGTCTGAGCTGTAGAGGTGTACAAACTTCTCTGTTGGAGATGCCATTTGTCGACTCTATCGGGGAGAACGAGTCTCTTGAAAGACTGTTTCTGCTTGGGGTCTGTCGCACCCTAATTTTTGACCCTAAGATACCCGCTCCGCTTTTGCATGGCATATTAGGTCTATCATTCGTGCATAACTAACCGCTTTATCTAGCTTCGTCTGTGTGTTTCTTTTTTGAGTATAGGTGTTGTTGCGGAAAGCTCGAGGTCTTGAAGGCAGTGTTGTGTGTGTTTGTGGAGGTTCTCTGGTCCTGTGAGATTGTGCCCTCACCCCTTTTGATTCCTAAACCACTACCGAGCCTTTTCTCCCTCAAGACTCCTCAGTTTTTCCCCCACAGATTAAGTCCTTATACCCTCTGATATGGAATTTGTTCCCCTAAGACTGGTCACTGGTTGTGTGGTAAAGTTGTATTACAAGAGGGCATCTTCCCCCCATGGTAAGATCCTCAAGGTTGAGAGATATATTTGCCCTTTGTTCTCAAATAATGGTTCATCAAGGAAAATTCACTTTGGAATGAATTAGAAGTTTGGATTCCAAGATGTAATTTCAAGTCCATTGTGTCACAAGTTTACAAGATCAAGCTTAAAGCTCCTACATCATCCCTATGATTTTAATTCACATTTGGTTCCAGCATGAAGTTCATGCCCTCTGTTTCAAGAAGAATATTTGTTTCTTGAAGATTCCAAGTGTTCTTCAAGCAAGTTTGAAGATTGTTGGAAATTAATGTTCAAGATACCTTGACCATTGATAGAAAGTTGGAATCCTCATAAATTCCTAAGACTTAGTCATAAAACGCCATTCCCGAGTTGGATTTCAAAATTCTAGATATGGATACCAATATACAGGTTCGTAATTTACAATGGCATTTGTTTTGCATTCTAAATCAATGGATATGTGTCCTTCCTTTTAAAAGTACAAATTTTGGAATTACGATTAAGGGAGTTTTCCGAGTCTCTATATGTACTTGTCACCAAGATGTTATCACAAGGCCAAGTATGGAATTTCAACACCAATTCACATTCTCAAAATTAACATCAAGTCCAAACAAAATTCTAGGATTCTTTTGAAAGTTTAAGTTTTATTAAAAGAAATTCAAAATTCATATTATTCCTCTATCTCAGAGAAATTCCATGTCTATCATCAAGGTTATGGATTTATGTGATTAAAATTCAAGATAGACTTTCATAATCATGGTTCATACGATTCAAGCAATGTCCAAAGTCCTTGAGAGCAACTATTATAAAATCAAATACTTTCAAGGATTATAATTTCAAGTTCTGAAACTTACAAATCAAGATGATTCTAAAAATAAAAAATAAAGTTACAGGGTTCTAAGGTTACAAAATACCAAGTAGGTTACTTGCTTGTTTCTCTACAAACTTGAATTGATTTCCCTTTCAATATTAAGGACATTACCATATACACAAACCCGAGTACAGTACAAGCATATCATGGTAAATCCCAAAAAGGACACCACCTTTTAAAACACATTTGAATAATTTCAGTCTTCCTAGAAAACCTGCTAAATTCATGAATCGTGATGTTAACCTCGTCATGCTCAAGCTGATTAGTAAAAGAAACTACTATAGATGCAAGTTGATGCTCCAAAACAAATAACTTCATCCTTCTATCACGTTCCGGGGGGGGGGGGGGGCTGCTCCTCCTTGATGTATAAAGCATAACCCTGTTAAGACAATAGCAAGGTGATTAGAATCCACCCATTCTAAGAACACAATCAGACAAAAATTCCTTAATGTTTCCAGACCTGAATTCGAACCTGCAAAAAAAAGTCGTGCATTAGTGTTGTCCATAAGGCAAATTGAAGCCTGCAAAGACTTGCGTTTCATCAAACGACGAAAGGTCGAATCCCTCATTTGGCCTAGCGACTGGAACGCCTTGTGAAATTCTTCAATATTGATGATAGAACTGTTGTTTCCTACCAAAGGCAACTGAGACTGCAAGAAAATTGAAGAGCTTAGAATACGATGATGCACGATACAAATCTCAAGTTTTAGCACTATTTAATATTTCAGCAAAACGATTATCAATTTCTTAAGACCTAGCTAAAGCAAGAGTTCAAGCGGACATTCAAGTACTATAAAATGGAAATGGAAACTGAAGTCCAGCTACTTTGTCTGAAGGGAAATCAAATATCCTGCCTAGCTAACCTTCTGCAACCGATTTGCTCAGAAACTGTGTCAATGGAAACCTTGGAATCTTGGAAGTGGTATTCAGACAGGAGTTTGAGTATCCATGATTTTAGCAGGTGGTTAACAATGGGCCGCCTCATGCCTTTAAGCTATGGAGAGACCAGCGTGTCATTAGAACATTGGCAAATGACCAAGGAATTGGAGAGACAAGCCCTTTTTGATTTCACAAAACTCACCAAATAAGCTTTCATCAAGGAAGGGTCTTTGGACATGTTATAAATTCTGCATTTGAAAAAGAGATATTGTAAACTATTTAGTACATTACAGAAATTCACATGGCAAAGTATGAAAACAATGGATCAAGCTGCTTCTAACCAACCAATACCGTCCTTGATGCTGATAGAGAGGAAGTTCTCTTTGAATTCGTGGCCTTCTAGGATCTTTGCTGACCTTAATGTCATAGCAACTGGCGGCTTTGAAAAGAATGTCTTCATCTTCGATCTTGGAGGTGGCATTCTTGATGTCTCTTTGTTGAAAGCACCGTTAAAAAAAACACGCTGCAAACCACAAGGAAACCATCATTAAAATTTCAAAAAAGGCACGGTTAAACATGGTGCACCTAGAAAAGAAAATCAGTAAGATCTCCGTCATTAAATCAAACATTCAAGGAGATTAAATTGAATAAAGAGGTTGAGGTGTTGTTCAGACACGTTTTGAACCGAAAAGGGAATAAGTAAAAACCATAAGAACATGTTCCAAATATTTTTCAAATTTATTCACAAACATATTGGTACGGGATAGGAAAGCTTTCAAATTACAAGCAGCACATATCAGACATGTTCGTAATAAAAGGAATGCCATTATCATTGGAAATCATACTCAATTACAGCTAGCAATAACCTTCCAAAAACAGATTTGAGCAAGAATCAAATCATCAAAGTATGAAATCGTTTCAAAAAATTTCTGAAACCGTCCAGACAAGTATCAGATAGCACTTAATTCTGACCCAAAAACATATCAGACAATATTTAACGAGTTTCCAAAACAACCCCAAGACAACATTCAAGAGTTTCCAAAACTAATACTTCTGTTTTCATCATCATAGGCCTATTTAAAAGCACATTTTCATCATGAAAAGGGGGAACCATTCATAAAAAAAACCAAACCAGAAAACTTATCATTTCATAACCATTCATCCAAACCAGAAAAGCTATCACCAAACAACCCACCCAAAAAGCCATCCGAAATCCAAACACGACCAACTCACTACGCAGCAGAGACACAATATCACAAGCATACATCAAAAATCATCGCATATCCAGCATCACACTTTCACACGAGCATCACACACAAAGCAACGCAGAGTAAATCAACAACAACACAAAAAAAGAAGAATTCATCAAAAGGAGTATCGTACCTCGAAAAATACGATCCTCGCGATGGACGCAGAAAAAACTGTTCGAAACAGAGTCGCCACCGAATTTTATTCATTCCAATGAAGGAATAGGAAAATATCGATAAAACCTTTGAAAGGGATAAGAAAATGGTCGTCGCAACCAAATTCGGGTTCGGGAGTCGGTTACGCAAGAGGGAAGGTATTAGCACCCTCTACGTCCGTTGTATTCAACGGGAACCTCTTGATTCGATTCGGGAGAAATGTTAGCTTGGTTTGTTTGTTTTCTTCTTAGGTAATATTGTTTTCTAAGGGGGAAATGGGTGGTTTTTTATTAGTGTTCTCGGCAAGGATTAAGAACCCTTGGGCCTACGTATTCCCTCGTGCAATGGGAAAGTCAGAGCATTCGTTGTTCGTGGGACTACGGTTGGTTGGCATTTTTTAGATGAACGATAGTTTAATTCGCATTCTAACTGCTAAACGTTGGCTTGTCTGCTCGTCAAAGGAGGCTGAAGCACTAGTTCATATGCGCGGAAGAATGGACTAAACAATGTTCTTTTTGTGAAAAGTTGTTTGATTTGGATTAAGTGTGTTAGAGATTTGATTGAGAAAAAAGGTTTGATTTGGACGTGTTTTAGGCGAACGAGAGTTTAGGTTGCATTCTGACTTCTAAACATTGGCTTGTCTGCTCGTCAAGGGAGGCTGAAGCACGAGTTCATATGCGCGAAAGAATGACTTAAACAATGTTCTTTTTGAAAAGAGTTTTAATTGCACGGCGGCGAGGAGTTGGATTAATGTGTTCGTATTTTGATTGGGTGACGATTACTCGAACTTAAGAAAGATTCCTCGGGCCCAAGTAATCGGGAAAGCGAGTCGAAGAACCGACTCTCTCTCTTTTTCTCCCTTAATATGCAAGAGTTTTAGTATGGTTAGAGTATGTTAAATAGATGACAATTACTTGAACTTAAGAAAGATTCCTCGGGTCCAAGTAATCGGGAAAGCTAGTCGAAGAACCGACTCTCTCTCTTTTTCATCCAAGTGTTTGAGAAAAGAAGATTTGATTTTATTTATTGTAAAAAGGGTTTGATATGTAATCGTATTATGAGTCTTGTATAGAAGACAATTGTTTGAACTTAAGAAAGATTCCTCGGGCCCAAACAATTGAGGAGAAGAATCGAAGATTCCATTCTACTCCCTTTTCTTCTTTTATGAAATAGTATTTCAGTGTAGTTTAATTGTATTGATTTGATTTGAAAAAATGCTCGATGTAGTTCGAGGTTTGAATGTGCGTGCGAAATGGTTGAGGACTAATGCAAAGGAGATCCTAATGGTTCAAGGTAAGGTCGATTGCGAGGCAAAAGCGCTCGACTTACAAGCTAAGTGAAGGGACTTGATATATGGATCAAGTGAATGCTTGTGGATGGAGTGGTAATTAATTGAATTTGCTTTGAAAAAATGCTTGACGTTGGATCAAGCTTATTTATTCTTTTGAAAAAGATTGATTTTAATCTTATGGGAGAGGGATATATTTACTCAAAGGGAGAATAATCAAGCTATAATTAAAGTGAGCCAATCACACATACACATACAAACCAAAGTGAAATGTGCAACAAGTATCGTTGTATAAAGCCCAAGAGGAGGCTATGTGAGGTTGATTGCGATCGTGAAAACAATCGACTTACAAGATATTAAAAGGGCTTGACATTAAGTCAAGATATTAGTTTGAAAAAAGTTTGGTTTGGACAAGCATATGATGAATGACATACATATAATCAAGGCATGATAATAATCCATAAGAGAAAAGTGTAAACACCACCCAAAGATCATAAACCACATAAAATGGGGGAGAAATATAATCAAACATGTTAGTATACCTAAAATCTAAATCCCTAAGGTTAGCTTAAAGGGGAAATTCAAACTTAATTATGTCTTTAGAAATTTTAGAGAAAAAGGTGAAAATTCATGTAATTAATCAAATTAAACTAAAATATTTAATAAAATTAACTATTAAAGTTAATTAGTATTAAATAAAATGGTTTAATAAAATTAATTAGAAATTGATTAATGAAAAGGATTGAGAAAGTAATTTAGACTTAGAATATTGAGTTAACAAAATTAATTAAATTAAAATCAAATGTTTAATAAAACTAATTATTAAAATAATTAGTTAATATTAAATAAATAATTTTAATAAAATTAATAAAAAACTTAATTTAGAAAATAGATTTTAAAGATTTTTTTCTAAAAGAAATTTCTTAACAAATCGTTTTTGAATTTTTTATATTAAAAAGTAAAACATTAAAACCTAAAAAAAAACAATAAATAGATAAAAAGGAAAATTGATGGGCCAGGATTTGCATCAAAACAGGGATGTAAACAGTAAGTTTCTCCAAGCCCAAAATGCCAGGAAGCCCACGCCAAGAGAAGGTCTACCCATACCTTGACCAACTTAGTTGACCACCAAAAAGCATCAGAAGCGTAGATCAACAAAGAGTCAACATCTGACTCTTGATCCAAGGGTAGTAAATGATAGCCCACGGTAGGGACTATAGAGAATGACGCATGGGAACGTGAGGAAAGATTATCCTCTGGTGACAAATGTGACAGTGGGGGACACTTGTCACCCCACATCAGCTACCAGAACACACTTCAGTGAGGGTGAAATAACAAGGAAAAGGGTGAAACGAGTTACCACAAACCCTCACTCTTTCTCTTCATGCGTTTCTCTCTCTCTCTCTCTCTCAACACTCTCTCTGCAAAATGAAGCTCGCCGGAGAAGATGAGACGCGGTGGAAGCCGCCATCTTCTCAGGCGAAGGTACCTCACCTCGCCTCAATTCAAACACCAACCCCCACTGAAATCACGTCCTGACTCTGATTTTAGTATCTATTTCATCAAAATCTCAACTAAATTACCCCATCGAAATCGCCCCTCTTTCGAAACCCTAACCTCAAAACATCATCAAATCGCGGCTAAAATGAAAAGGAAAAGAAACAAGATCACTACATTCAGGCAAGCAATCAACTGTAGGAAAAAAAAAGACTTGAAACATAAGAACTCACCCTTGAAACTTCAGAACGCAGGCACAAGCTTTCTCTTTCGTCTCTCCTTCTTCTTCTCCTTGCCTAGAAAGAACTTGGGGTTTTCTCTGTGTGCTTGCTGATTTCGAATCTCTATTCAGACTCTCGGATCTCACATCTCCCTCACGGCGTCATTTTTATGTTGTCGCGACCGAGTCGTTGTTGTTGAATCAGGCGACAATAAGGTGATTGTGTATTGTTTGAAACCGTGTGCGTTGTGTTATCACAGTGAATGAAAAGAGGTTATATGATGGATGGTAAGTGTTAAGAAGCAAGATGAAGACATGGTGTATGAAATCGCGGAAGTGTGTTTGAGGTTGTGATGCGATTTTGTTGTTATAGTTGCTACGGAGCTTGTTGTACTCTTGCAAGGCACTCCTCCTTTTCAAGTCGTCGTCGTTGTATAACGAGAGTGAGAGCTGCTGCAAGGTTGTGGGTGGAAGTTGTTCAATGAAGTTATGATGGTGGTGATGGTTATGTGTTTGAAGTAGGGAGATAATATGAAGCATGTCATCTGAAAAAAAAATGGCAGTGAGGCTGTATTTATATGGTAGGCTCAAGGGTCACCGGTCTGTTGGTGGAACGAGTTTGTTATTGATGGGAAGCCAGGAAAGATTAAAGAGGAAAGCTGGTGTTAAGGTTTGTTTCCCCCCCCCCCAAATTTCGAATTCTCCTCTCAATATAAAAACCCAATTTCTAAAATTTTGTCTGTCTGCTGTATTGCTGTTCCATCACATTCAATGCAGGGTGTGTCTGGCGTGTTGTTGACAGGTCATTGTTGGCGTATAGTAGGTCGCAGCAGGGAGCTTTGTTTGGTTGTGGAGGTTACATGATGCAGCTGTATGGTGTAATAGCAGGAGGTGTTTTGTGAAGCTGTTGTCTTGTACGGTTGATGCAGAAGTGCATCAGTGGTTTGTCTTCATCTTGCAGATGTGGTTTTGGAGCTTATTAGGCGTGTTGAAATGGCACAGAGAAACGGTTCACATGTTGTAGAATAAAGCATTAATTTTCAAATTTTATTGTAATAAAATGTATCAAGAGTTTTTTTTTTTTGTATTTGATGATGGTATGGTT
Organism: Lathyrus tuberosus; assembly: GCA_022829125.1. Lineage (NCBI taxonomy): Eukaryota > Viridiplantae > Streptophyta > Magnoliopsida > Fabales > Fabaceae > Lathyrus > Lathyrus tuberosus. The sequence goes on from JALAZF010000084.1 coordinate 482,110, forward strand.
GTATATATATCATGACTTTGACACAGGGCTTATATGCTGTTCGTAATATGGTTCACTATCAGCTTGATTCCGCAGGCACCAAATGATTAGCACAACTTAACATTAGGCACGAGGCTTGTAGCTCACGAACTAGCTATGCTTTGAAAACAATAACCCTCATCTTTGAAAAATGTCTAAATAATCCACTTTAAAACCCAAAGCACCTCCCACGGTCTAAAACTTTGAGAAAGGAACCTGAAGTAGAACTATGACCTTGGATTATCTTGAGACATCACTTGAAAATGGGCTTGGAACTTATTAAAAAACATGTCTTGTGATTGAACTAAACACGACTTGCATACGCTTTAATCATGGCCACAACTTAGCCAATATAATATTGATACCATTTGAGGATTTGATTTCTTACTTCCTACATGACTTGGATCAAGCACGTATCACCAATTGATTATGCCATGAGCTTCTTGAAACCTTAATTTGCATATGACCTAAAATCACCCGTCAACCTTAAAACTACTTCAAACTTGGATTAAAAGCAAACATGTCCTAAAGATGAATGGCCATTTCTTAGCTTGTTTAACCATAGAACCTTAGCGTCACACTTGGAATATAGTTAAAAATCTTCTTGATCATGGCTCACAACCTCAAACAATCTTAAGCACGGCTTGAGGATATGAATTCTAATCATTGTACTTGATCAACTAGAATCCGTTTGAAGCCAATTGGTCATGTGTTGAATGACTAATCATAAAATGAGTGCTCAATCCTCTTTTATCTCTTCTCGAAACCAAAGAAACCCAATACAAGCGAAGGCTAAGTAATCTTGCAGTAAGTAGGACAAATTTGGGGTATGACAGATGTCCCTATCTAATTGTCTTGAACCCGAGAGAATGAACTGCTGCAGGGCGTTCATTTTTAGGGTAGAAGTCAATTAGATATAAGAAGACCCCAAAATTTGTCTGTCAAAAGGTAAAGTGTTGTAGAGTGAGAGATGACAAAATGAGGCAGCAGTGTCCAAACTGAACAAAATAACTTGAGGTTCTTTGGGTGGTTGGAGCAGTCCCTTATCCATTAAGGTTCCTCGATGATACCAAAGCAGTATCTCTGCGGTAAATTTGCTGAGGGATAGTTGAGCAAGATTCCTGTCGGAGGAAATGTGATGGTTCTGCAGGGGAAAGCTCACAAGATACTTTCTAGGATATCCTCTGCTTGGGGAGTAAGAATCGCAACAACTGCTGGGGATTGTCATTATCAACTGCATGCTTGAAGAATGACTTGCTGGGGAATAGAATTCCTTGAGTATGTGTGGGGTACCAACTCTTTTAGAAGAATATTGCTGACTTCGATGGAGGACCGACCAAGATGCTTGCGAACTGATCCTGGATCCTGCTATGCTATGCTGGGGATGGATATGCCATGCATACAGGAATGCAAATGAACTTGTTGTTTTTTTGTATGAGATGCATATGGGAATGCAACCGGGCAAGGCTTCAATTCTAGTTTCCGAAGAAGGATTAATGGGGATTAGATGGAGCAAGGTGAAAGACTCACTGGGAATACTGGCATATCAACTCGGGGGTTGAGAAAAGGAAATACACTATCGACTCGGGGGTCGAGAAACATTAAGATAAACTGTCGTCAACTCGGGGGTTGAAAGAAAGGTAAAGGTAATATCGACTCGGGGGTCGAGGAAATAAAGACAATATCGACTCGGGGGTCGAGAAAATAAAGGCAAGGTAATCTATCAACTCGGGGGTTGAAGGAAATAACAAAATATCAACTCGGGGGTTAAAGGTAAAAGCAAATATCGACTAGGGGGTCGAGGGCAGAGATAAAGGCAATATCGACTCGGGGGTCGAGGAAATAAAGACAATATCGACTCGGGGGTCGAAGAAGATAAAGATAACAATGACTTGGGGGTCAGTACAAGCAATAAGATGTCAACTCGGGGGTTGAAGATGTAATAATGATATCGACTCGGGGGTCGAGAAACTAAGGCAATATCAACTCGGGGGTCGAGAAAATAAAGACAAAATATCATCAACTCGGGGGTTGAAAGAAAGGTAAATAACGACTCAGAGGTTGAGAAAGGAAATGACAACATTGACTCAGGGGTCAAGAACAAATCAAAATATATCAATGTGGGGGTTGAGGAGGGAAATAGGTTATGATATGTATGCATATGGTATGCGTATGTTGGATGCGATGCATATGTGGATGCAAGCAGGTTATTGGTGAAGGAAGGTGCCAGCAGGGTGGACTTTTGGTAGGTGCCAAGCGGGGTTGGACTTTTGGTGGTTGCCAAGAAGGGTTGGACTTTAGGAGGGTGCCAAGCAGGGTTGGAATTTTGGTAGGTGCCAAGCGGGGTTGGACTTTTGGTGGTTGCCAAGCAGGGTTGGACTTTTGGTAGGTGCCAAGCAGGGTTGGACTTTTGGATGTGAAAGGATTTGATTTCCCGACACTTAGTATCTGATAGTGCCATTATCAGAGGACAACTGTGGATGCTCTTGGTGCCCCAAGTTTGATCCTTTGCAGAAATTGTGTGCTTGATTCATGAGAGAACCTCACTTTTCTAGCTGATATGCCCTGAATGGTTGTATTAGCGCAGCGACATAACCAATGCATGTTGATTGTGCGAGCGTAGCGACTTATCCAATGCATTCTGATTGTGCATTTGCTCTGCCCCAAGGCTTTTAATACTTGTTGAATTCAAAGGTCGCTTAGTGCATGACATGGCCAGCTGACCAACTTGAATGTATGAAGGGAACCTGCCCATGTCTGGAGGGTAATGAGATGATCTGCCCCAGTGTCTGGATCAGTGGTCTGCCCCTGTGTCTGGATTTTGCAGTGGTCTGCCCCAGTCTTGGCTTTTGAAAGACTTGCCTCAGATTGACTAAGTATTGCTTTGAAGGACTTGCCCCAGATTCACAAGGTTATGAGATAGTCTCGATTCGAGTCAGTGCCAACGAATACTCAAGTTTTTCTCTGATTGTACTTTATTGAAATTTCTAAAATATCAAATGCTGATTTACAGTTAAAATTGTTCATTCAGAAATGGTAATTTTAATGCGACATTCATGCTCGTTTTGAAAAATCATTTATTAGAATGGTGTGAAAGTGTGTGACGAGTGAACCATTAGTCCAAACGCGGTGCTGATTTACTGGTGTGTGACAGATATAGCAAGAATATGACACCAACTTAGAAGATTAGCAAATATGTAGGAGTCAGTTTATGCAACCTTGTTGTAGTATGCTTTCAGAATAAACTCCGCCTCAATTAGGTCTTTTGAGGGTTGTAACGTGGTCTGGTTCACGGTTATAGAAACAAAGGATATAAGGCTCAAATTTTGATTTGTACCCATCCCTTCTTCGTGATGATCTTCAACCCTACGTTCAGTTAAATCGACACACGTACTCAGATTTTGACGGTGTAAGAATGAAGATGAAGGTTCAAGATTCGCTTGAGATGGCAGTCATCTTATTTTGTTTTTTGACAGACGTCAGTGACCTTTTGATTTTTGATATGGTGGTCACTGAATCTTGCATTGCTCTTTTGCTTTTGATTTTTATTTCGATCCCTAACTTTTGCCTGGACTGATTTTGTTTTACGAGTCCATCGGGATTGCCCTAATTTTTGCCTAAGTCTCCTTTTTAAGGTGCTTGACTTAGCGGGTTTTTTTTTTTTTGAGTAAGGCTTGTGACTGCCAAGTCAGTAGTCATTGAAGAACAACCATCATAACTTCTGGATGATTCTAGTGTGTAATCAGGTTAACTGAACACTACCCTGCCCCGGGTTGAGTGTAAGGTTTTGGAAATCCGAATGAAACTTCTACTTCTAGGCTCGAAGTGGTTAACTAGGGACTAACTCCTTATCTCTCCAGTGTTTGGGGATTTGAAACAATGCCTGTACATCCTTGGCAGGATTCTATCCGAAAGCACACCATCAGCAACTATGGGTATCTCGTTTTCGTCATCCTCCCTCAAATCTTTGCTAAACAACAATTTGGTAAAGAAAGTGAATAAGAGGTATATAGATGAACATTTTTTTTGTTTTTTGATATAAGTGAAGAAAATGTGAGCGAATGCGACGTGATTAGTTCAAAAAATGCATGATCACTTCATTAATATTACCATTAATAAACAACAATGTCTAAAAGCAAATAGTACATAACAAAAAAGAAACTACAAATGCATAGAAACGACATGATCTAAAAATTGCCAGCATTGAGGACTGGGCTTTTCTTTCTTGACCCACTGTTGAACTAGCATTCTTGTTCATCGAGACCACTATGATAGCCTTCTTCACACCTACTCTCAGCAACTTCTTCCATAACCTGGGATGATGGACCTGCCTGATCAGATGAAGGATTGACGTTGATTTGAAGACCTCGAGGCGTAAATGAGATTAACTTGGACTCAATCAGATCTTGGACCTTGTTTTTGAGCTGTTTACAATCCTCAGTTGAATGCCCCAGGGCGCCAGCATGGTATCCACATCGTGCATTCACGTCAAAGCCTGGTGGGTATGGAGTAATAACAGGATCCAAGCCCTTTGGCACTATTAACCCACTACTAATCAAACGTGGCAATATATGACTGAATGGCACTGGCAAATGATCAAAATTCCTTTTTGGTCTTTGATTATAGTAGCGTCGGGGTTGTGAAGAGTGTTGTTGTGCAATCTGTTGTTGACGAGGGGAACCTCTATTGTCAGGAGTATATTGACCATGGGATTGCTGACTTTGAACATTTGAGATGCTTGGGTATTGAGGAGAAGGTACCGGAGACGGAGCTTGTAAAGTGTCCCAGGTTGCATTGATTTCATTCTCCTCTTCCTCTTGAGAACTGATAATGGATCCAGTCTCACTAGCATGGATACTCGAGGCGTATAGGATCTTTCCACTCTTGATATGACTCCCAATGCGTTCTCCTACTAAAACCAAGTCAGAGAAGTTTGATGTCCCATTGTTCATCATTTTTTCTAGGTATGGGCCTTGCAAATAACCTATGAATAGGTCAACCAATTCTCTATCTAAAAGTGGTGGTTGAACGCGAGCGGCTACCTCTCTCCATCTCTGAGCATACCCTCTGAAGGATTCGTTCTCCTCTTGAGATAAGCCTTGCAACGGTATGCGGTTGGGAGCCATGTCAAGATTGTATTGGGATTGCTTCACAAATGCACCGGCTAGATCTAACCATGATTGGATGTGGCTACTCTCTAGCTGCATGTACCAACTCAGTGATGCCCCACTCAAACTGCCTTGGAAACAGTGGATCATAAGTTTATCATTGAGAGCATTGGAGGTCATCTTTCTGCAAAACCTTACCAAATGCTGCTTTGGACAACTATCTCCTTTGTATTTCTCAAATTTTGGCATCTTGAACTTTGGAGGTATCACAAGTCCGGGTACCAAACACATGTTCAAAGCATTCAGATCAAAAGCATCACGCCCCTTCATGGTTTCAAGCTTCTCTTCCAACACACGACATCTTTCAGCAAACTTAACATCTTGAGGTCGTTCAGTATTCACCACCAGGCTTGTCCCTCGGGAATTCGGTGTAGTGAATGCAAAGCTATGGTATTCAATTGCATCATGAGACGAGGCATGTTCATCTTGAATAGTGTGACATTCTTGTATAACCTGGTCCCCAACAGGAATCCGCACAGGCTGAAATTGGGCAAGATTATTCACTTGAGGCAGAATGACGTTCTTAGTGACTGTAGGCCTTTGAATGTTGTCCTCTTTCCGTGCCATAGCTTCCACAAGTTGGTCTAGCTGGTTCTTCATCAAGTCAACATCTGCTCTTGACGCAAATTGGTTCTGCTCTCCTGAGTCCATGATTCTTCCAAAAGCGGCTTCAATACCGATACGAGTGTCGGGAAATCAACTGCGGGTTATGGACAAAGGATGGTTGAGTTTGTGGTTTTGGAAGATGATATGCAATGCTGGTGTCATGAGTATGCAATGCTTATGCACGGTTCCAGGATCAAAACAACATCTGATTCTGAGGAAGGAGTTAGACACAGGATATCTCTGATCATCAAATCCCCCACAGTTAGGCTCTAATCGGGTAGGTGCCTAGAGTTACAAATATATTTCGAAAACATTATAGCCACGACAAAGATTTGTCCGACTATAATATTCTTGAAATAATCTCGTCTAGGTGAGGTTTTCGTATCTTCCCCATGAGAAAGATTCCTCGGAGGCGCCCACTACACAACCATCGACACACAGGTTCTAAATAGGGTTCTCAGAATCCTAGATCGAGGTCGAAAATATTACTGTCAGGAAGTAATACGTTCGAGGAATCTCATCTGATTGGGGCGTTCGCATTAACTCTCATAGAATTAACGCTACCAACCACCATGGGTAAATTGGGTTGATGGTCTTTGGGACCAACGACTCACCTCGAAGATATTACCGCCATGGCAAAGATTCACCACAACAATAATATCTCCAAGGGAATCTACTCCAAGCGGTGGTTTTCGCTTCAACTCACGCAGAAGAGACCACGCAAGCCTACACTACACAACCACCATCCTAATCCTAGGGTTATACTCGGACTCGGGTATAGAGTCATCTCACAGAGCACCGATGATTAGAGAATCCCCACAGTGTCATAAGAGACAATAATATGATATAATAAAAATAAGCAAGCAAGTATATAACAAATAATCAGGCAAGCAAGCAAACAAGCAAGAGAAGATAAACAAACAAGCGGATCTAACACTCACGAATCGAGTCAAGTTAGGCTTGACTCTTTCTAGCATAGGGCAATGCGATTCCCCAGCAGAGTCGTCATCTGTCGTACCTCGAAAAATACGATCCTCGCGATGGACGCGGAAAAAACTGTTCGAAACAGAGTCGCCACCGAATTTTATTCATTCCAATGAAGGAATAGGAAAATATCGATAAAACCTTTGAAAGGGATAAGAAAATGGTCGTCGCAACCAAATTCGGGTTCGGGAGTCGGTTACGCAAGAGGGAAGGTATTAGCACCCTCTACGTCCATTGTATTCAACGGGAACCTCTTGATTCGATTCGGGAGAAATGTTAGCTTGGTTTGTTTGTTTTCTTCTTAGGTAATATTGTTTTCTAAGGGGGAAATGGGTGGTTTTTTATTAGTGTGCTCGGCAAGGATTAAGAACCGTTGGGCCTACGTATTCCCTCGTGCAATGGGAAAGTCAGAGCATTCGTAGTTCGTGGGACTACGGTTGGTTGGTGTTTTTTAGATGAACGAGAGTTTAATTCGCATTATAACTGCTAAACGTTGGCTTGTCTGCTCGTCAATGGAGGCTGAAGCACTGGTTCATATGCGCGGAAGAATGGACTAAACAATGTTCTTTTTGTGAAAAGTTGTTTGATTTGGATTGAGTGTGTTAGAGATTTGATTGAGAAAAAAGGTTTGATATGGACGTGTTTTAGGTGAACGAGAGTTTAGGTTGCATTCTGACTGCTAAACATTGGCTTGTCTGCTCGTCAAGGGAGGCTGAAGCACGAGTTCATATGCGCGAAAGAATGACTTAAACAATGTTCTTTTTTAAAAGAGTTTTAATCGCACGGCGGCGAGGAGTTGGATTAATGTGTTCGTATTTTGATTGGGTGACGATTACTCGAACTTAAGAAAGATTCCTCGGGCCCAAGTAATCGGGAAAGCGAGTCGAAGAACCGGCTCTCTCTCTTTTTCTCCCTTAATATGCAAGAGTTTTAGTATGGTTAGAGTATGTTAAATAGATGACAATTACTTGAACTTAAGAAAGATTCCTCGGGTCCAAGTAATCGGGAAAGCTAGTCGAAGAACCGACTCTCTCTCTTTTTCATCCAAGTGTTTGAGAAAAGAAGATTTGATTTTATTTATTGTAAAAAGGGTTTGATATGTAATCGTATTATGAGTCTTGTATAGAAGACAATTGTTTGAACTTAAGAAAGATTCCTCGGGCCCAAACAATTGAGGAGAAGAATCGAAGATTCCATTCTACTCCCTTTTCTTCTTTTATGAAATAGTATTTCAGTGTAGTTTAATTATATTGATTTGATTTGAAAAAATGCTCGATGTAGATCGAGGTTTGAATGTGCGTGCGAAATAGTTGAGGACTAATGGAAAGGAGATCCTAATGGTTCAAGGTAAGGTCGATTGCGAGGCAAAAGCGCTCGACTTACAAGCTAAGTGAAGGGACTTGATATATGGATCAAGTGAATGCTTGTGGATGGAGTGGTAATTAATTGAATTTTCTTTGAAAATATGCTTGACGTTAGATCAAGCTTATTTATTCTTTTGAAAAAGATTGATTTTAATCTTATGGGAGAGGGATATATTTACTCAAAGGGAGAATAATCAAGCTATAATTAAAGTGAGCCAATCACACATACACATACAAATCAAAGTGAAATGTCCAACAAGTATCGTTGTATAAAGCCCAAGAGGAGGCTATGTGAGGTTGATTGCGATCGTGAAAACAATCGACTTACAAGATATTAAAAGGGCTTGACATTAAGTCAAGATATTCGTTTGAAAAGAGATTGGTTTGGACAAGCATATGATGAATGACATACATATAATCAAGGCATGATAATAATCCATAAGAGAAAAGTGTAAACACCACCCAAAGATCATAAACCACATAAAACGAGGGAGAAATATAATCAAACATGTTAGTATACCTAAAATCTAAATCCCTAAGGTTAGCTTAAAGGGGAAATTCAAACTTAATTATGTCTTTAGAAATTTTAGAGAAAAAGGTGAAAATTCATGTAATTAATCTAATTAAACTAAAATATTTAATAAAATTAACTATTAAAGTTAATTAGTATTAAATAAAATGGTTTAATAAAATTAATTAGAAATTGATTAATGAAAAGGATTGAGAAAGTAATTTAGACTTAGAATATTGAGTTAACAAAATTAATTAAATTAAAATCAAATGTTTAATAAAACTAATTATTAAAATAATTAGTTAATATTAAATAAATAATTTTAATAAAATTAATAAAAAAATTAATTCAGAAAATAGATTTTAAAGATTTTTTTCTAAAAGAAATTTCTTAACAAATTGTTTTTGAATTTTTTATATTAAAAAGTAAAACATTAAAACCTAAAAAAAAAATAATAAATAGATAAAAAGGAAAATTGATGGGCCAGGATTTGCATCAAAACAGGGGTGTAAACAGTAAGTTTCTCCAGGCCCAAAATGCCAGGAAGCCCACGCCAAGAGAGGGTCTACCCATACCTTGGTCAACTTAGTTGACCACCAAAAAGCATCAGAAGCGTAGATTAACAAAGAGTCAACATCTGACTCTTGATCCAAGGGTAGCAAATGATAGCCCACGGTAGGGACTATAGAGAATGACGCATGGGAACGTGAGGAAAGATTATCCTCTGGTGACAAATGTGACAGTGGGGGACACTTGTCACCCCACATCAGCTACCAGAACACACTTCAGTGAGGGTGAAATAACAAGGAAAAGGGTGAAACGAGTTACCACAAACCCTCACTCTTTCTCTTCATGCATTTCTCTCTCTCTCTCTCTCTCAACACTCTCTCTGCAAAATGAAGCTCGTCGGAAACCCTAAGAAGCTCGTCGGAGAAGATGAGACGCGGCGGAAGCCGCCATCTTCTCTAGCGAAGGTACCTCACCTCGCCTCAATTCAAACACCAACCCCCACTAAAATCACGTCCTGACTCCGATTCTAGTATCTATTTCATCAAAATCTCAACTAAATTACCCCATCGAAATCGCCCCTCTTTCGAAACCCTAACCTCAAAACATCATCAAATCGCGGCTAAAATGAAAAGAAAAAGAAACAAGATCACTACATTCAGGCAAGCAATCAACTGTAGGAAAAAAAGACTTGAAACATAAGAACTCACCCTCGAAGCTTCAGAACGCAGGCACAAGCTTTCTCTTTCGTCTCTCCTTCTTCTTCTCCTTTCCCAGAAAGAACCTGGGGTTTTCTCTGTGTGCTTGCTGATTTCGAATCTCTATTCGGACTCTCGGATCTCACATGTCCCTCACGGTGTCGTTTTTATGTTGTCGCGATCGATTCGTTGTTGTTGAATCAGGCGACAATAAGGTGATTGGGTGGTGTTTGAAACCGTGTGCGTTGTGTTATCACAGTGAATTAAAGGAGGTTATCTGTGGATGGTAAGTATTAAGAAGCAAGATGAAGACATGGTGTATGAAATCGCGAAAGTGTGTTTGAGGTTGTGATGTGATTTTGTTGTTGTAGTTGCTACGGAGCTTGTTGTACTCTTGCAAGGCACTCCTCTTTTTCAAGTCGTCGTCGTTGTATAACGAGAGTGAGAGCTGCTGCAAGGTTGTGGGTGGAAGTTGTTCAATGAAGTTATGATGGTGGTGACGGTTATGTGTTTGAAGTAGGGAGATAATATGAAGCATGTCATCTGAAAAAAAATGGCAGTGAGGCTGTATTTATATGGTAGGCTCAAGGGTCACCGGTCTGTTGGTGGAACGAGTTTGTTATTGATGGGAAGCCAGGAAAGATTGAAGAGGAAAGCTGGTGTTAAGGTTTGTTCCCCCCCCCCAAATTTCGAATTCTCCTCTCAATATAAAAACCCAATTTCTGAAATTTTGTCTGTCTGCTGTATTGCTATTCCATCACCTTCAATGCAGGGTGTGTCTGGCGTGTTGTTGACGGGTCATTGTTGGCGTATAGCAGGTCGCAGCAGGGAGCTTTGTTTGGTTGTTGAGGTTACATGATGCAGATGTATGGTGTAATAGCGGGAGGTGTTTTGTGAAGCTGTTGTCTTGTACGGTTGATGCAGAAGTGCATCAGTGGTTTGTCTTCATCTTGCAGATGTGGTTTTGGAGCTTATTAGGCGTGTTGAAATGGCACAGAGAAACGGTTCACATGTTGTAGAATAAAGCATTAATTTTAAAATTTTATTGTAATAAAATGTATCAAGAGTTTTTTTTGTTGTACTTGATGATGGTATGGTTGTATATATATCATGACTTTGACACATGGCTTATATGCTGTTCGTAATATGGTTCACTATCAGCTTGATTCCGCAGGCACCAAATGATTAGCACAACTTAACATTAGGCACGAGGCTTGTAGCTCACGAAATAGCTATGCTTTGAAAACAATAACCCTCATCTTTGAAAAATGTCTAAATGATCCACTTTAAAACCCAAAGCACCTCCCACAGTCTAAAACTTTGAGAAAGGAACCTGAAGTAGAACTATGACCTTGGATTATCTTGAGACATCACTTGAAAATGGGCTTGGAACTTATTACAAAACATGTCTTGTGATTGAACTAAACATGACTTGCATACGCTTTAATCATGGCCACAACTTAGCCAATATAATATTGATACCATTTGAGGATTTGATTTCTTACTTCCTACATGACTTGGATCAAGCACGTATCACCAATTGATTATGCCATGAGCTTCTTGAAACCTTAATTTGCATATGACCTAAAATCACCCGTCAACCTTAAAACTACTTCAAACTTGTATTAAAAGCAAACATGTCCTAAAGATGAATGGCCATTTCTTAGCTTGTTTAACCATACAACCTTAGCGTCACACTTGGAATATAGTTAAAAATCTTCTTGATCATGGCTCACAACCTCAAACAATCTTAAGCACGGCTTGAGGATATGAATTCTAATCATTGTACTTGATCAACTAGAATCAGTTTGAAGCCAATTGGTCATGTGTTGAATGACTAATCATAAAATGAGTGCTCAATCCTCTTTTATCTCTTCTCGAAACCAAAGAAACCCAATACAAGCGAAGGCTAAGTAATCTTGCAGTAAGTAGGACAAATTTGGGGTATGACAAGGAGGAACGCGACTTATCTTCGACGGAGGTTTCGCTTGAGGTCTCGACCTCTTCTCCTCACCGTCAACAACCGACGACCGGGCATCTTTCTTTTTTCGTTTTCGCATTTTATTTTGCTCCGTTTGTAACATGTAATCATCAATTATAATGAGAATGATGGGGCTGGGAATCGTGGGGTTAGGGTTGATTGATTGTTTGATTCGAGAGAGAATGAGAGGTTGAGAGAGTTGAGAGCGGCGGCGCCGGTAGGGTTTCCAGACCCTAGTTCCTCTTTTCATTTTGAGAGATAGCGAGAGACGAGAGAGAGCAGAATAGAGAGCTGAGAGGATCCACGTCCCCTTTTCTTCCCTTGTTTGGATTGTATGCACGCACGTAGCGAGGCCACACGGTGCACACTCACCATTCATCCATTAGATCACAATGCACACACATCATACAGTAGAGATTAGAGAGTCCATCGTGGACTCTCTCTCCATGACCACACTAGATCCCTCCGTTTTTCCTTTTTAATATTATGTTTTAATTAATTTCATATTTTTTTTAAATAAATAAGTTCATATTTTCTAAATAATCGAAATCTGTTTTTTAACTAAATTTAAATATAGAACTTTTTCTAACCCTTTAGAAATATTAACTTCCTGTTTTTTTTTTTTAAAACTTCACTTTTTATAAAATGTAACTAAAAAACAAATAAGGAACTTTTTTCACATAATTATAATCTTTTTTGTTTAGATAATTTTTTTTAAGTAATTAAAATATCTTTTTCTCTTAATATACATAACTTCATGAAAACCTTTTATTAAAACGTTAAAACTAATCTTTTTCTAAATAAAATAAGCCTTCAACTCTCTTTCTTTTAAAATTATTATTAGTATTCACTTTTTAACATAATAACTTTTTAATAAAACTTTTAATATTAAAATTTTTTATAAGAAATTAATAATCTCTAACATAATTAAACTCTAAGATAATAAACCTTAACATCAATCAACTCTTTTTTTTCAATAAACCGTTCCCTAGTTAGAATCCATCCCTCGCGCTTGAGTGAATCGTTTGCTTGTATGCTTGTTTATCTTGTATATGCTTGTTATCATTCCTTATATGCTTACCTTGTTTACTTGTTATTGCTCTCAAACCCTTTCAAAAACATAAAACTCTCGATCCAACGTCGAGCCCATTTTCTACCCATATAAGTCGATCGCCTTAGGGCATTGCATTCGACCTATTGATCACAAGACACAAGTCTAGCATCAGTTTGCTAGCACCCTCGCCTAAATAACAATAAATTAATCGCATAAATATCCAAGGGAAAATCCCATGCATGATAACCATGTTATTGTGCATGATGCATATCATTTGCATCATAATCGACACCTTAAGATAAGTCAATTAGATAACTTAGGATAGATTTCCTATGTTAGTCCCCCCTTTATTTTGATTTTTCAAATCAAACTTTAGCCCACCTAATTCTCCACACAAGAGAATTAGATGTTAATCATCTCAAAAAAGGGACATACAATCCCATACCCCACAAAATCCAAACAATTTTCAAAAACTGTGGTGGTTTTCTTAAGATGATGACTCATCTTTTCTCCTAAACCTTTAAACAATTTTAGTATCCTTAATAAGGAACTACAAGTGCTCTGATTCCCTCCTGAGAGGATATGTAGGCACAAGATGCGATATCTTGTCGAGCACACTTAGATTAAAAAATAATAAATCACCTACCCTTAAACCCTTAGCAATACAGTTAACAAATAACTATGGTATCCAATTTTCACCGCGACAGAAATGGCGACTTCACTGGGGACACTCATGAGAGGGTTCCCCCTAACTTGATTGATTATGTTTTTGTTATATATATTTGTGATCTGTTATGTTTTCTTGGGTTGTTACTTAGTGTGGTGAGACAAAGTCCTACACCCGGACTAGAGTGAAATTAAGATAGGAAAACGGTGAGACTTCAATGATACTTTGAGGGAGTCGATTCCTGAAAAAGTAAATTGAGACTTCACCACTCAGTCTAGGCCCTCTCGAATAAAATATTTGTCCAACGAGTTCATTTGTGAAGACGATATGGTTTCGATCTAAAGGCCCTCGAGACTGGGGACCGTAGTTACCTTTAACCCAACTTGGCCTATTAGGGCGTAGTGCGGGGACTATGCGGGAGTCTATTTCTGCGATAGTTGTTACGCGATACTACACTCAGACGAGATTCTCTTGAGAATATTATTGACTACCAAGTGATATGGAAAATCGATAATATCCGAAAGATGGATTGTAGACTCTGGGAACTTTGTAGAACCCGTTCGGCAGGTACATTTGAAACTATAGAACACTCCTATGGGATGGGTAGACCTTGACTCCATGCTATGACCTTTCAAACCTAGGACTCTTTGCTTGTTTGTTTTGCTGGAGTGTGCTTTGTGTTGCATACATTCATAAGCATCATGTCATAAAGATTCATGGGACTTGACTATATTTATAAACTTTATAAGGTTACTATGGATACCGAAAGAAGGAGTACCAATAAGTACACTTTTCAAATTCCTGACTTGGATGATCTAAAGAGGTTGGGAGCTTTGATAACAAATGAGGAGAATTTTCGAAGAAAGCATGGAAGACTTTTTTATGTGATGAATACAAATGTTGATCAAGGGTTACTTTCTACCTTGCTCCAGTTTTATGATCCACTGTATCACTGCTTCACCTTTCCAGATTACCAACTTGTACCTACACTTGAAGAGTACTCTCAGATAATTGGGTTGCCTATTCGGGACAATTATCCCTTTCCGGTTTTCGCAAACAAGCCTGATGAAAAAGAAATCGCTAAACATACTCACTTGGATTTAGCTGACATTCAAGCCAATATGATTTCAAAAGGAAAAACTTCCGGGTTTACTACAGAGTTTCTGGTTGCCAAAGCCCGACATTATGCCACTCAACAGGATAAGGACGCTTTCGAAGCGGTTTTCGCCCTACTCATCTATGGTGTTCTTTTATTCTCTAGTTTCAAAAATTTCGTGGACCTCAACGCCATTAAAATTTTCCTGAAGAAGAATCCGGTTCCGACCTTGTTGGCTGAAGCTTATTATTCTGTTCACTCAAGGAGCGCTCGTGGAAAGAGAATGATTACTTGTTGTGTCCCTCTGTTGTACAGGTGGTTTATTTCGTACCTGCCTAAAGCACGTGACTTTTGGAATCCCAAGAAGGGGTGGTGGTCACAAAATATAATGTCTCTCACTCATTCCGACATCGACTGGAATAATCACTTAGCTGATAAAGTGGTTATTATAGACAGCTGTGGAAATTTTGGCAATGTACCCCTCCTCGGCATTGAAGGGTTAATCAGCTACAATCCAGTTTTGGCGCGAAGACAACTAGGGTTTCCTCTAAGAGACAAGCCTGACAGCGCCCAAGTGGAAAACATTTATTTCAAAGATGAAAAATTGAGCAAGGATTTAAGGGAACAAGTTTTAAGTGCTTGGGATCAGAAGATTAAGAAGGATCTGCATAATTTAGGGAAGCCTGATTGTGTCTCTCTGGAACCTTATCTCCAATGGGTTCGGAGAAGGGCCATTGAGTTGAAGTTACCTTATCATCGTCAAGATCCAATGGTTCTAAAAGAAAAACCGGTATTATATTTCACATCTGACGCTAACAAGTTGAAAATTGCTTTAGAAAAATCTCAACAAATGGAAGAGGCTTGGAAGAACAAGTATCATATAGCTTTGGAAGAGAATGCCGAACTTCAACAGCAACTCAAGACGAAGGAGGAAGAATTCACTTCATTCAAAAAAAGGAAAGCACAAGAAGAGTTACCTCATCCTAAACCTCAATCAACACCTTGGAAGTTAATGGTTGACAAGCTTATCTTGGAGAAGAGCAAGATAGAAGAGGAAAACAAGAAGCTCAAGACAAGGCTTTTGGGAGAATCTCCTTAGATCTTTCTTAGTTTTTATTTAACTATTCCGTTATGGTTTTTAAAAAGTGTGCTGATTCATTGTAATGAATATTATTTAATTAGCAATTTCATCTTTCGGTATTCCAGATATTAATTTTTGTAACCGACTTTTTATGATTAATAAAATGCGTTTTTTTCCTGATATCCCATAATGGTTATAAATAGTCAAGTTCCATGAAACTTTTGCATATCATCTCATTCGCATTCTTTCTTTCCTTTGTTTTCCTTCAAAGAACTCAAAATTGTAGTTTTAGATATCGTAAAATGGATTTTGGAAGGAAAGGAACTTTTCCATACACCTTCAGGGTCTTTAATGTGGAACAATTAAGGGAACTAGGAGGTCGGATAAAGGATCCAGAGGCTTTTGCTGCAAAGCATGGGCAGATTCTCTCTTTATTGCAGGTACAAGTAGCTGCTGGTCTATTGGAGACGCTGGTTCAAATCTACCATGTAATCTACCACTGCTTCATCTTTCAAGATTTCCAGTTGATGCCCACATTGGAGGAGTATTCTGCTTTATTGGGAATCCTCGTCAAAGACTCACCCCCGTTCTACGGTGGAGAAGGAAGACCCAGTCAGGAAGATATTGCAAGACTGACTCGCATCAAGCTGTTAGAGATCCAGACTCACATGACGTTCAGAGGGGGAATCGACGGCTTGCCTGCTCAGTTCTTATTCGAGAAAGCTCGAGAATTCGCCGACAAAGGAAGTACCAGGGCTTTCAAGAATCTTTTCGCATTGCTGGTTTATGGTTTATTCTTGTTTCCAAATGTTGAGAATTTCATCGATGTCCACGCGATCAGCATCTTCATGCTCAAGAATCCTGTTCCAACACTGTTGACCGATGCATACCATTCGATTCATTCAAAGATTCTGAAAGAAGAAGGTCAGATTGTTTGCTACACTGCTATCCTCTATAGGTGGTTTATTTCGCACCTACCGAGGTCCACAGCCTTTTGGGATGTGAAAGATGTTTCTGAATGGCCCGTTAAACTCATGGCTCTCACTCACTCGGATATTGTTTGGCATGATCCAATGTACGGAGGAATTCCCATGATTCACAGTTGTGGAGATTTTTCCAATGTGCCTCTTCTTAGCACAAAAGGATGCACTAGCTACAACCCTATTCTCGCCCGTCGTCAGCTTGGACATCTGATGAATGAAATACCTGATCCCGAGAACTTAAAAAGAATCTTTCTCTATGATGGAGAGGACCTTCAGCTGAAGATTCATATCATGTTTTCTTGGCGTCGTATCAACAGACAAGGGACGACTGCGACAACAAACCCTAACTGCACGGTTACGGAATCTTTCCTGGAGTGGTCACGCAAACGAGCTCTCGTTCTGCCAATGCCGTATCCTCGACCCAAGCCTCCCGTAGTGGAATCAAATGAAGTTTCAAGGTTGAAGGCAGAAGTAGAGAAGATGACCCTGGACAAGCTTATATTGCAGGAACGGATTGACAAGTTGATGGAAGAACTCAGTGAAAGAAAGGGAGCATCGTCCAGTGGATCGAAGCCCTAGTTCCCTTTTTATATTCTGTTTATTTATTATAATAAAGCCCTGAAGGTGTATCGTTGTTATGAAAATTTAAATTTTAAATAAAATAAATTTCCGATTACGATATTTAAAATACACTTTTGAGTTCCTTGAAATGCATGTCGCATCATGCTGCATCATATGCATCTTTTGCATTTGCATTCCCTTGCATTCTAGGTTCTTATCTGTGTCTCCTTTCAGAAGACAAGCTGAATCATCGATACGATACTCGAGCCGGTCGCAAGAAAACGATGGATCATTTGGAACAAGAAAACCAAGCACTCCGAGCGGAGATTGCTACTCTAAAGGCCAACATGGAAACTTTTTCTACTACTATGAAGAATCTGATAGACATTCAAGAGCATGAAAAGCAAGAACTTCGCGACGAGGTTGCAGACTTAAAGATTACCAAGAGGAGCCTGATGGATTTGGTCAAAGAGTTGGCCATGTCCCAACGCCAGGATGGATTTTCTGCCTCCTCGGCCAACCAGCCAGTTGAACGAAGTGGTGAATTTTTGGATATCCCTGTGCTCTACGCTAATCTGTTCCTTACCCTCTTACAATATGGTTTAATCAAGAAGGAAACTCCACTATCCGTCCTGGTGACCCATGGGAGTTATTTCAAAGCTGATGCCTTCTGTTCCTTCCATCAAGGGGCACCCGGCCATGACATTGAGGAATGTCATGTTTTGAAGAAGAAAGTGAAAGAGATGGTTGAGAAGGGAGTCTTGACTTTCGAAGTGTGTGAACACCAAGTTGAGATCCATCTCTCACTTGAACAAGAAGTAATCCCCTCCTTGCACATGGTGGATTGATACAGAGGACGGTTTTCTCTAGGCTGTGTCTCGTCATATTTTAAGCTTATTTGTTGTTTCATATGTAATTTTCTACGTTCGTTAACGCACTTGTTTTACGTGTGAAAACTCGTTAATTCTGAATAATTAATGCAATAATAATGTTTGTCTTGAAGAAATCCATTCGTTTCACTCGTTTTAAAATGCTTTTTCTATTTTATAATGCCAATGCAGCCCAATCTCTTGCCTCGGCAGAGAATGGAATGCAGGATGACGAAATCAAGCGCAAGATCTCTTGTTGTATGCTTTTGAATAAAACTCTGCTAGTGATATAAGGCATTGTTTCAAGATTCTAAACACCGAAGATATAAGGAGATAAACCCTCGTTAACCCTTTTGAGCCTTTGAAGTAGGAGTTTTTTCTTCTCTACAAAAACCCTCATTCTTAACCTGGGGCAGGGTAATTTGCAAAAAAAAATGGAGTAAAATATCACGAAGATTGGGTGGGTACGAATAACTTTGAGCCTTATATCCTTTGTTTCTTAAACCGTGAACCAATCCACTATACAACCTTTAAAAGTCCTAATTGAAGCAAGGTTTATTTCGAAAGCATACTCATTGAGATATTGTTTCCTGACTCCTATGAGCTATCCTTAAATTAGTGTTGGCATTATAAAATCGGTAATTCAACCACCAAAATATTTTAAATAAAAACTTCAAGACAAACATACGTTGTGTTCTGGACTGGACCAATGGCTAGAATCGGCCCAATCCACCTCTGCTCCAGAGCGGCCCAAATTGCCTAAGCCAACCCACAGAGGGGCAAAAGTGACATTTCTGCCCCTCCAACCGGGCAAGGAACGCAACGTCCCTCCCCGGCTCTAATGCCCGTTACGCACGGCTTCCTCGCTGCCCGAACGACAATGGGCAGGTGCCCGCAACTGCGTCTATGCCCGACATAACGGCTAGTTCAGGGCACCCTGCCCGACATAACGGCTAGTTTGGGCGGTTACCTATTCTTTGGGAAAAACGGCTAGTTCGCCCCAAAAATAGGACCGTTGGCCACGCGCTGGGGGCTCTATATAAACCCTCTCATTTGAGAGGGTCAGGTATCATTTTTCTACCCTAAGAATACACTTTGTACTTGCCCCTTTTTCTCTGACCCTTTCTTACTTGAGCGTCGGAGTGCCTTGCAGGTACACCCCCTTTTCTCCTCATCAACAGTCCGAACACCCCGCACGCCTGACGACTATCATCCGCCGAGCACCTTGCCATCTGACGACCAGCGTACGTGGATCTGATCGAATACTCGAGATCAGTGGCGCCATCTGTGGGAAATCCTTGTTCTCCCCTTCTTTCTTTCCTCCTCGGAAACTAAAAGATCAAAACACACTTTCTTTAATCCACTCACCTATGGCCGCTGAGAACTCCGCACAAGGTGCTGATATTACAGTCCTCGTTCCCGTTAACAAGATGGACGTGGACGGAAGATCTCCGTTACTTTCTGATCCCCGTTTCCTTCGAGACGGGGCCCCTGCATCTCCAACTCCTCCCCCACCGAGCAAGGAGGAAAACAGTCACCGTTGGGGGAACGACCAAATCCTGGCCCCCCCAGCGCCGATTTGGCCGTTGCAGCCCTCCTGGACGCTGTCAACCGCACAAACCTCCTTATCTTGCAGCAAGGAGAAAGGATAGGAGCTCTCGAAGAAGCAGCTCTACCAAGATCCTCCCCTCCTAGGAGGAAGCACCAGAGATCAAGAAGCCCGCCACCTAGGCGCCGGGAAGACCGTATGACGAGGCGTGAGCCTGAACCACTACGCATTCGGAAGCGCGACCAGATCTCCCCTCGGGATCAGTCACCACCAAGACACAAGAGAACGAGGCAAGACGGGCATTCTCCACCGGCCAGACCTCGCGACTGGCCACGATCACCCTCACCTCGCAGAGACCGCCGCCGCGAGCGCAGACAACGGTCACCGTCGACTTCAAGTTCGGACAGCGACGACGAGCCTCGCGGCCCGTTGTCCCACAGGATCCTGGCCACTCGTCTCCCCAAAGGACTAGAGAAACCTCCATCTCTATGGACTTATGATGGAACCACGGACCCAGACGAGCACATAGAAAACATAGATGCTCTTCTGGACTACAGAGGGGTACGGGGAGCCATAAAATGCCGCCTGTTCCCAACCACGCTCTGGAAGGGAGCAATGACCTGGTACAAACAGCTGCCAGAAGAATCCATCACGTCCTGGAGGCAGCTCGGGAGGATTTTCTCCCGACACTTTACAGCATCACGACGCCATCCAAAGACTGAGGCGTCCCTTGGAGCTATTGTACAGGGGAGAGATGAACCTCTTCGGGACTACATTGAGCGTTTCAACAAGGAAGCCGTCCAAGTGCCAACGACCGACGAGATGAAGAAGTTCCTGCTCGAGCAAGGACTACGTCCTGGCTCAGACTTCGCGAAAGCCATCGGCCAAGATCCACCGAGGAACCTCAACGCTCTCCTCCACCAAGCCCAGTCGCATATACAGTACGAGGAGAAAGTCGCTGCCCACTCTGTCCGGGCCTCCCGTCACCAGGAAGGTGCCCGGACATCCAGAGCTGAAGAGCCCTCGACATCCCGTCGAGGAGAGAAAAGACACGACGATCGGCCTCGCGATGCACGCGAACAGAAGGGACCTTCTGGACGGTTCCACGACTATACCTCCCTCACTACCTCGAGGGAGAAAATCCTGTCCGAATGTGCCAACTCAGAGTTCAAGCAAGCGGGGGTCCGCTTCCCCAAACAGATGCCGGCCAGACCAGGTGTGGACAAATCCAAGTATTGCCGCCTCCACAAGAGCCACGGCCATACGACGGAAGAATGCATCCACCTCCGAGACGCCATAGAAATCCTTATTCGCGACGGGCACCTGAAGCAGTTCGTGAAGAAGAAAGAAGCTCCCCGGCAAGAAACCCAGGAGAGCAAGAAGGCTGCAGAAGAGACTCCGCCCTCCGATGACACCAACGTGCAGGTCGCTATGTCTGTGACTCGGCCAGAAGACTTCTGTATCCCTGATAGTCTGCCCGCTTCCACGTCCCTCAGTGCTCACAGCCCGTGGGAAACCTTCCCGTCGGCCATGGTCACCTTCGGTGGTGGATTCAATAAAATCACGGTTAGTTCGGTCAAGAGGAAGTTCGATCAACTGATCAGCAAGAGTTCCAACGAAGTTACCACGCTGGATACCACTCGCAAAGGATCCTCTCCCATTTCCTTCTACAAAGAGGAGCTCCTCGGCGGGTCACCAAACTCAAGCATCCCACTTCTCATCTGGGCAAGGATGGCGAACTTCGACGTTCGCAGGATAATCGTGGACCAGGGCAGTTCGGTTGATATAATGTACAACCACCTGTTCGAGACACTGCAGTTGGACGACTCTCACCTTACTCCATACATTGGATCCGACCTGCAGGGATTCAACGGAGCAGTAACAAGGCCCCGAGGTTACGTAGAGCTCATCGTGACCTTCGGTTCAGGAAAGACAACCCGAGCAATCAAAGCACAGTTTCTGGTAATTGACTTCCTGTCACTATATCAGTGCATTTTTGGAAGGCCAACCCTGGCAGAGTTGGTTGCAGTGCCTTCCACCGTACATCTCAAGATGAAGTACTACACTTCTGAAGGGACGGTCGCCACCCTCCACGGCGACATCGAAGCTGCCCGTCGATGCTTTGAAGCAGCATCAAAAGAACTGGGCACCATCTCAGCGAAGCCGAGGACATCTAGTCGCCCTCCTCTGCCCAGCAGCTCCGAGCAGCCAAAGCCACTCCCCCAGGTCAAATCCATCGATTTGGACAGCCGTTTCAGCGAGGAGGATCACGCCAAAGACCTGACGACTTCGGGTAACCTGTCCCACAACAGCGGCCATCTCCTGCGCCCCATACCAGATGGCAACTTCGAGATCGTCCCGTTAGGAGAAGACCCCCAACGGGGAGTGAAGATCGGAGCAGACCTCCCCGACCTGGCCAAGAGACAGCTAAAAGCGTGCCTCAGGGAGAACGCAGACTTGTTCGCATGGAGCGCTGCTAAAATGCCAGGATTGGACCCCTCCGTCGCTTGCCACCAGCTTACAATTGATCCGGCCGTCAAAGCCGTTGCTCAGCGCAGAAGGAAACAGTCCCCGGAGAAGATGGAAGTCGCGGAGAAAGCTGTTAAAGACCTTCTAGAAGCTAGGTTTATTTCTGAGTCCAAATACACTACATGGCTCTCAAATGTTGTACTTGTAAGAAAAAATAATGGCAAATGGAGAATGTGCGTTGATTATACCGATGTTAATAAGGCCTGTCCGAAGGACGCCTACCCCCTCCCCAATATAGATAAACTCGTAGATAACTCCGTAGGTTTTAAACTTTTATCGTTCCTCGACGCCTACTCGGGCTATAACCAAATCCCAATGGCCGCGAGCGATAAAACTTACACGGCCTTCATGACCGAATCGGGCAACTATTACTACAACGTAATGCCCTTCGGACTGAAGAACGCCGGTGCTACGTACCAATGAATGATGACCAAAGTCTTCCAAGGACAAATAGGCGACATGCTCGAGGTATACATGGACGACATGATCGTCAAGTCCCATGAGGAGTTGGACCACGTCGCCCACCTTCGCCAAATCTTCGAGCAAGCGAGAAAATATCAAATGCGTTTTAACCCAGAGAAGTGCACGTTCGGTGTACGGGCAGGTAAATTCCTTGGTTTCTACTTAACGGGACGAGGAATAGAGGCTAACCCCGACAAATGTCGGGCATTCTCTGAGTTCCCAACGCCCACGTCTAAGAAGAACATCCAGTCCCTCAACGGGGTACTCACCTCGTTGTCCCGCTTCGTCGCTAAATTTGCCCAACATGCCCTTCCTTTCTTCAAGCTCTTGAGAAAAGAAGTCGCGTTTGAATGGACCGAGGAATATGAGGCGTCCCTCATCCACTTAAAACAAGCTCTGTCGAAACCGCCCGTGTTATCACAGCCAGATACCAGGGAAGTTTTGTTCTTATACCTCGCCGTCACCGCCGAGGCAGTGAGCGCCGTTCTCATCCGCGAGAATCACACCGGGCAAAAACCCGTATACTTCACGAGCAAAGAATTGCAGGATGCGGAGTTGCGATATCAGCAGATAGAAAAGGTAGCATTGGCCCTCGTCAACGCTGCCAGACGACTGAGACACTACTTCTTGGCCCATACGATCGTGGTAAGGACGGATCAACCCATCAAGCAATTGCTGGGCCGGCCAGACATGGCCGGTCGAATGCTCAAGTGGTCGTTGGAGCTATCCGAATTTGACGTCCGGTATGAGAGCAGAAAAGCTCTCAAAGCACAGGCCCTAGCCGATTTCGTGGCGGAAGTAACCTTCCCAGACTCCTCGCCCCACGTAGCAAACAAATGGACCATCTACGTGGACGGAGCATCCAGCTCGAGTGGCAGCGGGGCAGGAGTAATTCTTGAAAATGACGAAGGGACCATAGTAGAGGCGTCTCTCACTCTGTCCTTCCCCACATGGAACAACCAGGCAGAGTATGAGGCCTTCCTCGCTGGGTTGCGCCTAGCCGAAGACCTAGGGGCAGAAGAAATCATCATCTGCACGGACTCCCAGCTCGTAGCCCACCAGATCTCCGGGGAATATCAGGCCAAAAACGACAGTCTATCTGAATACCTCTCCCTAGTCAAGGAAAAGATGTCGAGGTTCAGGGCGGTAGCAGTAAGACATGTTCCCCGCGAACACAACGTGCGAGGAGACGTCCTGTCCAAACTAGTGAGCACCAAGAGGAAAGGCGGAAATAGGTCAGTCATTCAAGAGATACTTCCCCGGTCCAGCATCGACAAGGTGTCCTCGACCCTACACGTGTACGCGATCGGAGACAGCGACTGCTGGATGACGCCCGTGTACAACTATCTCACCAGGGATAAACTTCCGGATGACCCCAAGGAAGCCAGCACCATCAGACGAAGAGCTTGCTCGTACGTCATCCTCGAGAATAAACTTTACCGAAGGGGCTTCTCCATCCCACTACTAAAGTGCATAGAGGAGGAGATTGCCCCCCACGTATTACGAGAAATCCACGAAGGTATTAATGCCCAGCACCTGGGAGGAAGGTCCCTTGCCCGCAAGACACTCCGGGCAGGATATTACTGGCCAACTATGCAGCAAGACGCCAAAGAGCATGTGAAAAAATGCGACAAATGCCAACGGCACGGGGATATGCACCTAGCTCCACCTAACGAGCTGAAAAGCTTGACATCCCCGTGGCCATTCGCCTGGTGGGGCCTAGACATCCTAGGACCCTTCGTGACAGGGTCTAGCCAAAACAAATACCTGATAGTGGGCGTAGATTATTTCACAAATGGATAGAAGCAGAAGCCTTAGCGAAGATAACAGCACTTAACATTCTACGCTTCTACAAGCGGAATATCCTTGCCCGTTTTGGGATTCCCCAAGCAATCGTCACGGACAATGGAACACAATTCACGGACAAGAAGTTCCAAGACTTCGTCGCCCATCTCGGAACAAAGCAACACTTCCCTTCCGTCGAGCACCCCCAGACCAACGGGCAGGCGGAAGCGGCCAACCGTGTCATCCTTCGTGGCCTCAAACGGAGACTGGACGAAACGAAGAAGGCCTGGGTGGAGGAGCTCCACAGCGTCTTATGGGCATATCGTACTACTCCCCAGTCTACCACCGGGGAGACGCCTTTCCGCTTAGCATATGGCATGGAGGCTGTTTTACCCATCGAGATCCACGTACCGTCCAGAAGGACCGAGTCACCTCTAGACGAGGAGATGAATAACGAAGCGATGAGAGAAGAGCTCGACCTCGTCGAGGAAATCCGGATAGGGGCAGCCCTCCGCGAAGCGTCTCTTAAGCAAAAAATAGCAATCAGGCACAACGCCAAAGTCTTACGACGAGAATTCGACGTGGGCAGCCTTGTCCTGCGAAGAAACCACAAGGACTGTCGCGAAGGCAAACTAGCGGCCAACTGGGAAGGGCCATACAGAGTCCGTGCCAAAACGGGAAATGGTGTATACTTCCTCGAAAACCTCAACGGGGATACAATCCCTCGACCATGGAACGCTGAAAAACTTAAGCAATACTACAGCTAAAGTCACAATAGGCTTCCTCGCGTCAAAGGACCACCCAACGGTCATCATGCTCGTCTAGGTACAAACGATGCATACGTACAAAGTGGAATCCCGCTCAAGTAAATGAGCCGGAACTCTGTTCGTCGGCGGTCCTCAATCGAGCACCGCCTTCGCCCAAGTACCATGATTGGCAGAACTCCAGCTCGCGATGGGACGTTCACGCCGCGAACTCAGGCCTCAATCGCGACCTGAGATCCGCAACCTCGCCAGGACCTTCCCCGGCTATTTGACCAGTTCTCTGCACTGGCGAATTCATACACAACGAGCAAGCTTCAAAAGATAGCTCTGCTAACGGACGCACCCTCCGACGGGCAGTCATACACGCACAACTAAGATAAAGTACAGCAATAATGTAAAGTACAACAAAAATTGTATAAATGTACCGGGCATTAAATAAAAAGGCCTCAAGGGCCAAAAGACTGTACGTATTACATAAAAAAGGGGGCCATGCCCCCCCCCCAAAACCAAATAAATTACAAGTTAATCAACGGCACGCAGGCCGGACAAAACACAACAACATCAAAACAACATGAATCCTCATCCTTCCACATGCTCGGTCGCCTCTGACTCGGGCTCCTGCTCCTCTGCTGGCTAATCTTCGGTCTGAGCTTCGGGGGGTGTCGAGAACCAGGCCTGCAGGTAAGACAATGTGACCATCCTCCACTCGTGCAAGGTAGTGGATACCATCGGTCGAAATGTCGAGCCCGGGGTTCACCACCCGCAACTGGGCCACGGCACTTTCAAAAGACTCCGATTCCACAGCAACTCCATCCTCCTCGGCTTGCAGTATGCTGGCGACCAGCTCAGCCCTAGTTTTCAGCACCTTTATCTCGTCCGGTTCATCAGCACCCGGGGCACTGGCCGCCATCAGCTCCTTGTTCAAGTCCTCCGCAACCTTCTTCTCCGCCTTCAGCCTGGTTACCTCCTCCTTCAGCTTAGCCGTCTCCTCCTCGGCCTTCCTCCTAGCCTCGCGAACACCCTTGACCTCTTCCTTTAGGGACGCCTCGGAGGCCCGGGCAGTAGTGAGTTCAGCCTCAAGCACAGAGTCTTCTTCCGCATAAACGACCGCCATTTCCAGCATCCTCACCATGGCAGAAGCATCCTGGGCCACCATCGCCCTCTTGCTCGCTCGGTCCATGCTTCCGAGGTTGAGTGACTGTACCTACGGAACGACCAAAGTGTTGCCCTCAAAGAACCTCCGGTCGAGGACACACGGAGGAAGCTCAAACTTCCCTTTCTCGGGCGCCCGAGTCAGGTCCACGGCATCCGATGACCTTTGCCGCTTCGCTCGCCCAGCCAGAGCCAATGGAGAGTCCCGGGGAGCTAGAGTAGAAGAAGTAGAGGTTCCCACCGCAGCTTGAGCAAGGGGAAGAGCACGAGCACCACCAACAGGACGGGCCTTGGGAGGAGCCGCTCCAGCCTTGCCCCGCGCCATGGCGTTCCTCACCACACGGTCACGAGCCTAAGGCATTTCACCTGCACAAACGAAACGAACATGTTAGCAACGGGGAAGAAAAAGAAATAACAAATAAAGTCTAAGTAACTAAGACTACCGAGAAACTTCTGGGCATCCGCGGGAGTCTTGGACTCCAGCAGAGCCTTCACATTGATAAACTGGCGCTCAACTCTCTGGCTCCCGTCATCATCATAGATAGGGGCACCCTTGCTCGTCCAGCAGCTCGCAAGATCGAAGAAGTTGATCCACCTCACCAGCGTCTCGTATGACACAGCATCCTGCCCGCGCAACGCACTCGGCTCAAAGACGTAGGCGCTGGGCTTCTTCGAGAAGTGCTCGGGTGTCCAGTGGATCGGAAACTTATACACTCTCTCCCCGATATATTTCCCTTCCTCGGTAAG
Organism: Lathyrus tuberosus; assembly: GCA_022829125.1. Classification (NCBI taxonomy): domain Eukaryota; kingdom Viridiplantae; phylum Streptophyta; class Magnoliopsida; order Fabales; family Fabaceae; genus Lathyrus; species Lathyrus tuberosus. The sequence continues at coordinate 509,246 of JALAZF010000084.1, forward strand.
CAGCTCATCTCCGTTCTCATCATACTCTACCTCCCAGACATACACGCTGTCCTGCGCAGCTTCGGACAAGGGCTCGACGATATAATATCGTCCCTTGAACGTTCGGATGGACTCCGAGAACGGCTTAAACAGCTTTCTGGGCTGCTTCAACGAGACCCATCCATACCTCTTCCCCGCCAGTTGCCGCTGTAGGTTGAAAACAGCAAAGAATAAAGGAAGAGTGGTCCCCAGAGCAAGGTGCTCGCACACCAACTCAAAAGCCCGTATGAAGGCCAACGAATTGGGATGGAGCTGAGAAGGAGCCAACTTCAGGTGCTCAAACACCGACCGCTGGAAGTCGGTAAAGGGCAACCTCAGCCCCAATTCCTTGAAGGCATATTCGTACATGGCAAAGCAGTCCCCGAAGTTCGAGCAGATCCGCTCGTCCAAATTAGGCATAAGTACTCTCCATTCACCCGCTGGCCCCACCTCGGTAAAAGCGTCTGCCGTAGACCTGGCAAACGTGGAAATATGGTTTGAAGGTTCGGCCACCTCCCACTCTTCTGGGCAAAACACATCAACGTCCTCTTCTATTGCGTCCTCCTCCACGACCTCCAAATCCTCTCCCTCCTCAGCATCACTCGCTTCCCCCTCGACTTCGCTCGAGGAGTTCGAAGCCGACGAGCTCGAGGACGCGGAGCTCGAGGCCGTTGCACTATTGCTCTCCTCGGACACGGTCTCCTCCTCGGATGTAACGGGGATAACTTCCCTCTCTGGCTCCATCGCCCCTACGATCACCTAAAAAAGCAGAGAAAGACAGTGAATTCGACAGGAAATCAAATCCACCCTTCCACCGCTAAGTCAAGTGAAAGGGCGCGCGGAAGGCTAAGGACAACGTCCCCGACCTAAGCCCTAACATCGAACAAAGAAAGGAAAAACCTCCCCGCAAGGAGGTGACCGAGACATGCCATCTTCCTCCGAGGAACCTCCCCGCGCTCGTGCCCAAATTCCGTTAAAAACTCCACCGAAATCTGGAAACGCTCCACCGGAAAGTTCACCAGTCCACCAGAAGATGGTAAGACGCGACTCGCAACCACGGCGCGGACTACCACATTCACCGAACGCGCCATCCACCCCGACGAGATGCTTGGTACAGCGGATAGGCAGAACCACCGCCCACCACCAACACTCGTCGGAAATCTACATACTTTACCACCTAAAACTAACCCTAGCCGCATGCAATCTACCATTGGCAATGAGAGGAAGTAGAACAAGCTGGAAACCAGAAGACTTACTTGTTTTGAGTAGAAGAGAAAGGCTGCTCGAAACTTGGCACGGTGGTCGGTTGCTCTGTAGACGGCGACGAGCAGGAACACTGATGACGACGAAGAAAAATCAGAAAGGAAAAAGTGCAAAATGGGACAACCTCCCCCCTTTTATACTGAGGGGCACGTGCACACACGCGCCCGTAGGTAATAATGACTGCCCACTAGCCATAATTACCTATTAACTGCTATGCATGGCTAGATGCACACGTGGCAGCCCAACGTTTCCCATTCTGACACTTTATCTTCCCGAATACCGGGCAACATGGTCACGACCACAAACATCACGAGCACTGAGGGCCACGGGCACATCGAGACAATCTTCCTCGACTCCTTACGACGACTCTGCGCAACTCCCCCGGTCGACGAGCAGTCCTTAAGTCATCACTCCCATGATCGGGAGCAACGACTTGGGGGGCTCCTGTTCTGGACTGGACCAATGGCTAGAATCGGCCCAATCCACCTCTGCTCCAGAGCGGCCCAAATTACCTAAGCCAACCCACAGAGGGGAAAAAGTGACATTTCTACCCCTCCAACCGGGCAAGGAACCCAACGTCCCTCCCCGACTCTAATGCCCGTTACGCACGGCTTCCTCGCTGCCCGAACGGCAATGGGCAGGTGCCCGCAACTGCATCTATGCCCGACATAACGGCTAGTTCAGGGCACCCTGCCCGACATAACGGCTAGTTTGGGCGGTTACCTATTCTTTGGGAAAAACGACTAGTTCGCCCCGAAAATAGGACCGTTGGCCACGCGCTGGGGGCTCTATTTAAACCCTCTCATTTGAGAGGGTCAGGTATCATTTTTCTACCCTAAGAATACACTTTGTACTTGCCCCTTTTTCTCTGACCCTTTCTTACTTGAGCGTCGGAGTGCCTTGCAGGTACACCCCCTTTTCTCCTCATCAACAGTCCGAACACCCCGCACGCCTGACGACCATCATCCGCCGAGCACCTTGCCATCTGACGACCAGCGTACGTGGATCTGATCAAATACTCGAGATCACGTTGCATTATCTGTTTCCGAATTAACATTTTCTACTCGCTAACATTGCTTGACATCGTAGAAATTAGCATACGTGTGGCATTGATGAGCTAAAATTTAGTACTGTTTCAAGGAGATGACTATATCCAGGGGCACGATACCTGAAGACTTTACTGAGCAGGAGCAAGTTGTTCCCCATTTGATTTTTCATAGTCTGACCTAAAAGAACAAGTTTGAAGACTCAGAATACCGTCAATCTGGGGCAGTTACGTCGAGATTTGGTAAATCTCTCAAAGAATTTGAAGAATCGGTTACAGAACATAGTCAATCCGGGCCAGTTACGTCGAGATTCGACAATCTCTCCAAGAGTTTGAAAACATTAGGACAGTTGGACGCCAAGTTTTCTGTAAAATCCTCTTGGGATGACTTCTTCTTATAAACCATGTGATCTGGGACATTTTGAGGAGTGAAGATTACTTTCATCCATTCACAGCAATTGTTGTTCATCAATGCAGAACTATCCTGTTCTCACAACATTCTTTACCCACCTTCAAAGAGTTTCTATCCCAGGTAATGTGACGGCTCCCCAGTAAGTCTTTGCTACAAATAGTCACGAATATTCCCCTGTGAACCTCTACTTCAAGAAGTTATGGCACGTTTGAGGCAAGATTTCTGCAGTCGACAACCTAAGAATCCTCAGTGAACTTCTTTGGTTTCAACCTTCCCCAGCGAAGCGAGTGTTTATTTCACTCCTCATTAGACTATCTCATTCTTCTCCAACAAAGGCGGATGTTTATTTCATCCTTTCGAAGTTTTATAGCTGATATTTTCAATTTTTATTGATTCAAGTTTCCCAGATGAAGTGGATATTTATTTTATCCAGTTACAACTTTCATTCAGACTACGTCAGTTCGCAGTGGATATTTATTTTATCCCCCACGAAGTCTTTTCGATCTTGAGTTTGATTCGTTCCCAGTGAATCTTTCTCATTCCCAACAGAATCCGAGGTCTATCTCGACAATCCTAAGTGAAGTCACGATACTCATCCCAAGTGGAGTGCTCTCTTTTCCCCAGAGAAGTTTGAAGTTGTGAAGTGGGACTTGTTTCTATATATGGCTTTCCATTTATCCCCAGTGATGCTTCTTATATTGCAAAGATTGGCCGAGTATCCGTATCGAGATGCTTGTTTTTGTCTCCTGTTTGCTTCTCTTTGTTGTTTTGTCAGCATAAGCATAAGCATATCATGGCATCCTTGCATGTAGATTCATGGCATGTGCGCATTTTGCATCTTGCATCTTTGTGTTTGTTTGTCTGTTTCTTTCATTTTGGTTGTGTTTATCCCCCAAGTGACTGGGTGTTGTCTGCTCCTTCCAAGTAGAATCGTCAGCCCTAGGCAGAAAAAACACACCCTTTCTAATTCCCCACTGAGTTCGACCCTCGTGGAAGATGGTTACTTTAGTCTTCTTTTCCACCTTTTGGATAAAGATAAACCCTAGTTGAGTTCATTCCTCACTGGATGGGGTCTTGTTTGACCGTTTCTTTTCAGTTATTTCCTGAATTGAACTTTGGTCCCTGACAATCACAATTTTGGATATCTCTAGGCTTTTGAACCCGGACCGAGCGTGCATTTATTTTGCACTTTGTCTCCCCAAGAAGAGTTTACTTGAAGATCTCTATGGAAGACATAAATTATTTCTCCAACAATGATTATTACATGTTCAAGGGATTTACACCCAGACAACAAGTAACATCTCTTTATTTGAGCAGTTTGGTTATCAAGATTTCTACGATAAATGGCAGTCTCCTCAGGACAGTTTGTCTATCCCCAGCAAAGTTATCAAGGTTATCAATTCATTTTCCATCAAATGTTATCTCCTCGGAAATTCGTCAGAGAAACTTATTGAAGACTTTGCAGGCATTCTCTTTTGAGAACTCCCGTTGCAAGAATTCTATTTACTTCGCTGAAATTTCAACTACAGCAATATTGCTCTACAATGGTTATCTCCAGTGAATCCACTATTCAAGTTACTCCCACCAGATGATATCTCTTCGAAGAGCGTGGGAAATTAAAGACTTTGGTCGAGGCAAACAACCTCACAACACTTATTTTCAAGACTTGCCTGTGGCATGCAACCTTGGGGCATAGGAAAGTATTTACTCTTCCTAGGCGACATTTAAGGAAGCTGAATCATCATCTAGGTCGTTGAAGCTTACTCCAGTCTATTACCTCTGCTTAGGCTATCGGGGGATAGTAGGTAATACGTCTGCATTTTGGGTCAGATGCCTCGCTTAGGCTACCGTGGTGGTAGTAGGTCATCTTTCCTTCTTGTGTTTACCTGGCTTAGGCTATCATATGCTTGATAGTAGGTAACACACCCTTTTTGGGTCAGATGCCTCGCTTAGGCTACCGTGGTGGTAGTAGGTCATCTTTCCTTCTTGTGTTTACCAGGCTTAGGCTATTATATGTTTGATAGTAGGTAACACACCCTCTTTGGGTCAGATGCCTCGCTTAGGCTACCGTGGTGGTAGTAGGTCATCTTTCCTTCTTGTGTTTACCTGGCTTAGGCTATTATATGTTTGATAGTAGGTAACATACCCTCTTTGGGTCAGATGCCTCGCTTAGGCTACCGTGGTGGTAGTAGGTCATCTTTCCTTCTTGTGTTTACCTGGCTTAGGCTGTCATATGCTTGACAGTAGGTAACACACCCTTTTTTTGGTCGGAAGCCTCTGCTCAGGCTGCCACAAGTTGGCAGTAGGTGATCCTTCTTCCCCAGTTTATTACCTCTGCTCAGGCTATCGTGTGTGGTAGTAGGTAATATACGCCCTTTTATTGCAACTGGATACCTTGGCTTAGGCTACCAGCTGTTGGTAGTAAGTTATCCTGTTCCCTTCAAGTTTTTTTTGCCTTGTGCTTAAGCTACCTTGTGATTGTCAGTTGGTAGTCCCTTTCCCCTCAGTGGAGTTAGATCTTTCCCCGTGGTGTCTTGTCTCGCTGAGTCGTCCTCGTCGGATTTTTCTTTTGTTGTGTCTTAACATCAGTTATCCCCTGTGACGTTATCCCTCACAAGATCTTTGTCTTACTTTCCTTTGTCTTGCATACCATATCATGTGCATTCGGCGGCATCTTAGGGCCAAAAATTTTGTGCATGTTTGTATTTAAGTCCCTCCTATCTCGTCAAGACGAAGATTTCGATCTCCATATCTCCGAATAGGAGAAACTTAAATAGGGGCATCTTTCGCACCCTAATTTTTGACCCTAAGATACCCACTCCGCTTTTGCATGGCATATTAGGTCTATCATTCGTGCATAACTAACCGCTTTATCTAGCCTCGTCTGTGTGTTTCTTTTTTGAGTATAGGTGTTGCTGCGGAAAGCTCGAGGTCTTGAAGGCAGTGTTGTGTGTGTGTTTGTGGAGGTTCTCTGGTCCTGTGAGATTGTGCCCTCATCCCTTTTGATCCCTAAACCACTACCAAGCCTTTTCTCCCTCAAGACTCCTCAGTTTTTCCCCCACAGATTAAGTCCTTATACCCTCTGATATGGAATTTGTTCCCCTAAGACTAGTCACTGGTTGTGTGGTAAAGTTGTATTACAAGAGGGCATCTGCCCCCCTCGGTAAGATCCTCAAGGTTGAGAGATGTATTTGCCCTTTGTTCTCAAATAATGGTTCATCAAGGAAAATTCACTTTGGAATGAATTAGAAGTTTGGATTCCAAGATGTAATTTCAAGTCCTTTGTGTCACAAGTTTACAAGATCAAGCTTAAAGCTCCTACATCATCCCTATGATTTTAATTCACATTTGGTTCCAGCATGAAGTTCATGCCCTCTGTTTCAAGAAGAATATTTGTTTCTTGAAGATGCCAAGTGTTCTTCAAGCAAGTTTGAAGATTGTTGGAAATTAATGTTTAAGATACCTTGACCATTGATAGAAAGTTGGAATCCTCATAAATTCCTAAGACTTAGTCATAAAACGCCATTCCCGAGTTGGATTTCAAAATTCTAGATATGGATACCAATATACAGGTTCGTAATTTACAATGGCATTTGTTTTGCATTCTAAATCAAGGGATATGTGTCCTTCCTTTTAAAAGTACAAATTTTGGAATTACAATTAAGGGAGTTTTCCGAGTCTCTATATGTACTTGTCACCAAGATGTTATCACAAGGCCAAGTATGGAACTTCAACACCAATTCACATTCTCAAAATTAACATCAAGTCCAAACAAAATTCAAGGATTCTTTTGAAAGTTTAAGTTTTATTAAAAGAAATTCAAGATTCATATTATTCCTCTATCTCAGAGAAATTCCATGTCTATCATCAAGGTTATGGATTTATGTGATTAAAATTCAAGATAGACTTTCATAATCATGGTTCATACGATTCAAGCAATGTCCAAAGTCCTCGAGAGCAACTATTATAAAATCAAATACTTTCAAGGATTATAATTTCAAGTTCTGAAACTTACAAATCAAGATGATTCTAAAAATAAAAAATAAAGTTACAGGGTTCTAAGGTTACAAAATACCAAGTAGGTTACTTGCTTGTTTCTCTACAAACTTGAATTGATTTCCCTTTCAATATTAAGGACAATACCATATACACAAACCCGAGTACAGTACAAGCATATCATGGTAAATCCCAAAAAGGACACCACCTTTTAAAACACATTTGAATTATTTCAGTCTTCCTAGAAAACCTGCTAAATTCATGAATCCTGATGTTAACCTCGTCATGCTCAAGCTGATTAGTAAAAGAAACTACTATAGATGCAAGTTGATGCTCCAAAACGAATAACTTCGTCCTTCTATCACGTTCGCACCGCGGGGGGGCTCCTCCTTCATGTATAAACCATAACCCTGTCAAGACAATAGCAAGGTGATTAGAATCCACCCATTCTAAGAACACAATCAGACAAAAATTCCTTAATGTTTCCAGACCTGAATTCGAACCTGCAAAAAAAAGTCGTGCATTAGTGTTGTCTATAAGGAAAATTGAAGCCTGCAAAGACTTGCGTTTCATCAAACGACGAAAGGTCGAATCCCTCATTTGGCCTAGCGACTGGAACGCCTTGTGAAATTCTTCAATATTGATGAGAGAACTGTTATTTCCTACCAAAGGCAACCGAGACTACAAGAAAATTGAAGAGCTTAGAAAATGATGATGCACGATACAAATCTCGAGTTTTAGCACTGTTTAATATTTTAGCAAAATGATTATCAATTTCTTAAGACCTAGCTAAAGCAAGAGTTCAAGCGGACATTCAAGTACTATAAAATGAAAATGGAAACTGATGTCCAGCTACTTTGTCTGAAGGGAAATCAAATATCCTGCCTAGCTAACCTTCTGCAACCGATTTGCTTAGAAACAGTGTCAATGGAAACCTTGGAATCTTGGAAGTGGTATTCAGACAGGAGTTTGAGTATCCATGATTTTAGCAGGTGGTTAACAATGGGCCGCCTCATGCCTTTGAGCTATGGAGAGACCAGCGTGCCATTAGAACATTGGCAAATGACCAAGGAATTGGAGAGACAAGCCCTTTTTGATTTCACAAAACTCACCAAATAAGTTTTCATCAAGGAAGGGTCTTTGGACATGTTATAAATTCTGCATTTGAAAAAGAGAGATTGTAAACTATTTAGTACATTACAGAAATTCACATGGAAAAGTATGAAAACAACGGATCAAGCTGCTTCTAACCCAACCAATACCATCCTTGATGCTGATAGAGAGGAAGTTCTCTTTGAATTCGTGGCCTTCTAGGATCTTTGCTGACCTTAATGTCATAGCAACTGGCGGCTGTGAAAAGAATGTCTTCATCTTCGATCTTGGAGGTGGTATTCTTGATGTCTCTTTGTTGAAAGCACCGTTAAAAAAAACACGCTGCAAACCACAAGGAAACCATCATTAAAATTTCAAAAAAGGCACGGTTAAACATGGTGCACCTAGAAAATAAAATCAATAAGATCTCCGTCATTAAATTAAACATTCAAGGAGATTGAATTGAATAAAGAGGTTGAGGTGTTGTTCAGACACGTTTTGAACCGAAAAGGGAATAAGTAAAAACCATAAGAACATGTTCCAAATATTTTTCAAATTTATTCACAAACATATTGGTACGGGATAGGAAAGTTTTCAAATTACAAGCAGCACATATCAGACATGTTCGTAATAAAAGGAATGCCATTATCATTGGAAATCATACTCAATTACAGCTAGCAATAACCTTCCAAAAACAGATTGGAGCAAGAATCAAATCATCAAAGTATGAAATCGTTTCAAAAACTTTCTGAAACCGTCCAGATAAGTATCATATAGCACTTAATTCCGACCCAAAAACATATCAGACAATATTTAACTAGTTTCCAAAACAATCCCAAGACAACATTCAAGAGTTTCCAAAACTAATACTTCTGTTTTCATCATCATAGGCCTATTTAAGAGCACATTTTCATCATGAAAAGGGGGAACCATTTATAAAAAAACCAAACCAGAAAACTTATCATTTCATAACCATTCATCCAAACCAGAAAAGCTATCACCAAACAACCCACCCAAAAAGCCATCCGAAATCCAAACACGACCAACTCACTACGCAGCAGAGACACAGTATCACAAGCATACATAAAAAATCATCGCATATCCAGCATCACACTTTCACACAAGCATCACACACAAAGCAACGCAGAGTAAATCAACAACAGCATAAAAAAAGGAAGAATTAATCAAAAGGAGGAACGCGACTTATCTTCAACGTAGGTTTCGCTTGAGGTCTTGACTGCTTCTCCTCACCGTCAACAACCGACGACCGGGCTTCTTTCTTTTTTCGTTTTCACATTTTATTTTGCTCCGTTTGTAACATGTAATCATCAATTATAATGAGAATGATGGGGCTGGGAATCGTGGGGTTAGGGTTGATTGATTGTTTGATTCGAGAGAGAATGAGAGGTTGAGAGAGTTGAGAGCGGCGGCGCCGGTAGGGTTTCCAGACCCTAGTTCCTCTTTTCCTTTTGAGAGATAGCGAGAGATGAGAGAGAGCAGAATAGAGAGCTGAGAGGATCTACGTCCCCTTTTCTTCCCTTGTTTGGATTGTATGCACGCACGTACCGAGGCCACACGATGCACACTCACCATTCATCCATTAGATCACAATGCACACACATCATACGGTAGAGATTAGAGAGTCCATCGTGGACTCTCTCTCCATGACCACACTAGATCCCTCCGTTTTTCCTTTTTAATATTATGTTTTAATTAATTTCATCTTTTTTTTTAAATAAATAAGTTCATATTTTCTAAATAATCGAAATCTGTTTTTTAACTAAATTTAAATATAGAACTTTTTCTAACCCTTTAGAAATATTAACTTCCTGTTTTTTTTAAAAAAAACTTCACTTTTTATAAAATGTAACTAAAAAATAAATAAGGAACTCTTTTCACATAATTATAATCTTTTTTGTTTAGATAATTTTTTTTAAGTAATTAAAATATCTTTTTCTCTTAATATACATAACTTCATGAAAACCTTTTATTAAAACATTAAAACTAATCTTTTTCTAAATAAAATAAGCCTTCAACTCTCTTTCTTTTAAAATTATTATTAGTATTCACTTTTTAACATAATGACTTTTTAATAAAACTTTTAATATTAAAATCTTTTATAAGAAATTAATAATCTCTAACATAATTAAACTCTAAGATAATAAACCTTAACATCAATCAACTCTTTTTTTTTCAATAAACCGTTCCCTAGTTAGAATCCATCCCTCGCGCTTGAGTGAATCGTTTGCTTGTATGCTTGTTTATCTTGTTTATGCTTGTTATCATTCCTTATATGCTTATCTTGTTTACTTGTTATTGCTCTCAAACCCTTTCAAAAACATAAAACTCTCGATCCAACGTCGAGCCCATTTTCTACCCATATAAGTCGATCGCTTTAGGGCATCGCATTCGACCTATTGATCACAAGACACAAGTCTAGCATCACTTTGCTAGCACCCTCGCCTAAATAACAATAAATTAATCGCATAAATATCCAAGGGAAAACCCCATGCATGATAACCATGTTATTGTGCATGGTGCATATCATTTGCATCATAATTGACACCTTAAGATAAGTCAATTAGATAACTTAGGATAGATTTCCTAGGTTAGTCCCCCCTTTATTTTGATTTTTCAAATCAAACTTTAGCCCACCTAATTCTCCACACAAGAGAATTAGATGTTAATCATCTCAAAAAAGGGACATACAATCCCATACCCCACAAAATCCAAACAATTTTCAAAAACTGTGGTGGTTTTCTTAAGATGATGACTCATCTTTTCTCCTAAACCTTTAAACAATTTTAGTATCCTTAATAAGGAACTACAAGTGCTCTGATTCCCTCCTGACAGGATATGTAGGCACAAGATGCGATATCTTGTCGAGCACACTTAGGATTAAAAAATAATAAACCACCTACCCTTAAACCCTTAGCAATACAGTTAACAAATAACTATGGTATCCAATTTTCACCGCGACAGGGTCTTACATCATACTTTTCTCAGGATCTTCTCAGAGAAATGCCATATGATGTGATCAAATTTTGAGGTGCTGATGAACTTTTCGTCAGCGGTTTTTTTGAAGAAAAACTGCTGATTGTCAAATTTCTGATTAAGAGGCTTTCTCTAGGGATTTTCCTTAATTCGGGAAAGCGAAGATATCATCTTCGATGGCGAAGAGTGATGTTCATCGAAGATTCTCTGGTTTTTCAGAGGTTCAAGTTATCAAAGTGGTCAAGGGTCAACTCCAATCCAGAAATAAACTAGAGGAGAGAGATAGTTCAGATGCAACATTTCCTGACGAGGAAAGGATTGACAACTCGATTAAGAGACATGTTATCACTAGGGGACAAGACCGACTAGAGTGATAGTGATGCAATATGAATGTGAATGTAAATCAACAATGCATGATGTATGTATGTTTATGCTGACAAAACTAACACGACATACAGACTAATGGATGAACATGGCTGTATACTCAGCCACAGCGGGAGATGAAAAGTATCACTGGTTCAAGATAGCAATTCTGCCTTGCTTAGGAGAGATAGTCCTTGCGGGGAACAACCATTGATCGGGCTTAGGAGGTAAGAACTCTGCCAGAGATGTCAGATGGAGTATTCGTATCTGACATAGCTGATCCTTCATTCAGGCGTACTGGTTTAGAAGGAGTACTTTGATTCTGCACTTTGAAGCTCAATTACTTCTGGAGAAGCGAGCGACATTCTTTCGATGTTCAACAGTCAAAAGAAATTGCCATCTTTATTTTAAAAGCAGAAAAAAACTTTTAACAAGTAAATTCATTTTTGTTTCATTTCAAGAATCGTTAATCATATTAAAACATTGTTCTGTAAAGCTAAAACAAATAAGAATTGCAAGCAAAAGCACAAGGGCTCAAATTTTATTGATAGGAGGGAGATCAGCCAAACGCGTGATTCCATAGAGTATTTACAAAGTTAGAAAATGGTAATTTAAGGGAAAAGGGCTACATTGAAACATGACGAGCGTTATCCTTCTACCAACTTTGAATTCGAGACATCCTGAGCTTCTGTCGAAGATGACCTTGACTGGAGTTTTCTTTCAATGGATGGTGTAACTGCTGCTGAGGGACTTGCCCCTCTTGAACATAGTTACTTGCCATGAATCCCTAACTTTTGCCTGGATTGTACTGTGAGATTTCCAATCCACCTGGATGATTTTTTTTTTCTTCTGATTTTGTCTCTAATTTTTGCCTGGACCGCCCTTTAGGGTTTTCAATCCACCGAGACGTTTTTTTTTTAGTTTAGGCGAAGTATTTCTTGACTACATCAACATTCGTGGGGTAGGAAAATTCCTCTTCGTCCATGGTTGCAAGTCTCAAGGCATCGCCTGAGAAAGCTTTCTTGACCACATAAGGGCCGTCATAATTCGGAGTCCATTTGCCCCGGGAATCAGTGAGAAATGATTGTATCTTTTTTAGCACAAGGTCTCCTTTTCTGAAGACGCGAGGTCGGACCTTTTTATCAAACGCCTTCTTCATTCTCTATTGATATAACTGACCGTGGCATAGTGTCGTGATTCGTTTTTCTTCGATCAGATTCAGCTCGTCGTGTCGACTTTGATACCATTCAGCTTCTGTAAGCTTAGCTTCCATCAATAACCGGATTGATGGGATCTCTACTTCGATGGGGAGCACTGCCTCCTGCCATATACTAGAGAGAAAGGGGATTTCCCCTGTTGAAGTGCGGACAGATGTGCGATAACCGTGAAGAGCAAAGGGTAGCATCTCGTGCCAGTCTTTATAGGTTACAACCATCTTCTGAACAATCTTCTTGATGTTCTTGTTAGACGCTTCTACCGCTCCGTTCATCTTGGGTCGGTAGGGAGATGAGTTATGGTGTTCGATATTGAACTCAGCGCACAACTCTTTCATCATCTTATTGTTCAAGTTAGATCCATTATCGGTAATGATCTGTCTCGGAACACCATAATGGCAGATGATATTGTTTTTGATAAATCGGACCACCACTTGTCGGGTTACATTGGCGTATGATGCTGCTTTGACCCACTTGGTGAAATAGTCAATGGCTACTAGGATGAACCGATGTTCATTCGAAGCTTTAGGCTCAATCATGTCGATTCCCCATATGGAAAAAGGCCATGGGGAAGAAAGAACTTTGAGATGCGTTGGCGGTACATGGATTTTGTCGGAGTATATCTGACACTTGTGACACTTCCTCATGTACTTGTAGCAGTCGGATTCCATGGTCAACCAGTAGTACCCTGCTCTCAGAATTTTTCTCGCCATTGTGTGTCCGTTGTCATGAGTGCCAAAGGATCCTTCGTGAATTTCTTTTATCAGCATGTCTGCTTCTGGTCTGTCTACACATCGGAGCAAGACCATGTCGAAGTTTCTCTTATAGAGTGTGTCACCGCTCAGGAAGAAACTGCCTGCTAGCCTTCTGAGGGTTTTCCTGTCTTTCCTGGATACCCCAGGTGGGTACTCTTGTTTCTGAAGGAAGCATTTGATATCATGATACCAAGGTTTGTCGTCTATGACTGCTTCAATCGTGAAGATGTAAGCGGGCATTTCAAGGCGCATTATGTCAATCTTAGGTAGGCCAGTCCATGGACCTACACTAATCATGGAAGAGAGAGTGGCTAATGCATCAGCAATTTGATTCTCATCACGAGGGATATGATGAAACTCGATTTTGTTGAAGAAGGGTAGCAACCTTCTTACATAATCTTTGTAAGGAATCAATCCTGATTGGTATATGTTCCAATCTCCTTTAATCTAATTGATAACCAGGGTTGAGTCGCCATATACATCCAAGTTCTTGATCCTTAAACCGATCGCTTCTTCGAGACCCATGATACACGCTTCGTATTCGGCCTAGTTGTTTGTGCACTTGAATGTAAGTCTGGCGGTGAAAGGAATGTGGGTACCCTGAGGTGTTATGATGATTGTCCCAATTCCGTTTCTATAATGGTTGACAGCTTCGTCAAAAATTAGTCCCCACTGGGAACCTGGTTCTGGCCCTTCACTGGGTAGCGGTTCATCGCAATCTTTCGTTTTCAAGAACATGACATCTTCGTCTGGGAAGTCAACCCCGATTGATTCCTGATCGTCAATCGGTTGATGAGCCAAATGATCGGCTAAAATACTTCCTTTAACGGCTTTCTGAGTGTGGTATTCGATGTCGTATTCTGATAACAACATCTACCAACGGGCAAACCTTCTCGTGAGAGCAGTTTTTTCGAAAACATACTTGATTAGATCCATTTTGGAGACTAACCAAGTAGTGTGACAAATCATATACTGGCGAAGACGTTTGGCTGCCCAAGCCAAAGCGCAGCAAGTTTTCTCGAGCATCGTGTACCGAGTCTCGCAATCGGTGAATTTCTTGCTCAAATAGTAGATGGCAGACTCTTTCCGTTTCGTTTCGTCTTGTTGGCCAAGTACACAACCCATGGAGTCTTCCAAGACTGTTAGGTAGATGATCAGTGGTCTTCCTTCCACTAGAGGTGATAGAATCGGCAGATTCAACAGGTATTCCTTAATACTGCCGAAGGAGGTTTGGAAATCTTTTGACCAAATGCAATCCTGATTCTTTTTAAGTAGTTTGAAAATCAGCGTGCATGTCGCGGTCATAAGGAATATAAATCTGGAAATGTAGTTCAAACGCCCCAGGAATCCCCTGACTTGTTTTTCAGTTTTTGGAGAAGGCATTTCTTGAATGGCCTTGACCTTGTCAGGATCAACCTTAATTCCTTTCTGGCTGACGATGAACCCTAAAAGTTTCCCTGAACAGACACCGAAGGTGCACTTGTTGGGATTCAAGCGGAGTTTGTTCTTTCTCAACCGCTCGAATAGCTTTGGCAGGTGGGTCACATGCTCCTCTTCTGTCTTAGATTTTGCAATCATGTCATCGACATATACTTCGATTTCTTTGTGTATCATGTCATGAAAAAGAGTAGTCATGGCCCTTTGATAGGTTGCCCCGGCTTTTTTCAAACCGAACGGAATTACCTTGTAACAAAAGGTACCCCATGGGGTAATGAATGAAGTTTTCTCCATGTCTTTCGACGCCATTTTGATTTGATTATAGCCCGAGAATCCATCCATGAAGGAGAAAACTTTGAACTTTGTTGTACTGTCTACCAGCATGTCAATGTGTGGTAAAGGAAAGTCGTCCTTTGGACTAGCCTTGTTTAGATCTCTGTAATCTACACACATTCTGACCTTTCAGTCTTTTTTCGGAACGGGTACGATGTTGGCTAGCCATTGAGGATATTCTGATGTGGCGAGGAAACCAGCGTCAATCTATTTCTGTACCTCCTCTTTGATTTTAATGGCCATGTCCGGGTGAGTCCGTCTCAACCTCAGTTTTACTGGTGGACATTCTGACCTTAACGGTAGATGATGTTCCACGATGCTGGTATCCATCCCTGGCATGTCCTGATAGGACCAAGCGAATACATCTGAAAACTCTTTGAGAAGCTTTATCAAACTTTCTTTGGCAGTTGGACTGAGCAGTGCCCCAATTTTGACTTCTTTTCTTTCTTTTTCTGAACCCAAGTTTACCGTTTCCAACGGCTCTTTGTGAGGTTCAATAGACCTTTCCTCCTGCCTGAGTAATCGGGAGATCTCTTCTGGAATTTCGTCATCAACTTCTTCTTCAAACCCAAATACCGGTAACTCAAAGTTGGGAGAAGGCATCGGATCGTATGTTTCAACGGGGTTTAAAACAAGCAATCTGCATGACGTGATGATTTGTGTTTTAGAAAAGATAGAGAGAATGTAAGAGTGTGTGCAGTGTATTTTCTTTGGAAAACTGCTTGTTTTTATTATTGAATTGTTATTTAGGATTACCATTTTCTGAAAAAGCAAAAAGAGAAAACAACAATAAATGCGGAAATTACAGAACGACGTTATTTTATTAATGAACAAGTCGATTCTTGAAACTACAACCCTATAAAACAGAACTCTGTCGCTTTGGGCGAAGCGAAGAGGGAAATTTATAGAAAGTGAGCCCTATCAAAACATTCGTTTCACCTGGGCAGGGTGAAAGGTTAAGACGGCAATTACTTTGACTTATGAACGACCTTCGGAACATCGACAACAACCCATTGGCGACGAACTCCTCGATGAATCACAACGTCTGGTACCTTCCTTGATTTGCCTTCAGAAATAACGCTGATTTCTAGTGGAGCAGGATCATTGGAATCTGTTTCCCAAGCAGAGTTGTCGTAGACGAACTCTTCTGTTGTATCTTGCATAGTATTTATGCTCTCAGGTAAATCTCCCCATCCAGTTGGCTGGATGTCTTCGAACCTGATACGAGAGCTCTCAAGAGCGGTGTACTTGACCATATAGTCGTATTTTCCACTTGGTTGTCCTAAGGTGTCCCACACTTCTTTGGAACTGGAGGAGTCATCTCCCTCGATGACGTTGACCTCAGGAAAAGCATAGTTGATGAATTCTAGTCCAGCAAGCTTTGCCAATTCATCATAGTACTGGATATTTTCGGAATGCCGTGAGTAATGATCCCATAACATGGTGGGGACGCAGGTATTCTGTTCAATGATGCTCAGCTGATTTTCATTGTTCGGCTGATTTTCTTGCCCCAAGTCTCCTGGGTACGGCTGCCAAATAGGCAGGCCATCCATCGGGCCATAATAGTCGTGGTCAAAGTTGTCCTTCATCAGAGTGTCTTCCTCTAATGAGTTTGGCGGAGCACGGCATCCTTCCGGATCACAATCTCCGTATATCGTTCTGACATCTGACCTGGGTATAAATCTCAGACTCTGTGCGGGATAACAAAATGGTGTAGGCACCTCTTCCTGAGAGATATAATCGTCCTCGTTAAGATAGGATTCCCATTCTTCATCCGCATCGGAGGAATCTCCCTTGTTGATGGTGTGCACTTCCTGATGCACTGGGTGAAGGAAACCTCCACTGTGGAAAAAGTCCTTAATGGGATGAAGATTTTCATCGCTGGTAGCAGTCTGGGTACAGGTTGAAGAAAAACCAAGACCCTTCTTTGTTTTATTATCAGTAGGAATGACAAGTTGTCCCCACCCTTTTGCATTGTTACTTTTGATCACTTCGAGAGCATCTCTGTATGAGGAAATTGAGGTTTCTTTCTCCGATTGATTCTCATTGCTCACCGACAGTGCTTGGAACTGAGTCCCAACAATCTCCTCAGGTTCTACACAAGTATATGATGATAAGTTACTCACGAGCAAGGCTTGTTCTCCACAAACCGTGACGAGTTGATCATTCTTGACGAACTTCAGTTTCTGGTGTAGTGTCGAAGTGACTGCCCCAGCCTGGTGTATCCAAGGTCTTCCTAATAAACAGTTATACGCTGCTCGGATGTCCATGACCTGGAAACTGATTAGGAAAGTGTGAGGACCAATAGTTATGAGAAGTTCGACTTCGCCGATGACTGCTTTCCGAGATCCGTCAAATTCCTTGACGATGACCTCACTGCCCCTCACCGGGGATCCTTTGAATGATAATCGCATTAATGTGGACTTCGGCATAACATTGATGGTCGATCTTGTGTCTACCAGTACGCTGGCTAAGGCATCGTCATGGCAGTTTACTGTGATATTGAGCGCCATGTTATGGCTTTTTCCCTCCTCTGGCAAATCCTCATCACTGAATCCTAAGTTGTTGCAGGAAGTGATGTTAGAGATGATGCTATCGAACTTTCGTATTGATACATCCTGTTCCACAAAGGCATGCTCTAAGACTTTCTGTAGAGCCTCTCTGTGGGCTTCGGAACTGAGTAAAAGTGATAGCACAGAGATCTTTGAAGGAGTTTGTAACAGCTGATCAATAATGTTGTATTCACTCCTTTGGATGAGCTTCAGCATCTCATCATTGTTTTTCGAAAGGTCGGGATTACTGGATTGACCGATTGGTGGATTAAGAGCTTCTGTCTAAAGTTCCTTTTCTTTGTTGGGTTCTTCAACTCCTCGGTTAAAGATTCGACCGCTCCGTGTTACTCGACTGATGTCTACAATATTCACGACGGAGGGTACTGGAATTTCCTTTCCATTCTCAATTATTGTTGCACCATATTTGTAAGGGATAACCTTAGTTGATTCATACGGTAATGGTCCCGGCAAATAGATAACTACAGGAGCCTTCTGATTTTTCTGACTGTCGTAGGTAACTTCAATCAGTTCCTGGCTAGGAACCTTTGATTTGTCCAGTAGAGGGATGATGGTACAAACATCCTTGTTCTGTTGATGATCAGAGATTATGACAACGTCTCTGATTTGATCAGTGAAGTAGTCTGGCGTCCAGTTGATGGACCCCGAAACTGAATATGGTTGAATCTCTTTGCGGTCCAACTGACCTTGAAGAGTTGCCCACACAATGTATCATCCTTGGTTATTCTCCGAGCAGACTCTACAGCGTTCATAGTTGTGTGGTGGCACTTGGCCATGTCCTCTTTGAATGCAGTACAACCTTACCAGGTCAGTTCCCATAGATCGGACATCCTGACTTTGACGCCGAGTAGGGTTTCCATTAAGCACACTGATTTGTTGCGTGTCTTCATCCAGATAGATTGGAAGCCACCAGTGGTTTAACAAGTGTTGTAAATTTCTTTGAATGAGAGTGCACCGTTGGTTACTCTCACTGCATATTTTACAGTTCAGATAATCGTGAGAAGTGAGAAAACCGAGTTGGACTTGCTTGGCATGTAATTCCACCAAGCTGGTATTCATCAGACGAATATCAAAGATTTGAATCATATTGATCTGATAAGGATTTCTATCATGGTAGTCTTGGATCCACCCAAGATCCATCTGACGCTGGAGGGCCTCTTGTACAAAAGAGCATCCCTGTTTATTTACCGAGCAAGTCAGACATGAATTGTAATCGTGTCGCGGCAGATTATGATACTGGCTTTTCCTGGAGTGCATCGTCACCAAGTTGACATTCATTGCACAGATGTCGTGGTTCTGAATGATGTTGGAATTCGTATAGGTCATGTTGACCCCCCGAATTCGATGCTCTTGGATCCATCCGAGATCCAATTGTTCCTGTAGAGTTGACTGCACTACAGAACATCCTTGATTGGTTTTAGAGCAGATATCACACTGGTGATAATTATGAGGTGGCACATGGCTATACCCACTCTGTCTACAATGCATCTTGACCAGATTGGTCCTCAATAAGAGTACATCATGAATTTGATAGTTGTCGTTAGACTCTCCCTCTATCAAATTTACTGCAGCTTTCTCGTGTTGAGGCAATGGGTTCGTGAGAACATTTGGATTCGTATCTTTGAAAGATAAGACCCCGTTCCTAACAAGCTTTTGCACATCGGATTTGAAACTGAGATAGTTTTCTATGTTATACCCTGGTCCTCCTTGATGGTAAGGACGGGTCTGATCCGCTTTGAACCAAAAGGGCGGATTTTCTGGTACTGTAAGAGGAGACTTGGTTTGGACGTGCCCCTTGACCAGTAGTAACGGAAACAGTTCAGCATACAACATGGGTATAGGATCAAACCCTGGTGGTCGCGTTGTACGATTATTTTTATATGGAGGACGAGCCTGCTGAAGAGGCTGTTGTGTCCTTTGTTGATATTACTGTTGATTAGGTTGGCTCTGCGCAACCTGAGGTTGATACGTAGGAACAGGCGCAGGGTTGATAGCAGGAGTTACAGCTGCTACTGGTTGGTAACGTCGCCTTTGCTTTCCGAGAGAGATATTCCCAATATCCTGCTCTTTTTTCTTAGGGAGAGCACTACCGTATCGTTTTGTAATACTTGATGATCCAGCGTCTTTAACTAAGTGTCCTTCTCGGACGGCTTCCTCAAGACGAACTCCCATGCCCACCATCTCGGAGAATTCACTGGGCGCACTGGCAACCATTATGTCGTAGTAAAATGAGCTCAATGTTTTTAAGAAGATCTTTGTCATCTCCTTTTCCTCCAGAGGTGGAGAAATCTGAGCGGCAATTTCACGCCATCTCTGAGCGTATTCTTTAAAGGTTTCTTTGTCCTTTTGTGACATTGATCTGAGTTGATCTCTGTCTGGTGCCATGTCCAAATTGTATTTATATTGTTGAACGAAAGCAGCGCCAAGATCTCTGAATGTGCCGATCGTGGCGCGGTTTAAACCCATGTACCATTTTAATGCGGCACCGGTTAAACTATCTTGAAAGTAGTGAATTAGTAGCTCCTGGTTCTTTGTCTGAGCTGACATTCGCCGAGCGTACATCACTAAATGGGTCTGAGGGCAAGAGTTACCCTTGTACTTTTCAAAGTCGGGTACCTGGAACTTGTGTGGAACTTTCACATTGGGGTCCAAACAAAGGTCCGCGGCGTCCTTTCCAAATAGATCCTGACCGTGAAGGGCTTGCAGTTCCTTCTACATCTCCAAGAATTATTCCTAGAACTCATTCATTCTATCGAACATGCTGTCGTTTCCACCAGAAGGTATCTGTGGAATCTGTCCTTCTGGGACAGTGTGTACCACAGGTGGTGGTATAGTCATTATGGCCGAGACTCTCAGTGTCTCCCGAAGTTTGTAACCTTCAGGAGTTGCTGTCATGCCCCTGGCATCTTCGCTTTCCCGAAGTTTGTAACCTTCAGGCCCAGCGGTTCCTGTTGCAGCTTCTAGATCTTCCATGATCGGCAGAATATATCCTTCCAGGATATAGTTGAGTGGCATGCCCCAGGGACGATCTTTCGGCATTTTGTACCTAGGGTCTGACTTCTCCACTATGGGCGTAGATGTGATCTCTGAGATCACAGTCCTTTGTTGTTGTATTTGAGCCTCTGCTAGAGCTTGCATGTCGTTATGAAGCCTTCTCAGATCTTCTTTCAGAGTGTCGATCTCTTCTCTCAACTCTCTGTTCTCTTCCTCGAGATTATCCATCTTTTTCTGACGATTGGCCCGAGTATTGTACGAATCAGACAATTTGACTCTAGAATCGAGATGCAAACGTGAGATTCGTAGGTAAGAAGAATGCGTTTACGCGAGAATGATGAATGATATGAAATGATTATATTAATTATTTTTTGTTTATTCAAAGTAAACTTCGACAATGGGATTGCAAATATCAAACAGTGGGGAAACCCCATTTTATTGAATTTAAAGGATTGCAGAAATGGAAATACAGTAGATTACAAAGTGCTGAAAAAGGAAATCTAAACTAATGGATCCTGAGTCCTCTCTGAAGAGAGCTCAGGTGCTGGCTCTGGTGCTTTCTTTTCTTTGACCGGGGCTCTTGGGCCGTTGTCGGGTTGTCATTCCTTTGCCAAGTGAAAGGAGCGAGCAAATTCCTTTGGTCATCCTTATTTTCTACAGCATGTTGCTCTAAAATCTCAATCAGAGCGTCTTTTTCTTTTAATAGTTGTTGTAGTTTCTTGCACTCTACATTGAGAATACGGTACTTGTTCCTCCAAGACCTCCTCTCTTACTGAGCTTTGCTGAGAGTAACCTGAAGCTTTTTCGTCTCAGACATG
Organism: Lathyrus tuberosus; assembly: GCA_022829125.1. Taxonomy (NCBI): domain Eukaryota; kingdom Viridiplantae; phylum Streptophyta; class Magnoliopsida; order Fabales; family Fabaceae; genus Lathyrus; species Lathyrus tuberosus. The sequence continues at coordinate 530,550 of JALAZF010000084.1, forward strand.
AAATAAAGGGCAGAGTCCCTTAATGGAAGAACTTCCTGACGAGGGTAAGGCATCCTCAGCTTTAGAGCTCTAATTTGTACCCAGTGGAGATAAGGCTCCACTGAGACACAGTCTGGTTTTCCTAGAGACTCTCTTCCTTTTCTATGAACGTGTTTCCAAGCATGCACTATTTCTGTCTTTAGTGCCCGGTCATTTTCTCCTTCCTTGAAGAAAAGACCTTCCAAATGAGCATTGCGCGGGACATGCCTCATTGGGTATCCAAATTGACGACGAACCAATACCGGATGATAGTTGATTCCTCCCTTAGTTCCTATAAGGGGTACATTTGGGAAATTTCCACAACGGTCAATGATTTTGATCCCGTCGTAGATTTAATTGTACCAATCGATGTCTGAGTTGGTAAGAGACATAATTCTCTGCGACCAACGTAAAGTATTCTTTTAATCCCAAAATGCAGCAGACTTGGGCAAATGGGAAGTGAACCATTTGTAAAGCAAGGGTACACAGCACATGATCATTCCTCCGCTGTATAAATTCCTTAAGTGTACCGAATGATACGCATCTGCGAGCAAGGTCGGTACAGGGTTTCCGATCAGGAAAATCTTAATGGCGTTGATATCTACGAAGTTATCAATGTTGGGAAACAAAAATAACCCGTAGGTGAGCAAAACAAAGATGCTCTCGAAAGCGGCCACGTTCCCTATACTGGCAAAGTACATGGCTTTCTTTATCAAGAATTGGGCTAGAAAATCTTGGATGCCACCCTTAGTGGTCATGTGAGTCCTGACTTCTGACTCGTCCAAATAAATTGCTCTTGTAATAGTTTGATTCTTTGGAATTTCTTCCAGTCCAGAAAAGGGAGCTTGATCAGTAATGTGTAAATCAGTCAGGTGAGAGTACTCCTCCAGCGTTGGTGCTAGCTGATAATCCGGGAATGTGAAATAGTGATAGACCAGATCGTAGAACTGGATTAGTGTAGACAGGATTCCTTCGATTACATGGACCCTTAATAGAGACAGGAGTCCCCCATACTTGGCTCTGAAAGCCTCGTGGTTGGTGATCATTCTCGCCAAACCTCTCAAATCCTCTAACTTTGGAACCTTGATGGTGTACTTATGAGTTTTCCTTCTACCGAAATCCATTAACGCAATCTCTGTATCTGACATTTGCAATCATTGTCTCAGTTTAATTTGAAAAAGAGAGACTAGAAGAGAAGATTTTTTTAATGTTTTTTAAATGAATGTATGAATGCAGCACATAAAAATATAGAAAAAACATGGGGTTAAAGGGTCGGTGTCATGAAGTCAAGGCTCTACCCCCCCCCCCCCCAAGGTTTATACTGGTGATTTTTGTACCTGTTTGCAAAATCATTGACCCCTCTTGGGATAACAACAGCAAGCGGATCGGAAGCAAGCTGATGCATCTTAGAGTGATCTCAGATGAGGGTAATATCGTGTGACAACTATTTCCTATAGCTTCCGCACTTCAAAATGGCTTAAGTCTACTAAAAACCTCAGCTTCTTAGATAACCCAGTCGACCACACTACTTTCAACAAGTGAAGTCGTATAGGCAATGTATCTGCAAAGGGAGTCTCCACTGCGTTTGATGGTCGATCGGGGACTCTTAACTGGAATTCACTCCCAGTAAGATTACCCGCATTCCCATCACCTATCTTAGGTGTATACTCAATCTTTCCACATGCGGCATCACACGCATTCCCATTAGCAGAAAAATAAACACAGATATCAATTAGGAAAAGCAGTATATATATTTGTCTTAATCATCCTAGACCTCTAGTCTTATGATCCTATACAGACAATGACTCCCCAGCAGAGTTGCCATTTCTGTGATAATTTGTGAATTTCAAGGTTTCTACCTAATTTTGTAAGAAAGAGAAGACGGGCCCCACGGTGGGCGCCATTTTCCCGTGGAAAATCTCTAAACTTAAGGTTCTTCCGAAAATATGGGAGGAGAACAAGACCTTTGTCGCTCCCACTGTGGTCGCCATTCTTCTGTAGCGCGGTTTTTGTGGTTTCGAATCACTATCGCTTGGGTACTACAGTTCGATTCATTTTTTACCCTATTGAGCTGATTAAGGAAGGGAAATAGATGTCTCCAATTAACCCTGCTTGCATACTGAGTTTGAACAGCGGTCTGTTAGGTTACAGATGCTATGTGGAGGTGGGTCTCTTTTCGGTTATTTGTTAAGAATAGAGTGTTTGGACTATTGGTGAGGTTTTATGTAAGGTATTTAGATTTACTACTTTTGGGTTGATTTGGTGGAGATACTGGATTTTGGGTTTTTGATTAGTGTGCTCGCTAAGATTTTTCAATCTTATGCCTACGTATTCCCGTTTAACGAAACAGGGAAATCAGAGCGATCGTAGTTCCTCCTATTCTTTGGGAGAAAAAAGGTCGTTTGGTGTCTTGTTCAAAGCGCAAGACGTGAAGCGAAAGGTGATTTGTATCTTGTTCAAAGCCCAAGATGTGAAGCTAAAGGTGTGACTGAGAGAGAATTTGTCATCTCTAAAGGGGATGTTTATCACAACTGTTGGGTAACTGATTTATAAAGGAGAATTACTTTAACTGGGATATGTGAATCCAGCAATGCCATAATTTCCTTTATAGGGGATTTTTAACCTGAAGGAGAAGACTTTAACTCAGTGTAGAGCAATGTTATCTTTCCTTAGGAATTTCTCATGCTAAAAGAGGGACAGTGGCGTGGATGTAAATAATCCAGAGGCTTGTCGCTTACAGCAATTAGATGGGGGAAAAAGGAGTTGTTGATGTTTGTATACTGTGAGCAAGGCACAGATTGATGTTAAAAGGTTGATTGACTCAACCGGAGTTTCCTTATACAAAGCCTAAGAGGAGGCTAGTGACAAAAACAAGAGGGTGTTTTTTATCTATCTCGTACGAATCCCGAGATAGAGGCTAAAAGGGTTGACTCAACAAGAGAGTGCTAACGAGTAACTGACTCAACAAGAGAGTGCTTTTATATGTGTCTTGTACGAAGCCCAGGACAGAGGCTGAAAGGAGGATTGACTCAACAAGAGAGTCGTTTATACTCAACAAGAGAGTGTTTTTGTATCTCGTACGAAGCCTGAGATGGAGGCTGAAAAGGTGTGACTCAACAAGAGAGTCTTTTATACTCAACAAGAGAGTGATTTGGTATCTCGTACGAAGCCCGAGATAGAGGATGAAAGGAAGTTGACTCAACAAGAGAGTCTTTTATACTCAACAAGAGAGTGTTTTAGTATCTCGTACGAAGCCCGAGATGGAGGCTAAAGGTGTTTGTGACCCAACAAGAGGGTCTTTTATACTCAACAAGAGAGTGATTTTGTATGTCGTACGAAGCCCGAGATGGAGGCTAAAGTGGTTTTGTGACCCAACAAGAGGGTCTTTTATACTCAACAAGAGAGTGTTGGGAGAATCATTGTACAAAGCCCAAGAGGAGGCTGACTTTGTTTGTGATTATTTCAGTTTAGTGATAGGTCCAGTATGTTGGATAAAAGAGAAAATCAGTTCTTATAAAGGGAACGATTAAAGGTAAGGTTGTGCTTTGGTACTAATCAGAGGATCAGGGTTATCCTGTTCTTTAAGGAAATGAGAAATCCAAAGGTTATTGAGAATGTCCAAGTCTACTGGTGTTGTGAGAAATTGATTCTCAGATAGTGAATGATCTTTGTATGATGCCCAAGAGAATGCTGGTTTGTTAAGGGATGAAGGTCAACCCATTAACTGGTCTGACACTTGACTCAGAAAGACAGCTCTAGCAAATTGATGACTAGGTTCTGTTCCTATACCTGTAGAGGTCTCTGGGTCCTTGTACTAAGCCCAAGAGAAGGCATGAGAGCTTTTAAGAAGCCAAAGGGTCCTTGTACAACGCCCAAGAGGAGGCGGGGATGCTTTTAGGAAGCCTGTGGGTCCCCAAACCCCGAGAAGTTCAAGATATGCCATTCACCGAGAATAGATCAAGCCAGGAAAGTCCGAGAATTTGGAAGAAACTCAAGAGATGCCATTCACGGAGAATAGATCAACTCTGGGGAGTAGAGTTTCTTTGACAATTTCTAAAAAGTGACAGTCTGAGAAAGGGTTCACCGAGAATGCTGCCTTTCACGTGTCCATATTGTTTAACCCCAAGAGGAGGGAAGACTGTGTCTGGTAATCCTATGGGGGATCTAGTTTTGACTGTATTTAAGAGTGACCAACAGGCTTTACCTAGTGCTAGATGTAGTTGTCGGGGAAAACTCTAAATTACTATACTAGTATTACACAGTTGATATTTGACAAATATATAAAACTTTGTGAAAGAAAACTTACAGTGAGCAGCCCCACAATACAGTTATATATATGAAAGCGGATAAAGAAAGCGGGTAAACACTTACTCGGTTGTAGAGCTTCCATGCTGTTTTGTTAGTTGTTCAACAAAGAAAGCTTTGATAACAATATTATATTCAAAATCAAAGGAGAAAGTGCTTTGAAAAGATGTTGGGGCTTACAGCTCAAGGAGAGGCCCAAGGTTTTATCAGTGATTGCACTGTTGTTTTGAAATTGTACAGGGACTTATACAAGTGACTAAGGCCCAAAAAGGTTTTCTGTACAAAGGGATGGGTCTTACACTCTCTCAAGAGGCCCAAAGGGTTATTTTAAGAAAAGGAATGGGGCTTATAATACGAGGGTAGGCCCAAAGGATTTTGTTTTGAAATGACGATCGCGCCGAGATTTTTGAAAATATACTAGGTCTTATACAATGCATTGAGGCCCAAAAAGTTTTGGTTTTCAAAGGGGTTGGATCTTACACTCTATTAAAGGCCCAAAAATGTTTTAAGAAAAGAAATGGGGCTTATAACACGAGGGTAGGCCCAAAGTTTTATTTTAAAAAAGGCGACGATCGCGCCGTTGTTTTTTAAAATACAGTGGGACTTATACAATGACTAAGGCCCAAAAGGTGGTGTATTTACAAAGGGGTTGGGTCTTACACTCTAATAGAGGCCCAAAAAGTTTGAAAATGATTTGTAAGGGTGAAAATCAAAGAAACCCTAATTTTGTTTTTCTTTAAAAGTAAATATTTAAAGAAAATCAAATAAAATGATAAAAATACCAAATAAGTTTGAATAAACCACTTGTGATTTTTGTTTAAAGTTTGAAAAATGAGGTTTTAATCACAAGGTGAATTAAAACTCATTTGGTTTTGATTTTCAAGATAAATATTCACTTTTAAATGTTTAAAAACAATTAAAAATGAATTTATTCACAAAAATACTAATTATATTAAATAAATAATATAAACTTGATTTTATTGTGGAATAAAATATTTCAACATTTTTGTGATTTTTTGCAAAAAGAACCAATCTAAAATAATTAAAATAGAGGGAGCTATTAATTTTTCAAATCATTAAAAATAATATGAAAAATAATAAAAAGTGGAAAAAATAGCAAAACGAGGATATGGGGCGAGGGGGATTCGAACCCCAGACCTCTTGTGTATAGGGCGCGCGCCTTACCACTGGGGTGGTGATACATCCGTTGATTGAAACACAACCACAAATATACAAGGCTTGCCTTGTATTTTGACCTGGCCCAAGGCAAAGCAAGGCAAGATTTTGGTGAAAAACGTGAAGGCCATAACTTTCTCATTTCTCCATGGATTGGGACAAAATTTAGGTCTATCCTGCCTAGAATTTCACAAGGAATCCAATGGTGGTGGTGTTTTTTTCAGATCATGCTCCTATTGAAAAACCCGGTAGTGGTTTTGAAATAGGCCATGATTTGCATTTTATGTGCCATCTCTTGGTACAAGCATGAGTTACATGATAAATTGGTGCAAACACAACACATATAACATGTATAAGAGATGCATGATCAGTGGACATCAAAAGAGAGCATGATTCAAAGAATCCAAGTTATGATGCTTACCTCTTTTTGGATCTTTTGTGCAATCTGCCAAGTATCTTGTTCCAGAAATGATTTGATGCTTTGGACACCCTCAAATGATCTCTTAGAAGCTTTTAGGATGGTTGCAATCAGCAGGAAACCTCAGGAACAAGTTTGAGCTCTTTCTTGCAAAAGGGGCAAAAGTGGCCAAAATAGCAACTCTCTCAAATGATGTTCCAGATGTGTGGAACTATTTGGGACTGTTCAAGGATGATATTTGGAGTGTATTTGAGGTTTTATCTGGTTTGGAAAGTGACTGAATCAAGCCATGGCTTAAAAAATGCACAAAAGTCCAATTTTGAGGTTTTGAGAGGTGACTTTGTGATTTTGGTGTTACAGGTCACTTGTGAGAGTTTGGACAGCTTAGATATGACATATTGGATGTGTTTGGATCATGAGCTGTGGTGGAATTGCTCTCTAACTCAAAAACTCAGAGTTACCTTGCTAAAGAAGGTATTTTTGCCTAGAGAAAGAGATTTTGAGGAAAGCAAGTGTTGTAGTGCTTTGGTGTACTCAAACTGAACACAATTGAGCTCTATTTATAGTAGAGCAAGTTTGTTTTGGCTGCAATAGTGAATGGAAACTGCACCAGAGGTTTGGCCAATGTTGAGCAATGAGAATCCAAGTCTCCTCTAGCCATTGACTAGAGGTTAGGGCACAGGCTGCTGGTTCCCTAGTTGTTGGATAAGTCTTGACTGAATTCAGTTGGAAATGGCTCAGTCCATGCCACCTTGGTGCATCCATTAAATTCTCCAATCCAAAATTGGATTCTTGTCCCTCTTTTAGGCATTTCTAGGTTTGGCATGCTATTTTTGGTTCCAAAGACTTGGGAGGCTGATGGATCAGTGTTTGTCCCTCCTTGGTCCCCCCTTGAGGTGTTCAGATGGATAGATTTGCTTGCCATTTGCAAAATTTGAGCAAATCGAGCAAAACTCCCAAATCTGCCTTGCTTTGACAGTTTTCAACAAGGCATATTGGCATGGTCATATCTCATGGCTCAAGTGGACTTTGATGGAGTTCTTGGCCATTTTGGAAAGCCCTCATATGATACAACAAATGTTTGATCATAATTGGTTTTGATACTTTTTGTATCCAAGTGAAAAATGCCCCTACATTTGGAAAAAAGTGAAGGCAGATTCTGACTTAGTGAAAATTTCACTAAGTGTTGGAAAAAAGTGACATTTTCACTTTTTGTGATTTTGATCATTCCATAACTTAAAATCCATGATGAATTGGAATGAGTTATGTTTGAAGCTTTTGTAGAGGGCCATGAGAGCTACGAATCCAGCTTTGAATGGGGAAAATAGCCTTGTGGTTTAGGAGATATGATCCTCCAAAGTTGGTACCCTTGCCACTTTGTTCCATAACTTAGAAAAATTTCTAAGTTTTTATGGTTACCCCTTTTACAAGTTATCCCACTTTTCTTGATTTTTCTTGATGAATGATGATTCCAACCATACATTAACATCATTTTAAGGTCAAAGAACCATAATTGTGAAAAATCTCAAAAAGTCAAAGTTGACTTTTGTGCACAGTTGACTTGTTGTCAGATGAATTCCAAACTGTGCGATCCTCTACGAAATCAAGTCCTTGACCTAAATCAAACTTGATGGATTGATTTCATAGGTGTTATAGGGTGTATTGAATCATGTCCTAGGGTTTGGGAGCATGTCCTGGTCAAAAGTCAAAGGCACGGTTGACTTTTCTCGCGAAACCCTAATTGTGGTTCTGATGAAATTGAAACTTGTTGCTCAAGCTTCTTAGACTAATCCATTGTTGCAAATGGATCAATATGGTGTATTAGAGACCCTCAAATCATGTCTTGAGGTCCTGGCTCATGATGTGTCCCAAAAGTCAACTTAGGGGTGAATTAGGTCAAGAAACCCTAATTCCTGATTTTTAGTGAATGCATCCCATGAAGCTAAATTGACTTGATGATTGGGTTCATGATGTCCCTTGGAGCATCTTAGGTTATGCTTTGAAGCATTGGCTCATACCCAGAGGGAAATTTCCATCTGGAGGCCCTGGTCGACCAAACCCTAATTTGGTGACATTGGCGATCTTGAGGCTTAATCCACTTAGAATGTTGTAACCTTGTGCTTGATTCTTGCTGTGGGAGTCCTCTTGATCCTTTGTGGATGTTTGAGAGGTTAGACAAGTTGAAGATCATGTCATTCCTTGATTTATCCTTTGTCTAAGAGCTCTGAGAGGGCTTGAAACCCTAAGTTTGATAGTAGTGAATGCTCACCCATCTTTGGGGAGATTGATGAAGTATGATGGTCATCCATATTGTGATGATGATTTTCACAATGATGGGAAATCTTAGTGGTCAAAATTTGGGGTATCACATTGAGGAGTTGGTTTTAGATGGTGAAAGGGTTATGTCCGGCGGTAGGAGTCCAAGGTGGTGGCCGGAGGAAGCCAAAGATAGTTTAGATGAACTGAAACGGTTGATGTTGCACGATGGTAGGTTGAGGAGAAGATAATGGAGGAGCGTTTGGTGGGGAAAGAAGAAGAATGTTAGGTCAGGGAATTCAAGGTGGTGGTGGAAGTTGGTGAAAGAGGAAGAGAAAGGTTGATGGAGGGAAAGAAGGAAGAGGTAGGTGATTGAGAGGAGTTTTCTGGTTTGTAGTAAGGTTAAGTAAATTGTAGAAGAAGAAGAAAAATAATTTGTGAAACTTTTCTGTTTTTTATTTTTCACGCGAGAGAGATCTCAAACTACTTTCTCTTTCTCTCATAAAGTTAAGAGACTGGTCTCCCTTTTGCAAACACCTCCTGTGAGGTTTTCAAAAAGGTCTCTCTCTTTTTTTAGGTAAAGAGACATGTGGGATCTGATGTGTGGTCTTCTCTTTCCAGAAAATGAGTGCACTTATATATATATGATACTGTTAGGGTTTAGAATTTTTTAAATCTAAAAATGCCCTTAATGAGTGCTATTTAGAGAGAAAATTAAATAAACTAGTTAACACTAAATAAAACTAAACACTAAAAAATAATTAAAATAAAATTGAAATAAAACACCAATAATTCTATTCATTTTTTCTAAACACTTCGAGAAAAATGCAAAAATAAAAGGACTCAAAATGAATAAAAATCGGACGCAAAAATGCTTGAAAAATTAAACTGAATGCACAAAATGATCAGCGTGAAATAAACCTCTGGATAATATATAGGTTTTGATCAAATTTTGAAGTAAAAAAGACCAGTTAAAAAGGCCCAGGCTGATCAAAATGTGACCGTAAAATAAGTCGGAAAATTAAAACGAGCACACGGGATTAAACTACGCGAACCATAGATTAATAAAATTGACGTCTGCAAGCTCGATTTCTAATTTTTTTTTTGCCTACTAATTTCACGTTCATTTGAAAATTAGTTCAACCGATCAGTCTGTAGATCTGGAAATTTATTCTAGTAGGCATTTTAAGCATTATGTATGATAAAATGCATGCTATGACATACAGATGATACAAATGTCATGATGAGTGCATCAATTTATTGATCGATGGGTAAAATTAGGGTATGACAATAGTATATGCCATAAACTCTAAAATTGTCTCACCGCCTTATAACAAGGGTTTCCCCCAAACCCTCGCCTTAACTCGAGAAACCATTAAAGCTTTGCAAAAGGAAAAGCTTTAATCATATCAAACTCAACTCTAACTCATGAAATAACTCACATCTTAACTCTTTTAACTATACATAACTCAAACTCAACTCTAAAAATATCAAATAACTCAAACACAAATCTAAACATATAAAACTACTCAAATTAAAGTTATTTATAAATATATTTAATTCCTTAAATTGCTAAAGGGTTTCCCAAAGCACCAGACTTAACTCTAAAATAGGCTCGCTTCACAATAGCACAAAATATTATAGACTCATGATAAAATTATAAAAATATCCAATTTAAAAGTTCTTTAAACCCTCTTTCAAACGCAATTGATTGAATCTTGACCGGAGTTACGAAATCCAATTATAGTCGTTCTATTTCAGCCATATCACAAAATTTCCTTCATAAACTCTAAAACAGTATGTTTGACCTCAAAATAGAACCAAAAATTATATACTTATGATGAAATTATAAAAATTTCCAATTAAAAATATCGTTAAGCCCTTGTTCTAACGCAACTGACTACACCTTAAACAAACTTATGAAACTCAAGTTACGCGTGAAACAAGATCACTTACAAAGGAATGAAATTTCACTACGCCTTTGGTATAAATACTAGAGAACTGCTACTGTTGTACATTCCTAGACCCAATTTCCCTACTTCAAAATGAATATTAATGCGTTAGATTTCTAACGCGACTGACGGCACCTCTAACGGACTTAGTAAACTCAAGTTACGATGAAACAAGACGACCAATTCCCTTCTATGTCTACCTGCGACTTTTTTTTCTCTCTATTGAACAAATCCCAAACATGGAGGGAAACTGCCCATTTGCAACTTGTTCTGCTCCAATCTGCAGGGTATTGAGATGATTTGCCCCAGTTTCTAGATCTGGTATTGGTCTGCCTCAGTTTAAGCCTCAGAAGGACTTTCCCCAGATTCACAGGGCTATGAGAAGTCTTGATTCGAGTCAGTGCCATTAAATGCTCAAGTTTCTCTATGATTTCTCCTTGTTGGAATTTCCATGATGTCAAGTACTGATTTGCAGTTAACATTTTTCATTCAAAAATGGTAATTTCAATGCGACATTCATGCAAGTTTTGAAAAATCATTTATTGGAATGACGTGAAAGTGTATGACGAGTTGGACCATTAGTCCAAATGTGGTGCTGATTTACTGGTGTCTGAAAGATATAGCAAGAATATGACACCAATTCAGAAAATTAGCAAATATCTAGGAGTCAGTTTACGTAACCTTGTTGTAGTATGCTTTCAGAATAAACTCCGCCTCAATTAGGCCTTTTGAAGGTTGTAACGTGGTTTGTTCACGGTTTAAAAACAAAGGATATAAGGCTCAAAATTTGATTTTAACCCGCCCTTTCTTAGTGATGGTCTCGAGTCTTACGTTCAGTTAATTCAACACACGCACTTAGATTGACGGTGCAAGAGTGAGGACGATGATTCAAGATTTTCTTGAAATGGCAGTCGCCTTATTTTGTTTTTGTCATGGATGTTAGTGACTTCTTGATTTTTGATATGGTGGTCACTGAATCTTATTTTTTGCTTGACTGAGGATTTGAGGACCTCTTTTTATTTTTGATCCCTAATTTTTGTCTGGACCGCTTTTTGAAGCTTTTGGTCCACCGGGATTGCCCCAATTTTTGCCTAAGTAACCTCTTTCGAGTGTTCGACTTATCGAGCTTTTTTTTTGGAAAGGCTGGTGACTGCCAAGTCATTGGTTCTGAAGGAACAACCGCCATAGCTTTTAAATTTTGCACGGTTCCTTCGACACGTTAGGATGTGTACGAAGAATGCGGAGTCAGATTAACTGAATGCTATCCATGCCCTAGGTTAATCGTAAGGGTTGAGGAATCCGAGGGAAACTATTACTTCTAGGCTCAAAGTGGTTAACTAGGGACTAACTCCTTATCTCTCCAGTGTTTGGGGATTTGAAATAATGCATGTATATCATCAGCAGGATTTTTATCCAAAAGCATACCATAAGCAATTATGGGTATTTTGTTTTCGTCATCCTCCCTCCAATCTTTGCTAAACAGCAATGCGATAAAGGAAGTGAAGTGGAGAAATATTTTTGTGATTTTTTGCAATAAATGATAAAAGATGAGTGAATACGAATGAACTTGATCAAAAAAAGCATGATCATTACATTAATAATACCATTAATAAATAACAATGTCTAAAAGCAAATAGCATTTAACATTAAAGAAACTACAAATGCATATGATAAATGTCCAAGGATTGCCAGCTCTGAGGATGTCTTCCTATCTGAACCACTTTCTTGAGAAGATGCCTCTTGGAGTCTTCAAACTCATTCGGGCGAGATGCTGATACGCACAACCAAATTCCCTTCTTTAAAGGATATGCATTTCTTGTCAATCAATTGTTGCACCTTGGCTTGGAAAGCTTTGCAATCTTCAGTTGAATGCCTCATTGACCCAACATGATATCCACAATGCGCATCGGGATCGTACCCAGGAGGGCATGGTTCTGGCACCGGCTTGAGAGACTTAGGCTCCACTAGTGAGTTTCGAATCAAATGTGGCAGAAGCTGAGTGTAGGACCTAGGAATCAGATCGAGAGGAGCATTCCTTCTTTCCAAGTTATTGCGAGGCCTATATTGATCCTGGCGTTGATTCTGATGTCCTCGTCCATGGGCTCACTGATTTGCATGAGAAGCAGTTCAAGGTTTCTGGCGTGGTGCTCTAGGCACTGTCGGTTGCCCTTTTGGGATCCAAAGGTTGATGTCTTCATTGTTATCAATACCCGTGGAATGCTCTCTAAAGTCTTCTCTCGAGGCCTCCTCACAAAATGCAGCTTTTTGGACTTCTCTGCCAGCTCTCCTCTTGTGGAGGCGTCATCCCAGATCATGGTTTCAACATTATTACCAGAGAATAAAGACGTCTCATCTGCCATAAGCTCGACCTTTTCCTTGTGGTACAGGTATCTGAGTGGTCCACGAAGCTCTTGTATTTTCTCTTTGCCAGATCTTTGGATTAAACCGTTCATGCTAGGGTCTTCTTTTCTGGTCAGTTTTTGCAGTTTGTTCCGCAAGCTTTCACATTCTTTGACAACATGCCATATGGTTCCAGTGTGATACTCACACTCTACCCATGGGTTATCTTCCTCATAGACTAGGCGTTTGTTGTTAATTAGCTCTTGAACTTTATTCTTGAATGACCAACAGTCTTCAATAAAGTTCCTCATAGCACCTGTATGGTATTCACACTGCGCATTTGGATCATATCGAGGTGGAGGAAAGGTACGAGTCGATCCGACGGAGGTGGGTGCCACCATTGAACTCTGAATCAGGTATAATAACAATTGTCCACGTGGTATAGGAATATGGTCAAGAATATGGCGCGACTTAGTATTCTTACGACTTCTTCGATTTAGATTCTCATGCCCTTGGGACAGAATGGGTGCTGACCATTGATTCTGAAGCTTTTGAAGTATTGGTTAGGAACAAAACCCAAAAGGAACAACACACAATGGGTTATTCACTGCAGGTTGTGGAGTGGAAGGAACTACAGGAGTACCACTCCTAGTTGTGGCGCCTTCTCGAAGCTTTTTATTTCTTCTCCCCATAGTTGTTATAGCTTCTGGCATCTGTTTCATCTTGCCTTTCATGTTGTTCTCGTTTTTTCTCAACTCAACTTGATTCTGCTTCAAGTGTTCCATGGTTCTCCCAGAACTACCTTAGGTCCAATACGTGTGTCGGGAAATCAACTGCGGGTTATGGATAAAGGATGGATGAGTTTTTTTGTTTTGGAAGATGATATGCAATGCTGATGAATGCAAATGCAAGGTATACAAATAAATGCAATGCAGGTATAGTCAGGATTCAGGATAACATGAGCATTAGCAAAACACCCTAACAGGTAGGCTCCATAAGGAAAGTTCTAGATTCTTTACTCATAGACCCACTCACGGGATAGCTCTTACGTTCATGGATAAGGTTCCCAGGATCATGGACACTAATCGCATCAACGTCATGCAACAGGCTAGCTGCATTATGATGGGAGTACGACAAGGTCTCTTCTGAGCGGGGTCCTCATGCTAGGCACACAAGGAGCGGGTCCTTGGAGACTAACACTACACGACCACCAAGACAGAAACTGGATCTAAGAATGGGTCCCAGAGTCACGGACACTTCATGAATAAAGTCGTGCGACATGCTAGTTGCATTACAACATGATCTACGAAAAGGTCTCCTTTAGAGGAAGCTTTCATGCTATGCACACAAGGAGCGAGTCCTTAGGGACTAACACTACTTACTTCCAAAGTCTAAACTAAGTGTTCCCTCTTCTTTTTCCAAAGCTCGGGTGTAGAGCTTTACTTGTGATATCATCCCAGAATCCAACAGACAGATATGATATAAGCATATAATAATAAAAGGGTAAGCCATAAAACAATTAAATAAGCAATAAGATAAGACAATTAAGAAGAAAACAACCAAGCGAAGCTAACTCTCGCGAATCGAACCAAGTTAGGCTTGACTCTCTCTAGCATAGGGCAATGCATATCCCCAGCAGAGTCGCTAGCTGTCGTACCTCGAAAAATATGATCCTCGCGATAGACGTGGAAAAACGTTCGAACAGAGTCGCCACCAAACTTTATTCATTCCAAAAAAGGAATAGGAAAATATCGAAAAAACCTTTAAAGGATAAGAAAATGGTCATCCCAACCAAATTTTAGGTTCGGGAGTCGATTACGCAATAGGGAAGGTATTAGCACCCTCTACGTCCGTTGTACTCAACGGGAACCTCTTGATTCGATTCTTGAGAAAGGTTAACTAGGTTTGTTTATTTTCTTCTAAGGGAATAATGAGTGAAGGATTTGATTTCTAAGGGAAAAATTGGTGGTTTTTTATTAGTGTGTTCGCCAAGGATTGGGACCCTTGTGCCTACGTACTCCCTCGTGCAATGGGAAAGTCAGAGCATTCGTAGTTCGTGGGATTACGGTTGAAAGTTTAAGGTAAAAAGAAAAGTTTGCTCGCTAGGATCTCACAATCCTATGCCTACGTACCCTCACAGTGCAATGAGAAAGTCAGAGCAATTATAGTTCGGAGGACTACGGTTGGTTGTTTTGTGTGTTTTAATAAATGAGAGTTTAGGTCGCATTCTAACTACTAAATATTGGCTTGTCTGCTCGTTAGGGAAGGCTGAAGCACTAGTTTATATGCGCAGAAGAAAGGACTACACAGTGTTCTTTTGAAAAAAGTTGTTTGAGTTGATTAAAGTGTATTAAGGATTTTTGATTGAGAAAAAGAGTTTGATTTGAGTAGGTTTAGGGACTCGATCGCACGGGGAGATGGAGAATGAGGTTCGATTTGTTGAGTATTTTGAGGTAGAATGACGATTATTCGATAAACGAGACGTCGACCTCGCAACCAATTAATCGAGGCATTACTAAGATGCTAGATCCCAACGACACATTTTTCATTCGATTAATTGTGAAATCATGTTTGAAGGACAATGAACGTCTTTGTCCAAATAATTAGGTCAAGTGTTTTAGGAACAAAATGTCGAACAACCCACAACTCAAAGCGTGCACCCCAAGAGAAGTCACTCAAGAATCCAAGGAGTGTGAGACTACAAGAACTTAGTTCTTTCGTAATTTAATTAGGAAAATGATTCGAATTTGATTAGGGTATTTTTGATTAGATATGTTAGATATTTTAATCGGATTGAGTGTTTTAGAAATAAAATATCGAAACGATCACAACCCAAAACATGCGCCTCGAGAGCATTCGTCCAAGGATCCAATGAGTGTTAGACCCCAAGAACCCACTACCTCCATTGTTTAATTAGGAAAAAGTTTTAGAAATATTAATCAAAATGAATCATGATTTTAATTTAGTAAAGAAAATATTTTTAAAGGTTAAGTGTTTTGATTAGATTAAGTGGATTAAAAGCTTTTTTAGAAATGAAAGACGGAACGAACGCAACCCAAAACGTGCACTTCGAGAGCATTCGTCCAAGGCTCCAATGAGTGCTAGACTCCATGAACCCGCTACTTTCGTAATAAATTAAGCAAAAATATTTTAAGTTGTCCTATATAAAGAAACTAATCAATTAATTAGGATTTTAATCAAATAAAAAGTGATTTTAGCTAGAAATAATTATTGAAACTAGAAATGCACATAGATTTGAAATTAAACCGAAATATGTCCATTGTGCGTGATGCCAAGACGAGAAGAATATCATACGCAAGACCAAAACGAAGTAAAATAGCTCAATTGATGAATTTTTTTGTGGCATAACAGTATGAAATTACCGAATTTAAGGATCAAAGTCCGATTAAAAAAGCAATGAAATAATAGTCATCTTCATAAAAAGGCCTATATATATATATATATATTTTTTGAAAATTTGATAAAACTACCAGAATTATTATTCTGGTAATGATGTGTGATAGTAACCGATCCGGTTGCTAGGAGCAATATCTCCAAATTGGGTATGGATTTTCCAGAAAGACCAGCATACCCTCTTGATTCAAGGTATCTAGTTAGAATAGCCCAACCATCATTGTTGGTTACTTGAATATCTTCTTTTATATATATATATATATATTAAAACACACCAATTTATAAACACCAAATTTATCAAATAAATCTAATAAACAAATTTAAACCACATTATAATTAAATCCCACACCTGTTACTAACAGAACCGAAAAGAAGAAACAAGCCAAATCATAAAACAATGCTCTCCCTCTCTTATCTATCAGTAGAAAACAAATCCTTTTCTTCAACTTATGCACTCCAAAATAACAAGTAATTTTCACAGCGTATTCACAACAACAACAACAATATAATTATCGACAAAGCTTACAAAGTTATTCATTACCCAAAACAACAAGACAGTTCCAACAACCGACAATTAGAATTATCCACACAACAAAATATAATGATCAAAATACGCATTCAACAGAGTAACTCGCACAATGCAAACTTAAATTGACAGGTTACCGCAATTACCGGAATCAGCAACACATTCCAAACAGCAACATCATAAAATGCAAGGTAATCGAAACAAATCATCCACACAGAACAACTTAGAAGCAGCAACAATCAACAAAATGAAATAAAACTCGCTAAACCGAAATCAAAACATTCGAAAACCAGAACTGCAGCATACAATCTGATTCTTGACAGCCTACTATGCATACTTTACTCAGGAAAACAAACACCTCCAAATGACAATGGTAGCTAACAAAAAAACCTCCAAAATAGACTTTGAATCATAATCAAAATCCTGTCTCAGGGTGTGAATTGAAAGGACAACAGCAGCGGCTTATCATAACACAAAGTGATTCAATAATGTTCACCACACATAACAAAGTATCGCCACGATTTTGAAAAACAGACGCACGGAAGCGACTCCTTAATCCATACAAAATTCAAATCAAGCCAACATACACAACAAAATCGGCACGAATCAGGCATCAAGTTGAAATAGCCAGCAACCACATCAAATACAATTGAGAATACGCCTATTCCATTTCCATTCTAAGAAAAACAAAACTCTTTCTTTGGGGTAATCTATAGTAAAAGTAAAAGAATTGAATAGGCTGTTTTCCAATTGTTTTAGAGAACGAATCGAGATACAATAAGGATTAGATCCAATGGAACGAACAGATGCAAATAAGAGTATGTAAAGGAATCTATCTTGGTTCATTCTTTTTTACTTAATGAAATGGGGGGAAAAGAAAACATAGTTCCTACCTATTAGTAGGATTCATTACCTTACTACTTCTAAGTATATTTTTTATTTATGCTTAACGACAAACCACACTCCAGACATCAGCAGCAATGTGGAATAGAGATAAAACACAATATACCTCTAACCTCAAAGAAGGAAAGAAATGGATATTGAGTCAACGAAAAACATATGAAAATCTACAAGTATCATGCTATACTCATGGCATATAATTTGTACAGGCTAGTCCTCAAATTCAGATTACGCAATTGCAGCAACACTACAATGTGTACAGTTTTCAAAAAACTACATCAATCCATGATTACTATATCCACAGAACTCATTAACAGGTTAACTCAGTGCTATATAAAGACTAGCAATCAATTGAATGCTTTTCAAACAATACACATATCGTAAAACCAAGTCGAGCCTCCAATAAACCATATTTGTACACCAACACCGGCAGATGATGTGAACTATGAATGCTTAAATCAAGTTGTAAGAGAGGCCTAAAGCCATAGGATCGAACGTTACCAAATTGTCGAATCTTTCGTAGTCTGGAAGAGTTGCTGCGCGTGCTTGAACCGAAAGTAGAAGAGCCACATCGCTTCGAGTTCTTATTGCGTAAACGTCGGCGATGTTTGTAACCTGCATAAAATCAACAGCAGCGACGGAAGCAGAATAGAATGAAGGACGCAACTTCAACCGTTATAATGTGGTCGTCACGAGTTTCGTCCGTGAGAGCATTCGCAACATCTTGTACAGAACGTGGAAGATGAAACCGACCACTTCGCTTGCCGACACGATCCGCAAAAGCTAAACTCAACACTCTATCATACAGGCGGAAGTGTTGAAGTGTTCCTTGTGAAACTTGTAAGGGCGAACAAGTTCCGACATCGCACGATTTGACACAACGAGATAGATGGAAGTTTATTTGAGGTTGATGGAGCTTCTCGAAGAAGGTACAAGAAATGGGTCTAAGGGTTGTGTTGAGAAGAAGAAGCTGAGTTTAGAAATGGTTGTGGTATCTAAGTGAGGTGGTGATGTTGTTGATTTCACGGCGGAGCAAGAGTCACGGTGAGACGAAAACGGTGAGAGAAGAAGGGAGACAAAGGTGGGTGAGATGTAGCTGGAGAGGAGAAGATCTGGGTTTTCTCCCTTTCCTCCGGAGACTTTTTCTTCTTCTCTTTAGAATGATGAGAAAAAAGATTTTCATTATGCTGGTGGAGAAAATCGTGGGGAGTCTACTGAAGAAAAGTGGGGGACTCGTTTGCCTATGGGGTCCTGTTAAGAAAACCGTTTTTCTTCTCCTTTTGTAGACGCATCACAGCAAAAAGATATTGGAAAGATATTTTTGGATCTTCTCTCTGAGATTGTGCGCTGGTGGGGGAGCCACTTACTTGATTCTTTTCCTTTTTTTTTTTTTTTATTATGTTAATCTTGTTATTATTACTATTTTAAATAAAATGAGTAGAAGACCCGTGCGTCCGCACGGATAAATTCATTCTTATCTTAAATTATTCGATAAAAATGTCATTACAATGAAAATAAAATAAAAATCTAAATCTGTGTGTCTTTTAATACATCTTTATATTTATTAATAATATATTATAAAGTATGAATTCAAAAAATATCAAGAATAATCATCCCAACAAAGATTTGAATTCATAGTTCGTAATTGATATTTTTCGGCCGAATAGTCCGAATCTATCATGGGCTTTCATAAATTCAAGGAAATACTCTCTCAATGTAAATCTTGGTTATACAACATAAATGAATTAATAAATATATGTCTTAATCTTAACACAAGAGAACTCGTGAAAAAAACACATTAATCAATGAAATTGTTGTGTATTTAATTTTGACATTGACAAAACATGAATCATTGACAATTTAGTGTTCTCAAAATTGAAACAATGTGCTAAAGAAAGAATGGTTTTTTAAGCCAAAAATTCTAGTTTGGCATACAATCATCATGTGAAAGAATTTCATTATAAAATGATGTCATTAGAAATTTAATAGTTTAACCGTGCGAACTCATGGGTCAAACAATTAGGATATATATAATTTTTTAATATATTAAAATAATTAATGTATTAATGAATTCGAAATTAAAAGAAAAATTGAAATTATAAAATTGAAATTAATTTATTAATGACCACCTATTTTATATGATTTATACATGCAAATAGTTTTTAGCTACTACTACATATGTCTTTCTTATGGAGTAACAATGTAAACTTGTGATCATATTCCACCACGAGAATATGCTGTAATGTCAAAATTCTACAATAATATTATAGGGACGCTTCTAAACAATAATATTGGTTGTTGTAACATTCTACATGTTCTCAAAGTAAATGTGAGCATGTGCTTGCAGACATACAACAGTTATGGATTTACTTAACATTTCACAAAACTTATGATGTTCAATCCACTATTGTTGTCACATTTTCTGACAAAATGGTCAAGAATTTTCTGTTTTGCAGAGCTTCTCAATGGCAGTTGATCATCTGAGACCTTTAAGGTGTTCTCATAGCCATCAAGCATCTGATTTTTTCAATAACTAAAGTTTAGAATTTGTCTTAAAAACTTAAAACCCATGCTATTTAAAACTACTTGAGTATAAATCTACATAAGGCAGAATTGAATCTCATAACATTTTACTAAGTAGAAACTGATTTTACAATTACTTTCAAATTACACCACATGTGACAAAATTCCCAAATTCATGTACTCTCTTATTGTTGTTGCTGATATTTCCAGAGTTTCAAACTGACAGAGTTTCAATTTAACAATATAGCATATTTGAAATTATCATCTCATTTTCAAAACTATTACATGAATCATTCTTCCGGTGAAAATGAATGTGAAGATTATATTTTCTATGTGAAAGGAGAGGAGAGAAAACACCATTCTCATATATCGGCTTCCCTTCATCGGTTGAATTTATGAAGTCTGTGATTCCTATAGCTTGGGCTTTGATAAGCACAGAGAAAATGTATTTCATATAGATAAACTGCAAAATCATTACATCAGTGTAAGGAGAAAGTTTGAGTAAAGTTGTTATATTAAGTAAGTTACATTTGATGAACTTGTCTAGGTTGCTATCCATACCTATTATTTTAGAAGCACCTCTGATGTAATCAACAGAATCCCTTGAAAACAAAAGAGTATTATTTTATGTAAAAAAATAAAAGTTCCAAGTAATCCCTTGAAAACAAACATTCTGTAAAAATGCGCAATTAGGTCAACATTCTCGGTGATTAACATAAAATATGAAAATTTAAGCGAGTAGTATACTAAAGTAGATGGATGGGGAAATAAATACATTTGAAAACCTAAAATATAGACATTGAACCAAAAACATAAAATACATGCGAATACCTAACACAAATACTCCTTTTGTGCAAAAGGAATCTTAAAATTTTGTGTTCAACAAAATTACCAACTTGAACGTCAGATGAATAATTTTTTGTATTAGCAACTTCCATTTCTAATAAGGGCTACATCAGATGAATAATTGCAGAAAGTTACCTTTATGAGGGTCATTTAATTATTGAGACCGGTTATTATTGAGACCTTTCTGATAAGGGCTACGCACCAGTTAGTTTGTTCTTAGCTGAGTTAACAACATTTGATTCTCCAAGAGAGTGTTGGCTTCCCACTTCGCATCTAATTGCACCAACAACACCAGGAAGCCATGAATTAACAGTTGGAACCAAAACTGGATCAGAATCCTTGTCCAGAATTGAATATTACAATGCTTGCAACTATATATGAATAAAGATGAAGTGAATTATGTAACATAAATCAACTTTTTATAAGTTGTTGTCACTAAAGTGAAACATTGAAGCTAACATGAAAGCATTAGTTATTCTACAACTATACAATATGACAAAGTGAAACAATTGATCATTCCTCAGAACCTGTAAAACTATCAACGGATATTATAGTTATAACATTTGCCATCAACACTGCATGGTTGGATTATCACATATGACAAAGTGCATGTGTACATGGTATTTTCTATTACATCTTCAAAGTTCCAATCTCCAAATATTGTCGACCTAAGTTTGATTCTTGACAATATGTCATAGAATATAGAAGACTTGACTGGTATAAAGTGAATCACACTACAGACGAAAAAGTAAAGTGTCATAACCTTTAATTGGAAAATCAATAGGACAAGCACAACCTCATTTAAGAAATGTACAAATTCTTCCTTCATGTCTAAAACTTATTGTTAGTTGGGTTTGAAAAAAGTTTTTGGCTTGAGGTGCTTGCACCACTCATCAGACTCAACAAGCAACCTTGAATAAAAAGGTTCAGGGGCTTCCTCTGTTTTCAAAATGTGCCCCATCACCTCACAATATGCTACATACACAATTTCATACATATATGTATGTGTTTAATATATAAATTCTAAGATGTTTGTTAAATGTGGACTAAGTCCAACACATATATATTTATAAGACATATACACAACCTTGATAGCACCCTAGAAGGATTAAACAATGTTCATATTGATCTATTTAATATTATGAATGAAAGCATACAATTTCTACAAAATAGTAGCAATTGTACTTGATTTACACTAATCCACTGACCCTTTTTCCTCAAGAGTTTTAGGGTCTTAGCCACTGCAATCAACGGGAAGTCTGTTTCCCAAGCCATCCATTTGTCTAATGCCCTATAAACAACCTCTTCTCATTAAGGAGTTCACAGATTTACCATTTCAAGATTCACAAAGCACAACCCAAAATCAACACAATGAATTTTCCTGATAATGATTCATAAATGAAGAAATTTACTTCCATAAATGAAGAAAGAAAACAAATCTACGGGATAATGATTCATCTGCAATAAATTTACAAAATTCAAGTATATATAATATAAGAGCTGTCATATTCAAAAGGAAATTATAGAAACAAACAATGCAAATAACAAAGGACAGTGGAACACAATAAAACACCATTTCATGAAAGATATTAGAATTCATTTTGAATTCCTGCAGCTAAAGCTATTAGATCAAGGCTAGCAGATAAGTGGCCCAACAATTAAAAAATAACACCATAGACTAAAGCATAAACATATTCGATAACCAAATAAGAGGCTTATAGCTGGCTTATAAATCCAAGTGTTCACACAAGGCACACAATATTAAAACATGAAAATGAAAAGGAAATATCCCTGTCACCGTCGATCTAGAACCCAGTTCTGGGAACAAAAGCTGCGAGATGACGGCGCAGACTTCACACTTCAGTTTGCAAGTAGGATAGTAACAAAACTAAACTCAGCTTCACGATGACCCGAGTACCACTATAGATAACATATATGTCAAGTATGAGGTGAAAAAGAAAGAAAATATACCAGTTATGATTGCAGGTGATATTGATGGAGGAATGCTTGATGGGCACCTCAATGCACCTGTTGGTGTTTGGCCCTCTGTAGGAGCTTCAAAAGTCGTAAAACCTTCTAGTTCACCAAACATGGAAGTTGGTCCTTCCTTTTCCCATAATTCATTCAACGAAGAAGGCATCCTTTGTTATTGCCAAAGAAAACCACTTCAGGAGCTTCTTGATGGTATCGCATTTCTTGTCCAACAGGCTACTACCTTTGTTGATCTGGTATTGGATGCAGATTGTGGTGATGGTCCTTATGGTCTACTTGCGTTGCAAGAACAGTGGAGGCGTGGGTTTTGTTGTGGGCCTTCAAAGGCCTTATCATCACACTGCATGATAGAAAAACAATAAAATAGTAATGTAATAATCAACTACACCCACCATATCTAAATAGATGATGCAAAGAATTTCATACCTCAAAGGAACCACCTTTAGTTTTATTCTGGGCTTCAAATATGCGACCATAATAACCTATGGAGAAAAACAGGAACACATTTAAAGCTCTCAAGAAGTATCTGTGAAACCTTATCCTGTAACGTGATAATCCCAATCACAATATTATTATCATCTATCACAGGCAAAAATTGGACTGGTGATGGAGGGCCTTCCATCTTCTTCGTGGCATCCACTGCCATAGTATCTGGACCAATAGGTTCAACATCAATATATTAGTGCTATAGCCATTATTTGACAATAATTTGTACTAAATAGTGTATTGTATAACAATAGTGATTTTATCACCCCCATGTGTATCAAATAACTCAGCTCCTTCCAGCGACCACTTGCCTCTCGTATGCACCTTCAGTACCTACCCTACTGACTGCTGTCTGTTTACTCTGCCTGTCACTAACATTAACATGTAGAATATAAATATAAATTGTGTTCTCAAGGTAGAAATGAGGATATAGCTCCTGCAATCTTCTCCAATCACAATGCAGTGAGAAGCTACCTAATAAGCTGCAGAAGCAACTGCAGCAGAAGGCATGACATTAGGCTTTTCGAACGATGCTATTGAAGCTGTAACTGCTATAACAGTGGCAGCAACACCAATGATTGATACCGCGGCGTGCAGCTGAGCATTCTAAGTCCTAATTTCTTGCTTTTTCCTCTTCTCCTGATCTTTCAACCACCTACATGTTGTCTTCTCTCTCATCAAGCTTCTATACTGCTGGTGAAGTAAAAAAATGAATGAAAAAAGTTCCAAGTAGGATAGTAACAGAACTAAACACAACAGCAAAACTAACAATATAAAAGAACTAAACACACAGTGGAAGACAATTCTAATTTAACTCTGTTCAACCTACAACAATTGATAGTAAATCAGAATCTGTAGCAACAAAAACATCATACAAAACTATCAACATACACAATAACAATAACCCAACTATAACCTGCAATCCCAAAGATCCCATCCAGCAACTGAACTAAACCTGCAACCAATATCGAACATTTCAACAACAATAAGCGGTAGGACAAATCTATTCCCTGTGACATGAGAATCTCGCAGTTACTTTCACTCTATAAGGCAGAAATAAAACACAATTATTAATTTAACTATAAAGAGAAATGCAGTTAATTTTAACAACGATTCATTAACCACCTATGTGAAGGTTGAAAGCAACGGCGAGTATATTTCTTGACCAAATGTTCGACGCCATCTAGCACCCTCTCCAACAGGATCAAATCTTAAATAGTACTTCCCTAAAACCTGCAAATTTATTCAATAAGTGAATACTATGATCTTTGTTGCACAATAACTCACTAAGTATTTAGGCTCTCTGTAACAACTCCGAAATCATCGTTAAGTAACCTCCTAAAGAAAAAGGTTTTAAAAATATAAGTAATTGCATAACAAACCTATGAACCATTAGCTCGACATGTACGTCTTAGATGTTGGAACCGCCCATAATCCTACCATATGCTCTTTCTGACAACTTACAATATGAGATAAAAATATAATTCTGTGACAAAATAAAGTGAAATAAAGGTTGTTGCATTATATTTCAAGATTTATCTACTTGTATGGGCAGAAGTGTGGCATATGTTTCAAGATGTATCAAGCATAAAATACTTAAAAGAAAATACAATTATTAGATCATCAAGTGTCTGAGATTTGTAATGCAACTTATCCTTTATTTGCTGAAGTACCTTTTCAGCATTAGGGATTGTCTCCTTGATAAGTTTAACATATTCTTCATACCACATATGAAACTTGTCCAACTACTGATAACCAGTGTATGCACTTGAAGACCACAATGAGAAAATTCATATGCTCATCTGAAATGGCAGCTTTCACTCTTGTTTATAATTAAAATGGATAAAAAGACAATTGAAAGCCATAAAAAGACAATAGAAAGCCATATTATGATATGATGTAAAATGTGCCAGCCATCTTTTCAAAACTATATTCTTCTACCGAGAAATAACGCTCACAACAGCGGCAAACCCATGATGAGTGGAGCACTAAATAAGTATAAAGGATATGGAAACAATTTATGCGGAAAGATATCGATTATGCATGCTACAACTATGGTTGTAGTACATAAGCAATGGAATTTTGGGTTGGTATAGCACATGATAATCAAACATTTAAGAAATAAAAATTGTTACCTCTTTGACGATGAACTCGGAGTGTGTTTTCCGGCCAGTATTAAAAACTACATCACTCAATCAAACGACATTTGATCAAACGGTGGATCTTTTGCTATTTGTTCAGCCAATTCCTTGATACTTGGATCCTATGACATATTGACATCCCAAATGGTGAACTCTTCAATAATGCACTCCCAACAACCACTCATTACCAACAGTGAGGACCTCTTAAAAATGTCAACATTTTTTACTCACAAAACCTATTCCTATAATCATTATCCGTCATAGGTTGCAAATGCACAAAATCTGATGCAAGTTATGTACTTGTAAACATATACTCAACTCAACTCATTAAAAAATACTAACACAACTTGATTATCAATAAATACAACAAACATCACACATAAAAAGCAAATAAGAAAGGAAATAATCACTTACATTGAGAAAACCACTCATTGCTGAGAAATCAAAAGGATTAGCCGGAAAACCAGCCCCAGGTCCAGGAGTTGCTTTAGATGCTTCATCTTTGGAATTTTCATTCTCTGCTGAACCAGATTTTTCCTTTAAAAAAATTATCAAAAGAGATAGAAATTAAAGCACATAACATAATAAATATCAAAAGTTCCAAAAGACTACAGAAAAACGATTAAGTGTCTAAAGTACTTCCCTTTGTATTTATCCATATAAACAAATCATTGACATAGAATGTTGCCTGCAAAAGGTGCCCACAACAAGAAGCCAATATGTTGCAAATGACGCTTCCTCATTATCTCATAGAACGCCGTCCTCATAGCTGAAACGCTGGTTTTTTCAACAGAGGCTATAACATTGTGAGTAACGACTCTAATTTTTTCAGCATATGCAGCTGCCTCCATGAAACTCTCTGTTTTGGCTCCAGAAGTCGCAAACAGAGAGATACTCTTGGAGTAAGGTACCCATTCTAGATCCAGTTCCTTCATCTAAAAATCTATCCAGAGAAAGGTATGGCGAAGTTAGGGTTTCAAAGGGAAAAGAGATAGGAGAAGATAGAAAATGGGAGAGAGAAACTGAGAATTGAATTTGAGATGGGAGAGAGAAAGTGAGAATTGAATTTGAAATTTGAAATGGGAGATGAGATGAGAAACCGGGTAATACACAGTACCAAATAATAGGAAGTGCATTTGAAAAATTGCTGCCAAGTGTACAAAAGGAATAATCTGATTGGTTCATTAATATTAAGTTAGTCAATTACCATTAAGGACATTTTGTAGTGTAAAAGTGTTTTGTTGAAAAGGGTAATTAAGGGAGTTTGTGTAGACCTTCCAATAATAGGTAGGTAGTTGATGGGAGATGAGATGAGAAAACGGGTAATACACAGTACCAAATAATAGGAAGTGCATTTGAAAAATTGCTGCCAAGTGTACAAAAGGAATAATCTGATTGATTCATTAATATTAAGTTAGTCAATTACCATTAAGGACATTTTGTAGTGTAAAAGTGTTTTGTTGAAAAGGGTAATTAAGGGAGTTTGTGTAGACCTTCCAATAATAGGTAGGTAGTTGATTGTCAACACAAAAACATGTGTCAAATGATATGGATAGGGTGACAAGATTTTTCAAAATTAATCAATTAGGAATGGACAAGTGTCTTAATGACATGAATAAAATACTTATATATTTTTTATTTTATTAATTAAACAAATAAAATAGAATGCTAATTTATGATTGGTCTAAGAGAAAAAGTGAGGATAATGTATGTGGACCCTTGATTAAATTTAAATTTAACGATCCATATTTAATCAAATAAACACACCTAATTTAAAATGGCAAAGTTGCCCCTTCTAGAAATTTTAATTAATTTAAATGGAATTAAATTAATTAAAAACCTACTTGAAATTCACAACTTATTAAATAAGCATGCGAAAAACAAAATGCAAGCATGGAAAATTCTAATTAATTATTTTGAATCTTTGGATGAAAAGATAAAAATAAATAGGATGAAAATGAATAAAAATTGGGCGACAAAGTGCCTGAAAAATTAAATCGACCGCACAAAAATGATTAGCGCGGAATAAACGATTCGGAAAAATACAATGTTTGGTCAGATTTAAAAATAAGCTGGGACCGGTAAAAAGGCTCATATTGATTGAAATATGACTGAAAAGTTGTCAAAAAATAAGACGAGCGCGTAAGGTTAAACTTTGTGAATAGTAGATCAACATCACTGACGTCTGCAAGCTTAAATTCGAAACTTTACAACCACTGATTTTTCTTATACTTAAGAAGCAATTTAACTCGTCTGTCTGTATATCCGAGAATTCATTCTAGCCAATCATTTTAAGCGTTATTCATGATGAAAAACGAGTTATGCTATGCAAGCAATGCAAATTGAAAATAAAGTCAAACAAATGAAATTTTGAAAAAGGTAGGACAAATTTGGGGTATGACATTGCTTTATCAAAAGGCATCAACATACATATCAATCAATTATCGCTTTTTCAAAAGGTGTACCCATCATTCATCCAATCAATCTCACCTTATCAAATGACATCAACGCGGATTATTAAATCAAGGCAAACAATTATCAAGTACAAACAGAGAAACATTATCATAATAATCGTCTTACACTACAAGAAATTATCCACTTTGCGACACATATGTTGCGACCCTTGTGAAAAAACTGCCATAATTCCATATTTCTGAAAATTGCCATGACTGTTAAAGGTATCTGCCTCAACATTTTTAAAAGAAATAAAAGCTCATTTTAATCTAAGGTCTACGAAGGTTAACAAGACCTCCCTAACACAAAGTCCGCGATAGTTGAATAATATACACCCGCCCTAATTATTGTAGCTCATCGGATGTACAACTGCAGAGCCTGCATTTTTGTCTTCCTTCTCCCAAATTTCATGAAGTCTCAAAATTTTTATCTTTCCTCACCTAAATTTCACTAAGTTTCCTCAAGTCTCAACATCTTCCCACTTTATTTACATTATTTCCCTAAAAAAAATTTGGGATTATTCAAATCTCAAAAACCATAATTTAAATTTTCATTCTTTGGAAACAATTCTGCTCTCACTGCATACCACACTAATTTTAAATTTTGTTATCTCACATTTTTGTGGCACCGTAAATGCAACAATTACATCTTCAATCACCGCAACTCGGGTCCAGTGACGATCAATACACCTTCGCCGATTGTTGACATCGATTTCAATGTTTCAATCAAAGGTCATTCCTAATTTCTCACTGCTTCTAAAGAGGCTGGAGTTCATAATAATGATGAAAAGGAGGAAGAAGAAGGGGGAAAAGGTTCGTTTTTGCTATATCTCTTTTATTATTTTCTTTTAATAAATTTCAATTTCGTTTGAATTAGAGGGGGAAATGTATGCTTAGGTATGGTATAAAAATTAGGGTTGAAAATGTTGAAGTTATTAGGGTTGAAGTTATTGTTTGCTTTAGGTTTAAATTGAATTGCCTAGTTACTTTCCAATGTGACAGGTAAAAGTTTCCTCATATTCATAATGAAATGGCGTGCAGAGAAAATTAAAGATGGAAGTACTGGAGATGTAGCTGATGACTCGTATAATCGATACAAGGTATAGTACAAATTGTAGTTTCGCAAAGGATATAAAAATATGTGACATATTTTGAGTAATGATACTGATAGACTACTCTGTGTTTTAGGATGATATTAGAATTATGAAGTATACGCATATGGATGCTTATAGAGTTTCTATTTCATGATCTAGAGTGTTAACAAGTAAGTTATTTTTGTTAATATTTCTCTTTGTAGATTGGTGATTTTTAATTTCCATTTCATGACCTTACCTTTGCAGTAATCTTTCAAACCTGTCCTTTTGGATGTCGTCGGTCTACTGACTTTGTTATTATTGTTTTCCTTTTGAACTTTTGTTTATTTTTACAGATTCTATTACCGGCGATGGAATTTATTCCCTATCACTATAGTATAAGGTAAGTGGTTGTTGCATCAAGAAAAGGCATTCTTGACCTTAAGAAGTGGTTGAGTAACAATTTAACTACATACAAGGATGCTTTCTTTAAGGTTACTTTGCTACCCCAATACTATGATTTCTAATTTTTAGCAGGACAAATTAAACAGTCATCTCATATTGTGCATATAAGCTATACTTCATGCTCATGTAAAAACAAAATACTTACTTTCACGCATAGTAAGTGGATGGTAGTTACGAGCATCTTCTCCTCACAACATTAAGAGTTAATTTAACAATATTTTTTAAATAGTAACATTAAATGTTGATATATCTGTTGGCATTTGCTTATATTTCAGTCCAACAATTTAATCATTTTTTGGCTTATAATCAAGTCCAGAGTAGTCCTCGGGATTTATATAAGCAGAGTAATGGCTGACATATATAGGCTTACTTTGCAGGAACGCCTAAAGTTTTTGAAGGAAGTCCAAGATACCAGATCACATAATCTATCTGACCAATCTTTTCATTTGTCTGGTGGTAATTTGAATTTCTTTACTGAAACGACTGCCACATTCTTGAAGGTTCTACTTGGATCAATTGTTTTTTACTTCTATTCAGGATCTAAATTTCTCAAAATACAGGTTCTCAAATATCATAATGACTTGCTTACCTCTGGACTACTTTCTATGGAGCTGAAGAGTTTTCATATATCTATTATAGATTCAAATCCAAGGCTTCAAAATAGGGAGACTACTGATTCACTTACTTCTATATAATTTCTGGCTAATGTTAAAGATAAAGCAAACAAGATCTTCCAAGAGATGTTTCATGATAAGATATTCGTCCCTTCAGTGGTGCAAAACTAACCTGATTCAGTGAATATTCTAAGAAGAGGTGATGTCTTTTAAAAGTTTCTCACATGACCTATTTGGTATTGTAATCAATGTTATAGGGTTGCATATTTTTAAACTAACTCATCTAAGTGTTTTTGAGGTTTTTAAATTCAAGCCTGCCCTTTTTCTAATTTGTAATTCCTTTTTTGGAGATTAGACATATTTTATCAAATCTGCAATAGCCTTAAACCTTTCAATTTCCATAGGTAAGAGACATGCCACCTTTACATTTTTCAAGGTTAGGGATTAAGATGTATATTATCATGTCCCTCATTTGAAACCATTCTCAACGAAAACTTGCACCCTATCATCTCATGGCTACAACTTAGGTTATTTATATCTAGTAATGTTTAAAGGAAATTTTACACTTTTTAAGATCTTATACTTGACAAAAATACTGGGATGTTACAGAGTGCCCCTTAGATGTAGGTGTGGTTTCACCGAACTGGGTTACCAATTTCCTGTGTTCTTTATTTCTTTTCTGCTTCAACATCTTGTAAAAGCTAATCAGACATATCTTGCTTGCATACTGGTTTTTGTTTTTGGTTTACAATGTCCCAGACATCGTGTGTGACATATGTCCTCAGAAGCTGTAATCTGCTATAAACCAGTAGTTATTAATGTCTCAAGCATCATGTGTGAGATCGTGTGTAACATTTGTCCCCTCTAAAACAAAATTTTCAATTGGAATAAGAGCAGTCACGCTGTTCTATTTGGGTGAGCTCCAGTGAGATATTATTCTGTTCAAGATGGAGAACTTTAAAGAAGAAGTAGTTGTTCATAAACCAAAGATTTATCATGATGCTAAGAATCCTCCAAAGATTGTTGACAATTATGAAGATTGTGATGTTAAAGCAGAATATGATTCAGAAGAATATCCCATGCTCAATAAGATATTTAGTAAAGTCATGAGAAGACTTGACAAGAGATCTGGGAAGAACATTCGACATAAAGAAATGGATGGTGAAAGTCAAAACCTCAAATATTCTTACAGGTGCAGAGGAATCCAATGTCTTAATTGCAAAGACTTTTGACATATTCAAGCTGAATGCTCAAGTGTTCTAAGGGAATAAAAAAGAACCTTCAATGTCTCAAATGATGAAGAAGGTGAAGATGATCAGGGAATGAATGGTGTTTATTTCAAAGATATGCGTACTGGTGAGAAATCTAACTCAAAGAAAAGGTGCATTGCTCCTATTCAGAAGCCAGAATGTAGAATGTTAAGTAACATGCCTCAGCATCGGGTCAAACATGATTACCAGTTTCTTAAGTGTGGCTCTTCCATTCCCTTGTAATTTTGTAAGATGTATGGTAGACTACCACACCATCAACAGTGGTATACTCAATGAAATGAGAAACTTCAAAGGAAATGACAAGAAGTTTGGCCTGGTAATCCAAATATCATTGTTGCTTGTTTTTGCCTCGAGGAGTTCTGTGGTGAAGATTAGTTTCTTAGATGCATTAGGTAGATGATTGGAGAAAGAAACTTTGCTTATCCTTGTGGAAGTTGAATACATTCCTTTTGGAAACATAATGAGGAAAATCATGGAGAATATTAGAAGTGATAACATTGATAATGTTGTTAAAAACTCTGTCAGTACTGATGAATGTTCTATCTCTATGAATAATGAAGATTATGATGGGTCTAAACTAGTCAATGAAAATGTTACTAAGGATGTTGAACTATGTAACTTATCTCTCCATTGTAATGATATTGAACTGAAGAGTTTATGTCATATGAAGATATCCCTTGATATGTTCCTTCTCAAAGAAATTGTGACATTTGAAGAGGATGTTAAATTGCTGAAGGAAGTTATTGAGAATCTTGAAAGAGCTCTCATGTGTGCTGATGACTTGTCAGACAACATGGTGGAGCATGTTGTTCATTAGATGCAATATGACTTTATGTTGAGAATGGTAGAAGTTGTAAGTTGCCTTCCTGTTTTTCAAGTGAAGAACTACTCTTGTGGTTTCCAAGGTACATATGTTGAAAGAAGTTGCACTCAACTATTGTGTGGAAACCAAAGGATCAATGATGTCATAAAAAGGGGTAATGAATATGTCAATAATTTTGTTCAAATAAGTGGATATGTGATAAATGTTGAAGCAAATGTCCAAGACATTGTTTTCACCATGAGAAGAAAGCTTGGAGAGAAGAAAACTCATGTGGATGTCTCCTCTGGTCACATGGATATCGTGTCATTCCATTCAGAGATAAATTTTCTGAAGTGGAAGTGTGTTTTTCAAAAATAGACTATAGATGAAATCGAAATCGATGAAGAAGCTCTTGATTGCTTCAAAATCATGAAAGATAATGTGCTAATGAAGACTATTATTGAGGATATTCCTAGTTGTAAAAAGTTATTCAAGGAGTAGAGAAAGGTGTTTGATAGAGGAAAGTGTGTGAAGCTTTCACCTTCAACTTTAAATTGATTGGGCAGAATCAAGGTTCCCTCTATTAATAAATATTATGGAAATGGGAACCAAGGAAGTAGAAGAATCTGCAAATAAGGATGCAAAAGATTTTAAAATAAATGACTGGTGTTTATTGGGCTTATGGAGCTTTGATAACTCGAATTCGTATCATATTTTTCGACTCATTACGCGCACTTTTAGTACCATTTTATCGAGTCTTTCATATTATTTGCTTTGATTTATTATGTTTTCCTTTGTTTTTATGTCGACGGGTGTTTAATCGGCAAGTATGGAAAAAAGAGCGAAAGCAGAGCTGGAGAGTGTAGAAAAACATCAAAAATGCAAGTTTTGGCCTCCCCAACTGAATGGCGCTCGCCATTTACCCCTACAGAGGAGAAAGGCGTTCGCCATGTCCCAAAAAAATGAGGGAAATCACCTTTTGAACTAATGGCGGTCGCCGTTAGGCATACGGTGGTCGCCATTATTCGCGAGAGCAGTTTTTCAATGACAGTTTGACAGTTTTTCTTGTTTGAATTCAAAATCGACCCAGACCTTCTTGGAGCCAAATTCCCTCTATAAATACACCCTTGTAGGTCTGCATTATGGGCCCGGAAGTTGCGCGGAAGCTCTGCCGAATCGCGTCTTAAAATTAAGCATAAATTTATCGTTCAAAGCAGCAATTACTCACACTGAGGAATTGCTGCAACTTTGTATTTTCTATTTCCTTGTATTGTTGTATTACTGAAGAATCAATACAAATCTTGCCGCTATTTTCACATTCGAGTTCAGTTCCATTTATTTTCCCGCATTTGCAGGTTCTTTATTCATCGCTTTATTATTATTGTTATCATATTCTATAATTGTTTAAGCATGATGTCCTTGATCGTATTTACCATGTTTAGTTTGTTTTCATTTAATTGCATGTCTAGTTAAATTGTCTTGAGTCTGACGTATGAGAACCGTCGTTACCGACGGGACTCCGTAGATGTATTAAGTACGAAATCGCGATTGTATGACGTTTTGGTTATAATTTCTATGCGTAATTTAAGTAGCTTTGTCATGAGAGTGAGAAGTTATTTAACATTGCTTTGTCATGAGAGTGAGAAGCATATAAAGGTTTGAGCCGAGATTCGCGAGAGCGTGAGGAGCGAACCAGATAGTAGAAATTAGGCATCATATCTAAATACAGCGAGAGCACTTTAGATATTGAATAGGATAATGTTGGCTTTCAAATAGTGTTTCTTAGTTACCGGGCAAGCGAGAGCAAAATCTTGGGATTAAGAGATATGGCTTTAGTTAAGACCGCGAGAGCGTGAGGCGGAGCCTTTAAGTCGGTATATTCTACAGAATATGCATATAGTCATAATCAGTACCCGTATTCTACAAGTCCCTTAGGTGCGCGGAAATCCATATTTCGGGCTCGTTTTATCGTTATTTTCAAACCTTTAGTAAGTAGCATTTACATTTCCGTTCATACCATCTTAATCATAGCATTAGCTTTACAAAGCAACGATAGATTACAGTAGGTTGACATTGGTCTCTGTGGGTTCGACAATCTTTTATATTACTTCGATAAATTCGTGCACTTGTGGAGCATCAAGCTTCATAATAATAATCAGATGTGGAAGATAATGTTGGAGCTTGTAAGAGTTTGAGATTAAGGATGATGGAACTCCCCATAAGTTGCTAAGGAATAGTTATAAGGCGTTTTTTTGGGAAAGAAGTCTCAGACTTTACATCCATCATTTGTGTGCTAGTTACTCTGAGCTGGTTTGTGTGTAGAAGTATTGGAGTTGTTTTATCTCTACTTGTTGTTGCAGTAATTACTCTTATATTGCATAGGGTAGTATGAACTGTCTATTGACTCTACTAACAGTGTGATGTGAAGCTTATTCCTGCTGGTGATAGATTGGGTTCAATTCGTTCTTATTTTATGTATACACACATGATGAAGCATCAGACCCGAGATCTGGACCTCGACTGTGTGCGTTGATCAATGTGTCAGTAGTGTTTGTTGATTCTGACCTAACTAATAATTGTGTGTTCATGCATGACTGACAGCGTGTTTGCATGATCGTCTCGTTTGGAGCATTGACTTTTGTATGTAGCTACCTGTGTCTTTTGACTCTAGGCTACTGTTTTATGTTTTTGCTTCTCTAAATGTTGATTTAGGTGGGCTATTGTTCTAAACTCAGAAGATATATGTTCTTCCCACATATTTTCCAAATTATGGAAAAAAAATGGGGAGTGGTAGTATGGTGAGTATGATGTGTTATCTATGTTATAAGTATGACTGACTAATAGGTAATAAGTAATTGTTTAATATGGACTATCTGGTAAGTACTAATGATGTGCTCACATGATGGCCCTTTAATGGTGAGCTTTTGTGTTAGTGGTATTATGAATTTCTTGATACTAACTACTAACTATTTGTGTTATGCATTACTAAGTATGCGAATGATTGCATGCTGATAATTGTTAGTTGGTAGGATTTAATGCTACTAACTATGGGCTAACTGAGTTCCATGCATGAATAAGTATGTGAATGATTGCATGTATGTCTGATTGATTCTAGAGCATTATTTTGTGTGGAATCTCTGATGAATGCTACTCATTTTTCGTTGTTGTGCTACAAATCTGATGAATGCTTCTGCTCATGAAAGTGTACGTTATGATAGTCTTCTGTTGTATGTTACTTGTTCTGATAGAATGGGTGTTATTTATCTTGAAGAGTTGTTTATCCACAATTTTCCATAAGGGGGGATTATTGTTCCTTTTGAATTGACTTCATTTTGCAAGATGAATTTATGGTGCAGAAGGGACACATGCTGAACGGGATGTCATATCATGTGGGTATGACATCTGGGCCTTGCTCAACAGGCCTGAATGCTGCATTTTGGAAGAAATTTTCAGTTGAAGATTTAGTTAGATTTATTGCTTTTATTTAGCAATGTGATTATATGATTTGTTGGACAACTGTGAAGATCAAATCAGATTTAAATTTGAATTTTAAACAAACCAAATTATACATTTTTGTTGGAGATATTTTATGGAACAAATCATATCCAAAATATTGGGCAAAGATTCTGAATGAAATTAAATCAGAAATCCAAGAAGAAAAGTCCAAAATTGCATTGCTATTTAAGGAGACTCAAATCTCACTTTTGAGGTGTGCAAGGCGTGAGAGCGTTGAAGATACCAAGTGTAAGCGTTTGTCTTAGTTGAGTTGTATCATTCAATATTGTTTAGTGGTTTGTAAACACCAATCACAGGTTGTTTTATTGAGAAAAAAATGAGTAGGTTCTCATATTTAGGGAGAATCCTTAAATAGAAAGACACTAGGATTAGGAAGAGGCTTTGAACAACATAGGGTTTGCTGGTTCTTGTAAGATTAAGGGCATTAATTCAAAGTAGTGGATTTTCTTTCTTGGGTAGAGTGCCCCCAGATGTTTGTGTGGTTTCACCGAACAGGGTTACCGATTTCCTGTGTTCTTTATTGCTTTTCTGCTTCATCCTCTTGTAAAAGCTAATATCTTATATCTTACTTATATGATGGGTTTTTTTTATGGATTACAATGTCTCATACATCGTGTATGACATATGTCCCTAGAAGCTATAATATGTTATAAACTAGTAGTTCTTGCTGTCCCAGGCATCTGGTCCAATATCTGTCCCCTCTGGAACAAAATTTTCATCCATTAATTTGTAGTGAACCGTCATGTAAGGGTGTTTGGAGTTTCTATAGCAGTGATTCCATATGGATATATGCTCATTACAAGTCAAAGGCTCTACTAGGTTTCCGCTATCGTCTAAATCCCTAATTATCGCCATAAAGGAGAACAGGGTGAAGAAAGGGTATCAAACATGTATTTGTAAATAGGGACTTGAGTTTGAGAATGATGAAGAACTCATTAAGGATTTAGAGAAAGCTTTCAAGACTTCGGAGACGAAGTGTGCAAAAAATTAGAAGAGTTAGCATTGAACCCCCTTTATATATGTTTAAAGGCTAATGGTGATCAATGTTCTCAGCCTATGTTTCCCATCAGACACTAAGGGTTTTGCACGCAACTGACATGTGTGGGAGATTAAGGCTAATTTTTCGTCCCATGACTAAATCCCCATTTATCACATTTAATATATAATGTGCCTTTCACCTTGAATGACGCTTGTGGATTTCCCTAAGTTGACGTTTAGGGATTTCCTCAGTTGATGTATAAGGCTTTACCTCGTTGACACCTAGAGGCATATCCCAGACCATACTTGAGATAATCGTCCCATGCTTGTGGGTCTCTCCCGCGATTGAGGGACTCGCCCGTCATTTGGTAATGACGCTCATTTCCCCAAATGCTCACCTTTATGTGACGACGTGAAGGTAATGTGTGTCATTTCACAATAGTATGTGAGAGGGAGTAAAATGGAGGTAGATATGTTTCCCAACGAAATAGGGGAAATAAATACCATTTTTCCATAGTCTTGAGAACGGAGAGTATGGAATCTATATTCATTTTTTAAATTAATTTTATACAAAATAGTTTATTTTAATAATATAAGGCTTATTATGCATACTACTCACATTTTTAAATGATAACATTTAGTTTAAAAAAACCATTTTTATCACACACACACACACACACACACACACACACACACACACACACACATATATATATATATATATGTATTCTTCAACACAGACATTCCCAAAACTCCTTTAGGGTTCTAGCCGTAGAAACCCGTCAAATAGATTTTCGTAAAATTGGGACACAAATAGTCGATAGCTTGCAAATTAATTTTCATCCGCGATCGATCACGTCGTGAACCATCTTCGATCGATAGTTCTTCAAAGATTCACCTTTTTGAATCTTCCTGAATCCAGGTAATCTTTTATTTCTACTTGATAGTTTATGACTTATTGAATGTCTTTAAATTTAATGTTGTTTTGTCTAATATATTTGTGTTTGTTGTTTGGAAATGAAATAACGATCATTTCCTTTTAAAATTTTGATTTGTTTTGAATTTTGGTAATCAAGATTTTGTTATAATATATCTCACTACAACAAAGACATAATAAATTGTTTAATTGAAAAGTATTACGATAATTTTTATAAGGAACAATTTATTCAATTTAAATTTTAGGATTTTATAACATATTGAAAACTTTATATAATTTAGTTTTAGGATGTTAAGTTTATGCCACTATTAATTATTGTATGATTGATTTATTTAATAGTATTAGGATATGTATTGCTCAATTGATCGTGTGTTGTGATATGTGGTTATTAGATTATGAAAGGATTAACTTTTCTTAATATGATGAGATAATGGATGATGGCATTATATGAGAAATGCCCAGAATAAATAAGATGAAATGATTGAATAAAACTCAACCTATATGGCTAGTGTGAAATAAATACAATAATCATAATAGGACTTGAAAGAGCATGTATATTTGCATTAGAATTTTAAGTCCACCACCATGTGTATGAGCACACAAGACTGATTTATTGGCTCCATCTCTTAGGAGACTTTTATTATTAACATGGTCAGTATTTGGACAAACTTTAAATGGAAATAGACTTATTACACATTGAATATATGATAAGCATAGTGGCATTGATCTAGATAATTAAGGGGACATTTGTAACATGAGGTCAAGAGACATTTGATTCTACTAATCGGGTGGACATAATTGATAATTTAAAAGGTAATGCTTTCATATGGTAATGAACTCGTTAGATATTAAGTTTTATTCGAGATACATACTTTAGGATTATTTGCTTATGTGAATTATATGTTCCTATTTTACTTCCTATCTCTACTTTTATATTTGTTCATAAATCTTAGCCTCCATAATTTATTTGTATATCTTGTATGTTCTTTGGAATTGCAGATGGACGGTCATTTTCCACCTACTTCACCAACTGATCCAAGGCATGCGCTTTGGAGTGATTTACAAAATGTATATCACGACGACGGTGGTGTTTGGAATTTTGATGATGCAGCAAGCATAAATCGATTCATAATTAGAGTGACTTATGTGTACAGAAGTTTTGGCATTGAAGATGTAATCTTAGAAACCTCGGTACGCATTATTGAAGAGTTAACATATCACCAAACATGGGATATCCATCGCCATATTCATGAACCTATACCAGAAAACTTGGGAAGGAGGCGAGTGGGTGGAATTGGTCGCTTATACCCACGACAATTTGGTCTGTTTTACAGGAGAAGTCGTCCTGAGTTGAGACAAACACCTAGGGATGAATCATCTAATCCATCTAATCCTTAGGGCGTGGTATCATTGTGGTGAAATGGTGACTATGACATGCAAGGTTGTATTTTGTCGTTACAACTAGTGTAATATCCTTCCTTTTCGTTGTTGAGTCTTTGATGTATTTTGGTTAATTCCATGCATTTCATATGCTCGACTTGACTTTTGTGGCAGAGCCACAAACATATATTCCTGACATGATATTTTTTATGCATACATATGTGATATGTTTTTATCTATATAATTGGTTTAAGTTTATTCCCATTTTGATAAAGTAATTAATACAAGTAAATCTGGTTACACCAAAGGGACAAACAGGATGTCTCATGAAATGCGTGTACATGGAAGATGAGGAGAATGAGTGAGTGAACGGGGTATTCCTGTGAGTTTGTAGAAGGTAAGAGAAATAAACCAGAGGAATATTGATTCACCTTTAAGGTAATTTTGTTTTATCCCTTAGTCTTCTAAGAAAGAAAGAATCATTGGATAAGATGAATAAATGAATTTCTTCATTTGAGTTTTCGATTTTCTTTCCATTGGATAAATATCCTCCTTAGATGAAATATCTTGTTACTCACAATTTTCAAAGGTAATGGTTTTATGTCTATTAAAGGTCATGTTTGGTGCATATTTTGCTTTAGAAATTTCGAAAAATAAAAATAGTTTTAATTTTGAGTTTAATTTTAATTGTGAACTTTAAAATGAAGATTTATTGTCAAGTTTTCAACTAAGGGCACAAAACAACAAAATCTTTATATTACAAGGAGAATAA
This sequence comes from Lathyrus tuberosus, assembly GCA_022829125.1. NCBI lineage: Eukaryota > Viridiplantae > Streptophyta > Magnoliopsida > Fabales > Fabaceae > Lathyrus > Lathyrus tuberosus. The sequence goes on from JALAZF010000084.1 coordinate 570,104, forward strand.
GAAAAATTTAGAGTGGGCATAGCGGGAAATTTTGAGAATAAGCTGTTGATTAACTTAACTCATAAAGCAAGAGTCGTAACCCCGCTTTTATTTTTTCAAAGGAATGGGGAAAAGAACGAACAAAACCCAAAGAAGTTTTAAAACAAATCTAATAAAAATAGAGACAAGGGTAAGGGGGTTGGTTATGCAATGTGAAGGTGTTAGCACCCAAAACATCTATAGTACTCTATAGGAACCTCTTGAAAATCTATGTTTGGTTTAAAATAGTGTTGTTTGCAAAAGATGGTGGAGATGAGAAGAGAAATATTTTTTTAGGGTTTTTGGTGTTTGACAAGATTTTCTGAGCCTCGTGCCTACATACCCACAAAGTGCAATGGAGGATCAAAACCTCGTAGTTCGTGGTAAAAATAACAAAAGAGATTTGTTGTGATTGATTTTAAATGGAAAAGACAAGTTGTCATTTTAAGATGAAAACTCAACTAGTCACCCACAAGTGTATGAAAATGGACCTTCGCATCATTATTGAGAAAGACTCCAACTTGGATTGATATCAACAAGTATGCCACTAGTTCTCTCAAGTGGAAAAGAATCAATATCAAGCATCACTATGGAGATAGAAGAATTACATCTCAACTATGAAAATGACTCATGTCTAAACCTTAAGAAAAAGTTTAAAAATAAAAGTGCACAAAGGACACAAAATGGTTTGAATGAGTTAAGTGTTTTTTAAGTATTATGAAAATGGTCTTGATATGCTAAGATTGATTGGCATTTATTCAAGAAAAAGAGTTTGAAAATCACTTGACAAAGTCAAGGTTTATTGTGAAAGTGGTTCGATTTTAAAAACAAGAAAGTTTTGAAAAGGGGAGAACGCTTTGAAAATTTAATACGGGGAGGAGATGAAGAGACTACCCTAATGCATAAAGTAAAAGCTCAGGAAGGAAAGATCTAACCAGGAGCAAGCTTTGACATTAGTCAATACTCCCATCCTTTAGATTAAGAAAGAAGCAACCAAATAAGCATAGAAATAACTAAGCATCAGATAAAGAAAAACTTAAGCCAAGGCCAAAGACAAGGTAGCAGAGGCAAGTCTTCCACAAGTCAACCCAAGGTCAAGGTACCAGATGAATTCCAAGGTCTCAAGTCACAACTCCAAAGCATAGGATAAAAAACCTAATTCTAAGTCCATAAGTCCATCATCCAAGCAAGGGATAGTAACCAAATAGTCCAATGGCACATTAAGTCTTTTAGTGTTTAGCCTTTATTAATGTCTTAAGAAAAAGAAAAAGAAAAGTTCAAGGGGACAGAAAAAAAAGGCATAAACATAAACAATAGCAATATGATATGTAAATGGTAACAATATATATATATATATATATATATATATATATATATATATATATATATATATATATATATATATATATATATATATATATATATATATATATATATAAGGAGCAAGAAAGTAAATGAAATAAAAATAAATGTTAGCACAATTATATGGTTAGTACAAGTGTTAGAATTAATAATCCAATTCGGGACAAATTTAGCGTTATTTTAAGCAATCGTAACACAATCTATAAGGAAGATTATATTATGGAAGGACGGTCAATAACAATTTATGTACCATACATGTTAGAGATATGATAGAGATCATACTTCTAAAACATGTAACATAAGTCAAAACCAAGGAGGGATCAAGCACTAAGGCAAGGAGATTGGTCCATTACATCAATCAATCCTTCATGACACTTAGGACAAACTTATGCATCAATCTAAAGTACCTCCAATGATCAATGATCAATCAAATTATAGATTTTAAATGATGAAAGTTCATCAAGCATAAATCAAAATCTCATGAACAAGATGGACTACACATCATCCAATTGATCAAGAGAAAATCAAAAGAAAAAGAAAGAGAAGGAAAGATGAAGAGAGGACTGGATTGAATCACCACTCAAGATCACTTCATCATTAATTTCAATCACTCTTCTTAGTGGATTAAGGCACTAAATCTATCATCAACACAAACCGCCAAAAGTGAATCAAAGATTCACTTAATGATAGATTTGTATTGATGAAGGTTCAACCAACCTCATCAAAACCCAAAGTCCATTGAAATTGAGGATAAACTTGATCAACAAGTTATGATCCAAGGCTACAACCAGTAAACAATATTAAAATTCAATAAAAAAACAAATAAATGCATAAAAAGATTTTTAAAAATTATTTTAAATGGAAAATAAAAGAAGAAATCCATATAATGCTTCAAAACCCCAAATAAATGGCCAAGAATATTATGGAAGGTCAAGCAAATTCCAATGATCAAGATCTCAAAAGGTTGGATCAAAAAAGTTTGAAAATGATTAAAATAAAAATGGAGAAAGTTAACTAAAAAAAATAAAACGAAAATAATTAAAAAATGATAAAAAATGATTTTATTGATAGCTCCAAGAGTTTGACTAAATTTTGGTAAAACATAATGTTGGGAAAGATGTTCCAACATGAAGATTTATGCCCCAGACCAAAGATGTCGAATAGAATGTCACAGCATGAAGATTCGACATCATGACTATCACAACAGAAAGTGATTCACATCTGTTCCAAGATTCAAGGCACGATTGGCAGTGGATCAAGGATCAAAGATATGAAGCCCAATAAAGCAGAAGACTATAAAAGAAGACCAAGACCAAGGCAGAAAAGAGAGAGAGGATGACATAAACTTAGGAATCCTATTTTGTAAAGTAGGGTTTAGGTTTTGAGAGTCATAGGTTTCTCTTGTAAGTCTCCCTCTATATCGATTTGATGCAGTGTGGTAGACATAGGTACTTGTACAGATTCAGAAGCCCGTAGGCAATGAATCGTGTAGTGTTCTTGGATGAAGCTTTGAAGCAAATCCAAGTTAACTTGTTAGTCAAGGATGCTTGACTGAACTTTGTATTGGAAGGGGTGTCTTTCAATAGGGTAGATACAGTTATGGTGTAGTAACTGTTAGATAATCACATGTTGTGATTTAGGGAGTGAGATGGGGTTCTCTTAACATTTAGATGTGACTTCTAATGATAAAGATTTCAATGGGTAGTGATAGGTTAGCATGGGTGCTTTCTATAAACCTGAGGTTGTTTACATAAAACTATACTACTGATAGTGATTTCTTCTTCCTGGATTGGTATCCCCTAGATGTAGGTGAGTTGCACCGAACTGGGTCATCATATTCTGTGTTGGTTATCATTCTGCTATTTTCAGTTCAGTCTTAATTAACATGTTAGATCAGATGTCATAACATCTGTGGTGTTGCAGTTCTGATTTTCAAGGTATCAGTCTGCTGTTGTTCCTCTGCGTTTAAATTGTTCATGCAGAACAATGTCTTGACATGTGTTAGGACATCTGCTGTCTGCATTGCCAGAATTTCAATTGGTAACAGAGCAGGCATCCTGTCTGTTTCTGGATGAGATCTATGGGAGATACTTTTTGGCGTTTAAATAAGGAGGAGGTTTGAAGATCAGATTAATTAACCCAGACATACTCAAGGGTATTAATGGATATGAGGGATGTTCTGGATCGAAGGTAACAACCTAGAGGTTGTTCATGTTAATGAGGAGGTTCTACAACAACTGCAGGTAAAGTGGCTAGTTCTCTTGTTGGGGTGTCCTATAAGATGTTTTGACATCTTATTAGGGCAAGCTGAATTTGTTCCTTGGTGGTTCTGCTGCATGTTTTTCTGATGGAAGAGCTCTAGAATTATGGGATTCTGGAGTTGTTGCTGAAGAGAGATGGTGGAAGATCTCAATCGTCGACCTCTATATGTGAAGATATTTGCATTCTTTTATTCCAAAGTCGGGAGCGATGAAATAAAGGGAGTTGTTGGAAGATGCCTGTTATGTTGACTGGGTACTAGGAAGCTTGGTTCCATGGTACACTGTGAAGTCAGGTGAAGAGGATAGGAGATTGAGTTTAAGTTTATCAAGTTCTTGCTCTGGGAGTTTGATAAATTATTGATCGGCTAGGTTGTCAAAGATACTTGAGAATTCTCTCAAGTTCACTCATAAAGGCGTCTCAGTCGTGCATCTGGAGTCTTCTAGTTATTCTTCTGACTAGAAGGTGTTTCTATGAAACACAATCTGAAGAAAGTGGAGGTGATTTATTTTCACTCTCCAAAAATAGCAAGGAAGGATTCATCTCTCTTAACCCTAAGGGTGGATCCAATCTGATTGGAGTTCTCAGAATTGTTGAGGTAAATAAGGTTCGTTCATAGAGAATCTTAGTTACTTGAGTCAAGGGTGGCAGCCTTGGTATCTCAACACTGTTTGTCAAAGAAGATACTTGCAAAAGATTGAATACTTGATAAGTGTTCATGAAGTGATCTGGTGGAGCTTAGCTACAACACTGAAGAAGGGTTATTGGACAATGATTTAAGATCAATTGCTATTTGTGGAATTCACAAGTATTTAATTGATTATCCTTGAAAGTCAAGATTGCTGATGTTCAACAAGATGTTGGAACATCTCATCTTCAGAGTTTGTGCAGAATCATGGGAGGGGTACTGCATACACTTTAGCATCTATTTTAGTCTTGGGTGTTGACCTAAGAATGAGCTTCAGTCTGGTGTGACAGAAGCATGTGATCTCTGGATAGTTTCCTGGCAAGAAACTGGTCTGGACCTTGATGCTGTTGAAGATGAAGATGAAGACTTCATAATCTTGATGGTTACTTCTTGGATCAGTTTATTTCTGATCTAGGAGGAATGAAGTGCTGGTGGTGGCACAGCTTGGATCAGTTTATTTCTGATCTGGGTACTTGGGAGCATGGGATCTTGCTCAGTTTGAAGGTCAAAGTTAAGTGGCAGTTATCTCTGACTTTCTACAGACTGCTCTACTAAGGAAAGTGGCATTCTTTGGTATGGCTATGGTGTAGTCTAGGACTACTAATCTTCTGAAGATTCAGATGTGGCAGGTGTGAAGTCTATGGAGTTTCAAAGCAGGATGGAGGTTGTCTACTCAAACTTGGTTATTGAATCAAGTCTATGAGAGCATGGAACTCTTGTTCTGTAATAGGGAGGAGGTTCTTCTAAGTGGCAGAAGGAGGAGCTGAATTCAGCAGTTGGATGTCATATCAGAATGTTCTGACATTTAACTTAACATCAGAATCTTAGCTGGTGATGTGGCACATCAGCTTAAGATAAGGTGATCTACAGGAGAATGGAAGTTATGGATGCTTCAAAAAGGTCTATCTCATACAGTTTGCGGCAGCTGTGGTTTGAGAAGATGTTAGATGTCTAGAGGCTTGGTGGATCCAAGATGTCTTGCTATGGAGCAAGTAGTTCATGTGACTTAAAGATCATATTTCATTGGTGGATCAGTGTATCTTATGGGAATTCTAAAGAAGAATGAGATAGGTCAAACAGTGGCATTTTGTTGATCTTTACTGTGCATTCAAGCAGGATGCTTGAAACTGATTGCTCTTGTTCAAAAGGGTAGTTAGTTGAAAATGTAAGGAGGTTTTGGTCGATCTTGGAGCTTGTGGTAGAAGTTCTAGGTTGAGGATGGAAGCATACCTTCTTTTGGTGGATGAGAGTTTATTTCTCTCTGGGTTTCTGAAGTTTTCTTTGTTTAAGCTGGTGGCGCAGTGTTGTGTGAAGATCTTCAATTAGATTACTATGCAGATAGTAAGTCCAGTGGTGGAACATATCAAGAACCATAGTGTGTGGTGTCTGTGATATGTAAAGGATGTCCTAACTGATGTTAGAACATTTTTTTTGGTTGGTTATCCTTGGAGTAGGATACTAAGTTCTAAGTGTAGAACTTGACACTCACATCTTGTCTAAGAAGTATTTATCTTATCATACGGGAGAATGATGGGTAAAGGATTGTCTTGGAAGTCTGATGTGAATGGGACATGCTAGAAATAAATCAGTTGGTGCTTGTGGAGCAAATGGGCTGAAGATTTCTAGAGCATGTGTTTGATGTTCTTAAAGTGTGAGGAATATCTTTGTGAGCTAGCAAACTAAGGGCCCCTGTGTGTCTCTTTGAGGAATGTGAAGCATTCTGACTATATTGGGTTGTATCTCAGGGAACAAGGATATTCATACATGATAATTCAGGAGGAATTCGTGTGGTGTATGGATGGTTTATGGACGAGAGGGATCAATGGAGCTTTGCTCTTAATCCAAGAGTTTGTTGGTTGTGGTACACAGATGTGTTTTGGGTATTCACACACTATGTGATCATGAGGTTGTCATGGGATATCATGTAGTAGCTTTGGGTGGTTCTTGATGAAGAAGCATCTGTTGAGAAAGATAAGGGGAGATCTTCTATCTGATCTTTGTACTGGTGTGGTACATGGTTTGCTTGAGGTTCAAGCAGTAGGTGAATGTGTTCAGCAAGTATGTTGAACTGAGGGTGCGTTCTTGAAGACATGAAGATGCGTCTTATGTTTTCCATTCATTTAGGGTGTTCTTCTAGCAAAGGAGCACTGGTTGTCTACAACAAGGGAGTTAGATCTCTGTCTCAGATATATAGCTGCAATGATGCAGACTTGCTATCAAGATTGGTTGTGGTTTCAAAAAATTTGTAATAAATTGCCTCAGGTAAGGTTGATATGTCCGACAGGACATGGTTACATTGTCCTACTGATATGAGTTCTGGGTGAACTTATCAGGATATTCTGATTCTGCCATTGGGTGTCAGTGGGTTGAATTAGAAGTGGTACAAGTATCTTGGAATATTCTGTTGCTGTCTGGAAGAAATTGGTTCTCTGCTAATGAAAGGGAAAATGAAAGAATTCTGCTGTAATTAAGTTTGCTAAATCTGGATTAAGAACGTCCTATCTGTGGGGACCATAAGCCTGGAAAAATTAGGTTAGGTATCAAGACACTGTTCAGAAGTGGTTTCGAGGACATGTAAGAAATTCTTTTATCTAATCTTTGACTAGTCTTTTGTTTGGATTGGCTCTACCTTCATAGCTTCTTCATTATTTAAGGAGGGTTGTAAAATCTCTTCTTATTAAGTTGAGAGAAAATGGGTTATGTCCGTCTTTGGGAAAACACAATATGGGCTTGGGTCTGCATAGGTCACTTTTGCCATCTTTTGGCTAAAAAGGGGGAGAATGACTGTGTTGTTGCTATGGACTGGCAGTGTGACTGGCGGTGTGATTTTAAGTTGCTGATCTGCAAAAGTGTCTCAAAGGATGTTCTAATGTTAGTTCTAACATCCTGAAGTTGTGTTTTGTGATCAGAGTTAAGAAGCAAGAGTGTACTTTGTGTCACCTTGGAATGAAGAGGTTATCTTCTTCCTCCTTCCATTGCCTGCACCATCAAACTGAATAATGTTTTAGCCAAAATTTGTCAAAAGGGGGAAGTTGATAGCTCCAAGAGTTTGACTAAATTTTGGTAAAACATAATGTTGGGAAAAATGTTCCAACATGAAGATTTATGCCCCAGACCAAAGATGTCGAATAGAGTGTCACAGCATGAAGATTCGACATCATGACTATCACAGCAGAAAGTGATTCAAATCTGTTCCAAGATTCAAGGTGCGATTGGCAGTGGATCAAGGATCAAAGATATGAAGCCCAATAAAGCAGAAGACTATAAAAGAAGACCAAGACCTAGGCAGAAAAGAGAGAGAGGACGACATAGACTTAGGAGTCCTATTTTGTAAAGTAGGGTTTAGGTTTTGAGAGTCATAGGTTTCTCTTGTAAGTCTCCCTCTGCATCGATTTGATGCAGTGTGGTAGACATAAGTATTTGTACAGATTCAGAAGCCCGTAGGCAATGAATCGTGTAGTGTTCTTGGATAAAGCTTTGAAGCAAATCCAAGTTAACTTGTTAGTCAAGGATGCTTGACTGAACTTTGTATTGGAAGGGGTGTCTTTCAATAGGGTAGATATAGTTATGGTGTATTAACTGTTAGATAATCACAGGTTGTGATTTAGGGAGTGAGATGGGGTTTTCTTATCATTTAGATGTGACTTCTAATGATAAACATTTCATTGGGTAGTGATAGGTTAGCGTGGGTGCTTTCTGTAAATCTGAGGTTGTTTACATAAAACTATACTACTGATAGTGATTTCTTCTTCCTAGATTGGTATCCCCCAGATGTAGGTGAGTTGCACCAAACTGGGTCATCATATTCTGTGTTGGTTTTCATTCTGCCATTTTCAGTTCAGTCTTGATTAACATGTTCGATCAGATGTCGTAACATCTGTGGTGTTGCAGTTCTGATTTTCAAGGTATCAGTCTGCTATTGTTCCTCTACGTTTAAATTGTTCATGCAGAACAATGTCTTGACATGTGTTAGGACATCTGATGTATGCATTGCCAGAATTTCATTTATAAATATGAAAAAAATAAATTATGTAGGAAATATTTTTAGAAAATTAAGATAAAAAGTTGGAGTAAAAAATCATTTAAGAGATATTTTTAATGAATTTTAGAAGAAAATGGAATAAAAATAAGAAAAATAAATTCAAATGCAACGGATAGGAGTAGGTGGTGCTACCTGATTGGCCAGGAATTTGAATTTCCCACCCTTGCGTGTGCACTCACTCATCTTCAACCTCCATCATTTTGATTTAAGCTATCAAACCATATGGTTTTGCTTCGTCTCATGTCATCATCCATGTCTCTCTTCATCAGGGCAATTTATTTGCTCTAAGAAGAGAGAATTTGCAGAAATACGATAAACCCTAGCTAGCTTAAAAGTAAAATTAAATTCCAAATAAGAAGAATAAATTCCAGTTATGTTAGGGGAAATGATCAGGGGAACAAGGCGAAGAGTGTGGTAACTTGTTTGAGTAAAAAAGAAACTCATATCTACCTTTCCCAAATGAGCTTCAAAGCTTAAAAATGGCGGAATCAGTTTGAGTGTTACATGTGTTGCACCCCAAAATTTGCCCACTCTTTTTCTAACCTTAACTGGCTTTCGCTTCACGATCATCTGCATATTCCACTAGGTTATAACTCATAATCATACATTGCATTGGTCTTCTAAGACATGTGATTAGAACGATTTTTGAATAAGGGTTTCCTATTTGATCTGAGGTACTTTCATGCAAGTTTGAAGCAAGGGTTAATTTCTCATCATCATGAGTATCTTTCTATTAAAGAACATTCAGCTACAAGGCTTTCCTCTGCCCAGATTCATCAAGTATCAAGTTCAAAATCTCTCAAGAGGCGTCAAGTGTTTAAGGTTTCATCATGGTTTTAATTGAGAATGAGGAACTAGGGTTTTGCTGATTGTCAATATTTCAGGTTGTTTTCTTCATCAGTATGCACCTGAAGCATGAAGTTTAGGGTTTCTTACTCCGTTGTGTTCAAAATAGGTACGTGTCGTTCCCTTCAGATTCATTTGAGGATATCAGGGCAATTGTGTAGGAAGTATGTGTAGAAGTTCATTTGGTGGTGACCTAATCTTGGTCAGACAAGTTTTGTTTCAAGATCAAGGCCAACGAGTGCATAATTCAAGTGATTTGTGGCTAAGGCTTCAATTAGGGTTTGTGCCAATTTGAGTAGTATGTGTGTGGAATAGAGTATTGGGTTGTGCTAAGTTTAAATGTTTCATAATAGAGAATCATTTGGAGTCTATTCATTTCAACCAGGGTTCTTGGAATAGTTGTGATACAATTTATTATTTCAAGTCATGTTCTCATGATATCAAGGCATATTGGTGACTAAGCATCCGATTCATGGTATATATTTGGTGTAGCAGTGCAAGCGGCAAATTTTAGAGGATCGATTCAGTGGTGGATTCATGTCGACTCAAGGTTCTATTTCATTTCAAATTCAAGATGGATCCTTGTGTGGTTTCATTTCGAGAAAAGAATTCAAGAGCATTAAAATTTGGTTTTGGTTGGAATTTCAAGACTTAATGGTCATGATTTTAATCAAGTCAATGGAAAAGGTAAGAGTTTGTTCAAACATGGAGGTGCGAAAGTCAATGATGTCAATAAAAATTCCTTCTCAATCCAGTCCATTTTCAATCTACTTTTGGGTCCATATCTAAATTTAATACTGTTTCCATTACCCATTTAAATAGTCTATTAACCATAAGCCATTTTTCTAAATCGATTTTGAACCACTTCCATATCCATTTTAAGTTCATCTCATTATCCAATATAAATACCCATTTTCAATCCATTTTATAAATGTCCATTTCTTTTTTTTTTTCTTTTTCATTTTCATATTCATTATCAACTTTTTAATATACAATATTCAATCCATAACCCATATCCATTTTCTAAACCACTTATAAACCATAAACCAATTACTAAATATCATCACAGTTTCACAAAATAGAATATATTGTCCATTTACAACAAAGCCCAATATAAAGCAAAAAAATATACTTTACATTAAACCCATGACATCTCCAACTTTTTTTCATCAAATAATAAAAAAAACATAAAAACCACAATGTTCTTTTGGTTTTGAATCAGCTTCTTTTAATATCAACCATGACCCACACATTTCTTGACAATCCATCAAGGCGTGACTTCAACATGTACGCTGCAGGTCACGCACCTCACGCAACCACCTTTCCAACATTAGCCAAGCACCCTACTTGCCAAACCTCCCAAATCCTGTCCACAAAACATCGCCAACCAACAACAACAATCACAATCACGCATACATTTTCCACCGCAGCTGTAGCACATCACGATAAAAACCACAAACTTCTGCAACAAAACCTCCACGTTTAAATCCACCCAAGCCAACTCCTGCACATGAAACTTCACAAAAATATTCCATGATCACAAAACACATAGCTTCACAATTTCAAAACCATAATACACACATCGGACCCCACTTCTCAAAGCATGTGTACGACAAAAACGACAAAAGCGAAAATATCGAACATGATGTCACGTACATCAGCCACAACACTTGACCTTCAGCAAGCCATTACGCACCACCAATCCACTATTTCACAAATCTTGCGCAACTTCCATGCCAGCAACCAACATCAATTCACAAAACCATCTGTAATACACATCATGAGCAGTACGTCAACCAATTCCCCAAACCGTACCACGCCCTTTCCACAAAACGTGTTCAACCACACACGCACCTACGCAAGGATACAAAACAAAACCTGCAGAATATTCCCAACCAATTCCTCCTCTCATTCCCCAAAACAACCTTCACTCCTTTCACTCTTCTTCCCCAAGTTCGGCAGAACCAAGAACACTCTGCTCAAAAATCTCTTCAACCATAAACAACAACTAAGAAATCCTTTCTTCTTCATCAACACACCCTTTACGAATCACAAAACCACGATCCACAACAACAAAACCTTCTCAATCATTCTTCAATCCTAACAATAACTTCAAAACCCAATTGAACCATAGAGAAATAGAAGAAGAAGAAACGAACCAAAACAGAACACGACGAAATCGAACCTGAATCGTGTAGGGACAAGAGAACACGAAGCGATCGAATAAGGCGTGAGACAACCTGAGCCGCGAAATTGAAATGAGACTCAGAAAGGGTGGAAGAAGCGGATCGCGAGAAGGTCGGATGAAATGCACGACGCCCTTTTTTGTTTCCTTTCCACAAATATTGTTTTTCCTTTCATTTCATGATTTTTCCCTTTCCTTGTTCTTATCTTTACGGATCGTGATTTTCTTTAAAAAATATAGAAAGCTGATGATGATATTGGAAAAGCTGAACCGTGTTTCAGTTTTGTTTGACTATATTGCTTGCTTTTAGGAAAGAATTAGCCAAGCCATTATGACATGGCTTTCGGCCTAGATCCGTCTCCTTGTGGGTTTTGATGGGCACCTCGGCCCATTTGTTTTTCTTACCCCCCCCCCCCTTTTTCGGCCCATATGATCCAATCTTGTTTCTATTAACACTCATTAGAGTTTTTCTGACACACCATTCTTCTTTTCTTTTTAATATTTTTTATTAATTATTTTGTTAATACTGTTTTAAATTTTTTTTAGTAATAATTACGTTATTTGTTTTTGGTTAATCTTTGTTAAAATCATTTTGTTAAAAACTTTGTTAAAAAACAATTTTCTTTGTTAAATTTTGTTAATATCTTCATTAAATATCTTGTTAATTTTACTTGGATAATAATTTTCAATAGTTTTTGTAATTATTTTTGTTACAACTTTTTTTTTTAATTATTTTTATTTCTTCAAACCTTTTTCAATTATATTTTGGTTATCATATTGTTTAGATCTTATTTCTTGATTTATCTTTACTTTTCATTTATTGCCTTGATTTTCATCTTCGATTTTCTTTTTGATTTTATTTTGGTCGATGAAGTCTTTAGAATCGCGAATGTTGATTGTTGAGGTTTTTTAACCTTAATTATTTCAAATCTGTAGTGAATGATCATCGAGATAATTTTCTATACTATGGGATCGTGATAGGTTACCTTCGATTAATCGATGAAAGTTTGTGATTAAGACGAGACCGTTCGTTTTTCTTTTCGTGTGGCATGATTCGTTGATAACGATTCACAATATCATTTCTCCATCGTGTTTTAGCACAAAAATTGTTACTTGCGCGACCTCCTATAGCATGATCTTCGTCATAGATCGTGCTACGACGGTTTAGTGCTATAGTGGACCCAATTCATCTGATTAATAATGATTAACCATTAACCACTAACTTTAATTTCTGTTTATATACTCTTGCTTTATTTTTCTGTCAATATATCTTGCTCATACTATTCTTGTTCATATTATATTGTTCGTATCTTATTGTTCATATTATCCTTGATTATATTATTCATCTTATTATCATTTTTCATATTTATCTTGTTCATATCTTGTTCGTCTAACCCTTTTCTTGTCATCTTATTCAAAAAACACAAAAACACGCTAACATTATCGAAACCCTAAAAATGATTCATTAGTGGAATGTTGGTTACTATCTAGAGCATTGGAGTTTAGATCTTGTAAGAAACCCTAGCAAGGCGATCTTGTCTGAACTTTTGTTCATTGCTTAGTTTAGGACACCTCGCACACACACGGATTCCTCTTGGGCTACCTGACAATGATACATTTTATTTCTCGCAATCCCGTGTAATTTACATGTATCCCTCTCCCCATTACAATGTAATAGTTTAGTTCTCTTTGCTTTTTATGCTTACTTGCTTGTTAAGAAAGATAAAATTGAACTAAGCGAGAACACCTTTTCAAATTAAAGAACAAATAAGGCTTGATCCAACGTCAAGTCATTTTTCAAAACTTATTAACTTGGTTCACACCTTAGGGTTTCTCCTCTCCTCTCATTCTTACTTCTCTCATCTCATTTTCAAGCCTCACACTAACCTTGTATGTATTTCACCCTTGTAAGTCAATTGCCTAGCGCATCGCCATTAACCTACCTTGATCTATTCACCACCCATTCTTTTCAAGACCTTTTCTCTCTTTCTTTTGTCTCCCTGAGTCTAAAAACCTTGGTCTTGTACCAATTGTATTTTCAAACTTCTTTTCTTAATAAACTTAGATGGCTATAGAGTGGTTAGGCGAATGCCTTGTCTTATCCCGAGGGCTTGACATTACCTTTAGGGTTCACTGTCGTAAAGCACTTACCATCTAAAATCAAAACACTTTAAATAAGAGAATAATTTTATCTTTGTATTGAACTAAAGAGACAGGATTGGGTGAAGACTTTTTCCTCTTCGAGTATTAGGATGCTCATGTTAGATGTCAAACATGCTATATATTTGTACTTGTTACTTGGCATTTTTCAACACATTCTATGTTTAATTGTGAATTTTATAGTGAATTGTTGTTGTTCTTCAAGCATTGTAATTATACCTTTGGTGCTTGTAATATGTGTGCTATTGTGCAAGAAAAGGCACTAAATGATCAAAGAAGTAAGACACAAAAAGATGATGCAAGCTGCCAAACAAAGAGGAAAACAACAGCAGGTTCGCGTTGCGAACTCTGGCGAATTCACCAGCGAAGGTTCGCTCTGCAAACTCTGGTGAAGCACCTGGCGAAGGACCCTTGGTTTTGGCAGTGCCAAAAGGACCCAAAATCTGCTTGGCGAATGTTTTGGCGAGTGGTTCACCTTGCGAATGAAATGTTCGCTTTGCGACCCCACGAAGATAGTCAAGGGCGGTTTAACTTTCAGAAGGCACTTAAGGTGCCATTTTCTTCATTCGCTAGGCGAATGATTCATTCGCAGCGCGAATGTAGCTGATCTCAAGTGTATTATAAATAGATTTTTATGTTTTCTTGGGATCATAACTTGATATTATCACACCAAAAACATACTTTTCTGAGTTTTCACCATCTAAAAGAGATTTTACACTTTGAGAAGCTGAAGTCGCATCCGATCTCGATTATTCGACGCGGATGTTCTTTCATCTCCTCACGAAACTTGTGATACAAGCTACCATGAAAATGTGTAGCTAAACACATCTTATGTTAATATTAGAGGTAGTTAATCTTGCGTATATGTATTTCTTTTGATCTTTTGTATATGAACAAGGTTGATGATCAATATATGATGAAGTTGTTTGTTCTTAATGATGTATTTGTGGTTTGAATCACTCTAGACATAGATTTTCCAAATCTTGACCTAATATTTTCATCTCTTAAAAACCAAACTCTAGACATAGATTTGGGGTTTAATATTTGCTTTGTATTGATCTTAACGTTTGTTGTTTCGATTGTTAGCGTGAGACATCATCTAACAATTTAAACAACGATACTCACGAATTTGCTTTAGACATAAACTTATTCGTAAGGATACGCGATTGTATTGATTGGAACTAAGTTCATATGCTTGATTAATCAGATACGTATGAAAAGGATTAGCGAAATCTAATCTTGACATGCTTTTATAAAACTTACAACATCTTTGTTATAGTTTACTTCTTTGCTACCAAAATTGATGTTACACAACCAAGAACAATTTGAAAACCCCTTACTTATAACGTTTCGACTATTGAACGGAAGGCATCAAAATATCACACAATCCCTGTGGATACGATAAAAACACCCCGTGAATTACTCTTTAACAAAATGTCGCCGTTGCCGGGGATTGTTGTTTGATATTGCAAGCATTGCAATAGTTGTTAAGTTTTAAGCTTGTTTAACTTTTTCTTGAGCTTGTTGATTTGTTTGGTTTAGTGTGCAGACTCCGTTTTATGCGAGGGAAGTTACCCGCAGACCAACTTCTTTTTGATCCTGAAATTGAAAGAACTGCGCGTAAGTTAAATAGCAGAACAAGGCAGAGGAGGCAACTTGCCAAAGAAAGACGAGAGCGAGACGAAAGTTCAACTTCGACGCAAATACCACAATTACCGCCAACTATGGTTGCTCCACCACCACCACCTGCTTTAGTTCCTTGTACAAATAGTCTGAGACATACAACATAATTTGCAAGTAATGCTCAGAACGGTCGACATTCAAAAATGAAAACTGGTATCCTCTCGCTTCTATATCAGAATCCTTTCACTGGTATGGATCACGAGGATCCTTTTACATACTTGACTAAGTTCTATGAGATTACAGGAGCCACTGGTGCACCTGAAGCTGAAGAAGAATCACTGTTTAAGAGACTATTCTCGCATTCCCTGATTGGGAAGGCCAGGAATGATATCTTGACCAATCTACGACAATCATGACGGACTGGAACGTGCTAGAGGAAAAGTTTTGGAACGATTTTTTCCACACAATCGTTTCATGGAGGCTAAAACAACAATTGCAGTTTTCACTCAAGGTGGAAATGAATCTCTCAACAAAGCTTGGGAGAGATTCAAGTCCATGTTGAGAAAGTGTAAAGGGCACGGTTTCGATGACCTTGCTCAAGTCCATATTTTTAGAAATGGTCTTCAATTGGTCCATAAAACATTATTGGATGCCACCGCGGGTGGATCGTTAATGGCTAAAAGCGCTGAGGAGGCTATTTCTATCATTGACCGTATGGCTCAAATTGACCATCAAGGGAACCATAACCGTGGCCCTTTGCAAAAGAAAGCGGGAGTGCTTGAGTTGGGAACAAATGATGCAATTCTTGCGCAAAACAAATTGTTATCTCAATAGGTTGAGTTGTTAACGCAACAAATGTCCAAGCTCCCTCAACAACTCAAAGAGATGCATGAACTTCCGAGCAAGAATGTGCAGGTAGCTTGTTGTGAATTGTGTAGAGGAGATCATCCTACTGGGTATTGTCCTCCGGTAGTGGAAGAAGTAAATTATGCGGGAAACCCTACTCAAGGTTATCAAGGAAGACCTCCTTGCCAAAATGCTCAACAACCTTACCAAAATCAGAAAGGCTACCAACCAAGGGACAACTACCAAAATCAACAAGGATTTCGACAAAATCCTTACCAACCGCCTCAAGATCAAAGTGGAAGTTCAAAATTAGAAGAGACTTTCACCCAATTTATGCAATTATTAATGGAAACTCAAAAGAGTACGGAAGCTTCGATTAAAAATCTTGAATCTCAAGTAGGGCAACTTGCAAAGCAATTAGCCAAAAAGCAACCGGGGCCATCCTTCTCCGCTATCACTCAAACAAATCCCAAGGAGCATTGTAAGGCCATTTTCACAAGAAGTGGAAGAGCAATTGGAGGAGATGTTGAACATGAGGTGGTAGTCGAAAAGGAAAATGATATTGTAGTGGAGGAAGTCGAAAAAATGATGAAAATGGTGTAGTTGAAAAGAATGATGAAGAAGTAAAGAAGAAAAAAGAAAAAGAAAGAAAGGAGTATGAGAAGGAAGTTTTACAAAGAAGATTACCATATCCCCCTGCTCCAAAGAAAAAAGAGAACGATAGGCATTACGCGAGATTCCTAGAATTGTTTAGTCGGTTGCAAGTAACCGTTCCTTTCTCTGAAGCTCTTGAACAAATGCCTAAGTATGTCAAATTCATGAAGGACATACTTACGAAAAAGAAGAGGTGCACAGACAATGATAACATTGATCTCAATGCCGAGTGTAGTAGCTTCATTCAAAGTGTGCTTCCGCGGAAAGAGCAAGATCCGAGAAGAGTAGCTTTACCTATTACTATAGGTAATGATTTTAAATGCAAAGCTTTGGTTGACATGGGTGCTAGTATTAATCTCATTCCGTTGTCCGTGGTGAAGAGACTTGAAAATATGAATGTAAAATCAACAACCATGACATTACAACTTGCGGATAAGTCAAGAAGTCGGCCGTATGGTGTTGTGGAGGATGTGCTTGTAAAAGTGGATAAATTCCTATTTCCGGTTGATTTTGTGATTGTTGAGATGGACGAGGACGAGGATACGCCGATTATATTGGGTAGAACGTTCATGAAAACCGCCAAAATGTTGGTGGACGTTGATGAAGGCCTAATGAAGGTGAGAATTAAGTCAAGTGGTAAGGAGGAAGAAGCTTGTTTTATGTTATTCAAAGGAGTGATGTATGCAAATCAAGTAGATGAAAGCGTTCATGAAAAGAAAGAATTGGAAAGAGAGGCTTTGTGGAAGAAAAAAAATGAAGATGCAAAAGTGGCCATGTTGCGATCATGTTGGGATTGGTCATTTCTAAAGAAAAGGGGATCGAAGACCGGACATGATTATGGTTGAGGTCTCTGTTAGTGAAGTGTGTTTTTCTCGGAAGCCAATTCTTTAGCTTTTGGTTTCGAGGCATCAAGTCTCCGGACCTTCGAGCTTAGCCGATGTTAAACAAGCGCTTGTTGGGAGGCACCCCAACATTGTAAGTATTTATTGCTTTCTTTGCTCTTTTAATGATTTTTGTTGTTTAGAAGTGGTTTAGGAAGTGGCGGCATTTGTAGGAAAAATTTCAAAACCTGTCATGTTCACTGGCGTTCGCTTTGCGAACCTGGGGCGAGCATTTGCCAGCCAGTTTACATTACGAATGTAGCGAGACAGGCCATTTTGTTTGCTGCCTCCTCATTTAAAAAAGGGATTTAATTTTTATGGGTGGGCCAGTCACTTGGGCCCATGACCCATTTACCCCTTTTTCTGAACATTTGAAAGGGAAACCCTTGGACTCTCACTCTTGCCTCATTCTAACAAAACACTCTCTCAAGAACATTTTGCTCACGTGCTCTAGTTCCTCAAATTTCACCAAGTTTTTCCCCATTTCCCTAGCAAGTCAGGTTTGAATCTCTCTATTTCTCTGTTAATTTCTGATTGGACATTATGTTTAGGGTTGCAGATTGCACATTAGAGGCATTGTTGATTCTAGGTTTTCGCCTCTGTTTTAATGTTTCTTTGCTGTTGCATGTTAAAATTGTTGTAAATTTTAGAATAGAGGTGATAGTTTAAATGCAACTCTGATTTTGGAAAGTCTGGATGCTGTTGTTTTTCTGAATTTTCGTGGGTTCGCTGTTCTGTTCGCCTTGCGAACCTGGGCGAGCATTCTCCTGACTTCGCTTTGCGAATCTGGGGCGAACGTTCGCCAGCCTTCGCTTTGCGAACCCTGGAGCGAACGTATCAGAATTTAAAATTTTTTTTATGTTGTTTCAGTTGTGATTTTGTTTTGGCTTCCTTTTCTAATGGATTGTGTTGCTTCTGGTTGTTGTTTTATTTGTTGATTTGTGCAGATGGCCCCTAAGATCAATCCCGCTAAAAAGAGAAAGGCCTTCGCACCGTGACAAGTGCCAATCCAGTTTGACGACAATCGCTTTAAGGGTGCCAAACTAGCAGCAAGGTATCTTACCTTGGAAAGGAGAACTATCTTGCCAGAAAAGAGGTTTAACTTGAGTGACCGAGGGAGTTATCGGTCTGTGGCTGCACTCATGGAAGAAAAAAATGGGGACGAATGATAACTCCAGTCGATAGCTACAACGTTGAGATTGTTCGAGAATTCTATGCTAACGCCCTTCCTGATGATGGGTAGCAATTTAGTTGGACAACCTTCGTTGGGGGGAAGGTGGTGAGCTTTGACCGTAGAACGATTAGTATTGTTCTTGGAAGTCCTCTACCATTGAAAGCTAGCCAAATATATGACTACCATAGAGACCTACACTTTCACCGAGACATACCTGCCATGACTAGAGATCTTCTTCGACTAGGAAAAACTGTAGAACTCAACCCGTCTGGGGTTGCTAATAGGTACCGGCGTGAGGACATGCAACCTTTGGCTCAACTTATTTTGCTCTTCGTGATAACAAACATCAAGCAAAAGTCGCATTTGTCTACCATCCCTATACCACTAGCCCACCTTGTCCATAGTATTTTGACTAACATGCAAATTGACGTGGCCTGTATTATCGCCGATGAGATTAGGGCTATTGTGGAGAGTGGCCTTGGTGGTACTGCTTCTCGGGCGAATGCCCCTCTTGCATTTCCCTGTCTCATCATGACGTTGTATGCATATGCTGGGGTTAATATACCCGTATGCCGTCAGGTCACTATCCCGTCGGCTATTGAGGATCGTTATGTCGACAAGTTTTGCAAGCCTAAGGGGGCAAGGGGAGAGACATCGAGTGCTGGTGCTGATGCCAACACGAGGGGTGGTGATGCTTCTGGTTCTGGGTCGCAGGGATTCTACCCTTATCAGCACGAGATATGCCAGTATAACTGGGACTGGATGGCGGCTTCTCAGTGCGCCATGACTGATTTACATGACTCCATGTAGGTTCTTCAACTGCAGATTCGCGAGCCCGCCGCTGAGCATACTTTGATGCCAAGGGAGCAGTTCCTTGCACATGCTGGTTGGCCTGAGGCCAGGCCAGTATTTGGAGGGGGAGAGGATGCAGCTGGTCCTGATGCTGATGAGGAGGAGGGTGCTGATGGTGATGATGATGAGGTGACTGGTTCTACTTATGGTACAGAGGAGGATGAGGAGATTGAGGTGTCCGATGAGGACTGATTTTTGTTGTTCTGATTTTCTACTTCCTTTGCGCGACAAAGTGAAGTTTTCTCTTGTTTTATGTATTATGTTTTTTATTTCAGCTTTATAATATTAGTAAGTACTTTTGCGTCGCTTCGGCGAAATTTCCGTTGTAGCATTTTGTCGCTTCGGCGAGTAAAATTTCGGTGTGTTTACACCAGTACTTACAATATTTCAGTTTGGTGTGAAATTCTGTTTTAGTTTAAATTCTGTTTTTATTTTATGTGATGTTTGCCCTTCATTTTTGAAAATTTTGTGTGTTAGCACAAGAAGAAAGAGTGCTTTGTTAGCATTAAACATTGATGGTGATGATAGAATTCTTAATTTTGTGCACAATCAAAGTGTGAATGTTTGTTGTGTAGAATTTTAGTATGATTTTGAGTTAGTGCTTTGTACAAAATTATGTCAATGCATTATGTTGTAAATACTTGTTCATGTGTGAATCATTTAGGACAAAACCACAAAAGTGAGATGTTTTCCATTGTTCACCAAAAATAGAGTCAAGTAATCGTTGTTTTACTCGTTTTGTTCATGTTTAATCTTGTGAGTTGTTTTAAATGATTGGAAACTTAGAAATGATCAAGGCAAATTTTTGAGTACTATGAGGAAAGCCACCATTCCAAAAACACTTCAAGTAACCTTGTGAGTGTGCGCGTATTTAAAACTCCTTTTGAGCCTAAAAAGAAAAAAATGTGTGAATCATGAACCCGGTTTTTAACCTGTTTTGAAGAGCATTTAAGTTATGCTTGTAGTATTGTTGAAGTTGGGGAGAATGGTTTACTTTGAAAGGAGAAAAAGGATTTGGTGATACAATGCATTCTAAGAAAAAGAAATAAAAAACAAAAAGAAAGAAAAAGAACAAAAAGCACAAAAAGAAAAGAAAATCAAAAGAAGAGAATGCATTGTGAAAAGAAGGAATAAGGCGTGAAAAAGAATGAAAAATTCTGAAAAAGAAATGCTCTTCATTGTTATTACCCATTTTTTGTTCAATGGCCGTGTAGATATCACCTTTGTTTTTAACCCAAGCCAAATTACAACCATAAAAGTCCTTAGTGATCTTTGTTTCTACTTATTTTTGATAACTTTGTGAGATAAATGCATGAATGATTCCGGATGTGGTACGATTGCTTGTGAGAGTGTTTTATCCCGTGTGAAATTATGTACATAGTGTGTTGATAATAAGTGAATTTAGGTGATTCAACTTGAACTTGTAGGTACTTGATTTTGCATTGTATGATGTTGTGTTTAGAACTTAATTCATAATCATGTTTTGATTCTATGCAACTTTGTGGAAATACTTTGTGCGTGTATGTGTCGAGTTTGAACCATTGATGTTTTCAATTGATTTAGTGCTTAGAAATCTTGCTTGTGATTGTTGGAACTTACTTTTGTTTGAGGGCAAACAATGAGGCAAGTTGGGGAGAGTTTGTTAGATGTCAAACATTCTATATATTTTTACTTGTTACTTGGCATTTTTCAACATTTTCTATGTTTAATTGTGAATTTTGTAGTGAATTGTTGTTGTTCTTCAAGCATTGTAATTATACCTTTGGTGCTTGTAATATGTGTGATATTGTGTAGGAAAAGGCACTAAATGATCAAAGAAGTAAGACACAAAAAGATGATGCAAGCTGCCAAAGAAAGAGGAAAACAACAGCAGGTTCGCTTTGCAAACTCTGGCGAATTCACCAGTGAAGGTTCGCTCTGCGAACTCTGGCGAAGCACCTGGCGAAGGACCCTTGATTTTGGCAGTGCCAAAAGGACCCAAAATTCGCTTTGCGGATGTTTTGGCGAGTGGTTCGCCTTGCGAATGAAATGTTTGCTTTGCAAACCCATGAAGACAGTCAAGGGCGGTTTGACTTTCAAAAGGCACTTAAGGTGCCATTTTCTTCATTTGCTAGGCGAATGATTCATTCGCAGTACGAATGTAGCTGATCTCAAGTGTATTATAAATAGATTTTTATGTTTTCTTGGGATCATAACTTAATATTATCACACGAAAAACATACTTTTCTGAATTTTCACCATCTAAGAGAGATTTTACACTTTGAGAAGCTGAAGTCGCATCCGATCTCGATTATTCGACGCAGATGTTCTTTCATCTCCTCACAAAACTTGTGATACAAGCTACCATGAAAATGTGTAGCTAAACACATCTTGTGTTAAGATTAGAGGTAGTTAATCTTGCTTATATGTATTTCTTTTGATCTTTTGTATATGAACAAGGTTGATGATCAATATATGATGAAGTTGTTTGTTCTTAATGATGTATTTGTGGTTTGAATCACTCTAGACGTAGATTTTCCAAATCTTGACCTAATATCTTCATCTCTTAAAATCAAACTCTAAACATAGATTTGGGGTTTAATATTTGCTTTGTATTGATCTTAACGGTTGTTGTTTCGATTGTTAGCGTGAGACATCATCTAACAATTTAAACAACGATACTCACGAATTTGCTTAAGACATAAACTTATTCGCGAGGATACGTGATTGTATTGATCGGAACTAAGTTCATATGCTTGATTAATCAGATACGTATGAAAAGGATTAGCGAAATCTAATCTTGACATGCTTTTATAAAGCTTACAACATCTTTGTTATAGTTTACTTCTTTGCTACCAAAATTGATGTTACACAACCAAGAACAATTTGAAAACCCCTTACTTAAAACTTTTCGACTATTGAACGGCAGGCGTCAAAATATCACACAATCCCTGTGGATACGATAAAAACACCCCCCGAATTACTCTTCAACAGCTCACTTTAGAGTGTGAGGTCTCGATACTCGTCTTTCAATATGAAGACGTAACTATATTCGCCACACAATTTTCACAACAAACCTTTTGAGATAAAGAATTGGGTACTACCCGCAAAATTCACCCCTAAAAAACCACCATCATAAATCAAATGTAACATCTTGCCTCGATGGCGAAAACTCATCCTTTTCAAAAAGGGCATGTCACGTCCATTTTACCATAAACAAGTAACGCATGATACTCCACAAGCGAGCTGCAACACACCTAACTGTTAGAATGTACACGTTAGCATCGTCCATAAAAATACCAACAAACCGTATTCCAACGAACTACGAACGGTCTGATTCTTCACTTCTTTTAAGTAAAGATACGTAGGCCCAAGGGCCCCAATCCTTGGAGAGCACCCTTCCATTTTCTTCACCCGTAGTCCTCCGAACTACGTTTATTCTGACTTTCACATTGCACGAGGGAATGCGTAGGCATAGGATTGTAAAGTCCTGTCGAGTCTCCTTTTTTGTTTCCACCCTTTTATTTTCCTATTTCCCTCTTTTTTCTTTCATTCTTTGTTTCATACCCTTCTCTCTCCCTTTTGGAACACTATTAGAAAGCAATCCTTAGCAAACATACTTACACATGGAGAAGCAAATGGTTCCCATCGAGTACGATGGATGTGGAGGGTGCTAATACCTTCCTTTCGCATAACCGGCTTCCGAACCCATAATTTGGTTGCGAGACCATCTTATCCTTTCTTCTTGGGGTTTTCTCGATGTTTTCCCTTCCCCTCATGGGATAAATAAAGTTCGATGACGACTCTCTATTTCTTTCATTTCGCTTCCGATTGTCTATTTTTTGAGTAGCGATAGCTGGCGACTCTGCTGGGGACTGGTTCACCCTAGGAAGCCAAGCCTAGTTTGTTTGTTGTATGTGTGATTTATTTGCTTTTATTGCTTTGTTATTTTTGTTCCTCTTATCTGTTGGGTTTATTGTAGATGGTTTGTGAGGAGAAAGGCTTTCTACCTGAGCTTTTTGAGTATACACTAAGCTAGGAGGTGGCTGTTTTCTAATTTGCGAGACTTAGGACTCGTTGAGTTAGTTGACTTCCACCGCTCAGATGAGGCCCCTTTGGGAATGATTATGTCTTACGATTAGTCGTAATGGCGTCTTTGTTTCCGACCTGGGAGTCCGTGATTCTGAGGACCTTTTTAGAACCCAATTCCAAAGGTTACTAAGACATAACTCTGTGTTCATCCTTTGAAGGGATTACCGTCTTACGAATCGTCATTATGATGGAAAATTTTTGAGGGCTAGTGCATGGGACCTTGTTTGAAAACCTTTGGAATGCCCTGTTGTAAACTAATAGATTGTCTACCCAAGGTGAGAGATATCTTGTTGTATGGCTTGCAGAATCTGTGACCCTTGATCCTTATTTTGTGAGTTTGTTCCAGGCATGCATTCATAACATTGCATAAGCATAAGCATCTTGCATCATTTTTCATATCATTCTTCAACCGAAATAAATGAGCTCATCCATCCTCTGTCCTTAACCCGCAGTTGATTTCCCGTATCTTGTATTGGACTAGAAGTAGCTTTGGAAGAAATCATGGCCTCAGAAGAGCAGAACCAGTTTGCAACAAGAGCAGATGTTGAATTAATAAAAAGCCAGTTGGACCAACTTATAGAAGCCATGATAACCTTGGCAAGGAGAGATGACAATATTCAAAGGACTTTGGTCACTGGGAATGTCAATTCACCTCGAGTGAACAATATTGCTCAAGCTCAGCATGTGCAGATCCCTGTTGAGAATCCTATTATACATGAACGTACCATTGTCCGAGATGGACGTTCTTCTTCTCTTGATGCCATGGAATATCATAGTTTTGCATTCTCTGAGCCAAATCCCCAAGGGACGGTCCCCGTGATGAAAACCAAGGACCCGCGAGCTATTGAAATTATGGAAAGATGTCATGTGTTGGAGGAGAAGCTTAATGCTATAAAGAGTCATAATGCTCTTGATCTGGATGCTTCAAGCATGTGTTTGGTACCTGGCCTTGTAATACCTCCAATGTTCAAGACACCGAATTTTTAGAAGTACAATGGAAATAGTTGTCCAAACCAATATTTGGTGATGTTTTGTAGAAGAATGACCTCACATGTCCACAACGACAAACTTATGATTCACTATTTCCAGGACAGTATGAGTGGGGCATCACTGGGTTGGTACATGCAGTTAGAGAGTGGGCACATCCAATCATGGTCAGACCTATCTAACGCCTTTGTGAAGCAATACCAATATAATCTTGACATGGCTCCCAGCGGCATGCAGTTGCAAGGCTTATCTCAAGAGGACAACGAATCCTTTAGAGGGTATGCTCAAAGATGGAGAGAGGTAGTTGCTCGCGTTCAACCACCGATCTTAGATATAGAATTGGTTGACCTGTTCATGTACACTTTGCAAGGACCATACCTGGAAAAGATGTTTGGCTGTGGAACATCAAACTTCTCTGACCTGGTAATAGCTGGAGAACGCATCGAGAGCGTCCTAAAGAGTGGAAAGATCCAAGACGCCTCGAACATCCCAGCTAGTGAAAGCGAATCAGTTGTCAGTTCTCAAGAGGAATAGGAGGATGAAATTATCGCAATATGGGAAATTCCATAAGCCCCATCACCGGTACCTTATCCTCAGTACCCAAGCATCTCAACTGTTCAAAGTCAGCAATCCTATGGGTCTCCCTGTGTGATTCCATTCTCTCCATATGGTCAATATCCAGTCAATAGAGGTCTCCCTCATCAACAACAAATTGCACAGCAACATGCTCCACAACGACGATGCTACTACACTCAAAAACCAAAAAGGAATTTTGATCTATTACCAATGCCATTCAGTCATATACTACCATGTTTGATCCGTAGTAAACTGATAGTGCCAAAAGACTTGGATCATGTGATTCCTCCATACCTACCAGGCTTTGATGCCAGTGCACAATGTGGTTACCATCCTGGCGCAATGGGTCATTCACCTGAAGATTGCAAATAGCTCAAAAACAAGGTCCAAGATTTGATTGAGTCCAAGCTAATCTCATTTACGCCTCAAGGTCTTCAAATCAACATCAATTCTTCATTTGGACAGGCGGGTCCATCATCCCCTGTTATGGAAGAGGTTGCTGATAGTAGGTGTGAAGAAGGCTATTATACTGGTCTTGATGAACAAGAATGATAGCCCAATTGTGAATCAAGAAAGAAAAGCCCAGTCACCAATGCTGGCAAATTTTAGATCATGGTATTTCTATGCATTTGTAGTTTCTTTTCTGTTAAATGCTATTTTCTTTTAGACATTGTTGTTTAAAAATGGTTTTGTTAATGAAATAAATATGCGTGTTTTTAGTAAATCCATTTATGTTCACTCATACTCTTTTTTATCAATATCAAACGCTTGTTCAAGCAAAATCCGAGGGAGGATGATGAAATCGAAAGACGCAAAACCTCCGATTGTATGCTTTTGAATAGAACCTTGCTGATGATGTACATGCATTGTTTCAAATCCCCCAAACACTGGAGAGATAAGAGGTTAATCCCTAGTTAACCACTTCGAGCCTAGAAGTAGGAGTTTCCTTCGGATTTCTAAACCCTTAAGCTTAACCTGGGGCATGGTAGTGTTCAGTTAATCTGATTATGCAGTTATGACATTTATTCTTCAATGACTAGTGGCTTGGCAATCACAAGCCTTTCTAGAAAAAAAAAGAAAAAAAAGAGAATCAAAAGGCTGCTAAGTCGAACACCCCAAAAAGGAAACTTAGGCAAAACCAAGGTAATCCCGATGGACTTGAAAAGAAAGCAGTCCATGCAAAAGTTAGGGATCAAAAATAAGAAAATCGAAAGAGGTCCTCAAATCCTCAAAGCAAAATAAGAGCTAGTGGCCACCATATCAAAACAAAATAAGGTGACTTCCATTTCGAGAAAATCTTGAATCATCCCCCTTACACCGTCAACCTTTTTGGAAGACAAACATGTGCAGAATTAGCTGAACATAGGACTGGAGTTCATCACGAAGAAGGGGTCGGTACAAATCAATTTTGAGCCCTATATCCTTTATTTCATAACCGCGAACTAGGCCACGTTACAACCCTTAAAAGACCTAATTGAAGCAGGGTTGTTTTG
Organism: Lathyrus tuberosus; assembly: GCA_022829125.1. NCBI lineage: Eukaryota > Viridiplantae > Streptophyta > Magnoliopsida > Fabales > Fabaceae > Lathyrus > Lathyrus tuberosus. Next base: position 596,821 of record JALAZF010000084.1, read on the forward strand.
AAAGCATACTACAACAAGGTTGTGTAAATTGACTCCTAGAGATTTGCTAATCTTATGAATTGGTGACATATTCTTGCCATATCTTTCACACACCAACTAAATCAACACTGCATTTGGACTAATGGTCCAACTCGTCACACACTGTCACATCATTCTAATAAATGATATTTCAAAACTTGCATGAATATGACATTAAAGTTACCATTTCTAAATGATTAATTTTAATTGCAAATAAGTACTTGACATTATGGAAATTCCAGCAAAGAGCAATCAAAGAGGAACCTGATCATCCGTTGGTGTTGGCACGAATTAAGACTTTCTCGTGACCTTGTGAATCTGGGGCAAGTCCTTCCGAGGTTCAAATAGGGGCAGACCGCTGCAAAATCTAGACACTGGGGCAAATCATCTCAGACTATGTCATGGCATAAATCTTTCAAGGAAAAAACCTTCAAATACCTGCTGAATGGGGGCAGGCAGGTTGCAAAGGGACAGTTTCCCTCCATGCTTTCAAGTTGGTCAAGTAGACCGTGCCAGATGCTATTAACTGTTGAGTTCACAACAAGTGTCAAAAAGCCTTAGGGCAGGGCAAAAACACAATCAACATGCATTAGTTAAGTCGCTACGCTCACATAATCATTTGCAAGCCATCATGGCACATAAGCTAGAAGTGAGGTTCTCTCAGGAACAAGCACGCAACTTCTGCAAATGATCAAACTTGGGGCACTAAAAGTATCCACATCTGTCTTCTGATCATCACACCGTCAAATACCGAGTATCGCAAAGTCAAATCCTTTCACCAAATAAAGTCCAACTCATATTGGCAACCACTAAAAGTCCACCATGCTGGCATCATCATAAAAAAATCCAAAAGTCCAACCCTGCTTGGCATCACCAAAAGTCCAATTCATATTGGAAACTACCAAAAGTCCACCCTGTTGGCATCCTCATAAAACCGATCACCCGTTTGCATTCACATATGCATCGCATACAATTAACATGCACCATAAGCATACATAATATAATCAATTTCCTTCCTCAACCCCTGCGATGATATTTTGATTTATTCTTGAACCCTGAGTCAATGTTGTCTTTATTTTCTTGACCCCCGAGTTGATATCATTGTTATTACTTCCTCAACCCCCGAGTTGATATCATTGTTATTACTTCCTCAACCCCCGAGTTGATATCTTGTTTTAATTCTTGACCCCCGAGTTGATATTGTCTTTATCTTCCTCAACCCCCGAGTTGATATCTTGCTATAGTTCTCGACCTTCGAGTCGATATTGTCTTTATCTTCTCGATCCCCGAGTCGATGTTGTTACCTTTACCTTTTTTTTCAACCACCGAGTTGATGAAAATTTATCTTTTTGTTTCTTCAACCCCCGAGTTGACTTGTTGTTTCGATTTGTTTAGGACCCCCCGAGTCGATGGTATATTTGTTTTTCTCAACCCCCGAGTTGATATATATGCCAATATTTCCAGTAAAGTCCAGCCATACTTGGCACATCCTACTTTCCCCAGCAGCCCGAGCACACATCGACATTTTGCATATAGTAATCATCATTACATTGCCTCCTCAAATGCGTAGCATTTCCATTTTTGAAATGGAGCATTACGCCATAAAAATTCAAACATGCATTCAGAGCATAAGCCAGTTTTGATACCTCGCGAAAGCCCGAATCAACCTTCAGTCGAGACAGTGATTAATCCCCAGCAGACTTTACTTTGGTTAGTTTTTTTCTGTCAAATCCATTTGACGATGTGATGTCAGCTTTTTTTTCTTTCCGTCAAATCCCTTTGACGATGTGTTTCTTCGGTTCAGTTTTCTTTCTGTCAAATCCCTTTGATGATGTGTTTCTTTGGTTTGGTTTTCTTTCCGTCAAATCCCTTTGATGATGTGATGTCAGTTTTTTTCTTTCTGTCAAATCCCTTTGACGATGTGTTCCTCCAGTTCTGTTTTCTTTTCGTCAAATCTCTTTGACAATGTGTTTCTTCGATGCTTTTCTTTCCGTCAAATCCGTTTGACGATGTGTTTCTTAGGTGCAGTTTTCTTTCTGTCAAATACCTTTGACGATGTGTCTCTCTAGCGGAGTTTTCCTCCAAATATCTGGTGTTTTCCCCTGCAGAGTGGTTTGCCTAAGATTTCTCCCTCCCCAACGGAGTCATCTTCTCTTCGCCTTTGTTTGATACCCTAATACCTTACTCTTTTCTCTTTTCCCCACAGAGTGTAAATTTCTGGGTTCTTTTGTATTCAATCCCCTTCTACCTAGATTGTATGAAAGGTGCTACTCTTCAAACCTCCAGGTTTAAGTCGATTGAATAAGGGCATCTCTTACACCCCACAATTTTCCCACTCTTTTTCTAACCTTAACTGGCTTTCGCTTCGTGATCATCTGCATATTCCACTAGGTCATAACTCATAATTATACATTGCATTGGTCTTCTAAGACATGGGATTATAGCGGTTTTTGAATAAGGGTTTCCTATTTGATCTGAGGTATTTTCATGCAAGTTTGAAGAAAGGGTTAATTTCTCATCATCATGAGTATCTTTCTATCAAAGATCATTCAGCTAAAAGGCTTTCCTCGACCCATATTCATCAAGTATCAAGTTCAAGATCTCTCAAGAGGCGTCAAGTGCTTAAGGTTTCATCATGGTTTTAATTGAGAATAAGGAACTAGGGTTTTGCTGATTATCAATATTTTAGGTTGTTTTCTTCATCAGTATGCACCCGAAGCATGAAGTTTAGGGTTTCTTACTCCGTTGTGTTCAAGATAGGCATGTGTCTTTCCCTTAAGATTCATTTGAGGCTATCAGGGCAATTGTGTAGGCAGTATGTGTAGAAGTTCATTTGGTGGTGACCTAATCTTGGTCAGACAAGTTTTGTTTCAAGATCAAGGCCAACGGGTGCATAATTCAAGTGATTTGTGGTTAAGGATTCAATTAGGGTTTGTCCCAATTCGAGTCGTATGTGTGTGGATCAGAGTATCGGGTTGTGCTGAGTTTAAATGTTTCATAATAGAGAATCATTTTGAGTCTGTTCATTTCAACCAGGGTTCTTGGAACAGTTGTGATACAATTCATTGTTTTAAGTCATGTTCTCATGATTTCAAGGCATATTGGTGACTAAGCATCCGATTCATGGTGGAGATTTGGTGTAGCAGTGCAAGCGGAAAATTTCAGAGGATTGATTCAGTGGTGAATTCATTTCGACTCAAGGTTCTGATTCATTTCAAATTCAAGATGGATCCCTGTGTGGTTTCATTTCGAGAGAAGAATTCAAGAGCATTAAAATTTGGTTTTGGTTGGAATTTCAAGACTTAATGGTCATGATTTTAATTAAGTTAATGGCAAAGGTAAGAGTTTGTTCAAACATGGAGGTGCGAAAGTCAATGATGTCAATAAAAATTCCTTCTCAATCCAGTCCATTTTCAATCTACTTTTAGATCCATATCTAAATTTAATATCGTTTCCATTACCCATTTAAATAGTCCATTAACCATAAGCCATTTTTCTAAATCCATTTTGAACCACTTCCATATCCATTTTAATTTCATCTCATTATCCAATATAAATACCCATTTTCAATCCATTTTATAAATGTCCATTTCTTTTTTTCATTTTCATATTCATTATTAACTTTTTAATATACAATATCCAATCCATAACCCATTTCCATTTTCTAAACCACTTATAAACCATAAACCAATTACTAAATATCATCACAATTTCACAAAATAGAATATATTGTCCATTTACAACAAAGCCCAATATAAAGCAAAAATATATACTTTACAATAAACCCATGACATCTCCAATTATTTTTCATCAAATAATAAAAAACACACAAAAACCACAATGTTCTTTTGGTTTTGACTCAGCTTCTTTTCATATCAACCATGACCCACACATTTCTTGCTAATCCACCAAGGCGTGACTTCAACATGTACGCTGCAGTTCACACACCTAACACAACCACCTTTCCAACATGAGCCAAGCACCCTACTTGCCAAACATCCCAAATCCTGTCCCAAAACATCGCCGACCAATAATAGCAATCACAATCACGCACACATTTTCCACCGCAGCTGCAGCACATCACGACAAAAACCACAAACTTCTGCAGCAAAACCTTCACGTCTAAATCCACCCCAAGCCAGCTCCTGCACATGAAACTTCATAAACCACAATATTCCATGATCACAAAACACATAGCTTCATAATTTCAAAACCATAATACACACACTGGACCCCACTTCTCAAAGTCTGCGTACGACAAAAACGACAAAAGCAAAAGTATCGACCATGATGTCACTCACAGCAGCCACAAAACTCGACCTTCAGCAAGCCATTACGCACCACCAATCCACCATTTCACAAACCTTGCGCAACTTCCACTCCAGCAACCAACATCAATTCATAAAACCACTTGTAATACACATCATGAGCAGTACGCCAACCAATTCTCCAAACTGTACCACGCCCTTTGCACAAAACGTGTTCAACCACACACGCACATACGCAACGATACAAAACAAAACCGGCAGAATATTCCCAAACAATTCCTCCTCTCATTCCCCAAAACACCCTTCAATCCCACATATAAAACATACCCCTTTCACTCTTCTTCTGGAAGTTTGGCAGAACCAAGAACACTCTTCTCGAAAATCTCTTCAACCATAAACAACAACTAAGAAATCCTTTCTTCTTCATCAACACACCCTTTACGCATCACAAAACCGCGACCCACAACAACAAAACCTTCTCAATCATTCTTCAATCCTAACAATAACTTCAAAACACAATCGAACCATAGAGAAATAGAAGAAAAAGAAACGAATCGAAATAAAACACAGCGAAATCGAACCTGAATCGTGTAGGGAGAAGAGAAGACGAAGCGATCAAATAAGCCGTGAGAGAACCTGAGCCGCGAAATTGAAACGAGACCGTGAAAGGGCGGAAGAAGCAGATCGCAAGAAGGTCGGATGAGATGCACTGCGCCCTTTTTTATTGCCTTTCCACAAATAGTGTTTTTCTTTTCATTTCATGCTTTTTCCCTTTCCTTGTTCTTATCTTTACTGATCGTGATTTTCTTTAAAAAATATTGAAAGTTGATGATGATATTGGAAAAGTTGAACTCTGTTTCAGTTTTGTTTGACTATATTGCTTGATTTTAGGAAGGAATTAGCCAAGCCATTATGACATGGCTTTTGGCCTAGATCTGTCTCCTTGTGGGTTTTGATGGGCACCTCGGCCAATATGGTTTTCTTACCCTTTTTTTTCCTTACCATTTTTGTTGTGGATGGGTGATGGGCTTCAAGCCCATATGATCCCATCTTGTTTCTATTAACACTCATTATAGTTTTTCTATCACACACCCTTCTTCTTTTCTTTTTAATATTTTTGATTATTTATTTTGTTAATACTATTTTAAAAATATTTTAGTAATAATTATGTTATTTGTTTTTGGTTAATCTTTGTTAAAATCATTTTGTTAAAAACTTTGTTAAAAAAGAATTTTCTCTTTTAAATTATTTTAATATTTTCATTAAATATCTTTTTAATTTTACTTGGTTAATAATTTTCAATAGTTTTTAATTATTTTGGTTACAACTTTTGTTTACATTATTTTTATTTCCTCAAACCTTTTTCAATTATATTTTGGTTATCATATTGTTTAGATCTTATTTCTTGATTTCTCTTCACTTCTCATTTCTTGCCTTGATTTTCATCTTCGATTTTCTTTTTCGATTTTATTTTGGTCGATGAAGTCTTTAGAATCGCGAATGTTGATTGTTGAGGTTGTTTAACCTTCATTATTTCAAATCTGTAGTGAATGATCATCGAGATCATTTTCTATACTTTGGGATCGTGATAGGTTACCTTCGATTAATCTACGAAAGTTTGTGATTAAGACGAGGCCGTTCGCTTTTCTTTTCGTGTGGCACAATTCGTTGAGAACGATTTACAATACCATTTCTCCATCGTGTTTTAGAACAAACATTGTTACTTGCGCGACCTCCTATAGCATGATCTTCATCATAGATCGTGCTACGATGGTTTAACGCTATAGTGGACCCGACTCATCCGATTAATAACGATTAACCATTAACCACTAACTTTAATTTCTGTTTATATACTCTTACTTAATTTTTCCGTCAATATATCTTGCTCATACTATTCTTGTTCATATTGTACTATTCGTATCTTATTGTTCATATTATCCTCGATTATATTATTCATCTTATTATCATTGTTCATATTCATCTTGTTCATATCTTGTTCGTCTAACCCTTTTCTTGTCATCTTATTCTAAAAACACAAAAACACGCTAACATTATCGAAACCTTAAAAATGTTTCATTAGTGGAATGTTGGTAACTATCTAGAGCATTGGAGTTTAGATCTATTACAAAAACCCTAGCAAGGAGATCTTGTCTGAACTTTTGTTCATTGCTTAGTTTAGGACACCTCACACACACACATGGCTTCTTCTTGGGCTACCTGACAATGATACCTTTTATTTCTCGCAATCCCGTGTAATTTACATGTATCCCTCTCCCCATTACAATGTAATAGTCTAGTTCTCTTTGCTTTTTATGCTTGCTTGCTTGTTAATAAAGATAAAATTGAACTAGGGTAGAACACTTTTTCAAAATAAAGAACAAATAAGGCTTGATCCAACGTCAAGTCATTTTTTAAAACTGATTAAGTTGGTTCACACCTTAGGGTTTCTCGTCTCCTCTCATTCTTACTTCTCTCATATCATTTTCAAGCCTCACACTAACCTTGTATGTATTTCACCCTTGTAAGTCGATTGCCTTGCGCATCGCTATTAACCTACCTTGATCTATTCACCACCCATTCTTTTCAAGACCTTTTCTCTCTTTCTTTTGTCTCCTTGAGTCTAAAAACCTTGGTCTTGTACCAATTGCATTTTCAAACTTCTTTTCTTAATAAACTTAGATGGCTGTAGAGTGGTTAGGCGAATGCCTTGTCCTATCCCGAGGGCTTGACATTACCTTTAGGGTTCACTATCGTAAAGCACTTACCATCTAAAATCAAAACACTTTAAATAAGAGAATAAGGTTATCTTTGTATTGAACTAAAGAGAGAGGATTAGGTGAAAACTTTTTCCTCTTCGAGTATTAGGATGCTCACTTTAGAGTGTGTGGTCTAGATACTCGTCTTTCAATACGAAGACGTATCTATATTCGCCACATAATTTTTGCACTAAACCTTTTGAGATAAAGGATTGGGTACTACCCGCAAGGGGTTACTATCTGAGGACTATAGTCCACAAAGAAACACCAACAAACCATAGTCCCGCAAACTACGGACGCTTTGATTTTTCACTTCTTTTAATTGAAGATACGTAGGCACAAGGGCCCTAATCCTTGGAGAGCACCCTTCCATTTTCTTCACCTGTAGTCCTCCGAACAGCATTGACTCTGACTTTCCCATTGCACGAGGGAATACGTAGGCATAAAACTGCGCATTCCTATCGAGTCTCCTTTTTTGTTTCCACCCTTATCTTCTCCTTTTTCCCTCTTTTTTATTTCATTCTTTGTTTCATACCCTTCTCTCTCCCATTTGGAAAACTTTTAGAAAGCAATCCTTAGCAAACATACTTACACATGGACAAGCAAATGGTTCTCATCGAGTACGATGGATGTGGAGGGTGCTAATACCTTCCCTTCACATAACCGGCTTCCGAACCCATAATTTGGTTGCGAGACCATCTTATCCTTTCTTCTTGGGGTTTTCTCGATGTTTTCTCTTCCCCTTATGGGATAAATAAAGTTTGATGGCGACTCTCTATTTCTTTCCTTTCGCTTCCGGACATCTATTTTTTGAGTAGCAACAACAGGTAACGACAAGCTATGATAATGCTTCAGTTAGATCCAGATAAGGTCGATGATGGATTCTAGGAAAATAATTGAAGCAAAACGAACCTGAACTTGGAAAGTAAGTTTCTGGTTTGGAGGTAGTTTTGGGCTCTAAGGAGGCAGAGTTTCTTTGGCTATTCAAGCTTGAAAATGAAGGGGAAAGCTTCCTCTATTTATAGGGAAATGAATGAGGTCACCACATTGTAGTGGTAAAAATCGTGAGTGTAAGCTATCGATTAACTTAACTCATAAAGCAAAAGTCACCACCACACTTTTAATTTTTCCAAAAAGGAAAGGAAAAAGAGCGAACAAAACCTAACCAAGTTCTGAACAAGAACAAGTCAACAGAGACTGGGTAAGGGGGTTGGTTACATTAAGGGAAAGTGTTAGCACCGAAAACGTCTATAGTACTCTATAAGAACCCTTTGAAATGTCTACGCTTTTTGGTCTGAAAAGATTTGTTTGAAAAGAGATTGAGGAGATGAGAATAGAAGTTGTTTTTAAGATTTTTGTGTTTGGAGAGACTTGTCACCTCATGCCTACGTACCCACAAAGTGCAATATAGGATCAAAACCTCATAGTTCGTGGTACAAATAACAAAATAGATTTGTTATGGTTGATTTTAAATGTAAAGACAAATCGTCATTTCCAAACGAATAATTCTGCTTAAAGAAATGAATAATGTTTAAACTTATGAAAAAGTTTTGAAAGAGAAAGTGCATAAGGCACAAAAAGAGTTTGAATGAGTTTGAGTGTTTTTTAAAGTCTTTTGAAAAAGGTGTCAATATGCTTATGTAGTTTAGCATATTTTAAGAAATGAAAAGAAAAGAGTAAAATCACTTGACAAAGTCAAGGTTTGATTATGAAAGAGGTGATAGTTTGAAATCAAGAAAGTTTTGAAAAAGGGAGAAGGTTTTGAAAATTGAAGAAAGGGGAGGAGAAGAAGTGACTATCCTAAAACATAACGTAAAAGCTAAGGATAAGAATAGCCTAACCACACAAGCAAGTTCCATAATCTTCGAACCATAATTCCAAAGCAAAGGGAGAGGGAGAAAGTCCTAGTTCTAAGTCCAAGAGTTCAAGAATAGCATTGAAGTCCAAGGTCTAGGTTCAAAATTCCATGTCCATTGCAAAGGATAGTAACCATATTCCAAGATTAGAAGCACAAGTTTTTAGAGGTTTTGGGCTTTATTAATGTTTTTTGGTCCAAGTGGACAAAGAGAAAAAGGCAAAGCATAAACATAAGGTCCAAGTGGACAAAGGAAAAATTGCGGAAGCATAAACATGATATGATATGATATGATAATAATGGAGAATAAAAGTAAAAGAGAGATAGGGAGCGAGAAGGAAACTAAACAAGATTAGTACAATAGTATTGTTAGTAAGTTAGTGATTAGTAGTATATATATAATAGTATCACCGATTACTCCGTCTCGCGTCGTGAACTATAATGGTTAAACAATGTACTTAAGTCAAGGTTAATGAAAACTTGTTAGAAGATTGATAAAATCAAAGCCTCTACACAACAAGCTTCAAAGATTTTGAACCTAATACAAAAGATTAACCATCCTTGGGCTTACACAACCAAAATGTTTGGGCTACGAAAGATCAAGTTCCGATTCGGAGGGAGGGACAAAAGTAGCGCTATGTTAAGCAATCGCCAAGTAACTTATATAGAAGTCACCCTACTCGAGGCCGGACAATGCACTTTACGTGTTAATACATGTTAGAGAAGTGATATGTAAATCACTCTCCTAAAACATGCCACACAAAAAGAAAAGAGGGAATGGTCTAATCATAATCGAGATTTCACATTAATTTATCAAAGGAAATCTATCACGATTCCAAAGTATGGAGAATGATCCAAATGATCATTCATCCATAGATTTGAAATAATGAAGATTAAAAATCTTCGAAAATCAACAATCATCGATTTGGATATCTCATCGACCAAAAGAAAAAATAAGATGGAGAGAAATATGGATCTAACAGTTATGATCCATTAACAACCAACAATTAAAACCAAAATAGAAAAAAGAGTTATAAAGAAATCCAATGAAAAAGAAAGAATTAAAATATTTTAAAGGATTTATTAAGAAATGTTAAAAAAAAAACAAAAATACAAAATACAAAAACCAAATTAGTAAATCAAAGTCTAAAATAAAAAAAAAAAAAGAAAAGAGATTAAGAAGAAATTATTAAAAAAAAAGAATTAAAAGAAAATTAGAGAAAATCTACAAAAGAATATGAGAGGGAGGTGCGTAGCAATGGAGGGAGGTGATAGGTCCAAACACAAAGAAAAAGCAACGGGCCAAGCCCAATACAACATAATGATATTATTAAAAAAAAATCAGAAACATCTTCCTCGTTCTTCATCTCGACTACTGTTCACGGCGAAGGGAGAGAGTTCGTCACAGCGGAGTTGGATTCTTATACGATTTCAACTTAAATTTGAAGCTGATCTCAAATCCACTTCTAATTCCAAGAAATGTTCAACAATATGTGCGAAGAATATGCGACAAAGGATTCAAAATAGTGACGGAAACCTTCCAAGATGTCGCGACGTCGAATAGACTTTCAGGTATGACGAAACGTCCTTATCTTCTTCTTCCCGTCTGCGCCGCTGATATTGTTGTTATCTGCTCTCTCTTTTTCTCTATGACGCCATTCCCGATCAACACGCCGTTGCACCGACTTCAAAACCACAAGCACAAAACGCCTTACTCTCCTTTCTTCAAATCTGCTCGTGAATTTCTGAAAGTGAGTTAATGAGTTTACTTGTTGAATTGCAGTGAGTTTGGATGCAGGTTATTGTTGAATTTGAAGGATCTATGAGCTGAGAGTTATGGTGTTTGGAGGTTGTGCGTGAAGAATCAAAGAAAGGTCAAGCTATTGCAATGAATTGAGGTTGAAGAAAAATGAGAAGAACGAATTCAGAGAGAGTATTTTGGTGAAATTTTTGCAGCATTTGGATGGCTTTTCAAGCTTCATGAAATTGCGAATTAGAGGTGAGCTGATTTGAATTTGAAGCTCTGAAAATTTTGCAGACTTTTCTGCGTTTTACGTTTGTGTTACCTGCGTTTTGTATCATTCATGTAGTGAGCTTCCATTTTAATTGTTCAGGACTTGCGTTTTGTTGCAGGGTTCGTTTCATGATACTTCCTTGTGCATTTTACGTTAGCTAATGCAGCACGGCTTGGATGACTTGTATTGAATTTGCGAGTTGAAACTTGGCACGGCTTAAAATATGAAGTGGCTGGAATGAGCTTGTTTTCTTTTTTTGTGTGGGCCTGTTGCAATTTGTATGGTATGAAGTTTGTTCAGTTTGGGGATGTAGCAAAAAGTGGCTTAAAGGCTTGTGTGGCTCTTGGAATTGTAGTAACGTGAGGTTAGGCGTGTGTAGCATGGCATGATGCCGTAAAGTAGAAGCATGAGGCTTGTTCATGAGCTCACTTTTTCTTCTTGTTTTTGGCAATTGTTTGAAATTTGGCTTGTAAACATTGTCAATTGGAATGGGCTTTTTGAATTGATTTGTAATTTTCTCTTTTTTGTAATGAACTCTTGGAATTCTTTTTAGAAATGTGTGTAAGAAAAAGTTAATGAATGGATATTTAGAACGTGGATTGGGTTATGGAATTTTGGACATAATGGATTATTGAAATGGATTCAAAATGGTTATTGAATTGGTTTAGAAAAAAAGGATTGGAAAATGGATAATTGGTTATGGATTAAAAAAAATGACTTGGATAATTATGGATAAAACATGGTTATTGAAAAATGGATTTGAATAGTTGGATATTGGATAATGAGAATTTGGTTATATGGCTATTGTAAAGAAATAGATATGGATAAAAAAAAATGAAGTGGATAATTGGATATTAATGGATATTGAAATGGACTTTTATAAAAAAAAATGGTTTAAAGTGGGATATGGTTCAAAAAATAGTAAATTGGATTTTGTTAAAAATGGTAAATGGTTTAGAATGATGGATAATCAAAATGGATATGAAAATGGATCATGGATAGTAAATCTTTATTCTTAGCCCAAAACCAATCTTGACTTTTACGCAAGCCTCTGATGAAAATGAATTAAACCGATGAAACCAAACCTGAACCATTGAATGACTTGCAACTTAAGCAACGACCAAATGAATCATCTGAAGCTTTCCATAATTCTCTGATAAAGTGAATGAAACACAACTACCACTGAACAATTTTGCCACTGAAAACAAAACATCTTAATCAAACATCTTCTGAATCTCTGATAATAAGTTCTGAATCACTTCAAAAATATGTCTGAATCAATCTCTGGGAAAATAAATCCACAGATGAACCCAAACCTCACACGAACCACTACTTGATAAACTGAAGTATCTCAACACAAGACATCTTGACTTTGAACAATCACTGCTTGAGAAATATCCCACCGAAATAGATAACTTTCTCTTGAAGCAATCTCTTGATGGTTTGACCAAAATTAGGTCAAACTTCCATCTGAACTGGATCATGAACGAACAGCCACATGTGACTTGAAACCACGCCCTTGCTTTGACAACCCTGCAAAACCTAAACACACAGAGAGAAAAACAGGCAAACTGCAACATATTTTTGGTATTTTAGTTAGAGGTTAGTAAACATAAACAAATAATACAACAAGTGAGAAAAACACAAATACTCGGGGGAAACACAGATTATGATCTTGTTTGTGGTATGAGATGCAAATGAAATGTGAAATCTCAGGGGTAAAAATTAGGGTACAACACACACATGTGAAAGAGAGGTGAATTCGTGTGAATCAAAGTTGGAAAATTCTAGATCCAAAACCGTGAGAAATGAGGGGTGGAATGTGTGATTTGCTGAGCAATCCAAGTGGTTTCAAGTTATATCATATGCGTTTTTTCATTTAGAATGGATGTGCAAATGCTTTAGGTGGTACCAATTTAGTTTGCACATGCTTTCTAAAATTATAGGTCATGGCTAGAGTAGAGTCCATGTTACCTTGTTCCACTTGAGGCCAAATGAAATTCCTTCGTGCATTTTGTGATTTTTCTTGAGCCGAATGTTCCTTTCATGGCAAGGAAGACAATGCAAAAAGAATCAACTCAAATGGATGCTTGATGAGAAAATAGGAATATTGGAAAGTTGAGGAAAAACCACTGAAAACTAGGTCTGACATTAAGTTAAACAGGTCATGACCTAGTTTTGTGCACAAATGTCCTTCAGGATTTGAGGTCCTTGGAGCATAAATTGATGTTTGACCTCTAAAAAAAAGTTGTAGAAGACATTAAAAGGGATATTTGGAAAAAATAGCGCCCATAAAAGTTGAATATTGAAGGAGTTATGATCTTTGGAAGTTAGGCATGCCAAGCTTGGACCTAGGCCAAAATTTTCTAAGTCCACAAGATGACCTATAATGTCTTCAAACTTTTAATGCTCTTCCAAGCACAATTGGCTCTTGACTTGTGAAGAGAAGTTGGAGAGGGTGTCAAGATGAGTCATTTTCCCAAAGAAGCAATAAAAAATATTGAAATGTGAAGAAGTTGTGAAGTCTTGAACTTAGGCTTAAAATGTTGACTTTTTGGTCAAACTTCCATGAACAAACTTGTATCTTTTGGTCTTTTCTTGCATTTCAAGGCACGTTGATGATCATATAGACTCAAAATGATGTACTCTTGATTTTCCTTTTATGAAGCATGTCATGGCTTGATGAAACTTGTTGATGAACGCATGGAAATAAACACATGAACCTTGGAAATTTCTTGAGAAACAAGCCATCCAATCTTGAGATATCTTTGACTAAAATGAGATTAAATGATGCTTGAACCCTTGTGCTTTGAGATTAGAGGCCATGCTTTGATGAGTTGCCTTTGGAAATCAATGGTTGACCACACTTTGACTTGAAGAAACCCTAGCTGAGGATACCTTCACTTGATGTTTTTTGATTTCAAACCCAACCTTGTAAAAGAAGCAAAAGGACAAGGCACATATTTTTGTATTTTTGATTAGTGGTTCGTAAAATATAAATCATATAAGCACAAAAAGAAAGATACTCAAAGAGGTGCTTGGTGATCTCTGCATAGGCAAGCCCTAGGATGAGAGGGCTAGGGGAGAACCAAGTTTGTGATATTGATGCATTGTGAAGATGCAAATGAAGTTGGATCTTAGGGGTAAAAATTAGGGTATGACAATGGGAAAACGCAAACTCGCTCACATTGCAAGGGGTAAAGTATATTTAACCTGACAAATATTCACACTAGTCCAAAAGGATCCTTCTGGACGTAGTTTGAAAGGCTCCAGATTATAAACAAAAACCAAAACATAAATTAATGAAAACAAGATACAAAGATACGATACTTGTAATTTAAAATGACGACGAGGTTGATAGTGTCCAAAAATAGATTGTTTGTGCGATCAAATACAATAAATGAATAATTTTTTATAAAGGTTTAAGAAAATGTTGAATAAATTTTGAAAATCTTATCTCATATATAAACATATACTCCCTCCGTCCCAAAATATAAGAGAAAAAAATACATTTTTCTTGTCCCAAAATATAAGAGAAAAAATCAACTTTCATCTTTTTCAAGATAAAATTAAATGCAAGTTGCATTTAATTTGCTTTCTCTTTCATCTTTTCTATAACCAACAACCAATTAGAATTGTTTTTATATCTTTTAAAGCAATATTTTTCAACAAAAACTTAGTCAAACTATTATGTTTTTACTTTTCTTAATAAGTGTGTTTTTAATTTTTTCTCTTATATTTTGAGACGGAGGGAGTACTCTGAAATGATGCTTATGAAATAGGGTCAGGATCAAAATGAATTTTTAAAAGTTCCATGTAAAATGAATTGGGAGGGTTGGGAATCTCAAAATAAATTATAATTAGAAAAAAACCCAGTGTATATTTTATAAAAATACAAATAGGAATATGGGTTTGATATAATAATATTTGTTTTTTACTTCAAAATATTATAACAAAATTGATTGACAGTCATTTCAACAAATAGAATTTAAATTCTTTTGAATAAATTTCTAAAATAGCTACAAATATCACTTCAACTAATAATAATAGTCCTTGTGCACACATAAAATTTAAGTTATGAGTTTAATTTATTGATGTTATTAGAATATTTTTTGACAAGATGTTATTAGAATTTTAAAATGTGAAAGACTGTATAAGTGGTTTACATACAACATATTCGTGCATGGGTGTTCTGTTTCTCATAGTTCTGGAAATAGTACCTCAGAATTTGACAAAATATATACTTCTTATTATATAACTGTATAATACTAGTATAATTGAATGACTTCTTAATTTTATACCATAAGCTGTATTTGATCAGAAGATCTGAAAATTACATTCCTCAATTCATGAATATAATATCAGTTATTGTATAGTAGAGTTAGTTAGTTACAAGCACTCAAGTCAAGTACTCACTTGTAATTTTTTTAACACTTTACAATTTACAAAGAAGTAGATGTGACAACACACATACAAATGAAGCAAAGTTGTTGGAGCTACATGTCCATGTGTGAGATTTTGAATGATGTTCGATATGCTAAAATGATACTTAAAAAATTATTTCTGATAGAGATTAAAGTAAAATTGATGAAGATGGAAATTAAATATATATATATATATATATATATATATAGAGAGAGAGAGAGAGAGAGAGAGAGTCCTCCTTCACTCTAAAATCTCGTCCATCCTCAACCATCATCAATGCAATAGAAGAACATTCCGCAAGATGACTAGGGGTGGAGGAAGGTAATTGGTAGGAGCTCAAAGTTTAGAACAAGCTCATGGGATAATATCGGGAGAAATCGCTTCTCTAAAGGGTCAAGGGATCCTAGACCTTCCACAAGTTTCTTCTTCAGGTTCTTTCTAGACGAGTTCAAAGCTAGAGATCTCTATGAGGAGTTCAAAGGCTTTGGTAACATTGACGAGGTAATGATTCCAACTAAGAGAGACATTAGGGGAAAAAGATATGGCTTTGTGAGGTTCTTTAATGTTAAGGATGAAAGAATTTTAGCCTCAAAGATCGACAATATCTTTTTGGGAGATCAAAAGATCTATGTCAACATCCATCGCTTTGATTAAAGTTTCACTGTTGGGAAGGGTATGCAAAGAGAACTAGGATGGGCAACTCCGGTATTCATTCTCAGGCAAGCAACATTGGTAACAAACATTTTATAGCTTCGGGGAAGAAGGAATGAGATATTAGGGGCTTCTCTAATGGCAACCCTATTGCTTGTAGCAAGTTCTATGCTAATGTTCTCAGGTCTACAATTCATCCCAGCTCATCAAATATGTTGGGAGCCATCTAGAAAGAAGATTTGACTAAGTTTTATAAAGCTTATATCAAGATAGTTGAGAATCTGATAATGTCTTACAATATCCAAGAATCTTTCAATTCTGAAGGTTATTTCTTGATCAAGGCAACTCCTCTTGGATCCAATTTTTGAAGAAATGAAGAAGGGTAAAGAATCCTCATTATCCATTTACTTAAGCAACTTTATATGAACAATTCCCCCTACCTCGAAATTGCAGCAACGATGAAGCTTTGGCTATGAGGTTTCCTCTTTAATCCTTCCAAAAGCTTATTTTAGGTTTCTTTTTATTCTGCATCTTTTCCACTAAAAACACGTACTGACTCAATTATATCCCAACTCCCTTATTTAAATAAAAACCTAATTTTATTTTAATAATTCTTTTTATTCCCCTTATTTCTCACTAATCCCACCTCCCTCCTTACTTTTCATTATATTTCTATTTTCCTCCCCAAAACCAACTATTTGATTATTTATATTATTCCTATTATTTAAAATTTAATTAAAAATTCTAATAATTCTACCAACACTCCAATAATTCCCAAAGACACTAATTAAATCAAATAAAATACTCTAACACTCAAATAAAACAAAATAAAGAATTTTAAACTCAAATAAAATAATTAAATCAAAAATTGGGGTGTTACAACTCTCCCCCACTTAAAGAATTTCTGCCCTAAAAAATTACCTAACGAAAACAACTCTTGATAATATTCTTTCATCTGGTTCTCTAACCACCTCATCATGCTAACCTCAATGGATCCTCCCCCAGTTGTTTCAAGCTCACATCTGGTTAGAAAAAATAAGCATCGAAAATGTTTCACACACATGTTGTGTAACACCCCGAATATACCCCATGCATTTAATTAAAAATCAGAGTGAATTCAAACATTTCATATTTATGATATCACACAATACAACAACAATCGGTTGCTCAAATACTAAAATATGTAACACATGAAAATATTTGATAATTATTTATAATTCACCAAAATAACTCAACATGTCTTAATTTCAAAACTTTATTGAAACAGGGGAAGCATCAACATAAATAGTTATTCAAAGCATAATTATTCTTCGAAATAACCTAAACAACAATTATTCTAGAGATATCCAAAAATCCCTATCAACACTAAAAACACAACATTCCCTGGCCCCGGTGTTACACATCAGAGCAGACACCGACACAAATAGGAAAATAGAAGACTTCATCTTCTACTTACTTCAACTCTTCCACTGCGAATGATCTGCACGATGCCCATGTAAAGGCAACATTCAAACAGAAGGGGTGAGATATCATAAATAGATAAAGGAAAGCATAATAATAAAGCAAGAATTATATTATTTCATACACATCACCCATTCCACCTAACCAACACAACAACATCCAACATACAACAACATCTAACATCCAACATACAACTACAACATTCCACATACAACTACAACATTCAATGCAACAATAGATGCAACCAATATACGATGCAATGAAACTCACGACCAAACTCAATGCATGTGGTACCATCGGTTCCTATTTCAGAACCCGGTCCCTATTTCAAGATAACAATTCCCGTTGGAATTTCCATAATGTCGCTCACACCCCACATGGGCACACGACTTCCGTGATCGCTCACACCCCACATGGGCTCACGAATCACCGTGCTCGATCACACCCCACTTGGCCACACGATCACCTCAACAACAACAACAACAACTATACGTTTCCATAATTAGAATCCATGTAAGATGCTCACACCCCACATGGGCACACAACTTATCTCACAACTCATGCAACCATGAAATGCATGACGACAACAACAACAATAACCATATAAACAATGCAACATACAACTACAGGCCAACAATAATAACATGCCATACAATCCAACAACAACGACATACAACATGGCGAGCATCCACAAGGCATTTAAAATCATCTTACACCACAACAAATTGATAATAATGCGTTCAACATCAACAAACAACAAAATCATTCAACTTATGCTACTTAAACTATTTTTAGATTAAATTTCGTCACGCCAGCTTTCCGACGCTTCAAACGGCACTCGAATCGGACTCCCGGAACGAAAGTTATGAATTTTTAAAGTTTTTCAAAAATAGTCTTAGTGTAACCGGTTACTCAAAATGAGGTAATCAGTTACACCCATGGTAACCAGCCAAACAACACAAAATAAACACAAGGTAACATGTTACCTAAATCAGGGTAACCGATTACACCCTCATAGTTTGCCCAAAAACTATGTTTTTCAACAGTGTAACCGGTTACCCTATATCTGGTAACCGATTACACTTGCAACAGAGTCACTTTTTGGCTACAATTATCAGTACGAAAGGTGCTTTTTAACTCACCCCCAAAATTCCACTTTTCATACAAATTGTGTAATTCATTGTTCTACTAAAAAACCAGTTTTCGTCAACACAAAAACCCCGATTTTTTCCCCAAAAACGCCCAAAACAATCGTTCCAAACCTGACTCGCAATTTCACACAACAACGACATCAATAACCATCAATCAACGAATCAACAATAACAATAATTGCATTAATTTCATCATCAACAACAACAGTCCTAACATCAACATACGACGATCAACAAAAAACAATCAATTCAGCACATACCATTCAATCGAAATTATAAACAACAAGAAGAAAGACACAAACCTACATGATAGAATCTACCCACCAAGATCATCATACTAACCCTTAGATAGTTAGAACCCCACCCTTACCTTAGAGTTCTTACAACGACTTCCTCTTCCTCAACAATGGATTCCTCTTCCCTTGCCCTAACTCTCCCTTCACGTTCTTTCTTCTGTTTCTCCCAAGAAAACACGTACTAACCAAATCCCTCTCAACTCCCCCTTTTCTATTCTTATAATAATAATATTATTAATATTATTATTACTATTATTATTATTATTATTATTATTATTCCACAAATTAGAAAATAATAACAATAATATCCACCAGTTAATTAAATTAATAATATTCAACAAATATTACTAATATTATTTTAATCATCCACTCTCACCAAACCACTAAGTTCTAAGCAATTGGTCATACACCCCTCACCCTTAGAGTCTATAATTCTAGGGTCACTACCACCTATCACAGGGTATCCCAACACATCAAAAACACCGATAACACATAAATATACAGAACAACACATAAATAAATTATGGAAAACAAATAAAATAAGTTGGGGTGTTACAACTCTCGCCCACATAAAATATTTTCGTCCTAAAAAATTTACCTAATCCAAACAACTCAGGATATGCTTCCTGCATCATACTTGCCAACTCCCAATTCATACTTCCACCGGCAGCGCCTCCCTACACTACCTTCACGAGAGAAATCTCTTTGCCTCTCAACTGCTTCCCCTCTCGGTATTCAATCCTTACAGGCAAAGCCTCAACTGTAAGGTTATCTCTTACTTGAACATCATCCATCAGAATCACATGCAACAGATCCGGAACATACTTCCGAAGCTGTGAAACATAGAACACATTATGCAAATTCGACAAATTTGGTGGCAACGCCATTCTATAAGCAACATCTCCAACTCTTGCTGATATCTGATACGACCCAATAAACCGAGAAGTAAGCTTTCTTGACTTCAAAGCACGTCCGACACCGGTCACCAGAGTGAGTCTCAAGAATACATGGTCTCCCCCATGAAACTCAAGATCCTTCCTCCTTTTATCATGATAACTCTCCTGCCTACTCTGAAAAGCTTTCATCTTCTCTCGAATCAGCTTCACGTTTTCAGTAGTCTGTTGAACAATCTCAGGTCCAAGCACCACACTCCCATCAGATTCATGCCAACACAGAGGTTTCTTACACCTCCGACCATACAAATCTTCAAAAGGAGCCATTCCAATACTAGAATGATAACTGTTATTATAAGTAAACTCTATCAACGACAAATGACTATCTCAAGCACCTCCTTGTTCAAGAACACAAGCCCTCAACAAATCCTTCCAAGATTGAATATTCCTCTCTATTTGACCATGTGTCTGTGGATGATAAGCAGAGCTCAACCTCATCTTCGAACCCAAAGCCTCCTACAAACTTTCCCAAAATCTGGAAGTGAACCTCGGATCTCTATCCGACACAATACTCAACGGAACTCCATACAACTTCACAATTACATGGATATAAATCTCTGCTAACTTCTGCAAAGAAAAACTGATGTTAATCAGAATAAAATGCACCGACTTCGTAAGTCTATCAACAATCACCCAAATGGCATCATGCCCTCTCGGAGTATTCGGCAACCCAGTCACAAATCCATAGAAATGTTGTCCAATTTCCACTTTGGAATATCCAACGGTTGCATCAACCCTGCAAGCTTCTGATTTTCCACCTCTGACTTCTGGCAAGTCAAACCAGCATACACAAACTGACCCACATCACGCTTCAATCCAGGGTACCGAAATATCTTCTTCAGATCCTGATACATCTTTGTAGCTCTTGGATGAATACTCAGGCTACTCTTATGACTTTCCTCTAGAATCATTCTTTTCAACTCAGAATCATCCAAAATACAAATCATCTCACAAAACCTCAGCACACCTTGCTCATTCACCTTAAAGTCACCATCCTCAGTTTAATTACTTCCAAGCATCACGTCCACCAACTTCACATCCAACTCTGGCTCTCTTTGATATTTTTAAGAAAATCATTGTTGATCTTCAACATTCCCAACAAAACACTCTGTAGTATTAGCTCACAAACCAAACTTAAGTCTCTGAACTGTTCAATCAATTCCAACTCTCTCACCATCATAGCAGACATATGCAAAGACTTTCAAATCAAAGCATTAGCCACGACATTAGCTTTACCAGAATGATAGTTCAAGCCAAAGTCATAATCCTTCAAGAATTCCAACCATCTTCTCTGCCTCATATTCAGTTATTTCTGATCAAACAGATACCTCAAGCTCTTATGGTCACTATAAACCTCAAATCTAGAACCATAGAGATAATGTCTCCCAATCTTCAAGACAATAACCGCAGCTAACTCTAAATCATGAGTAGGATAGTTTCTCTCATGAAACCTCAGTTGTCGCGAAGCATAAGCCACAACCTTGCCATCTTGCATCAGCACACCACCTTAACCCATCAAGGAAGCATCACAATACACCACAAACAGTTCATTTGGTTCTGGTAAAATCAAAACTGGAGCTGTAGTCAACCTTTTCTTCAGCTCAGTAAAACTCTTCTCACAGTGAATATCCCACACAAATGCCTTACCTTAGCAAGTCAATTAAGTCAATGGAAGACCTAACTTAGAAAAGCCTTCAATAAACCGGCGATAATAACCAGCCAAGTCCAAAAACCTTATAATCTCTGTAACCGAATTCGGAGCCTCTCATTGTAAAACTGCATCTACTTTGGATGGACCCACAACAATATCATCCCCTGAAATAACATGACCAAGAAAGCTCACCTCGTTCAACCAAAATTCACACTTCGACAATTTAGCATAAAGCTTATTTTCTTTCAATGCAATACAATCTGTAAATGCTCATCATGCTCTTCTTCTGACTTAGAATAAATCAGAATGTCATCAATGAAAACCACCACAAACCAATCCAGATAAGTGTGAAAAATATGATTCATGTACTCCATATACACACCAGGTGCATTAGAAACGCCAAACTGCATTACCAAATACTAATAATGTCCATACCGAGTTCTGAAAGCCATCTTCTGAATATCTTCATCCTTTACTCGAATCTGATGATAACTCGAATTCAAGTTAATTTTACTAAACACACGTGCACCCACCAACTGATCCATTAAGTCATCTATTCTTGGAAGGGGATGCTTGTTCTTAATTGTCACTTTATTCAACTGCCTGTAATCCACGCACAACCTCATACTACCGTCTTTCTTCTTTACCAAAAATACCGGAGCACCCCAAGGCGATACACTTGGTGTCACAAATTTATTTTCCAATAGCTCTTCTAAGTGCTTCTTCAACTCTGCTAAATCCGATGCCGACATCCTGTATGGTTTCATAGAAACAGGTCTGGTACCAAGGACAAGATCAATAGCAAACTCCATCTCTCTCTTCGGCGGCACATCAGAAATATCATATGAAAACACATATGGAAATCCACGCACTATCTAGAACTCATCAATCACAACTTGACTCTTCACATATAATGACACAAACAATGCAAACACCTGAGATTCGTCTTCCAAAAGCTCTCCTAACTCTCTAGAAGACAAGAAACCAGCATCTTCCTTATCATTAGGATCAAGAAACTGAATCGACTTGTTATAACAATTGATATGATTAACACCCTATTTAAATATTTAGCCATTTTGTGATTTTATTTGAACAATTATATTGGCGTTGGCATAGTTAAGGGTAGGTGTATAAGGGTGAGTGTGAGAACTTAGTTGTAATTAGTTAATTGGAATAAAACCTTAGAATAATATTATATAATTGGTAATGGATGAAATATTTCATTATTATTATTATTATAAATATTATTAATTGTTGTATGCGGTGTTTACCACTAGTAATATTAGTATTAATATTATTATTATTATTATTAAAATTAAGGAAAATAAACATAATTAGGGAGAAGTGGTAAGAAGGTTGAGGGAAACAGTTTTCACGTAAAAAGGGAAAGGAGAGAAGAAGGAAGAGCTAGGGCAAGAGGATACCAAGAATTCTCCACCATTGTTAGAGAAATCAAGCTTGGAAATAAGGTAAGGGGGAGAATGGGTTCTATAATGGTGATTAGGACATGAGAGGGTAGTGAGGGTTCCTTTCCCTCTTAGAAGTTTATGTATATTATTTTCCTTGTTTTGATTGATTATGTATCTGTGTGATTCTTGTTGAATTCATGTTTTATTTAATGTTAATGATGTGAAATTTGTGGAAATTGTGAATTGCTGTTGTGTTTTACCATGAAAATAGATCTGGGAAATATGGGTTTTGGAAGATGACAAAATTATGGCTTAAACTATGAAAAACCTCAATAGAATGATAGGATAATGAACTAGAGTGAAGTCTTTGAGAGTATATTGGTATGGATACTGTTTTGGGTCAAAATTAGGAGCATGAAGGTGCTATAATGGGTGAAAAATTGCACTGATTCGAAAATAGAATTTTTGCTGTTGCAGACTGCCCATACGCGTATGCAGGGGGCAATACGCGTATGAGGGGACATGCTAGGGGCATACGCGTGCGTTATGCAGCCTGTCCCCATGGCCAGCCCACACGTCTGTTGGTACGCGTAAGGGAGGGCCGAATACGCATAAGTGAGGGGGCAATATGCGTATAACGAGTCCATTACGCGTATGGGGACTTCTTGGAAAGGTTTTTGAGGAAAGTACCCCTCCGGTCGTACGCGTAAGACAGGGGGAATTGTGCGGATAATGCTTGGGAATTTGGGCTCTACGGGTAACATGCACAGGGATTGGGGTGAGGGATCAAGGCAATACGCGTATGGAGCAGGGCCATACGCGTATGAACAGGCTTGTGTAGTGATTTTTCAGTTTTCTCAATTTCTTTCCCGATTTCACGTGTAATGCAATTGCTCTTGGTTCGTAAGACTAATATGACGTAAGTAGACATAAGAGGATCAGTAATGGTAGGAAATGTGGTAAAACATGGAATTTCTGTGTGGATTTCTATGTGATGTGTGGTTTGATGCCTATGTTGATGAGATTGTTGTTGTGTGGACGTCTTGGGCAGAAATGGTACTTCTAGAGGGAATTATAGTGAGTATGTGACTCACGTGTGATCATTGTGGATCGTGTGTTAAGCATTATTAGTATTTGCATTGTGCATAGTTATATGACATTCATTTTCACGCCGTGTCATGTGGAGATGAGCCTAGGTGGGAATCCATGATGGGTGCCTAGTCTCGCCCGGACTCTGTGAGGGAGTCGAGTTGGAAATAAGTTGTAGTTCAGAGGAACGTATACGACTTATCTAGATTCTTACGGGAATCGGGTTCATAGAATGAACCATATGGATTGTGTTGGTACCCGCACGCATGGTGTAGTGTCACGTTGCATATATGTATGACTGAACGTGAACTGACCATGATGAATGTTGTTGTGGCACTTGTACGTGCATTATAATTGTTTGATTGGTGTGATTTGTGTGATTACTACTCCTTAGCATGTGATTTTCACTGTGTAATTATTGAATGTAATTCTCACCCCCTTTTCTGTTGTTGTGTCTGTGCTCCTCGGGGAATACAAATAATCGAGTACCTGAGTAGTGCTTGGAACGTGTGTTGCTCTAGATCGAGTCTTAGGAGTCACTCTCATACGTAATACGGGAAGGATGGGAATTTGTTATACTTTGTGTTGTTTTACATTTTTTACGTATCTTGTTTTACAAATTATGTTGAACCACAAATTTTTTGGAGGTTAATATTGTTAAAGCCTTAGTGTTGTTGAAGTGAACAATTTGAATATTCTGTTGTTTAATTTATTTTTATAAGGCATAAAGATATGAAGTGACTTGATACTTCATGAGTTTTAAGGGATATGGCATCCTACTTGAGTATTTCTGATTATTCTGCAAACTATTTTATAATTAAAAGAATGGGGAGAGTAGGGTGTTACAATATGAACATGATTGACCTCCAACCAATTTATTCCAAGAATAACTACAATGAAAGGAACATCGTGCTCATCCTTAGGAAACACGTCAGGATACTCAACACACCACTGGCCCATCTCCAGTCAAAACATCGCCTTCCCCTTCACCAGGAAGTGAACAACGAGAACACCTGACCATCTTCCCTCAAGGATCGCACCATTTTGCCAACCGACAATATCCTCGAATCTGACCTCCATTCGGGTCCAGGAAGAGCACAACATTCTCAAAACAGTTGAAATAGCCAACATTGCACTCTCGCATGCAACAACACAATATCCAATCTCTTTACAGTTGGAAAATCCACGAGAAGCAGACGATTCTCCCCCACTCGGCCTCTTACTGTAGCTCCGGTTTTGTGACGCGAACACTACCGCATTTAGTGCTACTTTCTGATTTCTAATATTTATCCTATGATGCTTAAAAGGAAGGGGAAGATATCGTAAACTAACCCTGCTCGCAAATGTTTTTCTTACAAATGCTAAGAGATCTAGAATCGGGGGTTGGTTATACTGAGGGAAGCTACTAACACCCTGAGTATCTATAATAATCTATAGGAACCTTTATTTGCATATATTTCTACTATTGAATTGCTTGTTACTTAAGTCTGTTTGCTGCTAAGTTGGGAAAGTTTCTCCTTTGTGAAAGCTGAGGAAATGTTTTTGTTGTTTTATGGTTTTCTATTGTTTTTGGGAAGGTACTTGACCTAAGGTTTTTGATTAGTGCGTTCGCTAAGATTTTGCAATCTTATACCTACGTATTCCCATAAAGAGACTGGGGAAATCAGAGCGTTCTTAATTCCTCCTATACTATGGGAGGAGGAAGTTTGTTTGGTGTCTTGTTCAAAGTCCAAGATTGAAGCTAAAAGAGTATTTATGTCTTGATCAAAGCCCAAGATTGAATCTAAAAGTTTGATTGAGAGAATTTGTCATCTCTAAAGGGAGATATCTCACCTATTCATCACAAATACTGAAGAGTAAAATCATAGAGGAAGAAGCTTTAACTTGGATCTTTGTCATCCTAAGCAATGCCACACCTTTCTTTAAGGGAGAAGTGAAATGTCATGAAGGAAGAAGCTTTAAACTTGGATTTTTAAATATCCAGAGCAATGCCACCTCTTTCTTCATGAGTTTTATCATAAGGGAAGAAGTTTTAAACTTGGACTTTGAAATATCCAGAGTAATGACACATCCTCCTTTATGTAAAACAGTTTGATTTGATTATTTGATTTGATTTGAAATGTGATGTATGGAAGGGATATCCTCCTACAGAGAGGACTCAGAGTCTCATCTGTGGGGGGGGGGGGGGGGGTTGAATTTAGTGCCTTAATCAAAGCCCAAGGTTGAAGCTAAAAAAAGTTAAAAACTGACTCAACTGGGGAGTTTTTATCTGTCTTGTACAAAGCCTAAGATTGGGGCTGACTGATTGGAGAAATTATTGGTATAGCCTGGGAGAAGGCTAATAACTGTTGAGTAAGCTTGAAATGACTGTCTCAATACTGATGATTTGACTCTTTTGGGAATTTTATTTGTATCCTGTACAAAGCCCAAGATGAATAAGGCTAAAAGAGTTTATTTGTATCCTGTACAAAGCCTAGGATGGTGAGGCTAAAAGATTTTATTTGCATAGATGACTAAGACTTGACCTTTGCTTTTAAAAAGCCCGAGTTTCCTTGTATGAAACCCAATAGGAAGCTATGATGCTTGGATAAGTCCCAAGAGGAGGCTAGTAGATTGAGTGAGACTTCCCAAGTCTCCTTGTATGAAGCCCAAGAGAAGGCTATCTTGCTGGGGAGATTCTTTGTATGATGCCCAAGAGGAGGCAATGATGCTAGGATGAAGCCCAAGAGGAGGCTATGATGCTTCGATAAAGTCCAAGAGGAGGCTAAAGGATTGAGTGAGACTTCCCAAGTCTCCTTGTATGAAGCCCAAGAGGATGCTATTTGTACTGGGGAAATTCTTCGTATGATACCCAAAAGGAGGCAATGATTCTTAGATGAAGCCCAAGAGGAGGCTATGATGCTTGGATAAAGCCCAAGAGGAGGCTAAAGGATTGAGTGAGACTTCCCAAGTCTCATTGTATGAAGCCCAAGAGGAGGCTATCTGTATTGGGGAAATTCCTTGTGTACATGAAGGAACTAGTTGTTTGAACTAAGTTTTAGTGAGGAAAAAGGTCCTATTGTTTGACTTATGTATAATTTGAGGATGACTTAAATGCTAAGAGAAATTTAACAAGATATAAACAAGTATATTAACAAGCATGAATTGAATTGGAAAAAGTAGTGGGTCTTACACTCTTGACAGAGGCCCAAGTGTATTGTGATTGATTGAATGAATTAGGGTTTTGAGAAATTGAAGAAATTTTTGTTAGGAGGATATAATTTAAATTTGAATTTGAATTTGAAGATGACTTTGATTTTGAAAAGATGAGGGAGAGAAGAAAGGTGTTGGGTCTTACACTCTGGATAAAGGCCTAAGATCATTTGTATCCTGTACAAAGCCCAGGATGAATGAGGTTAAAAGATTTTCTATTTACAAAGGGGGGTGTTGGGTCTTACACTCTATCAGAGGCCCAAGTGTATTGTTTAAAACAAAGTTTATGTACAGAGGGATGGGATTTACACTCCTAACAGAGGCCCGAAGATTGTTATGAAAATAGTGATCGCACAGTGATTTTGAAAAGCGCAATGGGACTTATACTATAGCAGAGGCCCAAAGATTAGTTTATTTACAGAAAGGGTTGGGTCTTACACTCTAATAGAGACCCAAAGATTGTTATGAAGTTTGAAAAGTTGAATCAAGGTGAAAACCCTAATTTCAAAATTTTAAGACATTTCTAAAAGAAAATCAATTAAAAATGGTATAATTTATCAAATGAATCCATTAATCATGTTATGAACAATGATTAAGGTTTATAAAAAGATGTTTTATTCACATGAATATTTGAAATCAATTAGGTTTAAGAAAAATCAAAAAAAGAAATTATTTTAAAGGTATTAAAATAACATATTTTAATATATTAAAAATATATCAAATAAAAAATATTTTTTTGGTGAATTAAATATTAAAATATGTGAATGATATTTGTTCAAAAAATTATTTGAAAATAATTAAAATTGAATATAGAAATTAATTTTTGAAAATAATTAAGAAAAATATGAAAATATGTGAAAATTGGAAAAGTGTTAAAAATTTGTCATGGGTGGGGATTGAACCCACGCCCTCTCACTCCCACACAAGCAAAACACGCCCTTGCCAACTGAGTCAGCGTGTGCTAGTGATAATGAATCACAACCAACACATAATATATGATAACTGCGTGACAAATTCAAAATTTTCGCGCGAAGAACTTCATCTTCAACCTTGAGTCATAATTTGCAAATTCTATGCTATCTCACTCAATACGTAATGAAATTGGACGATGTAAACATGAAAGTTGTTTGTTTTTAAACAAGGAATTCAATGGTGGTAATTAATTTCATTTCTTTTTAGTGTGGAGTGAGTTATCAAGTATGAACACAGAAACCCTAGAATTTGCATAAACTAATATGAAATTTCATACACGAATAATAACTAGTAAATGATTGAGGGTTAATGATCTATGCACATCCAGAAACATGTTGGTAACTAGAAACAACATTTATGATGCATGATTCATGGAGTTTGAGAAGTTCAGGCTTACCTGTGCAAGCGGAAATTGAATCCTTAGTTGTAGGTGTTATAGATGTGTTTTGATGATTTGGACAGCTTCCTTCGACCTCAAGAAGTGTGTTGATGTGCTTGGAATGGATTGAAACCTTCTGGATTGATGGGCTCGAATCCAACTGTAGCTTGCTTTGGATGAACTATGATCTTGATGAATTTGATGTTATAGATGATGTTTGAGCGTTTGGATCACTCATATATGATGTATGTGAGGTGTTTGGATAATTGGTTTTGATGGAATTGCCCTGGTTTGAGAAATTTGAATTCTCCCTTACTGGAATTTTGAAACTTGGAACAAAGATAAATTTTCAGAAAACAAGGATTGAAGTTGTTTTGGTGTGTTTGAAATGATAAAAAATAACTCTTATTTATAGGAGAACAATTTTTTTTGGGAGGAATAGTGAATGGATGAAGGATCACTCTATTATCCAATGGATTATGTCATGTGGCATAACTTGAATGCTAAGGTACCACAAGTCTCCTCTAGCATAGCTAGGCATTGACTCCAAACATTTTTGCAGGCTTGATCCTTTATGGTTTTTGGATATGTCTTGACTGGTTTGTGCTTGATTCATGCCACCTCTATGCATCACATAAATGCCAAATGCCAAAATTGAAATTCAAGGCTTTTGTCATGTTGAGTTTGCACATGCTAAGCTAGATTCATGACTCTTTGGTCCAAAGTTGCAGGTTTTTTTTGATTGACTGAGATTCTTGTTGAATTAGATGAGGACCAGTCTTGCATAGTCGCCGAATTTGGACTAAAAAATTGTGTGCTACAAGCAATGCACAAAATTTTTCTTTGAAAAACAGTTGCAGCAAGGTGAGTTGTGAGGTTCATAACTTCTTGCTCAAATTTAATTAATGGATGTTCTTGTACTCTTTAGAAAGCTGATATGATGTACTACAACATAGATGTTTGCAATTTGTATTGATTCTACTTGGATCATGGTGAAAAGTGCCCTTGAAAATTAATGTTTCATGCTGAAAACTTGGCAGAATTTTCACCAAGTGTTGAAACTCATTTTCTTATTTTTTTGATTTGATCACTTCATAACTTGAAATCCATGAAGTTTTTGAATATTTCTTAGTATAGCAATCTTGTAGTATGTGATGACATATATTATTTGAGCTTTGGAGTGCAAAAAATGGTTGCTTGGATTACAAGTTAGGCCCTTGGAAGTTGGGTACTTAAACACTTTTTTCAATAACTTAGTGAAATTTTCACTTTCTCAACATTGCCCCTTTAACAAGTAACCTTGATTTCTTGATCAAATCTTGTTCAAATGCAACAATAGATCAGGTTTTCTTGTATAATGGTTCATGATGAACATTTTTGGCCAAAAAGTCAAACTTTGACTTTGGGTCTCAGATGAATTTTGTGCAGAGAAACCCTAATTCTTGATTTTTAATGAATGAATATCCTAAGGTGATTTTAAACTTATGAATGGATTTCAAGGGGTATATTTGAGTGTTCTTGAATCATATCCCAAGGTTTGAGGTCATGTCTTGGCCTAAAGTCAAAGGTATGGTTGACTTTTCATCAAAACCCTAGTTTGTGGCTCTGATGGATTTTTAATTCTTGCATTGTTTATGAATCAAATTCTTTGAATCAATCCAATCATATGAATGGACTAACATGATGTATTTGAGGTCCTTGAAACATATCTTGAGGTCTTGGCTCATGCCCAGATGAAAATTTGCCTCTGGAAGCCTTGGTCGACCAAAACACTAATTTGGTGACGTTGATGATCTTGAGGCTTGATCAACTTGAAATGATGCAATCTTGTGTTTGATTCTTGATGTTGAGGGTCTGTTGACCTCTATGGATGATTGAGAGGCTTGATAAGTTGAAGATCATGTTAATTCTTGATTGATCTTTTGCCTGAATCCTCTGAAAGGCTCAAAAACCCTAATTTTTGTCAAGAGTGAACACTCAACAATCTTTGAGAGGATCAATGATGCATAAAGGTAAATCCATATTGTAGTCATAATTTGCACAATGATGTGAAATATTTGTTAGATGATGGCTAGGATCTAGAAGGGGGGTTGAATAGATCCCACTAATTTTATACACGCAAATGGTTACCAAAAAATTGGTTTTAAAAGTTTTTATGGAAGCAACCACTGAATCACACGTCTACAACGAACCTCTACTAAAAGGATCGGATATGCACGACAATATTAGGAATGAAATAACGGATGAGAAAAATTCAGATTAATCAACAAAGTTTAAACGCAATCAATCGTGTTTTGTTTGCTTGATGTTAATCCAATTCCAACGAGATAGGTTGACAAAAATTAATTGCAAATGCGTTCGATTTTGCGTTGAATCAAATTATCGAACACTTGGTGTGAAAACACACTAAGTGCAGATTTCCAAATAATGTGAATGTTAAGTTGATTCTAAATACAATCCAAGGGATTGTATCAATTTTACAAAACAATTTATCAGCTCAAAATTACACTATCTCAGAAACTTCGATCAATTGATACTTCACAAATTCGAATAATACCGAAACGTAAAAAAGTAGGGAAAGAGAGGACAAACACGATTTGATTAGGCAGTTCCCCAATCGTCCCCGCTATGGGTACCTCTGCCCCCAATTCCACAAATGGAATTGAGATATATATAAATTGTTGTATGCAAATTATTTATACAAGAGAAGAACAATGAACATCCAAACCCTCAAACATCTTTGATTGTTGATGCAGAGTCTTCTCTCCCCTTGATTTGAGATGAATCAAGTGCCTCGAATCTGGTTGAACAAATCACCGTCTCATGCTACTAGACTGCAAGAACCCACCGTTCTTCAGTCACCTTCACTCGGTAGATTTCGATCTTCCATAATTCTCAACCCAAATCAGAAGATTTACACACTCATAATTCTGAATGTCATCACTTCAAAACAATGGGCGACACAAACAAAGATGATTATGTGTGATTTTTTGTTTACTCAAGGTTGAAGATGAAGATAAAGAGAAAGATTGGTATCTATTTTCACGTTTCTTGTTATTGTTGAAATATGAGCTGAACCAACTATATATAATGAATAAAATGACCAGCAAGAGAAATAACAGACAAATTAAATGCAGAAAAAAAGAGCCCAGGCATCGTGTGGTCGACCGCCCCATATATAGGGTTCCGCGTGAGCTAACCCGTGGGAATGACTACGCAAAATAAACGACCATGCGTCGACCCATCAACACCTTGCATCGACGCAAGCATGCTGATTTTGCAGAAATTCAAATGCCCAGGAGCATGCGTCGACCGCATGCAACAGGGAGGTCAGCGTGCGCTAACCCGAACATTTCACAAAAATTGTTTAAAACAGCATGAGTCGACTCATGCTTACCTTGAGTCGACCCAAGACCTGCAGATTTTCAGAAAATCATTTTTTTGCGCGTTTTTGTTGACCAAGACTCGAATCAAGTATACAAAACATCAAAATTATGATCATGCACATGTAGAAATTATGTAGACCTCTTCCTATATGTTTGGACACATGAAAATCGATGGTTAGATGCAATTTGCCCGACAATGAAGTGATGCCACTCAAATTACAATCTAATGACTATCTTATTTGTTGACATTATTAAAACTGAAATAGATGAAAGACCTTAGCCCTCACATACTCCCCCTTTTTGATGATGGCAACACTGTCTGTCTTTCTCTTGATTTGTAACTTGAGGACAGAAAAACTCACCCTATCTTTAACACATTAATATCTGCTGCTTTAATATTTTCTGCTGCTAGTATCCTTCTCCCCCTTTGACAACATCAAAAAGAGGAAAAGAAGGTGGTCAAAGAGATAACATTATAACAAGTAATGGTTCATTCACCAATTTGTAAAACAACGACACTAATAAGCATCCACATATGATACAGTTAATGCGATACTATAAACGGATAAATATAGAACACAAGAAGCAAACACAATTTATTCCATAATAGTTCAAACTAAAAAAACATAGTTCAAATTAAAAGCAAACTGAAACAACATGCAATCAAAGAACACAACAAACAATAAAAAACACAAATACTATCATGCACTCAAAATGATCCTAATCCCTATGTCTCCTCCCTCTAAATGGGTGACCTCCTCCCTGGTAATGGTGGTCTGGTGGTGGCAGATCCTCTAGGGAACGATTTAATTCAATCACAGTGCTGTTGAGAATGCCTAGGCTATTGGATAGATTCCGGGTCTGAATTGCCATGGCATTTTCCAAATTGGTAAATCTAGTCATCGAGGCATCAACAAACCTAGTGAATTTCTCGGTGTGAGCAGCCAACTGATCTGACAGAGAGGTGAGTCTCTCCTCCTGAGCAGTGTATCTCTGTTCTTGTAATTCATGGAATTGCTCATGTTCGAGATTCATCTGGTTCAACATGGCTAGAATTTATTAAGAGTCTTGGAAGGCTTGCTGTGGTTGTTGCTGTGGAGTTGGAGGTGCGGAATAGTCAGGCTGATGCCAGTCATAATCACCATAGGTAGGAGGTACATATGCACCCCCAAGAGCAGTCCAACTGTTGTTTTGCCATTGTCCCCAGCCCTGATTATCATAATCCTCCTCTGGTTGAGAATAATCCATCCATGCCGCATTATCTTCGTCTGCCATATTTACATCAGCATTGTCACCACCTTGGTTTTCATTTTCATGTCCTTCTGTAATATCTTGGTCGTCAGGAACATTAGGAAAGGGTGAGTTGCTCTAAATTTATACTTGTACTCATTTTTAACCGGATCCCAAACATAACCCATCATTGTGAGAGTCTTTTGTTGAAATTGATGCTCAGATGAAATATTGACATAGCGAATGTTCGGAACAGAGATACCAGCCTTATTCAAAATATTCTGAATACATGACGCATAGCCCAAAGCCGTACCTTTTGTGGAGTCGCGGAGGGCAAACATATGGTATGTAAAGTAATATGGCCAGTTGATTTTAATCTTGTTCTTCAGGATGTAGATGAGATGAACCTCCGCTTTATCAACTCTAGAGAACCCTCCTTTCTTAGGTCGCAAAATGTGAGCGACAATCCACTGCAGAATGCGATCAGCAAATTTCAGATGACCCGTTGTAACATTTTTCGGAAACAGCTCGCTGGCTATGTCGCGGCCGGCAAAATTTATCGAGTCGCCATCATATTTTTTAAGGAAAATAATGATAAACCTAAAAATCCTTAATCCCAAGGACAGAGATTCCTACGGTTCGGGAGTCGGTTAAGTGAGGGAAAGGTGTTAGGCACCCCTCACCTCCATTGTACTCAATGGGATCCTCCTTAAGTTCTAGGGTATGTATGTTTGTCTTTTTACTTGTTAATTACAAAAATCCTAAGTTTTTTATTATTGTACTCGCTAGGGTTTACAACCCTATGCCTACGTACCTTTAATTTTGAAGGATCAGAGTAACCGTAGTTCACCTCCCCTATTCCTACCCCCTAATCCTATTCCCATTCCTAATCCTAAACCCGATCTACTATTTATACTCTTGGATAAAGAGTTGTATCCCCAAATCTATTGTTTATACTCCTAGATAAGGAGTTATATCCCTTTATCTATATTTATACTCCTAGATAAGGAGTTCTATCCCTTTATCTATATTTATACTCCTAGATAAGGAGTTCTATCCCTTAATCTATATTTATACTCCTAGATAAGGAGTTCTATCCCTTATCCATTATTTATACTCTCGGACGGAGAATTTTATCTCTTAATCTATATTTATACTCCTAGATACGGAGTTCTATCCCTTATCCATTATTTATACTCTCGGACGAAGAGTTTTATCCCTTATCCATTGTTTATACTCTCAGATGGAGAGTTTTATCCCTTATCCATTATTTATACTCTCGGATGGTGAGTTTTATCCCTTAATCCCTTATCCCTTGACCTATATTTATACTCTTGGAACCTAAGAGTTTTATCCCTATATCCCATCCCTTATTTAGGCTCTCGGACCAAGAGCTTTATCCCTTGCATTTATATCCAAAAAAAAATCCCTTTTTATCCTTGTATTAAAAAAACCAAAATGCTATTTTGTGCTAAAGAACATAGCAAAAATAATCCCAAGTCATTCCAGAATAACCCCTAAATTTCTAATGATCCAAAAATAATAATATTTTAACTCCAAAGTTAAATTGAATCTAATTTAACTTGTTTTCATCCCAAACCCAAATTTATATATAAAAGAATTTACCAATCCTATTTTTTATAAGAATAAACCACACATTCTAAATATATGTAAGTATAGATTTAAAATCCAAACCCAAAATTAACCCAAAAACCCAAACAAAATCCCTAAACCAAATTAGATTCCTAAATTAAAAGAAAAACCCAATTACCTAATTAAATTAAAGTTATTAATTTAATTAGTTAAAACCCTAAACCCTAACTAAACAATTAAATTAAGTAATTGATAAAAAATCTAATAAAGCCCTAAGTAACCAATTAAATTAAGTAATTAATTTAATTGATAAAAAAACCTAATAAAACCCTAATCAACCAATTAAATTAAGTAACTAATTTAATTGATAAAAACCTAAAAAAACCCTAATTAACCAATTAAGTAATTAATCTAATTGATAAAAAATCTAATTAAACCCTAATTATCCAATTAAATTAAGTAATTAATTTACTTGATAAAATTAACCCTAAAACCCTATTATTTAAAAATTCTGATTAGTATCAACGTCCTAATTTATTAATTAAACTAAGTAATTAATTGAATTAATAACCAAAAACAAGGGGGTGTAAAACCAAATAGATGAGTAACCGGGCTTATGCGGTGGGGGTGTTAACAGTAACTTGGGCACAAGGCCTAGTTATTAAACCCAGACTTGAAGAAGAAAAAAAAACAAGAGCCCATGGTGGAGAGAGTCTGACTTTGACTCTCTCCCGGCTGTTGGATGGAGATCAAACGGATCTCCCTGAATCTAATCTCATCCCTAGATCACAAAATAGGACCAACAGACGACCTCGATTGAGGGTCCATGCAGACTCACGATAAAACCTATACGTTGGATACTCAGGTTGACTGGAAAGTCAACCCATCCCAAAGATCCCAGGGCGCCACTTGGCGTTTATCCGTGGGTAGGCAAAAGGGATATAAAATCCCATTTTTCTTCAGCCATCCCCCATTTCTCTTCTCCCGCTCTCTCTCCTCGGTTCTCTTTCTCTCACTACACTCTCTCCTCACTCTAAAACCTCTCTCACCTCTCTCTAACTCCCTCTCTTCGGCCACCACCCCAAACACCTCCGACCACCCCCAACCACCCACAACCCCAGATTTCCGGTGGAAAATCACCGGAATCTGCACCCGTGTTCATCTGGGTGATGAACATCAACTCAGGAACCTTCAACTATGAACCCTAACCCCCAGACGATGAACCCTAACCCCCAAATGATGAACCCTAACCTAATCGAAGAACCCTAACCCTGTATTCAACCAAAACCCAGATTCCCCTTTGAACCCCCAGGAACCCTAACCCTCTACCCCATGAACCCTAACCCTAATTTTCCAGAAAAATCCAGAACCGCAACCCAAAACCCAGATTCAAAAGAAAACACTCACATGCAAACAACAACAATTCAGAATAAAAGACATAAAAAGCTAAGTGTTTTTTTTTTGTTTACCGTCTGTGCCGTGAAACTGGTTGTATCATCCTATTATCTCTGTTTCCTTTTCTAATCTCCCTCTCTGGTTTTTTCGCAGGTGAAGAAGAACTTGGAGATTCGTCTGTGTTCGTCCGTCTCCCAATCTACGAGTCTAACCCCCCTCCTTAATTTCTTTTTTTTATAGACTTAAGATTAAGTTTAGGTTTTAAATCAGATTCTTTATTTTTAGAAAGTTTTGATGTATTTTTTTATCCGATTTGATTTGTTGTAACATTTAGAATTAGGGTTCTATTTTGTAATTTTAGTTTTTTTTATTTGATTGTAATATGGTTTGATTGAAAAATTAATGAGAATGATTCTTTTGCGTTTCCAATCTCTGAGCGCAAATTTTGGGTTTGATTTTGGAGAAGAAGATGATACTCGGTCAACGATTTTGACCAAAATAAATAAAATAAATAATAATTATTAATAATATGTTTTTAACCCTATTAATAAAAAAACAATAGCCATAATAACGAAGCAACCGGTCCCTCTCCCAACTAATTTAAATATCACTAAAACCTTAATTAATGATAAAAAAAACCCTAATTACTAATAATAAACTTTAATAATTCTAATAACATATAATTAATTTTAATTAAATACTAATAATTATAAATACTATTATTAATAACAATACAAAACCTATTAAACCAACTTTAACGTAATAATTAGATTATTATCATTTTAAATAAAGACTCTAAACAATAATGTACAAATAATCTTCTAAAACTAGTTTGGGCTTATAAAAATAATCTGAAGACCCCTGACCCACTTCCAAATTTGACACTAAAATTTAGTTAGAATAAAAAGACCAAATGACTAAAAGATAAATCCTATTATGAAATAGGCCCAAAAATAAATATTAATCCCAATAACCTTAAAATAAATTAACCCCTAAAAATACAAAACAAAAAACCTAAAAACCAAAGTCCCACAATAGAACTGAAATGGGCCTAAGATTACAGAGGAGCCCACTAACGTCTAACTGACACCCCCAGGCAGCAAAAAACATTAAAAAAAATCCAAAAATATTAACAAACCCCTGGTTAAAATTTAGGGTACTACAGCTGCCCCTATTTAATCGTCTTCGAATCAGAAGGATGATGTCGATGAGCCTTCCTCCTTTGAGGAAGAGATGATTAAATACAAGAAGGACCCTAATTTTAACCGCAGAACCCGATAGGTGCTAAGCTGATATCCTGAAATCCTTGGTAATAGACTCATAGTGAAATATCTGACTGAACCCCTTGATAAATACCTTTGAGAACCCCTCCTGATAAAACCCCAATGATGAAATATAGTGACACCCCTTGCTAGAAGCCTTTGATGACTAACCCAGTAAACCCTTTTGATAAGCTCTCTGATGGAACTCCCTTGAAATTAAAAATAAAAAACCCTTGACAAAATCCCCTAATAAAAATCCTCTGGTGAAATCCCTTTGAGTATTATGAACCCTATGCATGTATGCATGTTTGTGTATATGAGTGCATGTATGCGTACTCTTATGTATGATGCATTATTTGGGCTAACGCCTCTTTTATGATATGCAATGCATGGATTTGTCTGAAATAATACTTTTCATAACGTGCCGAATCCCCGACCCTTGAGACTTTGATAATTGTAGTAAGCCATGATATCCTGGATTCCCGCTTAACATGCCGTTAAAGAACCTCCCATGTTGGTATATTCCTGTCAGTGTATAGACTCTATATCCTGCTTTGGAAGATGATGATCCCTTTGATGATTCCAAAAACCGAAGTAAAATCCATTTTCCCTTTTTAAAGCTTTTATTTGTATCCGATATTTCAATGCATTATTTCACAATTAATCGACACCTTGTAATCAAGAGGAATAATTTAGAAGGCAAAGAAATGTATTTGGAAAGCAAATTTATTGAGAATTGACCCGAAGATGGGCAATGATAAGTAAGGAGGGTAATTCTCAAAAGGAGATATTACCGTAAATCAGAAAAGATGTGAAATGGCAATAAGAAAACAAATTTATTTATGTTCCTATTAAATTTAACACCAGCTAATATCCCTAAGACTCCAAGATCACGACACTTCGCTTTTGAAGATGATGGCTGGAATGATCGCTCCCTTCTGAATTCCTATTACGGGGTGACTTGAGTGTTTTCAGTCATATGCCTTTTGGATATCCCTAACTTTTGCCTGTACCGCCTTTTTTAGAGTCTTAGTCCACCGGGATGATATACCATTTTTTTTCGACTAAGCCGCCTTATAGGGTTTCCAACTTGCCGGGTATCATTTTTATCCAAGTCCCTAATTTTTGCCTAGATTGCTCTTTCGAGTTTTCAATCCACCGGGACCCCCTAATTTTTGCCTAAGTCGCCCTTTAGAGTTTTCGACTTAGCGGACTTTTATCCTCTTTTTCTAGGCATAGCATTTTTGACCGAATCGGAGTTCACCAGTCGTGGTAAATCCGCTCCATCCACGGTTGTTAATATTAGTGCTCCGCCAGAGGAGGCACTCTTCACGACATATGGCCCTTCATAGGGTGGGGTCCATTTGACGTGGTGGTCTTTATGGATGGGCAGTATTTTCCTTAACCCCAAGTCTCCCTCTTCGCGTAGGCGAGGACGAATTTCTTTGTCAAATGCTCTCTTGATTCCCTGTGGATATAACTGCCCACAGCCACATGTTTCCCTTATACGAGGTTTAGCTGATCGAGCCTAGTTTGCACCCATTCTGCCGTATCCAGTTTAGCTTCCTTTAAGATCCTAGATGATGAATTTTCACCCCAATTGATAGCCCCTCTTTGAAGCCCATATCCTTATGCAAATAGAAGTTTCCCTCGAGATCTAGGTCTAGGTCCTTCATAGGAGTCCGAAGTTTAACAATCCATTGGATTCTCAAATATTGTTAAGTACATTATGAGTGGTCTCCTTGGGACTGGTAGCGCCAATATAGGTGGCTTTCATTTTGTCCTTTATTCCCTTTTGACTGACCACGGACCCTGATATTTTCCATATCTGATTCCATAGGTACACCTTGTGGGCTTTAGTCGTAACTCGAATTTCCTTAGCTGATCCAACAATTTTACAAGTTAGTTATGTGATCTTCTCCCTTTTACGACTTGGCAATCATATCATCCATATGAACCTCTATCTCCTTATGCCCCATATTACCATAGTCCTTTGATAAGTTACTCCTATGTTCCTTAACCCAACAAGCGTTACCTTGTCCCAAAAAGTCCAATTGTTTCTTGACTTCTTCCCTGATCTGGAGGGTCATGTCTGGTCTAGTCCTCCTCAGCCTTTTGCTTGGTTGGCGTGCGTCCTAGTTTGAGTAGTAATTTGTGCTCAACGATGTTCGTACCACGTCCAGGTATATCCTAGTATGACCAGCCGGACTCATCTGGGTACCCTTGCAACAACTCGATCAACTTTTCCTTTATATCCTTATTCGGAGAAACACCGACTTTGACCTTTTTCCTCTCTTCCTCAGTTCCCAGATTGATCACATCCACTGGGTCCTGGTGAAGTTGTATTTCCTAGTCCTCTTGCCTCAACAGTCTGGCTAACTCTTCGGGAAGCTCACACTTGTCCTCATCACCCTCTTCCGCTTGGTTAATCGGTAATTCGGAGTCATTCGAGATTATAACGGTGTCATTTTTAATAGGTCCATTTTTAAATTTGCACGAGGAAGATTTTTTTTCTTTTTTTTTTGGAATGAAGTGCTAGAAATGAAAATATTGAAAGAAGGTATATTGCCATTTTGAATAAACAGAAAATGAAATAAAAAAGATCTTGATTGACAACAAAGTGCAATTTTATTGATAGAAATAATCCAATGAAATAAAAGGTGGCCCTACAAAGCTTTGTCAACTTGCCTTGGGCATAGCAAGGGACTTATTAAAAAAGTAAATTACTTCGAAACAAAAATCATCTCAGGAATCCCGATGGTTCTCCAATTGTCGAAATTAGGCATTCTTTTCTTCCTCTTCCACTAAGGCCACACGATCCCAAATTCCAAATCCCACACCATGGAAATTGCCTTCTAATCCTTCATTAGCCGGTTTCTAACCCAGCCCAAACAAATCCTTCTCCTCAGGTGACTCCCATTGTTTGGCCCAGTTTGTTATGTCTTCCTTATTAATAAGGAATTCATCCCCCATCCCTTCCACGTCGTTGACTGTTGCCCCAATGTGCCCCAGTAACGCATTATCTCCCAGATTTGGATCTTCAGGGTCTACAACACCGACATCGTGATTTCCAGAATACCTTTTATTGTTATATTGATCGGAGGATGACTGCCCAATCTTTCCTGTCTTTAAACCATTCTCAATCCTCTCTCCAATGATAACCAAGTCAGTAAATCCCGTTGAGACTGCCCCAATCATCCTTGTGTAGTATGTTCCTTGTAGGGTATCCATAAACATATCCACAAGTTCACTTTCCAATAATGGAGGTTGCACACGAGAAGCTAGTTCCCTCCATCTTTGGGCATATTCTTTGAAGGAATCATTCCTTCTTTGAGACATGTTCTGCAACTGTGTACGGTTAGGAGCCATGTCCACGTTGTATTGGTATTGCTTCAGAAAGGCGCTTGCAAGGTCTTCCCAAGTCTTAATGTGAATCCTCTCTAATTGCATGTACCAGTCCAAGGATTCCCCACTAAGGCTGTCTTGGAAAGTGTGCATCATCAGCTTCTTATTAGTAGCATGGGCACCCATTTTTCGAGCAAACATCCTAAGGTGATTCTTAGGACAACTGACACCTTTGTATTTCTTGAAGTTCGGAGCCTTAAACTTGGGAGGTATGACCACATCGAGCACCAGACACATTTCTAAGGCATCCACTCCAAAAACATTGAGTCCCTCCACGACCTTTAACCTTTCCTCAAGTGCTTTATACTTATCAGCAGCCCCTCTACTTTCCTTAACAATGGTTCCTTTATTTTCGAGGGCCATTTGTCTTGGATTTTCACCCTCGTATTGGAAGTTCCAATCTGCGCGATCCTCATGTGGAATAGGTATGTAAGTAGTACGAGGTGCCCCATTGGAAATATGTGGAGAGACGGTTCCCTCGAGAGGTTGGTTATCAGTTTTGTGCTCGCGTTCCATATCATGGACAAACCCTAGTAGAGGGCTATTGTCTCCAACATGGGGGAAGGAGTATGAACCTTTCTTTGAGGACTTGACCAGGTTCCTCTGGCTATCAAACTCTGGACGGCAAGTGTCAATTGATCAATCTGGCTTTTCATGCCTTCCACGTTCTCCTTGACAGTATCCATTTCTCCTCTTAGAGTAACCAGCTCCTTCTCCATCTGATCCATAGCTTCCCTTCGGTACGCTCGAGTGTGAGGTCGGGAAGTCAGATTGTTATGCTTAACGACTCTGAGACAAAGTTTGTGAAAGAAAATGATTTTTTATTCCTTTTTCCTTATTTTGAATGCATGTTGATGATGAATGTATGGATATGCATGATGTATGCTAAATAATTTTAAAAATTTGTTTGGGGGGAATTCCAAAATCCATTGTAGTTAGAGATGAATATATCCAAAGGATGAAATCCATACACATAGAATATAAAAATCCAAATCCATTAGCCAAACCCAAATCCGAAATGACTTCCAAACTTATAACAATAATTCCTCGGGAATAACCCATAACGATCCCAAAAAAAAAAAATTGGAAAATCCTGAACTTAAGAAGGCGTAAACTACATAGGTGCCCCCAACACCTTCTTCAAATGCTTTAAACTCCTCCAAGTATCCTTTATTGATCCCTTGCACTTCCCTATCCTCCTTGTGGTGAGATGACAGATCCTCAACAGGCACAGCTAGGTCTTTAGGCTTGACCCTTTTCCCTTTTTTTTCCTTCCCTTTTTCCTTTTTTTTTTTCCTTTTTTTCTTTTTCCTTATTTTTTCCTTCCCCCTTTTTTTGCCCCCATGCCCCTTGTAAGGTTTTTCCCTCTCCTTGTAAATCCAAGTAGTCCTAATTGTTCCAGCATAAGAGCTAATTGAAAATCCTTGAGGAGGAAGTCACGTAGAGGAGGATCCTAAGATTGCGCAAAAACAATTACGGCCCCTACCTTCATAGGGATCCCTAAGAGATCGAAGATCCTTCCATACTTGTGTGTAAACATCCTTTGAGCAGATTTGGCATTAAGTCTCAAAGGTCTTTGAGACTTTGTAAATCAAACACTTAGCACTCTAATGCGTAGGGTGGCCCTTTCGCTTGAATCCCTCTTTCCAATATTCCCACAACACATCTTGAAATCCCCCACAAAAATGCATATATGCTAAAAAAATGCTTTTAAATGCATGATGACATGGACACTTTGTTTTTTTGTTTTTTTTACTTGGTTAGGGTAAGGTTAAAATGTAAACATGACCCTAACTAGGTAGGCTCCCTATAATAGGTTTAGATCTAAAGCTTATCTACCCAATCCCCTCACATGTAGGATATATAGTTTTGGGCAGCATAACGACCCTATAATGTACAGACTATACCCTTGTTTTACCATGAGAAGGAGCAAGCCTTCCTATGGTAATCCTTCGGGATAAGTCTCATCTGGGTATGACCCTAGTAACAGCCCTCTAGGGTTGAATACATAGGGTCTCCATGAGTTGGCAAGGGGTAGTCTAAAAGTTCTCAGAGTCTCGGACCACATCCAAATCATCCTCTACGTTAGGGGCTAGCCCTTTCATGAGGAATCTTTGGAAGGATCTATTCTGAGTGTGGCATCAATGAATTATTGGGGATGTCACATCCCCCCAAAAACATTTCCATTCCACGTCCTAATCTAGGGTTATATTCCAAGATTGGGTTTTAGCTTCACACATCCTATGCCCCAATCCAATAGTATAATGACAAAATAAGAATATAAATATAACAAATATAATAACATGAAAACGAAATATAAAACAAAAATAAAAAAACATGAGAAAAATAATAAAAAACAAAAACACCCAAGACAAACAAACAAAACCCTATAGCCTAAGGTTAGGAGGGACTCTCTTTAGGGAGGCATCCCTAGCAGAGTCGCCAGCTGTCGCGGCCGGCAAAATTTATCGAGTCGCCATCATATTTTTTAAGGAAAATAATGATAAACCTAAAAATCCTTAATCCCAAGGGCAGAGATTCCTACGGTTCGGGAGTCGGTTAAGTGAGGGGAAGGTGTTAGGCACCCCTCACCTCCATTGTACTCAATGGGATCCTCCTTAAGTTCTAGGGTATGTTTGTTTGTCTTTTTACTTGTTAATTACAAAAATCCTAAGTTTTTTATTATTGTACTCGCTAGAGTTTACAACCCTATGCCTACGTACCTTCAATTTTGAAGGATCAGAGTAACCGTAGTTCGCCTCCCCTATTCCTACCTCCTATTCCTATTCCCATTCCTAATCCTAAACCCGATCCACTATTTATACTCTTGGATAAAGAGTTGTATCCCCAAATCTATTGTTTATACTCCTAGATAAGGAGTTCTATCCCTTTATCTATATTTATACTCCTAGATAAGGAGTTCTATCCCTTTATCTATATTTATACTCCTAGATAAGGAGTTCTATCCCTTATCCATTATTTATACTCTCGGACGGAGAGTTTTATCCCTTAATCTATATTTATACTCCTAGATACGGAGTTCTATCCCTTATCCATTATTTATACTCTCGGACGAAGAGCTTTATCCCTTATCCATTGTTTATACTCTCGGATGGAGAGTTTTATCCCTTATCCATTATTTATACTCTCGGATGGAGAGTTTTATCCCTTAATCCCTTA
Organism: Lathyrus tuberosus; assembly: GCA_022829125.1. Classification (NCBI taxonomy): domain Eukaryota; kingdom Viridiplantae; phylum Streptophyta; class Magnoliopsida; order Fabales; family Fabaceae; genus Lathyrus; species Lathyrus tuberosus. The sequence continues at coordinate 640,813 of JALAZF010000084.1, forward strand.
TCCCTTGGCCTATATTTATACTCTTGGAACCTAAGAGTTTTATCCCTATATCCCATCCCTTATTTAGGCTCTCGGACCAAGAGCTTTATCCCTTGCTTTTATATCCCAAAAAAAATCCCTTTTTATCCTTGTATTAAAAAAACCAAAATGCTATTTTGTGCTAAAGAACATAGCAAAAATAATCCCAAGTCATTCCAGAATAACCCCTAAATTTCTAATGATCCAAAAATAATAATATTTTAACCCTAAAGTTAAATTGAATCTAATTTAACTTGTTTTCATCCCAAACCCAAATTTATATATAAAAGAATTTACCAATCCTATTTTTTATAAGAATAAACCACACATTCTAAATATATGTAAGTATAGATTTAAAACCCAAACCCAAAATTAACCCAAAAACCCAAACAAAATCCCTAAACCAAATTAGATTCCTAAATTAAAAGAAAAACCCAATTACCTAATTAAATTAAAGTTATTAATTTAATTAGTTAAAACCCTAAACCCTAACTAAACAATTAAATTAAGTAATTGATAAAAAATCTAATAAAACCCTAATTAACCAATTAAATTAAGTAATTAATTTAATTGATAAAAAAACCTAATAAAACCCTAATCAACCAATTAAATTAAGTAACTAATTTAATTGATAAAAACCTAATAAAACCCTAATTAACCAATTAAGTAATTAATCTAATTGATAAAAAATCTAATTAAACCCTAATTATCCAATTAAATTAAGTAATTAATTTAATTGATACAAATTAACCCTAAAACCCTATTATCTAAAAATTCTAATTAGTATCAACGTCCTAATTTATTAATTAAACTAAGTAATTAATTTAATTAATAACTAAAAACAAGGGGGTGCAAAACCAAACAGATGTGTAACCGGGCTTATGCGGTGGGGGTGTTAACAGGAACTTGGGCGCAAGGCCCAGTTATTAAACCCAGACTTGAAGAAGAAAAAAAACAAGAGCCCATGGTGGAGAGAGTCTGACTTTGACTCTCTCCCGGCCGTTGGATGGAGATCAAACAGATCTCCCTGAATCTAATCTCATCCCTATATCACAAAATAGGACCAACGGACGGTCTCGATTGAGGGTCCATGCAGACTCACGATAAAACCTATACGTTGGATACTCAGGTTGACTGGAAAGTCAACCCATCCCAAAGATCCAAGGGCACCACTTGGCGTTCATCTGTGGGTAGGCAAAAGGGATATAAAATCCCATTTTTCTTCAGCCATCCCCCATTTCTCTTCTCCCGCTCTCTCTCCTTAGTTCTCTTTCTCTCACTACACTCTCTCCTCACTCTAAAACCTCTCTCACCTCTCTCTAACTCCCTCTCTCCGGCCACCACCCCAAACACGTCCGACCAACCCCAACCACCCACAACCCTAGATTTCCGGTGGAAGATCACCGGAATCTGCACCCGTGTTCATCTAGGTGATGAACATCAACCCAGGAACCTTCAACTATGAACCCTACCCATGAACCCTAACCCCCAGACGATGAACCCTAACCCCCAAATGATGAACCCTAACCTAATCGAAGAACCCTAACCCTGTATTCAACCAAAACCCAGATTCCCCCTTTGAACCCCCAAGAACCCTAACCCTCTACCCCATGAACCCTAGGGTTCACATGAACCCTAACCCTAATTTTCCAGAAAAACCCATAACCGCAACCCTAAACCCAGATTCAAAAGAAAACACTCACATGCAAACAACAACAATTCAGAATAAAAGACCTAAAAAGCTAAGTGTTTTTTTTGTTTACCGTCCGTGCCGTGAAACTAGTTATATTATCCTATTATCTCCGTTTCCTTTTCTAATCTCCCTCTCTGGTTTTTTGCAGGTGAAGAAGAACTTGGAGATTCGTCTGTGTTCGTCCGTCTCCCAATCTACGAGTCTAACCCCCCTCCTTAATTTCTTTTTTTTATAGACTTAAGATTAGGTTTAGGTTTTAAATCATATTCTTTGTTTTTAGAAAGTTTTGATGTATTTTTTTGATCCGATTTGATTTGTTGTAACTTTTAGAATTAGGGTTCTATTTTGTAATTTTAGTTTTTTTTTATTTGATTGTAATATGGTTTGATTGAAAAATTAATGAGAATGATTCTTTTGCGTTTCCAATCTCTGAGCGCAGATTTAGGGTTTGATTTTGGAGAAGAAGATGATACTCGGTCAACGATTTTGACCAAAATAAATAAAATAAATAATAATTATTAATAATATGTTTTTAACCCTATTAATAAAAAAACAATAGCCATAATAACGAAGCAATCGGTCCTTCTCCCAACTAATTTGAATATCAATAAAACCTTAATTAATGATAAAAAAACCCTAATTACTAATAATAAACTTTAATAATTATAATAACATATAATTAATTTTAATTAAATACTAATAATTATAAATACTATTATTAATAACAATACAAAACCTATTAAACCAACTTTAACGTAATAATTAGATTATTATTATTTTAAATAAAGACTCTAAACAATAATGTACAAATAATCTTCTAAAACTACTTTGGGCTTATAAAAATAATCTGAAGACCCCTGACCCACTTCCAAATTTGACACTAAAATTTAGTTAGAATAAAAAGACCAAATGACTAAAAGATAAATCCTATTATGAAATAGGCCCAAAAATAAATATTAATCCCAATAACCTTAAAATAAATTAACCCCTAAAAATACAAAACAAAAAACCTCTAAACCAAAGTCCCACAATAGAACTGAAATGGGCCTAAGATTACAGAGGAGCCCACTAACATCTAACTGACACCCCCAGGCAGCAAAAAACATTAAAAAAAATCCAAAAATAATAACAAACCCCTGGTCAAAATTTTGGGTACTACAGGCTACAACATCATCCGAGTATGGTTTATGCAACATGGAGTTCAAAGCAGTTTTAAACTCATAGCCGTTAACAAACTTGGTGTCAGTCACTTCAGGAAGATTTTCATGAGTTTCCAAACTAAACAAACTAGTTCATACAACATTTTTCATAGAATGAGACGCGTTATTCATAGAATACGTAAAATCCGTACCTTCAAATTTTCTCTCAATCCCGAAATAGAACAAGCGAACCAAATCACAGTTAAACTTATCATCACATTCAAGAAATTCATCAAAATTCTGAGCATTCAGCATGTCAATTACCTCGGTGAGATGATAATTTGGAGCCATCAAAGAGTAGTAGGCATGTTGTCGAATAATAGCACGGTTGCGGAAATCATTATTGAAAGACTCAGACAGAGCATTAGAGAGTAGAGACATAGCATTTACCGGAGTTGAAGAAGTTCCGGCTCTTGATGTTGAAGCTCTTGTAGTCCGTTTACCAGTTGCATGTCGAGAAGCCATTGTTGAAGAAGGCGAGGAAGAAGATGAATAGTGCGCAATGAACAGTGTACGGAGGATGAATAATGATAGGGTTCTTGCTTCCAGAAACCTTGTGAAACCCCTTTCTTAAAAACCTTGTGAATTCAAACTTTGTGGGTTTTGAGTTTTATGGGTTTTAATGGAGTTTTGATGGATTTTGAATGGGAATTTGGAAGAGAAGGAGAGGAAAAGACCAAGAAAAATCTGATTTATGACATGCAATGATGAAATATAAAGTGCATTGAAAGTATGTAATGAATTTGAAGGACACTAGGTCGGCACGCGCATTCCCAATAAAAGGGATTCTGAATTCGTCAGGTATGAGTCGACCTAAGCATTGGATACGTCGGCTCAAGCTGACGAGTTTTTGAAATTTTTTAAAAATTATGAGATGCGCCGACCGCAGAAAGGCGCACGCTAACCCGGTTGTTTTCCTTGAAAAAATTTCAGTTCATGAGTCGGCCCATGGCATTCTTTGGTCGACTCATCCAAGTGAAAAATGGAAAAATTCATATTTTTGCATACAAAGGCCCCAAAATAGGATAAATAAACACGCTAACACATAAATCAAACATTTAAATGAATAATATATTCTTAAACGTGTAATAAACATCATTTAAACACTCAATATGGTACATATATTAAAGAAAAACTTATGAAGCGGAACGATATTACCTTGATCATGATTGATGATGAGAGCCCTCACATGTAGCTCAATAACTCTCGGCATAAATAGACAAAACAATAAACAAGCATATATATATATATATATGTGTGTGTGTGCAGAGCTACTATCTTAAAGGATTATTAAACACGATCCAAGATGTCGAGAACGCCTAGTTCCCTACGGATGTGAAAGAAAGGCTCTGTAGCTAGTGGTTTTGTAAAGATGTCAGCAAGTTGATTTTTAGTATCAACATGCTCAAAGACCACATCACCTTTCTCTATATGATCCCTAAGGAAGTGATGACGTATTTTGATATGCTTGGTGCGTGAATGTAATACGGGGTTCTTAGTTAGGTTAATAGCACTAGTGTTATCGCACAAAATGGGAATACGCTCAAGTTTTAAATTGAAATCAAGCAATTATTGCTTAAGCCATAGAACTTGAGCACAACAACTGCCAGAGGCAACGTATTCCGCCTCGGCTGTTAACAAGGCAACGGAAACCTGTTTCTGGCTATGCCAACTCACCAAGGAATTTGCGAAAAAGTGACACGCGCCACTAGTGCTTTTCCTATCTGATTTGCACCCGGCAAAGTCGGAATCGGAATAGCCAACTAAGGAACAAACACTACCTTTAGAATACCACAGCCCATACTTTGTAGTACCGGAAAGGTATCAAAGTATGCGCTTAACTGCTTTTAAGTGGGATTCCTTGGGACGTGCTTGATACCTCGCACACATGCTACACTGAACATAATGTCAGGTCGTGAAGCGGTAAAATAAAGAAGAGATCCAATCATACCTCGATACTTCTTTACCTCTACATCCTTACCATTTTTGTCACGATCAAGATTGGCACAAGTACGCATAGGAGTATCTATTGCCTTGCAGTTTAGCATGTCGAAACGTTTGAGAAGCTCAAGACTATATTTTGTTTGACTCACAAACGTGCCCTCTTCGAGTTATTTGATTTACAATCTGAGGAAATAGTTGAGCTCCCCCATCATGCTCATTTCAAACTCCCCCTGCATCAAACTAGAAAACTCCTTGACCAAGGTCATGTTAGTAGACCCGAAGATAATATCGTCAACATAAATTTGTACCAAAATTAAGTGTTTCCCTTGACGTTTAATAAAGAGGGTTGTGTCAACCTTCCCTCTTGAATACCCTTGATCAAGTAAAAATTTGCTTAGACGTTCATACCATGCCCTAGGGGCTTGTTTAAGTCCATACAAAGCACATTTAAGTTTGTAGACATGATCAGGATATTCATGGGATCCAAAATCTGGAGGTTGGGCTACATAAACCTCTTCATTGATGTATCCGTTAAGGAAAGCACTTTTAATGTCCATCTGAAATAGTTTGAAATTTTTAGTGCAAGCATAAGCAAGTAAAAGGCGTATAGCCTCGAGTCGGGCAATCGGCGCATAAGTTTCCTCATAGTCGATTCCTTCCTCTTGGTTATAGCCTTGCGCTACAAGCCGCGCTTTGTTTTGTGTTATACCTCCATTTTCATCAAGTTTATTCCTAAACACCCATCGGGTGCCGATTACTCTATGACCTCGCGGAGGGGGGACAAGGTCCCAAACCTCATTTCTCCTGAATTGATTTAGTTCATCTTGCATTGATAAAAACCAATGCTCATCGAGTAACGTCTCCTTTGCATTTTTAGGTTCAACTTGTGACACAAAAGCGGAGTAATAACAAAAGTTACTAAGTTTAGAGCGGGTGGTTACTCCCTTAGAGATGTCACCGATGATATTGTCGATTGGATGGTCTTTGGAAGACTTCCATGCTAGAGGAAGGTCATCTTCATTAGTTGGATGATCCTCCTCACTCTTCATAGGTTGGTGATCCTTTTCCTCCTCAATACGCACTGCTTCGGGCTGATTAGTTCCTTTATCAGTGTCCTTGAGTATGTCTTCTGAAGATACACCTGCACCATGACAAAAACTACCTTCTCCGACATTTTTCGGATAAGACTCATCAAAAGTAACGTGTACCGACTCTTCAACAATTCGTAACCTTTTATTATAAATTCTATAAGCTTTACTTGACTGAGAGTATCCAAGAAAAATACCCTCGTCGGCCTTGGCATCAAACTTACCAAGTGTCTCTTTCCCATTGTTTAACATGAAACACTTGCAACCAAAGACATGAAGGTGAGAGATATTTGGCTTACGCCCTTTTAAAAGCTCATACAGTGTTTTGTTTAGAATAGGCCAGATGAGCACCCTATTCAAAATGTAACAAGCCGTACTGATGGCGTCGGCCCAAAAGTATTTTGGAAGTCCACTTTCATTGATCATAGTCCTTCCAAGTTCCTCCAAAATTCTATTTTTACGTTCCACCACCCCATTTTTTTGAGGGGTACGTGGTGCGGAAAAATTATGACCAATTCCATGGGATTCACAAAATGCTTCAAACAAATGATTTTCAAACTCACCCCCATGATCACTTCTAATTGACACAATCTTCATGTTTAACTTGTTTTGAGATAACTTAGCAAATTTTTCAAAGGCCGAAAAGGCATCACTCTTATTTTCTAGGAAAATAGTCCCGTAAAACCTAGAAAAGTAATCGACTATTACAAAACCATAATAGTTACCACCTAGGCTTTTAACCCTAGATGGTCCAAAGAGGTCCATATGGAGGAGCTCAAGGGGTCTCATAGTTGAAACGATGTTTTTAGATTTGAATGAGATCCCTGTTTGCTTCCCCATTTGACAAGCATCACAAAGATGATCCTTTGTGAATTTGATTTTGGGCAAACCGGTGACTAGGTCTTTAGAGACTATTTTGTAAAGAAAATCAAAATTGATATGAACCAACCGTCTATGCCACAACCATGAATCTTCATTCATAGTGACTAGACATTTGTCTCCATTCAACAATACCTCAATTAAGTCTAGCATATAGACATTATTCACCCTCAAGCCCTTAAACACATCCTTTTTGTCACTATCTTCAACTATGCAACAATCTTTTGAAAATGATACTTTATAATTCTTGTCACATAGTTGACTAATACTTAAAAGGTTGTGTCTAAGGCCTTCCACAAGCAGCACATCAATGATAGTAGTAGATGAGGGGTTACCTACACTACCTTTGCCGAGAATCTGTCCCTTATTGTTATCTCCGTAGGTGACACACCTCTTTTTCTTCGCCACAAAGTCGATGAAAAGAGATATGTCTCCTGTCATATGTCTTGAGTAGCCACTATCCAGAACCCATCTTCTTTCAGTGGTCTTAAGACTTTGTACCTACAAAAAAATCAAGGGAGAGTAGGTACAAAATTCTCATTGGGTCCTTTACGGTGAGTGAAACCAATATCGCACTTGGGCAACCATTGATAAATGCCTTTTGGAACAAGAAATCTTCTAAAACAACATTTAGCTATAGTATGACCAGGCTTGCTACAATATAGGCAATTACGGTTCATTTGGAATTTACCTTTGCTATCTCTATCTCGAATCACATACGCATACTTTTGATATGGATTATTCATACTTTCTCGATAATGTGATCGATCAATAGCAAACATAACTCTAGGCTTAAGAGCCTTGTCTAATTTGACCTTAAGGGTTCTCACCTCCTTTTTCCAAATATGACAAGTATCACAACCCCCAAACTTGAACCATGGAGACTTATTCTCATTAATCTTAGCTTTTGATGCATCTACCATGGAGTTTTTAAGAGCTTCCAATTCCTTTTTGGAATCGGAAACCTTTTTCTCCAAATGTGAAAAAAATATATTTGTTCGAGGCTAAGCGTTGAAAAGCTTCCTTAGCCTCGTGGTGCAACATATCAAAAGCCTTTTGTAATTCTAAATGAGACATACTATTAGAATGGTCATATTTAGAGTGTTTTACTTCTTTCTTCTTGTTTTGACGTGCCATAAGACATAGATTAACGGATTCACTTTCGTCACTTGAGCTGTCACCTTTTTCTGACTCGCTATCGCTCTCCCAAGCGATGTATGCTCATGTAGATTTGTTTGACTTTTTGTGTTGATGACTCTTATCCTTATCCTTATCCTTGTCTTTCTTAAGTGATGGACAATCTGGCTTGTAGTGCCCGGATTTTCCACAGTTGTAACACGTTCCTTTAACCTTTCCATTCTTATTGCCTTCATTTCTAGATTGCCTCCTAAATTTGACTAGATTTTTATCCGAGTGTTGAATCTTATTCTTCTGAACATATCTATTGTATCTCTTCACAAATAGGCTCATGTCATCATCGGAGTCATCATCTTCATCATTGTTGGTTTCATTATCACTTTGCTCTTGAGATGTGGACTTTGAATAAGAAGTCTTAAGAGCAATCGACTTCTTTTCCGTATCTTTTTTTTCTCCTTCTTTATACTCTTCTCATGTTTTTCAAGGCTAATGAGCACTTGCTCATGCTCATCGAGTTTTCCAAATAATGTGGTGAGGTATATAGTAGCTAGATTATTGGCCTCCTTGATCGCGGTGACCTTCGGCTGCCATTCCCTGTTAAGACACCTCAAAATCTTATTAGTAGCAACCTCATTTGGAATTGGTTTACCAAGTACATGCAATTTGTTGATAATGTGAGTAAATCGTTTTTGCATATCCGCAATGGTTTCCCCTTGCTTCATGTAAAAAAGATCAAACTCTTGCGTTAGTGTGTTGATACAAGCCATTTTAACATGATTAGTGCCTTCTTGGGCTACTTGTAAAGCATCCCGCATGGCTTTGGCCGTTTCACAATGAGAGACTCAATAATATTCGTCAACTCCCAAAGAGGAGATTAACATATTTTGAGCCTTCCAGTCATAGCTGTACTTTTTCTCGTCCTCCTCATTCCATTGAGCTTCGGGTTTAGGAACGACAACGCCTTCAGCGTTGGTCATTGTAATTTCCATAGGACCGTTTAAAATAACGTTCCAAACCTTCTGATCTATGGAATTTATATGGACGTGCATACAATCCTTCTAGTAGCTGTAATTCTCGCCTGTAAAAACTGGAGCTCTATTATAAGCCCCTTTAGGTTCATTCGCCATATTCTAAGAAGTTTTACCGAAGCACTAGATAAACCGGAGCTCGTGATACCACTTGTTAGACGATGGCTAGGATCTAGAAGGGGGTTGAATAGATCCCACAAATTTTATACACGCAAATGGTTACCAAAAAATTAGTTTTAAAAGTTTTTACGGAAGCAGCCACTGAATCACACGTCTACAACGAATCTCTACTAAAAGGATTGGATATGCACGACAATATTAGGAATGAAATAACGGATGAGAAAAATTTAGATTAATCAACAAAGTTTAAACGTAATCAACCGTGTTTTGTTTGCTTGATGTTAATCCAATTCCAACGAGATAGGTTGACAAAAATTAATTGCAAATGCGTTTGATTTTACGTTGAATCAAATTATCGAACACTTGGTGTGTGCAAACACACTAAGTGCAGATTTCCAAATAATGTGAATGTTAAGCTGATTCTAAATACAATCCAAGGGATTGTATCAATTTTACAAAATAATTTATCAGCTCAAAATTACACTATCTCAGAAACTTCGATCAATTGATACTTCACAAATTCGAATAATACCGAAACGTAAAAGAGTAGGGAAAGAGAGGACAAACACGATTTGATTAGGCAGTTCCCCAATCATCCTCGCTATGGGTACCTCTGCCCCCAATTCCACAAATGGAATTGAGATATATATAAATTGCTGTATGCAAATTATTTATACAAGAGAAGAATAATGAACATCCAAACCCTCAAACATCTTTGATTATTGATGCAGAGTCTTCTCTCTCCTTGATTTGAGATGAATCAAGTGCCTCGAATCTGGTTGAACAAATCACTGTCTCACGCTACTAGACTGCAAGAACCCACCATTCTTCAGTCACCTTCACTCGGTAGATTTCGATCTTCCATAATTCGATCCCAAATCTTTCTTCTACGATCCTTCGACTGTAGCTACTAAACCGAAAGAATACTCTGTTCTTCGGTTACCTTCGCACGACTGAATCCTTGTAGAACGAAATGATTTGTGCCAAAAAACCCCCAAAATCACCTTGATTCTTGGAGGACAAAACCTGAGGTTTTATTCAAGAAACACCTACCAATTCTCAACCCATATCAAAAGATTTACACACTCCTAATTCTGAACGTTATCACTTCAAAACAATGGGCGACACAAACAAAGATGATTATGTGTGATTGTTTATTTACTCAAGGTTGAAGATGAAGATGAAGAGAAAGATTGGTATCAATTTTCACGTTTCTTGTTATTGTTGAAATATAAGCTGAACCAACTATATATAATGAATAAAATAACCAACAAGAGAAATAATAGAAATAATAGAAAAATTAAATGCAGAAAAAAATAGGCCAGGCAGTGTGTGGTCGACCGCCCCACATATTGGGGTCGGCGTGAGCTAACCCGTGGGAATGACTACGCAAAATAAACGACCATGCGTCGACCCATCAACACCTTGCATCGATGCAAGCATGCTGATTTTGCAGAAATTCAAATGTCCAAGAGCATGCGTCAACCGCATGCAACAAGGTGGTTAGCGTGCGCTAACCCGAACATTTCACAAAAATTGTTCAAAACAGCATGAGTCGACTCATGCTTACCTTGGGTCGACCCAAGACCTGCAGATTTTCAGAAAATCATTTTTTTGCGCGTTTTTGTTGACCAAAACTCGAAACAAGTATACCAAACATTAATATTATGATCATGCACATGTAGAAATTATGTAGACCTCTTCCTATATGTTTGGACACATGAAAATCGATGGTTAGATGCAATTTGCCCGACAATGAAGTGATACCGCTCAAATTACAATCTAATGACTATCTTATTTGTTGACATCATTAAAACTGAAATAGATGAAAGATCTTAGCCCTCACAATCTTAATTTAGGGTATGACAGATGCCCCTATTTAATCTTCTTGGACCTGAAGGTATGAATGATGAAGATATTCAGACGTTCGAGGTAAAAGAGGATTAAATATCAAAATATCTGAAATTTTGATTGTGAATGTAGATGATATGATAACTTGAACAGTGGTAAATTTCCAATGTTGGAGCATGTTTATCCATTTTCTTTTACTAAGTAATCCTACTTAGAAAAGGGCAGAACTTCCCCTCGATCCTAGTCTTCAGCCATGGAATTTGTCTTAGTTTCTTGAAATTAAACTTCCCCTCGACCCTGGTCTTCATCCATGGAACTGGTCTTAGTTTCTTTTTATCAAGTCTTTCTCTTGACAAGGTTTAGGCAGACAAACTATAAGGGTCATCATCAAACTTCTCGCTGTAATTCATTTGGGGAGATGCCATTTGATGGAGGTAAGCTTCATCATACTTTTCTTCGAGACTCTTTCGAAGAGATGCCATAGGATGAGCAAAGACGTGGTAGCAGACTTATTGGGGAATGCCACAAACTGTAAATGTAGAGGTTTGCAAACTTCTCTGTTGAGATGCCATTTTCTTAGGGGGGATTTCATCATACTTCCCTTTGAGACTTATTCGGAGAGATGCCATGAAATGAAAGACTATTTTGAGGTGCTGATGACTTTGTTTAAAGAGGGACAAACTTCTCGGGAAGAGATTTCCATTTTCCGATCCACTGGGAATCCTGGGATAAAAACAAGCTTCTTAAGAGATTTCCACTTGTTTTGTCAGGTGTAGATTCCAATGAGGAATAAACTTATCTTTGATGGAGATAGACAAACTGTTCTGAAAGAAACTGCCATTTGTCGATTGGTAGATATCTCTTGAGAGATATGATGTATTTGCTACCAAAATACTTTGCTGAAAAGCTTTCACTGGGGATTTTCCTTTATCTAGGAAATCAAACTATGTCTTTACTGGGGAAGAGTAAGGTTCCATTAGATGACCTTTTCCCTTAGAGGTTCAAGTTATCAAAATGGTCAAGTACCGATTTTAATCCAGAGAGACTGTGCAAAAAAGATACTTCCAGATGAGGAACGAACTCAAACTGGGAATTTTAATCCTATCTAAGTGTGGAAAGGAGAATTGAAGTGAAACTTTCACGAGAATCAAACTCAGTAGGGATTTAGAAAGAATGTACATTTTCTGCTTAATGTTGACAACTCTATTGGAGAGAGGAAATCACTTGGGGAATAAACACAATCAAAGTGAATGACGTAACTTATGCATTATGAATATGAATATGAATTGATTATGCATAATTTATGAATGAATGTTATGCTTATGCTGACAAAATAGACACGACGCACAAACTGGTGATGAACAAAACCGGATACTCGGCCATTCTAGAAAATAGAAGCATCACTGGTGTTTTTTAGTGGTAAAACCCTGTTGGGGAAAGAAGGATCAGATCTTGTCTATTTGAGGTAATGATCCGCCACTCGGGGATATTTGTGAGTTTGATCGTAAAAGCAATTGATTTTGAATTTCGAGATTTTAATCACTCTTAGAGAAGCTATTATTATTCCTTATTATGTTCATAAATCAAAGGAAATTGCCATCTTTATTTTAAAAGCAAAAGTAAATTCATTTTTTTACTTCAAGAATGAAATTCAAATAAAAATGTCATTTTGCAAGGCAGAATAAAAGTGAGAATTGTAACCAAAAGGTACAGAGGCTCAAATTTTCAATAATAGGATGGTAATCAGCCAAATGCGTGATTCCATGGAGCATTACAAAGTTAGAACAATGGTAATTTAAAGGGAAAAGGCTTCATTTAAACATAATGACCACTATCCTTCTAACAACTTTGAATTCCAAGTATTCTTGAGCTTCCGTTGAAAGTGACTTTCTTGAAAATTCTTTGATAGATGACGTTGCCTGAGATGATCCAATCCTCTTGGATGCAGTTACTTGCCATAAATCCCTAACTTTTGCCTATATTTCCTTTTCATGTTTTCAATCTATCGAGATGATTTTTGTTTATGTCTCTAATTTTTGCCTGGACCGCCCTTTCGGGTTTTCAATCCACCGAGACGTTCTTTTTTTGCCTAAGTCGCCCTTTCGAGTTTTCAACTTAGCGAGCTATTTTTTTGTTTGTTTTTAGGTGAAGTATTTCTTGACTGCATCGACATTTGTAGGTAGGGTGAATTCTTCACCATCCATAGTTGTGAGCTTTAGGGCACCACCTGAGAAGGCTTTCTTAACAACATATGGGCCATCTTAATTTGGATTCCATTTGCCCCTGGAGTCGGTGAGGAAAGATTGGATTTTTTTGAGCACGAGGCCGCCTTCTCTTAATACCCGAGGTAGGACCTTTTTGTCAAAAGCTTTCTTCATGCTTTGTTGATATAACTGACCATGGCATAAAGCCGTCATTCTCTTTTCTTCGATTAGATTTAGTTCGTCGTATCTGCTTTGACACCATTCAGCTTCTGTTAGCTTGACTTCCACCAATACTCTCATTGACGGGATCTCAACCTTTATAGGGAGTACTGCTTCCATACCATATACTAGAGAGAATGGGGTTGCCCCTGTTGAAGTGCGGACGGATGTGTGATAACCGTGAAGGGAAAATGGGAGGATTTCGTGCCAATCTCTGTAAGTCACGACCATATTTTGAATGATTTTCTTGATATTTTTGTTAGCTACTTCAACCTCTCCATTCATCTTTGGCCGGTAGGGAGACAAGTTATGGTGCTCAATTTTGAATTCAGCACTTAATTCTTTCATCATTTTGTTGTTCAGGTTCGATCCATTATCAGTAATGATCTGGCTAGGAACACCATAATGGCAGATGAGGTTGTTTTTGATATACCGGACCACCACTTGTCTAGTTACATTGGCGTATGACACTGCTTTGACCCACTTGGTGAAATAATCGATAGCCACCAAGATGAAGCGATGACCGTTTGAGGCTTTGGGTTCAATCATGCCAATCATGTCGATTCCCCATATGAAAAAAGGCCACGGGGAAGAGAGAATTTTGAGAAGATTTGGAGGCACATAAATCTTGTCGGCAAAAATTTGACATTTTTGACATTTCCTCATGTACTTGTAACAATCGGATTCCATTGTCATCCAATAATATTCTGCTCTTAGAATTTTCCTTGACATTGTATGTCCATTGGCATGAGTGCCAAAGGGTCCTTCGTGAATCTCTTTCATTAGCATGTTTGCTTCGTGTATGTCCATGCATCTAAGCAAAACCATGTCAAAGTTTCTTTTGTAGAGCACATCATTGTTTAGGAAGAAATTTCCAGCCAATCTTCTGATAGTCTTCCTATCTTTTCTTGATGCCTCAGCTGGGTATACTTGTCTTTGAAGGAAGCATTTGATATCATGATACCATGGTTTGTCATCGATGACTGCTTCTATTGCAAATATGTAAGCGGGCCTGTCAAGGCGCATTATGTTAATCTTGGGTACATTGTTCCATCGATTTACAGTAATCATGGAGGATAGAGTAGCCAATACGTCAGCCATGTTATTCTCTTCACGAGGAATGTGATGAAAATCAATCTTGTTGAAGAAAGATAACAACCTTCTTGCGTAATATTTGTATGGAATCAATCCAGTCTGGTGTGTGTCCTATTATCCTTTGATCTAATTTATATTCAAAGCTGAGTCTCCATAGACGTCCAAGTTCTTTATCCTTAAGTCGATAGCTTCTTTGAGACCCATGATGCAAGCTTCATATTCGGCCTCATTGTTCGTACATTTGAATGCCAATCTGGCGGTGAAAGGAATATGGGTACCTTGAGGTGTAACAATGATTGCCACAATTCCGTTTCCATAAGCGCTGACATCTCCGTCGAATATTAATCCCCATCGGGATCCTAGCTCTGGCCCTTCGTCTGGCAGCGGTTCATCGCAGTCTTTCATTTTTAGGTACATCACATCCTCGTCCGAGAAAACAAATCTGATTGATTCACTGTTGTCAATTAGTTGGTGAGCCAGATGATCGGCTAGAATACTTCCTTTAATGGATTTTTGAGCATGATACTCGATGTCGTATTTTGATATCAACATCTGCCAACGGGCAATTCTTCCGGTTAAAGCAGCTTTCTCGAAGACATACTTGATTGGATCCATTTCGGAGATTAACCAAGTGGCATGACAAATCATATACTGGCGAAGACGTTTAGCAGCCCAAGCCAAAGCGCAACAGGTCTTCTCAAGCATAGTGTATCGAGTTTCACAGTCCATGAATTTCTTGCTCAAGTAGTAAATGATGTATTCTTTTCTTCTTGTTTCATCTTGTTGACCCAGTACACAACCCATGGAATCTTCTATAGGACTGCTAAGTAGATGATCAAGGGTCTTCCTTCCACTGGAGCAGACAAAATAGGAGGATTCAGCAGATATTCTTTGATGCTTTCAAAAGCCTTCTGGTAATCTTTTCTCCATACACATCCTTGGTCCTTTCGGAGGAGCTTGAAAATCGGTGCGCATGTCGCTGTCATGAGAAATATGAATCTTGAGATGTAATTTAGACGTCCCAAAATTCCTCTTACTCGCTTTTCTGTTCTGGGTGAAGGCATTTCTTGAATGGCCTTGACTTTGTCAGGATCAACTTCAATTCCTTTCTGACTGAAGAATAACCCTAAAAGCTTTCCTGAGCGAACACCAAATGTACATTTGTTGGGATTCATGCGGAGCTTGTACTTTCTCAAACGCTCGAATAATTTTGACAAATTTTTCACATGTTCTTCTTCTGTCTCGGACTTAGAAATTATATCTTCCACATACACTTCAATTTCTTTGTGCATCATGTCATGAAATAGAGTTGTCATTGCTCTTTGATAAGTTGCACCTGCATTCTTCAATCAAAACGACATTACTTTATAGCAAAAGGTTCCACATGGCGTAATGAATGAGGTTTTTTCCATGTCTTCTGGTGCCATTTTGATTTGGTTATAGCTTGAAAATCCGTCCATGAAGGAAAAGACTTTGAATTTTGCAGTGCTATCGACTAACATGTCAATGTGTGGTAGGGGAAGTCATCCTTTGGACTTGCTTTGTTCAAATCCTTGTAGTCTACACACATTCTGACTTTTCCGTCCTTCTTGGGAACTAGAACTATGTTGGCTAGCCATTGAGGATATTCTGAAGCGGCAAGGAAGCCTGCATTGATTTGCTTTTGGACTTCTTCTTTGATCTTGATAGTGAGTCCTTCTCAATTTTTGTTTTACTGGCGGACATTCTGGTTTTAATGGAAAGTGATGCTTCACAATGTTTTTATCCAACCCTGGCATATCTTGGGAGGACCAAGCAAACACATCGGGAAATTCTTTGAGAATTTGTACCAGACTCTTTCTGACAGTCGAACTGAGCAGAGCTCCGATCTTAACTTCTTTTATTTCTTCTGAACCCAAATTAATTGTTTCCAATGGATCTCCGTGGGGTTGAATGGATTTTTCTTCCTGTTTGAGTAGTCGGGAGATCTCATCTGGAATTTCTTCGTCCTCTTCTTCTTCAGCTTCGAATATCGGGAACTCAAAGTTGGGAGAAGGCATTGGATCATATGTTTCAACGGGGTTTTTAACAATTAATCTGCATAATGTGATTGATGATTCTTCTTAAAAGGATAGGAAAAAAATGCAAAAGTGGTGTGCAGTGTATTTTTAAAAAACATTTGTTATTTTTGTCTGTTTTAGGATTACCATTTTCTGAAAAAGCAAAAAGCGAAAACAACAATAAATGCGAAAATTTAGAATGACATCTTTATTTATGATTTTTCGATTCTTGAAACACAAGCCCTATAAAACAAAACTCATATGTCTTGGGCGAGGCAGAGAGGAAATATTTACAGGAAACGATGCCCTATAAAACATCCTTTCACCCGGGCGAGGTGAAAGGTCAAAATAAAGACAAGGCAATTACTTTGAGATGTGAACAATATTCTGGACATCAACAGTTATCTAATTGCGACGAACTCCTCTGTGGATTACAAAGTCTAGTATTTTCCTTTCGGGATTGTCTTTAGTAATGACACTGATTCTTGGCGGAGTCGGATCACTAGAGTCTTCTTCCCATTCAGAATTTTTAGCACAAAAAGTTTCAATTGCATATTCACATTTTTCTTCTTGATCACGAGGATTTCCCCATCCCGTGGGATGAATGTTTTCAATCATGATGCGAGAGCTTTCGGGAGCAGTATACTTGACTAGAAAGTCAAACTTTCTGCTTGGTTGTCCCAAGGTATCCCAAGTTTCTGAGGGATTGTCTTCCTCAATGACATTGGCTTCTGGAAGTGCAAATTTGATAAATTCCTATCCAACAATCTTTGCGACTTCATTGAGACGGTATTTGATATGCTCAGGATTTTTTGAGTAAGGCCTCCGTGCTTCTGAAGGAACAGATGAATCCTTTTCAGAGTTATCTGGAAAATATGCATTCTCAGACTGGATTTGATATCCTGGATTTTCCATGTAAGGCTCCCAAATGGGTACATCATCCATGGGATCGTCCGAGCCGTAGTCAAAGTTGTCTTTCATCAGAGTATCCATTTCTAATGAATTGGGAGGAGCACGACATCCTTCAATACCATGATCTCCGTCGATCATCTCAACATCTGATTTTGGTATGTATATGGGGTTTTGTTGTGGATAGCAAAATGGCATGTACGTCTCTTCTTGTGATATGTATCCTTCCTCGTTGAGGTATGACTTCCATTCCTCTTCTAGATTGGAAGAATTATCTTTAAAATCATCTCCTTCGATGGTGTCGACCTCTTGAGAAGTAGGATGGAGGAAACCTCCACTGTGAAAGAAATCTTTAATAGGTCGAGTGGCCTCGTCCCTCTTTGCGGTTTGGGTACATGCTAGTGTAAAACTGAGACCTTTTCTTGTTTTGTTATCGATAGGAATCACAATTTGTCCACATCCTTTAGTGATACCGTTTTCCACTATTCAAACAACGTCTTGATATGAGGAAATGGATGTTCCTTTCACTTGATTGCCTTCACTACTTATAGAAAGCGCCTGAAATTGAGTCCCAATAACTTCTTCTGGTTCCAAATAGGGGAATGATGATAGATTTCTCACGATTAAAGCTTGTTCTCCACATACTGTGACCAACTTGTTGTTTTTAACAAACTTCAGCGTCTGGTGAAGTGTTGAGGTGACTTCCCCTATTTCATGTATCCAAGGTCGTCCCAATAAACAGTTGTATATTGCTCGGATATCCATGACTTGGAAGGTGTGGGGACCAATGGTTATGGGAAGGTCAACTTCGCCGATGATTGTCTTCCTGGATCCGTCAAAAGCTTTGACTATGATCTCGCTGCCTCTCATTGGGGTGCCTTGAAAAGATAGTCTCTCAAGAGTTTATTTTGGCATGACATTTAGGGATGAACCAATGTCTTCTAGTACGCTTGCCAGGGCATCATTCCTGTAGCTGATTATGATATTAAGTGCCATGTTATGATTTTTGCCTTCCTCCGGGAGCTCTTCATCACTGAAACCTAAGTTGTTACAGGAAGTGATGTTAGAAACGATGTTATCGAATTGATCCGCCATTACTTCTTGTTTGACGAAGGCTTGTTCCAAAACCTTTTGTAATGCTTCCCTATGAGCTTCCGAACTCAAAGAAGGGATAACACAAATATCCGAGAAGGAGTATGCAATAACTGATCCACAATGTTGTATTCACCCTTCTGGACTAGCTTTAGAATTTCATCATTGTTTTCACCTGATCTGTACCACTTGACTGGCCAATCTGTTTATCAGGAGTTTCAACTTGAGGTTCTTTTTCTTTTGTGGGATCTTCTATTCCTCTGTTGAAGATTCGACCACTTCGGGTAACACGACTTATGTCAGCGATGTTGACAATGGATGGCAGTTGGACTTCCTTTCTCTCCTCCATCATGGCGGCACTATATTTGTAAGGAATGGATTTCTTTGATTCATATGGAACCAGGCCTGGCAAGTAGATGACCAAAGGAGTTACGTGACTTTTCTGACAGTCATATGCAATCTCTATTGGTTTTAGCCTGGGGATACTGGGACTTTTTCCACTGTCGAAAGGGATCTCCAAGCACTTTGGTTCACTGATCAAGGGAATTATGGTGAAGACAGCTCCATCAATTTTGTAATTAATGGATTCTCTCTCATTGAAGACTATGATGATCCTTTGGTCTAACAGTCCTTGAATCTCATTTCGGATGCGGAGGCAACCATGTTGGCTTCTGTGGCACTTTCTGCAAGCTGAATGATCATGGTGTTCTGGACCAAAGTAATTAGGTTCACACAAGCTTTTGTGAAATTTGACCAATGATGTTTCAATGTGTTTGACATCATGAACTGCATACTGCCCTGGGTAATCTTGTACCATATTGATTGATTGGTGATTTCCCATTTTGTTTGGTAAGATCTCTCCTTGGTCTACCTGATTCTGGAGAGCTGCTCGTACAAGGTAGCATCCTTGGTTATTTTCTGAACATATCCCACAGCGCTCGTAATTGTGGGGAGGTACTCGACCGTACGCACTCTGTATGCAGTGCATCTTTACCAAGTCTGTTTCTAATAAGCGAATTTTGCAGCTTTCGTGTCTACTTGGGCCTTTATTAGCTATGTCGACTTGATGAGTTTCCGTGTTCTGGCATATCGAGAACCACCAGTGATCTAATAAGTGTTGAAGAGTTCTTTGTACAAGCGCGCAACCTTGATCAATCTCAGAGCAAACTCTACAATCCTGATAATTGTGTAATGCTAAAAATCCAAGTCGTACCTGTTTGATGTGTAATTCTACCAAACTTGTGTTCATCAGGTGAATGTCGAAAATTTGAACTCTGTTTGGACATTCATCAATCATATTGATCTGACGATCATTCCTTTCGTGATAGTCTTGGATCCACCCTAGATCCTTTGACGTTGGAGAGCCTCTTGCACAAAAGGACATCCTTGATTGTCTTTTGAACAAATCGGGTATACGTTGTAGTCGTACAATGACAGATTGTAATGTTGGCTTTGTCTGGAGTGCATCGCCACTAGGTTCACATTCATTGTGCGAATGTCAAAATTCTGAATGATACCGGTGCATTTATAAACTAGGTTTACTCAATGGATTCTGTGTTCTTGGATCCAACCCAGATCCATTTGTTCTTGAAGGACTGCCTGTACAATGATGCACCCTTGGTTGTCTTTGGAACAAGTATTACACTGATAATAGTTATGAGGTGGCACATGGCCGTACCCACTTTGTCTGCAATGCATTTTTACCGGGTTTGTTCCTAGTAAGCGTACATCATGAATTTGATAATTATTGCTAAGATCTTTGTCAATTATGTTGACAGATGTTTTCTCATGCTGCGCTAACATATTACTTTGAACATTTAGGTTAGTGTCTTTGAAAGACAAAACTCCACTTTTGACAAGCTTTTGTACATCGGATTTGAAACTAAAACAATTCTCGATGTTATGCCCCGGTGCTCCTTGGTGATAAGGACAAAATTGGTCAGATTTGAGCCAATAAGGGGGATTCTCAGGAATGGCTGGAGGAGTCCTAGTTTGAATGTGTCCTTTTACTAGTAGAACTGGGAATAGCTCTGCATATGGCATTGGGATAGGATCAAAACCTGGTGACCTTAAGGTACAATTGTTGTTGTTGTATTGTGGGCGAGCCTGCTGAAGAGGTTGTTGCAGCCTTTACTGATACTATGGTTGTTGATTCTTCAGACTTTAAGGTTGATATGCGGGAACTGGTGTTGAGTTGATAACAGGAGATACCATTGCTACCTGCCAAGGTTGGTATCTTTGCCTTTGTTTACCTTGTGAGATAGTGCTGATATCTTGCTCTTTCTGCTTTTGGAAAGTGCTCCCATACCTCTTGCTACTACTGGATGGTTCTGCATCTTTGACCAATCGACCTTCTCGAATTGCTTCCTCAAGGCGTACTACCATGTACACCATCTCGGTAAAGTCACTAGGCGCACTTGTGACCATCCGGTCATAATAGAACGATCTCAGGATTTTCAAAAAGATTTTTGTCATTTCTTTCTCCTCGAGAGGAGGGAAAATCTGAGCGGCAATTTCACACCATCTCTGAGCATACTCCTTGAAGGTTTCTTTATCTTTCTAAGACATAGCTATGAGTTGATCTCTATCAGGTGCCATATCCAAATTGTACTTGTACTGCTGAACAAAAGCTTCCCCAAGATCTCTGAAGGTACTGATCTTTGCACGGTTTAACCCCATGTACCATTCGAGCGCGGCACCAGTTAAACTGTCTTGAAAGTAATGGATGAGTAGCTGTTGGTTTTCTATTTGGGTAGACATCTTCCGAGCATACATTACCAAATGAATTTGAGGGCAAGAGTTGCCTTTGTACTTTTCAAATTCAGGGACCTTAAACTTGTGCGGTATTTTAACATTTGAAACTAAGCAGAGATCGACGACATCTTTCCCAAACAAGTCCTGTCCGCGAATGGCATGAAGTTCTTTCTGCATTTCCAAGAACTGTTCTTGGAATTCATTCATTCTTTCATATACTCTTTCATCTTTGCCAGGGGTGGCATGAAAGATTTATTCCTCTAGGATAGTATGTATCACAGGTTGTGGTATAAACAATACTGCGGTAACTCTTGGTGCCTCTGTGACCTGAAGTCTGTAACCTTCAGGTATAGGAGTCTCCATCGTAGCCCTTGCGTCTTCATTCACCTGAAGTTTATAACCTTCAGGTCTGGAGGTTCCGGCTGTGGCCCCTGCGTCTTCAGTGATCGGAGGTATATATCCTTCAGGCACAAAATTAAAAGGCATGCCCCAGGGAAAACCTTTAGGCATGTTATACTGACGAAGACTGACGGGTACCTCAAATTTTGGTGTAGACACAATTTCTGAGATCACAGTCTTATGAGGTGGTTGATCCTAAGCTGCTGCCAGTGATTCAATCATGACGTTGAGTCTTTCCAGAATTTCCTTCAGAGTGTTAACTTCCTCTTTTAGTTCTATGTTTTCCTCCTCAAGATCGTCCATTTTCTTCTGACGGTTGGCCCGAGTATTGTACGAATGAGATAATTTGACTCTAAAGTGTGATAAGTGTATAAGTTTTTTATGAACAATGTGTGAAATGCTAGAATGATGCATGATGTGCAAATGCAAATGCTTTTTTTTTTGTTTTTTAAAAGGACTCTTAACAATTATGTTGCAAATATCATACTGCGATGGAAACTTTTTATTGAATTCAAAGGATTACAATATCTCATAGGGAAAAGTACATTATTTTACAAAGTGTGGGAAGGAAAACTAGGCCTATGGGTCCTAAGAAATCCCTGACGAAGGTCCAGATTCTCGTTGTTGACTCCTTTTTTGCTTCTTTGACCGGGTTTCCTCAACCGTTGGCGGGTCGATGATCCTTTGTCAGGTGAAAGGAGAGAGTAAACTTTTTCGTTCCTCTTGACTTTCTACAGCATGTTGCTCCAGTATCTGAATCAGAGCATCTTTTTCCTTCAGTAACTCTTGAATCTTTGTTTACTCCAAGCTGACAATCTGATACTTGTTCCTCCAAGAGTTCTTTTCACGTTGAGTTTTGTTAAAAGCGACCTGAAGTTTCTACGTGTCGTTCATGAAGTAGAGGATAGATTCCTTTAGGGGAAATATCTCATGACGAGGGTAAGGAATTTTTAACGTGATAGCTCTAGCTTGTACCCATTGGAGATAAGGCTTTGCAAAGATGCATTTTGGTTTTCCCAGAGACTCTCTTCCTTTCTTATGAACATGATACCAGGCATGCACAATTTCTTCCTTGAGTGCTCTGTCATTTTCTCCTTCCTTGAAGAAAAAACCTTCCAGATGAATGTTGTAAGGTATATCCCTCATCGGGTATCCAAGCTGACAACGAGCTAAAACTGGATGATAATTGATCCCTCATTTAGTACCAATGAGAGGAACATTAGGTAAACTTCCACATTTGTCAGTGGTCTTTATTCCGTCATAGACCCGATTGTACCAATCTATATCAGAGTGGGTGAGAGACATATTCTTTTGCGACCATCGCATACCACTTTTGAGATCCCAAAAAGAAATAGATTTGGGTAAGTGAGAAATAAACCATTTGTAGAGTAATGGTACACAACATGTAATCATTCCTCCGTTGTATGAATTCCTTAAATGCATTGAGTGGTAAGTATCTGTAATCAAAGTTTGGACTGGGTTCCCGATTAAGAATATCTTGATAGCGTTGATGTCAATGAAATTGTCAATGTTGGGAAAAAGGAATAACCCATAGACGAGTATAACAAAGGTATCCTCAAAATCAATTATGTTTCCTATGCTGGAAAAGTATAGGGCTTTTTCCAATAGAAACCTAGCTGGTAAACCTTGAACTCCTCCTTCAGTGGTCATGTGGGTTTTGACATCTGATATTTCCAAAGAGGTGACTCTTGCAATGGTTTGATCTTTGGGAATTTCTTCCAGTCCAGAGAATGGATCTTGATCAGTGATAGGTAAATCAATCAGATGAGAGTACTCTTCCAATGTTGGTGTGAGCTGATAATCTGGAAACGTAAAGCAGTGATACACTGGATCATAGAATTGGACCAATGTAGATAGGACTCCCTCCACCATGTTGAACTTTAAAAGGGATAAGAGTCCCCATACTTAGTTCTGAAAGCTTCAGGATTAATAATGAACCTTCCCAATTTTCTTAGGTCTTCAAGTCTTGGACTTCTGAAGGTGTACTTCTGAGTTTTTCTTCTACCAAAATCCATAACACAATTTTTGATATTTGCAACACCCTATTTTTTTTATTTTTTTGAAAAAAAATTGAAAATTTTTAAAGAATGCATGAATGCAAATATTTACAAACATGGGTTTAAGGGTTTATTGTCACGAGCATGGAGCCATGGATCTACCCATCCCAAAGGTATGTACTAAGGGTTCTTTTTGTACCTGTAGAATGGGTTCTAACAAGGTTCCCAAAATCATTGACCCCTCTTAAGAATATTACCAGCAAACCGACTGACTCATGGGAGCTGTAATATCTTGAAGATGAATCTTATTCGAGTGAAGTATCGCGTATCAACTATTCCCGATAGTCACCGCACTACGTCCTAAAATGGCCGAATGGTTAAATGTTTACTAATCCCTAGTTTCACGGGTGCCCAGTGGAAAAAGTCATGTTTTCATGACTTGCTCGCTTAACATCAGTAATTCCAAAAGGGTACCTCTACTGATTTGATGGACTTTCAAGTTAGCTTGGTCGGGATTCATTCCCTACAAGCCTTCTCGAGTCTTCCACCTCCTATTTTAAAATATGCTCTCAAGCCCACTGAGGACTTTTTGACTCACAACATGTGTATTAATCATATTCCCGGATAACAGTAAAATAAACAGATAGTATGATGGAAAACAGAAATTGGTATCAAATGAGAAATCAAATAAACAGTAAAAAAATGCAATCCAAGGCTTAACCCTCCTAGAAAAAAAGGTAAAGGTTTCCCCAGCAAAGTCACTATTTTTCTGTAGCTCCAGTTTTGTGACACGACCACTACCACATTTATTGCTACTTTCTAATTTCTAATATTTATCCTATGATGCTTAAAAGGAAGGGGAAGATATCGTAAACTAACCCTGCTCGCAAATGTTTTTCTTACAAATGCTAAGAGATCTGGATTCGGGGGTTGGTTATACTGAGGGAAGCTACTAACACCCTGAGTATCTATAATAATCTATAGGAACCTTTATTTGCATATATTTCTACTGTTGAATTGCTTGTTGCTTAAGTCTGTTTGCTGCTAAGTTGGGAAAGTTTCTCCTTTGTGAAAGCTGAGGAATTGTTTTTGTTGTTTTATGGTTTTTTTTATTGTTTTTGCGAAGGCACTTGACCTAAGGTTTTTTATTAGTGCTCTCGCTAAGGTTTTGCAATCTTATGCCTAGGTATTACCATAAAGAGACTGGGGAAATCAGAGCGTTCGTAGTTCCTCCTATACTATGGGAGGAGGAAGTTTGTTTAGTGTCTTGTTCAAAGCCCAAGATTGAAGCTAAAGGAGTATTTGTGTCTTGATTAAAGCCCAAGATTGAAGCTAAAAGTTTGACTGAGAGAATTTATCATCTCTAAAGGGAGATATCTCACATATTCATCACAAATACTGAAGAGTAAAATCATAGAGGAAGAAGCTTTAACTTCGATCTTTGTCATCCTAAGCAATGCCACATCTTTCTTTATGGGAGAAGTAAAATGTCATGAAGGAAGAAGCTTTAAACTTGGATTTTGAAATATCCAGAGCAATGCCACATCTTTCTTCACGAGTTTTATCATAAGGGAAGAAGCTTTAAACTTGGACTTTAAAATATCCAGAGCAATGCCACATCCTCCTTTATGTAAAACAGTTTGATTTGATTATTTGATTTAATTTGAAATATGATGTACAGAAGGGATATCCTCCTACAGAGAGGAATCAGAGTCTCAACTATGGGGGAGTTGAATTTAGTGCCTTGATCAAAGCCCAAGGTTGAAGCTAAAAAAAGTTGAAAACTGACTCAACTGGGGAGTTTTTATCTGTCTTGTACAAAGCCCAAGATTGAGGCTGACTAATTAGAGAATTATTGGTACAGCCTGTGAGAAGACTAATAACTGTTGAGTAAGCTTGAAATGACTGGCGTAATACTGATGATTTGACTCTTTTGGGAATTTTATTTGTATCCTGTACAAAGCCCAAGATGAATGAGGCTAAAAGAGTTTATTTGTATCCTGTACAACGCCTATGATGGTGTGGCTAAACGATTTTGCTTTTATGGATGACTAAGACTTGACCTATGCTTTTAAAAAGCCCGAGGGTCCTTGTTTGAATCCCAAGAGGAAGCTATGATGCTTGGATAAGGCCCAAGAGGAGGCTAGAGGATTGAGTGAGACTTCCCAAGTCTCCTTGTATGAAGCCCAAGAGGAGGCTATCTTGCTGGGGAGATTTTTTGTATGATGCCCAAGAGGATACAATGATGCTTGGATGAAGCCCAAGAGGAGGATATGATGCTTGGATAAAGCCCAAGAGGTGGCTAAAGGATTGATTGATACTTCCCAAGTCTCCTTGCATGATGCCCAAAAGGAGGCTATCTGTACTGGGGAAATTCTTTGTATGATGCCCAAGAGAAGGCAATGATGTTTGGATAAAGCCCAAGAGGAGGCTATGATACTTGGATAAAGTCCAAGAGGAGGCTAAAGGATTGAGTGAGACTTCCCAAGTCTCCTTGTATAAAGCCCAAGAGGAGGCTATCTGTACTAAGGAAATTCCCTGTGTACAGGAAGGAACTAGTTGTTTGAACTAAGTTGAGGTGAGGAAAAGGGTCATATTGTTTGACTTATGTCTAATCTGAGGATGACTTAAATGCTAAGAGAAACTTAACAAGATATAAACAAGTATATTAACAAGCATGAATTGAATTGGGAAAGGTGGTGGGTCTTACACTCTTGACAGAGGCCCAAGTGTATTGTGATTGATTAAATGAATTAGGGTTTTGAGAAATTGAAGAAAGTTTTGATAGGAGGAGATGGTTTAAATTTGAATTTGAATTCGAAGATGACTTTGATTTTGAAAAGATGAGGGAGAGAAGAAAGGTGTTGGGTCTTACACTCTGGATAAAGGCCCAAGATCATTTGTATCCTGTATAAAGCCCAGGATGAATGAGGCTAAAAGATTTTCTATTTACTAAGGGGGTGTTGGGTCTTACACTCTATCAGAGGCCCAAGTGTATTGTTTAAAACAAAGTTTGTGTACAGAGGGATGAGACTTACACTCCTAACAGAGGCCCAAAGATTGTTATGAAAATAGTGATCGCACCGTGATTTTGAAAAACGCAATAGGACTTATACTATAGCAGAGGCCCAAAGATTGGTTTATTTACATAAAGGGTTGGGTCTTACACTTTAATAGAGGCTCAAAGATTGTTATGAAGTTTGAAAAGGTTGAATCAACGTGAAAACCCTAATTTCAAATTTTTAAGACATTTCTAAAAGAAAATCAATTAAAAATGGTATAATTTATCAAATGAATCCATTAATCATGGTATGAATAATGATTAAGGTTTATAAAAAGATGTTTTATTCACATGAATATTTGAAATCAATTAGGTTTAAGAAAAATCAAAAAAAGAAATTATTTTAAAGGTATTAAAACAATTTAAAATAATAATTTTTAATATATTAAAAAATATATCAAATAAATTTTTTTTTTTGATTTTTTTGGTGAATAAAATATTTAAATATGTGAATGATATTTGTTCAAAAAATCATTTAAAAATAATTAAAATTGAATATAGAAATTAATTTTTGAAAATAATTAAGAAAAATATGAAAATATGTGAAAATTGGAAAAGTGATAAAAATTTGTCATGGGTGGGGATTGAACCCACGACCTCTCACTCCCACACAAGTAAAACACGCTCTTGCCAACTGAGCCAGCGTGTGATGGTGATAATGAATCACAACCAACACATAATATATGATAACTGCGTGGCAAATTCAATTTTTTCGCGCGAAGAACTTCATCTTCAACCTTGAGTCAGAATTCGCAAATTCTATGCTATCTCACTCAATACGTAATGAAATTGGATGATGTAAACATGAAAGTTGTTCATTTTTAAACAAAGAATTCAATGGTGGTAATTAATTTCATTTCTTTTTAGTGTGGAGTGAGTTATCAAGTATGAACATAGAAACCCTAGAATTTGTAAAAACTAATATGAAATTTCATACACGAATGGTAACTAGCAATTGATTGAGGGTTAATGATCTATGAACATCCAGAAAGATGTTGGTAACTTGAAACAACATTTATGATGCATGATTCATGGAGTTTGAGAAGTTCAAGCTTACCTGTGCAAGAGGAAATCAAATCCTCAGTTGTAGGTGTTACAGATGTGTTTTGATGATCTGGACAGCTTCCTTGGACCTCAAGGAGTGCGTTGATGTGCTTGGAATTAATTGAAACCTTCTGGATTGATGGGCTCGAATCCAACTGTATCTTGCTTTCGATGAACTATGATCTTTATGAATTTGATGTTACAGATGATGTTTAAGTGTTTGGATCACTCATATATGATGTATGTGAGGTGTTTGGATCATTGGTTTGGATGGAATTGCTCTGGTTTGAGAAATTCGAATTCTCCCTTACTTGGAATTTTGAAAATTGGAACAAAGATGAATTTTCAGAAAACAAGGATTGAAGTTGTTTTGGTATGTTTGAAATGATCAGAAACAACTCCTATTTATTGGAGAACAAATTATTTTAGGTGGAATAGTGAATGGATGAAGGATCACTATATTGTCCAATGGATTTTATCATGTGGCATGACTTGAATACTAAGGTACCATAAGTCTCCTCTAGCATAGCTAGGCATTGACTCCAACCAATTTTGCAGGCTTGATCCTTTATGGTTTTTGGATATGTCTTGACTAGTTTGTGCTTGATGCATGCCACCTCTATGCATCACATAAATGCCAAATGCCAAAATTGAAATTCAAGGCTTTTGTAATGATGAGTTTGCACATGCTAAGCTAGATTCTTGACTCTTTGGTCCATAGTTGCAAGTTCTTCACGATTGACTGAGATTCTTGTTGAATTGGATGAGGATCAATCTTGCATAGTCGCCAAATTTGGACTAAAAAATCGTGTGCTACAAGTAATGCACAAAATTTGTCTTTGAAAAACAGTTGCAGCAAGGTGAGTTGTGAGGTTCATAACTTCTTGCTCAAATTGAATTAATGGATGTTCTTTTACTCTTTGGAAAGCTGATATGATGTACTACAACATATATGTTTGCAATTTGTATTGATTCTAATTGGATCATGGTGAAAAGTGCCCTTGAAAATTGATGTTTTATGCTGAAAACTTGGCAGAATTTTCACTAAGTGTTGAAACTCATTTTCTTATTTTTTTGATTTTGATCACTTCATAACTTGAAATCCATGAAGTTTTTGAACATGGCTTAGTATAGCAATCTTGTAGTATGTGATGAGATCTATCATTTGAGCTTTGGAGTGCAAAAAATGGTTGCTTGGATTACACGTTATGGCCCTTGGAAGTTGGGTACTTAAACACTTTTTTCCATAACTTAGTGAAATTTTCACTTTCTCAACATTGCCCCTTTTACAAGTAACCTTGATTTTTTAATCAAATCTTGTTTAAATGCAACAATGGATCATGTTTGCTTGTATAATGGTTCATGATGAACATTTTTGGCCAAAAAGTCAAACTTTGACTTTGGGTCTCAGATGAATTTTGTGCAGAGAAACCCTAATTTTTGATTTTCCATGAATGAATATCCCAAGGTGATTTTAAACTTATGAATGGGTTTCAAGGGTATATTTGACTGTTCTTGAATCATATCCCAAGGTTTGAGGTCATGTCTTGGCCAAAAGTCAAAGGTATGGTTGACTTTTCATCAAAACCCTAGTGAATCAAGTTCTTTGAATCAATCCAATCATATGAATGGACTAACATGATGTATTTGAGGTCCTTGAAACATATCTTGAGGTATTGGCTCATGCCCAGATGAAAATTTCCCTCTGGAAGCCTTGGTCGACCAAAACCCTAA
The DNA here is from genome assembly GCA_022829125.1 of Lathyrus tuberosus. Lineage (NCBI taxonomy): Eukaryota > Viridiplantae > Streptophyta > Magnoliopsida > Fabales > Fabaceae > Lathyrus > Lathyrus tuberosus. The sequence continues at coordinate 670,338 of JALAZF010000084.1, forward strand.
TTTGGTGACACTGATGATCTTGAGGCTTGATCAACTTGAAATGATGCAATCTTGTGTTTGATTCTTGATGTTGAGGATCTATTGACCTATATGGATGATTGAGAGGCTTGATAAGTTGAAGATCATGTTAATTCTTAATTGAGCCTTTTCCTGAATCCTCTGAAAGGCTCAAAAACCCTAATTTTTCTCCAGAGTGAACACTCAACAATCTTTGAGAGGATCAATGATGTATAAAGGTAAATCCATATTGTAGTGATAATTTGCACAATGATGTGAAATCTTAGGGTCAAAATTTCGGGTATGACACTTACCAACAACAACTCTCAGTTTACCCTTATCAGTTGGAGCAATGTAAGGCTTCCCACGATTCACATTCTGCTTCAGCTCCAGAAACCCAGTCTCCTTCTTCCCATAAACATCCTCAGGAAAGTACTTCCTCAGGAACTTCCTACGACTCAAAAAAGACAACAAAGGCAGTATTCAACTGTCACAATAAAGACAGTACTCATTTGTCACAACACTATGACTCAACAACTTGGCTAGACATATCGACTTGCTCTGATACCACTAATGTAACACCCCAAATTTACCCCATGCGTTTAATTAAAAATCATAGTAAATTTAAACATTTCAAATTTATGAAATCACATAATTCAACAACAATCGGCTACTTATATATTAAAATATGTAACACATGAAAATATTTGATATTTATTTAAAATTCACCAAAACAGCTCAACATGTCTACATTTCAAAACTTTATTTAAACAGCGGAAGCATCAACATAAACAGTTATTCAAAGGATAATTATTCTTCTAAATAACCTAAACAATTATTCTAGAGATATCCAAAAATCCCTATCAACACAAAAGACACAACGTTCCCTGATCCCGATGTTACATATCATAGCAGACGACGACACAAACAGGAAAATAGAAGACTTCATCTTTGACTTACTTCAACTCCTCTACTGCGAGTGATCTGCACGATGCCCATGTAAAGGCAACATTCAAATAAAAGAGGTAAGATATCATAAATAGATAAAGGAAAGCATGATAATAAAGCAAGCATTATATTATTTCATACAACAACAACTACAATACAATTCCACAATTAGAATCCGGATAAGACGCTCACACCCCACGTGGGCACACAGCTTATCTCACAACTCATGCAACCATGAAATACATGACAACAACAACAACAACCATCTAAAAAATCCAACATGCCACTACAGGTCAGCAACAACAACATGCTATACAGTCCAGCAACAACGACATACAACATGGCGAGCATCGATAAGGCATTTAAAATCATCTTACACCATAACAAAATGATAATAATGTGTTCAACATCAACAAATAGAAAAATCATCCAGCTTCTGCTACTGAAACTATTTTTAGATTAAAGTTCGTCAAGCCAGCTTTCCGACGCTTTGAACGGCACTCGAATCAGACTCCCGGAACAAAAGTTATGAATTTTTTAAAGTTTTTCAAAATTACTCTTAGTGTAACTGGTTAGTCAAAATGAGGTAACCGGTTACACCCATGGTAACCAGCCAAACAACGTAAAATATACACAGGGTAACTGGTTACCTAAATCAGGGTAACCGATTACACCCTCACAGTTTGCCCAAAAATGCTGTTTTTCAACAGTGTAACCGGTTACCCTATACTTGGCAAACTGATTACACCTGCAATAGAATCACTTTTTTGCTGCTTATCAGTACGAAAAGTGCTTTTTAACTCACCCTAAAATTCCAATTTTCATACAAAACGTGTAATCCACTGTTCTACTCAAAAACCAGTTTTCATCAACACAAAACCCCGATTTCTTTCCCTGAAAACACCCAAAACAATCGTTCTGACTCTGACTCGCGATTTCACACAACAACACAACAACGACATCAATCAACCATCAATTAATGAATCAACAACAACAACAATTGCATCAATTTCATCATCAACAATACTCTCAACATTTACATACAATGATCAATGGAAAACAATCAATTCAACACATACCATTTAATCAAATTATGAACAACAAGAAAAAAGACACAAACCTACATGATAGAATCTACCCACCATGATCATTATACTAACCCTTAGCTAGTTAGAATCTCACCCTTACCTTAGAGTTCTTGCAATGATTTCCTCTTCCTCAATAATGAATTCTTCTTCCCTTTCCCTAGCTTTCCCTTCACGTTCTTTCTTCTATTTCTCCCAAGAAAACACGTACTGACCAAAATCCCTCTCAACTTCCCCTTTTCCATTCTTATAATAATATTATTATTAATATTAATATTATTATTATTCCACAAATTAGATAATAATAATAATAATAGTATCCACCAATTAATTAAATTAATAATATTCAACAAATATTACTTATATTATTTTAATTATCCAATCTCACCACACCATTAATTTCTAAGCAATTGGTCATACACCCTCACCCTTAGAGTCTATAATTCTAGGGTCACTACCCACTACCACAGGGTATCCGAACACATAAAAAACACCGATAACACATAAATATACGCAATAACACATAAATAAATTATGGGAAAAAAATAAAATAAGTCGGACATTACATGTCGCACACTAAGTGTTGGTTCTTGGATTGGCTTGAATTTTGGTAAAACAAAGTTGTGCAATGTTGATGTCACATGGGTGATGTCTTAACATTGAGTCTTAACATTGGTTTATGTTAAGAAGTTAAGTTGCTGAAGTTGTGATGTCTGATGTTACATGCGATGTTGTGACATCAGGTCTGCAGAAGATTAATAACACCAGGTTTAGTGATGTTGTTAGGGTTTGCGTTTTAGCTGGATTTTGGGAGAGCTGTTAGTCTCATTGGTTGCGGATATCTTGGGATAGATATTTTCTGTTACAAGCAGATTTGATGCAGATTTATAGGAGTGTTTAAAGACTGAGATTTAAGAAGATTTTGAGAGAGAAAATCTGTTTTGAAGATTCAGTTTTAAATAACAAATCAGGTCAGATATTGTAGCAGGTCCAAGCCCAATTCAAATAGCTATATAATGCGCATCATTCCTGAAGGAAAAGTAACGAAGAAAAAGAGCTAAAGACTGAGTTTCGTTGTGTCTTCGTGTTTGTAATCCATTCGAGTGTGAATTGGTATTGTTGTTTTGAGTTGTTCTTGATCAAAGCTGTGAAGCAGAATCAAGTAGTGTTATTCAAAGTGTGTGATCTTTGAATTATATCACTGAAGTGATTTAGGGATTGAGTAGTGTTCTCATACCTAAGTGGTCTCTTAGGTAGAAAGTTCATTAGTAGGAATTAAGTTTAGGAGATTGTCAACAAGGTTGTTGAGTCTGTAAATTAATTCTACAAGTAGTGAATTTCATCCCTGGCTTGGTAGCCCCCAAACGTAGGTAGTTAAAACCGAACTGGGTGAACAATTCATTGTGTTGATTTATTGTTGCTTTACATTGTCCATTGCAGAGTGTGTTGTTGTGACATCACACGTAACATCACACATCTGTTACTAGAATTTCAATTGGTATCAGAGCAGGCATCCTGTCTGTCTCTGGGTGAGATCTAGGGAAGTTACTTTCTGGTGTAAAGATGGACAAAGAAGTTGGAGGATTTGTTAACAGACCCCCTATTTTGGATGGCTCAAATTATGATTTTTGGAAGCCAAGGATGATCACCTTTTTGAAATCCTTGGACAGCAGGGCTTGGAAGGCTATCATTAAAGAATGGAAAACACCTGTTGTGTTTGAAAAAGATGATCCTGGGAAAGATAAAGAGGGCACCTCAAAGCCGAAGCCTGAAGAAGAATGGACCAAGGAAGAAGATGAGCCTGCCCTTGGTAATTCCCAAGCTTTAAATGCAATTTTCAATGGAGTGGATAAGAACATATTCAGGTTAATCAATACCTGTGAATTTGCTAAGGAAGCTTGGGATATTTTGAAGGCTACACATGAAGGAACATCTAGAGTTAAGATGTCAAGACTTCAGCTTCTAACATCGAAGTTTGAAAGTCTGAAGATGAAGGAAGATGAGACTATCCATGACTTCCACATGAGTATTCTTGAGCTGTCCAATGCTTCCAGTGCTCTTGGAGAAAAGATGTCAGAAGAAAAGCTTGTAAGGAAAATCCTTAGGTCCCTTCCTAAGAGGTACAAGATGAAGGTGACTGCAATTGAAGAAGCTCAAGACATCAGCAAGATGAGGGTTGATGAGCTCATTGGATCTCTTCAAACTTTTGAGCTTGGGTTGAATGAGGAAGAACCAGAAAAGAAGCCAAAGAGTATAGCCTTGGTTTCAAATGATCAAGAAGAGAAAGGGAATAGTGCTGAATCCCAAGAGGATCTATCTCAGGCCATTGTTATGTTGGGAAGGCAGTTCAACAAGGTGTTCAAAAGAATGAACAAGAACTTCAAGCCTAATGTCAAGAACATCGCTTCTGACATCAGCAAGTCTAAGGAGAAGGATGAAGAGAAGACTGCTCAAGACAAGGGTGTTCAGTGCTTTGAGTGTGAAGGTTATGGACATGTTAAGAAAGAATGCCCCACATTCCTGAAGAAGCAGAAAAAGGAATGACAGTTTCTTGGTCAGACTCTGACAGTGAAAGTGAAGGAGAGTCAGCCAAACATGTCAAAGCCTTAACTGGAACAGTTGTTTCATATGGTGATTCAAGCGATGAGGAACTGACTTTTGAGGAGTTAGCTTCCACTTATCAAGAGCTTTGTCTGAAGAGTGCAGAAATCTGTCAAGAAAGTGAAAAATAGAAGAAACAGATTATTCAGCTTGAGACTGCTAAAGCTGATTTGGAAAATGAAGTCTTATTAGTCAAAGCTCATCTTGATCATATGACCAAATCTGTTAGGATGCTGAACAGTGGTACAAACATACTTGATAAGATCCTTCAGACAGAAAAGGTTGCTGGAGATAAGTCAGGCATAGGATTTGTGCTATCTGATGAAGCAAGCACTTCAGGAATCAAGAAGGAGATGTCTCAACCAATGTCTCAACTTCAAACAAAGAGACCGGATCCTAAACCTAAGCAGGCTGCTCATCCTCAACCTCAAAATGTTGGGAAGAGGCATGCTCATGGTCCTCATCAAATGAAGGCACATGTTTCTGGAGTTGGGCAGTATATGCCTCCACAATATCATAAGAGCATGCAGGCTTCTAGGTCCAAACAGAACATGTTCCATCAGATGTCTCAACATCAGGGAAACATGTATGGCTATGGATATAATAATGTTGTGCCTTATTATTATGGAAGAAGGAAGCCTCATCACCATAGAAGATAGCCAAAAGATCATCATCTTTACCATAGAAGACAGTCAAACTATGGGAGAAGAAGACAACATTATGGGTGGCAGCCACAACAGTATCATCATCAAGGTGGCAGAAGGTTTAACCACTTCAGAAAAGACAGAGTTAGGTGCTTTTACTGTGGCAGATTTGGACACATGCAGTTTTCTTGTTTCAAGCTACATGGTTATCCCAAGACTAACCCTCAACCCAGACAGAAGGATAACAGGCCCAAGGTTGTTAAGCAGTGGGTTCCTAAAGTAGAGGTTAAGTGTCTATTGGCTCACTTTTCAGATAGACACTCTGCTAAGGATGGTTGGTACTTTGACAGTGGCTGTTCAAAGCACATGACTGGATTCAAAAGCCAATTGGTGGAAATCAATTCTTGCTCCTCAATTGATGTGACTTTTGGAGATGGAGAGAAAGGTGTGGTGAAAGGTGTTGGAAAAGTAAAGTGTCATGGTGGACCTGAACTTGACAATGTGCTTCTTGTCAAAGGTTTGAGTGCTAACCTGATTAGCATAAGTCAGCTCTGTGATGATGGTTATAAGGTCAGCTACACCAAAGATGAGTGTGTGGTGACAAATGAGCAGAATGAGGTAGTGATGAAGGGAATAAGATCCAGAGATAATTGCTATCAATGGGTGCCTCAAGTGGACAGCTTATCTGGTGATGTTAAGGTTGATGTTGTAACATCAGATAATGACAACAAGTATGAAAGTCTGATGAAAGGTCAAATAGGGTTAACTACTCTTAATGTGAATCCTTTTAAATTTTTAAAAGGAAAGTTAATTTGGAGGGAGAAACTCATTGATTGGCTTTTAAGCTGCCCACAAAATCAGGCTTCATACTTTAGGCTATCAGTACCTATCACTCGCTTCATCAAACACCATAACCTTAGACTGTTTGTATCCTTCTCCATCAACAGAAACAATCCTTCCCTAATTCTCAGTTGCTACACAAGTACGATGTCTAAACAAGTGTCATCACCATCAAAGAAGGCTGCCCCCAAAAGTTCCACTCATGCAAATCCTAGGGTTTCGTCAGAAAAGGTATCCGTGGATGAAGCTATGGACATTGCTCCTATTTCTATGATTCCAGCCTCCGGAAATACAAGACCTGAGAAGTATCAACCTGTGAGGGCTACAAAAGGTAATACCTCTAATCAATCAACTAGCAAGAAATTTGATGATAGCGAGAGTAGGGCATTTGTGACTAGTGTGCTGTTTGGAGACAAACCTAAGTCTACCACCCCTCTTCCACAAACTGTTGAGGAAAAGGTAGATGTTGACAAAAGCTTAGGTCAGATTGTTGATAAGATCTTTGAGAAAGGACTTCCTATTAAGGGCATATCTAGACCCCTAATACAAACGGCTGCTGATCATTCTGCAAGAGAAATGAGTGACATGCAATCTACTGATACAAATCTTCACAGACTAGCTGTCTCAGTCATCGAAGATGCTGAGAAGGAAGATGAAGTTGATGCTGAAGTAGGTGTTGAAGAAGAAGATGTTCATGAGGAATCTGATGTTGAAGCAAATGTCAGAACATCGCCTGATAGGGATGTTGAAACTAGTCCTGGTGGAAAGAAGAGTGCTGATGTGGTAAATGTTGTTGATTTATCTGATGATGAAGTTATTGGGAATGTTGTTCCTAGTCTCGCCAAGAGACTGAAAACAAGGAAAGGAAAGAATATGGAATCTTCTCCTAAGATGACAGCTGAAGGCAAGAAGAAAAAGTCATCTATGGTGGGACCTGCTAAAAGTTGGAGCAAAGTGGCTGTGAGTTCCAAAAAGAGAAAAGTGAGGGAGGATTCAGAGTCAGAATTTGATGTTGAGGATGATGTTCAAGACATCACTTCTGTGAGAAGGTCTATATTAAAGAGAATTGCAGATAGGATTCCTGATATCCCTGTTGACAATATCTCATTCAACTATGCTAGCAGTGCATCCATGTGGAAATTTGTCTGCTAGAGGAGACTAGCACTGGAGAGAGAACTTGGTGGAGATGCCTTGGATCTTAAGGAAGTTATTGAATTGATTAGATTTTCTGGGTTAATGAAGACTGTGTCTGGACTGTCCAAGTGCTACGATGGATTAGTCAAGGAATTTATTGTCAACATTCCTATGGCTATTAATGACAACAGAAGTATGGATTTTAGGAAGGTTTATGTGAGAGGTCAATGTGTAAACTTTTCTCCTGAGGTAATTAACACTTACCTTGGAAGGGATGAGCTGGAGTATAGAGAGTTAGAACAAACAGACAATGCTGTGTGCATGGAAATCACAGCAGGGCAAGTGAAAGTCTGGCCTCTGAAAGGAAAATTATTTGCCAGTTTGTTAAGTGTGAAATATGCTATTCTGTACAGAATAGGAGCAGCTAATTGGGTCCCTACCAATCACAAGACAATTGTCTCTGCTGGATTGGGAAAATTCATTTATGCTGTTGGGGCAAAGAGGTTGTTTGACTATGGGGCGTATATATATGATCAGACTATCAAGCATGCTGCAACAAATGCAGTGAAGATGCCTATTGCCTTTCCCTCTCTCATTTGTGGGATCATCTTGTCACAACATCCTGAGATTCTTCATCAATCTGATGTGGTGTGTAAGGGAGAATCTGCAATGTCAATCCACTATAAGTTGTTTGAAGGGAAGCATGTCCCTGACATTGTCAAGACCTCAGCTTCAACATCACAACAGCCACCTGCCAAAACTGGGTTGATTTCAGAATTGGAGGAGGCTTGTAAGGAGTTGGATGAAGTCATCAGAGTAAGTACTGAAAGAAAGCAGAAATTTGAAAAACTTCTCATGACTCTGAGATTGGCAGAAAAAGAAGATGAAGCATTCAATGCTAACCAAAATGATGATGATATTGAAGAACCAGGTTCTGAAGAAGGTAGTCCTAGCACTGATGGTGAAGATGGGGCCAGCTCTGATGAAGACTAGTTTCCCTGCTGCCTTTTCTTGATAGTAGTTTAGTTCTTTTTTGCTGTTTTTGATTCTGCACTTGATATGTAATTTGAATATTGTGCCTGTTTATGCACTATTTTTGTTTTTGTTCTATGATTTGTCTTGTCTTGCATGCTGACTTTAGACTGATGATGAGAGCCTGTTTAGGACTAACTGTAGTGAGTAGGACTTACATGTTGAGGTTTGTCCAATTGTGGCTAAAAAGGGGGAGAGTTAGCCAAGAGTTAGTCAAGGCCAAGAAGAAGAATTTGTCATTGTGCAGGAGTGCAGCTAGTGTGATGCTGAAATGCAAACATTGAGGGGGAGAGTTGTTGAACTAGTTAATGCCTGCTTTGAGGGGGAGCTTGCCCTATGATGCTGATTAGTGATTGGAGTGTGTGCAGCATGCTGATTGCATTGTGAAGCTGTGATGAAGAAATGCTGCTGCGAAGGTTGGTAAATTTTTTCCCCTGCTGAAGTCTCTGATGTTGCAGAGATTGTTTTAGCCAAAATTAGCCAAAGGGGGAGATTGTTGGTTCTTGGATTGGCTTGAATTTTGGTAAAACAAAGTTGTGCAATGTTGATGTCACATGGGTGATGCCTTAACATTGAGTCTTAACATTGGTTTATGTTAAGAAGTTAAGTTGCTGAAGTTGTGATGTCTGATGTTATATGCGATGTTGTGACATCAGGTCTGCAGAAGATTAATAACATCAGGTTTAGTGATGTTGTTAGGGTTTGCGTTTTAGCTGGATTTTGGGAGAGCTGTTAGTATCATTGGTTGCAGATATCTTGGGATAGATATTTTCTGTTACAAGCAGACTTGATGCAGATTTGTAGGAGTGTTTAAAGACTGAGATTTAAGAAGATTTTGAGAGAGAAAATCTGTTTTGAAGATTCAGTTTTAAATAAAAAATCAGGTCAGATATTGTAGCAGGTCCAAGCCCAATTCAAATAGCTATATAATGCGCATCATTCCTGAAGGAAAAGTAACAAAGAAAAAGAGCAAAAGACTGAGTGTCGTTGTGTCTTCGTGTTTGTAAGCCATTCGAGTGTGAATTGGTATTGTTGTTTTGAGTTGTTCTTGATCAAAGCTGTGAAGAAGAATCAAGTAGTGTTATTCAAAGTGTGTGATCTTTGAATTATATCACTGAAGTGATTTAGGGATTGAGTAGTGTTCTCATACCTAAGTGGTCTCTTAGGTAGAAAGTTCATTAGTAGGAATTAAGTTTAGGAGATTGTCAACGAGGTTGTTGAGTCTGTAAATTAATTCTACAAGTAGTGAATTTCATCCCTGGCTTGGTAGCCCCCAGACGTAGGTAGTTAAAACCTAACTGGGTGAACAATTCATTGTGTTGATTTATTGTTGCTTTACATTGTCCATTGCAGAGTGTGTTGTTGTGACATCACACGTAACATCACACATCTGGTACCAGAATTTCACTAAGGTACAAAAAAGTTCACATCCTAGGTCGAATGAACCAACGAGACTCTGATACTAACTTGTAGCGTGCGATTTTTGTCGGTGACATGACCACCTTATCGCCATGGGTTTCTCCTCACCGCAATGGTAGGAGTGGGGTGCTTCTTTCTGATTTCTTATTTATCCCGTGAAGCTGGAAGGGAAAGGGAAGCTATCTAAAACTAACCTTGCACGCGAATGTTTAAATGAACAAATGCTTAAAGAGATTCGGGGAATTTGGGTCAGGTTATACAATGGGGAGTTGTCAATTACCCATCCTATATATGGTTATCCACAGGTTCTTAGCAATAGGTTCTGCTTTTATACTTGATGGTGTTTATCTGTCGCGGGTTGGGAAAGTTTCTCCTTTGGGAATGTTTGAGAGAAAGTGAGTTTTTGTTGATGTTTGGGTTTTTTGATGTTTTTGATGAGTGAAGGTACTGGACCTAGAGTTTGATGTGTGAAGGTACTAGACCTAAAGTTTTTGATTGGTGTGCTCGCTAAGATTTCACAATCTTATGCCTACGTATCCCCGTTTAAAGAAACCGAGAAATCAGAGCAATCATAGTTCCTCCTATTCTATGGGAGGAAAAGATATTTTGGTGTCTTGTTCAAAGCCCAAGATTGAAGCTAAAAGGTTTATTCGTGTCTTGTTTAAAGCTAAAGATTGAAGCTAAAAGGTTTGACTGAGAGAGAATTTGTCATCTCTAAAGGGAGACATCTCGTCTGTCTAGCACAACTGTTGGGTGACTGTTTATAATGGAAAATTACTTTAACTGGGATATGTGAATCCAGCAATGCCATAATTTTCTTTATGAGGGAATTGTCCTGAAGGAGAAAACTTTAACTCAGTGTTGAGCAATGCCATTTTTCCTTAGGAATTTTCCATGCTAAGAGAAGGACAGTGGCGTGGATGTAAATAATCCAGAGGCTTACCGCTTACAACAATTAGATGAAAGAGAGGATTTTTACCAGGATGAGAGATGGACAACAGCTTGGATATTTGAATCAATAAGTGTGCCACTTACAGTGGTTATCTGGGATTAGGGTTTGTTTGATTTGTCTGTTTTGATGTATGATAACACAGAAAAATGTCTTCCTACAGTGAGTTTTGATATCTTCTGAGGGGATGTTGATTTTTGCGTGCCTTGATCAAAGCCCAAGGTTGAAGCTAAGAGATTGATTGACTCCACTGGGGAAGTCCTTATACAAAGCCTAAGAAGAGGCTGGAAAAGACTGACTCAATAAGAGAGTGTTTATCTGTCTTGTACAAAGCCCAAGATTGAGGCTGAAAAGAGAATTGGCTCTTTGGGGATATCATTATACAAAGCCTAAGAGGAGGCTGAAAGGAATTGACTTTTTAGGGGAATATTTTGTTTGTCTTGTACAAAGCCCAAGATTGAGGCTAAAAAGAGTTTTTGATTCCACTGGGGAATATTTGTAGGTGTCTTGTACAAAGCCCAAGATTGAGGCTAAAAGGGGAAACTGACTCTACTGGTGAGAGGTTTTATCTATCTTGTACAAAGCCCAAGATTGTGTCTAAAAAAGGGATGGACTCTAGTGAAGAGATTTATACAGTGTCTTGTACAAAGCCCAAGATTGAGGCTAAAAAAGAGGGTTGACTCTGTTTAGAGAAATTTATATGGTGTCTTGTACAAAGCCCAAGATTGAGGCTGAAAAATATGACTCACTTAGCTGAGGATTTTTTAGGTGTCTTGTACAAAGCCCAAGATTGAGGCTGAACGATGTTGACTCTACTAGTGAGAGGATATTTATGGGTGTCTTGTACAAAGCCCAAGATTGAGGCTAAAAAATATGACTCAACAAGAGAGTGTTTATGTTTTTTACCATTGACTCAACAAGAGAGTGTGGAAATGTGATTGACTTAATAAGAGAGTACTTTTGTTGTCTTGTACAAAGCCCAAGATTGAGGCTGAAAAGGGTTAACTCAACAAGAGAGTTTTTTAAGAAAGAAGATGGACTCAACAAAAGGGTGCTGTTGGGGCTAATTCTGCTGAGGAAAATCATTATACAAAGCCTAAGAGGAGGCTAGCTTCTGTTGAGGATTATTGAGATCCAGAGGCAGGTCCAAAATGGGGATTCAACTCTTGCTGAGGGTTACAGAAGAGTTGCGGTATCAGATGCCTTGAGGTTCTGATGATAAGCTGACCCTGGCTGGGGAAATTTAAAGTGAGAGTTTAAAGATTGTGTTTTTGAAAACCTATAGAGGTTTCAACTCTACTGGAGATTGGTTAAAAGACCAGGGTTTCTTCCTAGGTTTGTAGGGAACATGATGTGAGAACAAGATTTGGTTCTGCAATTTTATCTCTAAGTTTTGATGATACCAAATGAGTATTTTTGTATGAACAATTTTTGTACAACTAATGTTTGTTATTTGTGAGAATGTAACAAATAGGTTATGCTTCCGTATATTGGCGCGGACACAATGCTTAAAGTAAAATACTCCGCCTACACACTCTGATATAAAAGGAAAAGAGAACGGGTTCTGAAGATCTGAAGACAAAGGTTCTGATCGAACGAAGTCCAGATGCTAAAGTCCTAAGCTCTATGAATCAAGGTTCTGAAGACCTAAATCAAGTCTCTACTCATGCTTCAACCAAATACTATCAGAAGCCTTTGAAGATATGAAGACAACGCACCAAGTGATCGAGGTTCTGAAAACAAGGTACTAAAGACCCTGAACATTCGAAGACTTGAGAATCTCAAGAACCTAGCTAAGTTTTCCCTTCTTACTCATGCTCATAATACAGTTGTACCTTAATTCAAGTGAAAATATCTTGGTAACAGTGCAACGGTACAATCAAAGATATTCTAACAAAAACAGGACGCGCAGCACGCAAAAGCTATTATCTATCCTCACGCTTCTAGCCGCCAGCCTAGTTAAGCTATCATGATTACATTTCAACGGCTCTTTCTACACGGCTATAAAAGGAAGCAAAAGACTTGAAGAAAGATACACACGAACGCTACTGCAATACTCTTTCTATCTGAAATCTTTCTTAAGTCATTCTGGTCAGAAACGTGTTTACATTTTTCAGCTTGTATAGAAGCACATTTCTGTAAACGTAAATTGTTCAAACTTAGGTTTGTGTTCCTTGAGAAAGACCTTGTGGTGGTATTTCTTGAGAAGTCTAAGTCGTGTGTCTTAGAGGTTGTTCCTTGAGTAAGATTTGTGAGGTTGTATTACTTGAGAAGTCTAAAACTTGTGAGTTTTAGAGGTTGTGTTAGTCACCAGCGGTTTGGCTCGTGCATTGTACTGATTTGATTGAATAGTGGATTAAGACCTCGTTGAGAGAGGCAAAATCACCTTGGCGGGTGGACTAGACTAGCTTGAGTGTTTCTCAAGTGAACTAGTATAAACATAGCGTGTCATTGTGTCCTGATTCAAAAGAGTTTTTATTGATAAAAGAAAGAGTCTAACAAAAGTAATTTTTAATAAAAGAAACAATTTTATTTTGAAAAACCAATTCAAACCCCCTTTCTTGAGTTTTTCACACCTTCAATTGGCATCAGAGCTCCAGTTCTGAGGTGTGTCGTACCTCGAAAAATACGATCCTCACGATGGACTCGGAAAAAACTATTCGAAATAGAGTCGCCACCGAACTTTATTTATCCCAAAAGAGGGAAAGGAAAATATCAATAAAACCTTTAAAAGGATAAGAAAATGGTCAACGCAACCAAATTCGGGTTCGGGAGTCGGTTACGCAAGAGGGAAGGTATTAGCACCCTCTACGTTCGTTGTACTCAACGAGAACCTCTTGATTCGATTCGTGAGAAAGTTAGCTAGGCTTGTTTGTTATCTTCTAAAGGATTTGCTTCTAAGGGGAAGATGGGTGGTTTTTTATTAGGGTGCTCGGCAAGGGTTGGGGCCCTTGTGCCTACGTATTCCCTCATGCAATGGGAAAGTCAGAGCATTCGTAGTTCGTGGGACTATGGTTGTTTGGTTTGTATTTTTTTATAGGTGCCAATTGTCCACACACGAGTAAGAGAACTCACACCCAAACAATTTAGGAGAAGGATCGAAGACTCGACCACCCTCACATCACCTTTTAGGAAGTTATATTTGAATATATGATTAAGTGTGTTAAAGGGTTTGATTAAGAAAAGAGGATTTGATTTGTATGTGTTTTAGGGTTTCGATCGCACGGGGGCGAGGAAAAGGAGTTTTATTCGTATTGGATGTTTTAGAGATGACAATTGTTCACACACGAGTAAGAGAACTCGCACCCAAACAATTGAGGAGAAGGATCGTAGACTCGACCACCCTCACTTCACCTTTAGTAGAAATGTGTTTAGATAGGGATTAAATGTTTTAATGATTTCTTGGAAAGAAGTTTGAATGTTGTCGAGTTACAAGTGTTTTAGAGGCGTCAATTGTCCACACACGAGTAAGAAAACTCGCACCCAAACAATTGAGGAGAAAGATCAAAGACTCGATCCCCCTCACTTTTCACCTTTCAAGAAATAGTGTTTAAGTATAGTTAAATGTATTGGTTTGATTTGTAAAATGCTCGATATGAATCGAGGTTTGAATTTGCGTACGGAATGGTTAAAGGATTGAACTAATGGAAATGAGGTCCTAGTGGTTCAAGGTAAGGTCGATGGCGAGGCAAAAGCACTCGACTTACAAGAGGGGTGAAGAGACTTGATATGCGGATCAAGTGAATGCTTGGAGATGAATTGTGATTAATTGAATTTATTTTGAAAAATGCTTGACGTTGGATCAAGCTTATTTATTCTTTTGAAAAAGGTTGATTTTAATCTTATGGGAGAGGGATACGTTTACTCAAAGGGATAATAATCAAGCCACAATTAAAGTAAGACAATCACATAGCTGCATGCAAACAAGAGTGTAAGAGATGCAACAAGTATCGTTGTATGAAGCCCAAGAGGAGGCTATGTGAGGTTGATTGCGATCGTGAAAACAACCGACTTACAAAGTGTTTGAAAAGGGCTTGACATTAAGTCAAGATATTAGTTTGAAAAAGCTTTGGACAAGCATATGATGAATGATGTGAATATAATCAAGGCAAGATAATAATCCATATAAGAAAAGCATGAAAACCACACAAGGATAAAAAATCAAACAAAGTGGGGGGGGGGGGGGGGGGGGAAATATAATCAAATATGTTAGTAAGATTAACATCCTAAATCTAAGGTTAGTCTAAGAGAGAAGAAACTCTAAACTAATTGTTTTTATATTTTTTAGAATGAAAAAGAAAACTCAAATGATTAATTAAATTAAACTAAAATATTTAATAAAACTAACTACTAAAGTTAATTAATATTAAATAAAATGGTTTAATAAAATTAATTGAAATTTGATTAAAGAAAAAGATTTTTAGATTTTTTAGAATTAGGAAAAATGATTCAACTTGATTAATTAAATTAAAATCGAATGTTTAATAAAACTAATTATTAAATTAATTATTTAATATTAAATAAATGATTTTAATAAAATTAAGGAAAATTAAATAATAAACAGATTTTATTATTTTTTTAAAAAAAGAAATTAGTTATTAAAAGGAAATATTATAAAAACTAAAAAGAAAATAAATAAAAAGGGAAATGGGCCAGAAATCATTAGTAAAACAGGGGGTGTGGTTAGTAAGTATCCCCCAGGCCCAATGTCAGTAAGCCCACGCAGGGAGGGGAGTCCATGGTGGACTCTAGGTCAACTGCTGACCTCCCTAAAGAATCTGGGTCGTTGGATCTATACAGAGTCAAAGCTGACTCTTGATCTGAGGGTTGAGGATGAGTCTGCACGATAGGGTGGCGCAGAGAGATGAGCATGGGACCTCCAGGAAAATGGAACAACCGGTGACACTTGTCACCGGTTGGGTGAGGACACCCAGCTTCCCATTAACTGACGTTATTAAGCAAAAAAAATATGAGAGAATGAGAGCTCAAAAGTCTCAAATCCATCTCTCTCTCGTTCGCCTCCTTCTCTCTCTACACAAAACCTCTCTCGCCGGAACCCTATTTTTGGCCGGAGAAGCGGCAGCGCGCAGCGGCCGCTACCGTCTTCTCCGGCGACACCACCCCAAAACCTTAAACAACCTACACCAACCCTAGCTATTTTTTCCTTCTACACGAATCCGGACCCAGATTCCCCTAAAACAACCTAAAATTCTAAAATCGAAGCCAATCCTAAACTAAACCCTAAATTCAAAATATACCCAGAATCAATCAACCAAACCAAAATGAGCAAATATTCTACTCGAAAATCAACATCAAACGGAGGTTCATGCAAATGGAGTTTAAAGTGAAGAAGAATAGAGCTCAAGCGAAATACCAGTTGAAGAAGTCTCTTGAAGGGTCTCTGCACATAAAAGTAGCTTCTTCTTCCTTTCTTTGTTTTGCGACGCGGTGGCTTTCTTGCGACGGATGAGAAGAAGAATAAAGGGTTTCTTCTAGGTATGGAATCACGTCTGATTCTGCAATCACGGGTCAGATTTCTGGGTCTTATTTAGAGCTTCAATCCAGATTCGTTCGGAAACGGAGCTTAGTTTGGCGCGAAATGACATCGACGGTAAGAACAAGGATGTTGTTGTTGAAGAATAATAGAGACAATGGTTGTGCGATAATGAAAACGTGGATGGTTGATTGAAGGTTCGGTGAGTGAAACAAAGGTGGTCGAAGATGTTGGAAAAAAGATTAAAGGTTGGTGGTAGAAGATGATTGAAGGAAGTTGGTTGACGATGATGGTGCGTTATGGGAAGAATGAAAGAAGTTTTTTTAGTTATCAAAAATGGAAGGAGATTTTTCATCCACTGATCTTTTTCACAAGGTGAGTTCTCTCCAATTCCCCCTACTGTTGTCTCCTCTTCCCCTTTTTAAAACCAAATTCAAACCTTACTTTTTGATTCTTAATTTGTCTTGTATTGTCTTTCTCACTGCCTGTGTTTGACTTGTAATTTTCATGGCAGGTCTTGCTGTTGGTTGTTGTCATGTGTCGTTGCTTTCGCCGGCAGACTTGGGTCTTGCGCGGTACAGGATTTTGGCATGGAGCGTATGTTTGATAGCGGAATTTGGAGTATTGTGTAGTTGTTAGCATAGCAGTAACATAGGCATTTTGGAATTTTATTGCAGAATATTGATGGATCTCTTTTGAATTGTTAATGCTGCCAGGCTGCTTTTAATGTGCAGGTTATGTTGTGGAGTTTTTTTGATGCTATGTTTGAAGCAGGTTCTGGGATTATTGTACAGGCAAATGAAGGGTGTTGTGAGAGGTACCTTGGTTTTGGCTGTACGTGAGTAGGAGACAACAAAGTACGGGTATGGTAGCATGTTGTTGTAGCGTCACGTGTAATAGGCAATTTTGGCTTGTGGGGAGCATTGTTTCATGTGGGCCTTGCTTGAGTTTGTGAAGCAATTGTTTCGTGGGAGGTCACAAGCTGAAGATCATCATTCAACATTTTTTATGATTTTTTGTAAAAAAAAAAATTTATTTTGTAACTGAGTAGGCTTTTGAAACTAGGGCTTTTTGTAATTCATCGACCCCTTTGTTTTATTGTAACATGGATGATGGACTTTGTTGAATTTGTAGAATGGATTTTGTTGGGATTATGGTTTGTAATAAAAATGAGATTTGGATAAAGATGATTTAATGTGATTTAGAAATGGATTTGAATTTAGAAATGTGGTCATGGCTTAAGAATTGAATATTGGATAAAAAGTGGATAATGAATATGAAAATGAAAAGAAGAAATGGATATTGGATAATGAAAAGGGTTTTAGAAATGGATTGGTAAAAAATGGATATGGATAATGAATTAGAAACTGGATACTTAGTTTAGAGAAATGGATAATGGTAGACAAAAGTCATTATGGGAGTGGATATGCGCTTCTACTCTGAACAACACCTAAAACCTCTACAATTGAACCTGACATGCTATAACCAAAGAAAATCTGCCTCGAATGAATCCATCTGATCCATGGCCACTTGAAGATAGAATATAAAGTTACTTTTTGTCATTTGACTTAGATCTATGGGATCTGGTAGTCGATGGCTACAGGCACCTTGTAGATGCTGCAGGCAAAAAGATTGATAGAAGTGCATTTACAGATGCACAGAAGAAAACTTACAAAAATCATCACAGAGCAAGAACGATTCTGTTAAACGCAATTTCTTATACAAAATATGAGAAAATTACAAACAAAGAAACTGCAAAGTCCATCTTTGACTCATGAAGGCAATGCTCAAGTCAAGGAGATGAAGGCTCTTGCACTAGTTCAAAAATATGAGGTCTCTAAGATGGAAGATGACGAAACTGTGGAAACAATGTTCTCAAGATTTCAGATGCTTGTTGTATGACTCAGAGTTCTGGACAAAGGCTATTCTACTGCAGATCATGTCAAAAAAACTATCAGAAGTCTACCTGTCAAATGGAGACCCGTGGTGACCGCCTTGAAACTAACAAAGGATCTGAATAATATAAGTCTTGAGGAACTAATCAGTTCTTTAAGAAGTCATGAAATAGAGTTCCAAGAAGATGAACCCCAAAAGAAAAGCAAATCCATTGCTCTAAAAGCTAAACTTGAGAAGAAAAAGGCGTATCAAGCAGAGGAGGAAGTGGAAGAATCTGAAGAAGAATCAGACGAAGATGACATATCTCTCATATCAAGAAAAATTAGTCAACTATGGAAATACAGAAGAAATAAGTTCAGAGGACCAAGAAGAAGATCTGAGTCAACATATGGTCAAAACATAACTTATGGAAGAGATGTTACATGCTTTGAATGCAAGGAACCTGGACATATAAAAAATGACTATCCAAAGGTTAAGAAAGATGAAAGACCTAAGAAAGCTAAAAATGATCATATGGCAACTTGGGATGATTCAGAGTCCGAAGTTGATTCTGATGAAGAACGTGCCAACATAGCATTCATGGCTAAATCAAACGACGTTCTATCAAAAGGAGAACCTTCAGACTCCGACGACGAAAGAGAGGTACTTTCTTCCCTATCTCGCTTTGAACTTGAAATAGGATTATATGAACTTATGGAAAGATATCAAACTCTTCGAAGAAAACACAAGACTATGAAAAAGACTCTTGTGATTCCTTCAGAAGATCTTACTAAAAGCAAACAAACCATTCTTGAATTAAATGAAAAACTACTTTCTCTAGAAAATTCAAATACTGCATTAAAAACTAAAATCTCTAGGTTAGAAGAAGAAATCGTCTCTAACAAAACCAATACTAATGAAGTAGTCAAGTATGATAGAGATTTCCAACGCTTTCTTGCTAAAAGCATAGACAGAAGCAAAATGGCTTCAATGATATATGGAGTCAGCAGAAATGCTAACAGAGGTTTAGGATATTTAGAACCATCACAACCATATGATGAGACCAAAAGTATCAAGATAATACCTCTGTCCAAACATTTTGTACCCTCTGGCACTATTTTAAAATGTTCTGAACAAAAAGGTTCAAAACCGATCACTACACAAACACAGACACTGAAGAAAACTCCTAAACTTAAACATTATGAACAAGTTCCACACTATTATTCCAATATAAGGAAGTCCAAAGGTGTCAGAACCTTTAGAAAGGCTAATGTGAAAGGACCCACAAAATGGGTACCTAAGAATAAGATAATTTATGTTGCAGACATCGTTAATGGCACCATTGAAACACAAATCATGGTACCTGGACAGTGGATGCTCACGACACATGACGGGAGAAAGGCATATGTTCCAAGATCTGAAACTTAAACCCGGAGGTGTCGTCGATTTCGGAGGAAATCAGAAAGGAAGAATCATTGGCTCCGGAACTATTGGAAATGGTAAGCTTCCCTCTATTAATAATGTTATGTTAGTTGAAGGTCTTATGCATAATCTATTGTCAATCAGTTAGCTTAGTGACAATGGTTATGACGTTATCTTTAATCAAACATCTTGCAAAGCTGTAAGTCAAAAGGATGGATCTGTCCTGTTTAACGGAAAGAGGAAGAACAATACTTACAAAATTAAATTATCAGATTTAAAACACCAAAATGTAAAATGTATCTCTATAAATGAAGAGCAATGGGTCTGGCACAGACGCCTTGGTCATGTTAGCTTGAAAAGAATTTCTCAGCTGAATAAGCTAGGTCTTGTCAGAGGCTTGCCAAATTTGAAGTACTCTTCAGATGCTCTTTGTGAAGCATGTCAGAAAGGCAAGTTTTTAAAAAACTCCTTTAAAACAAAAAATATTGTTTCCACCTCCAGACCGTTAGAACTTCTTTACATTGATCTTTTTGGCCCAGTGAAAACTGCTTCGATCAATGGTAAGAAATACGGATTAGTCATTGTTGATGATTACAGTCGTTGGACATGGGTGAAATTCTTAAAACACAAGGATGAGTCACATTCTGTGTTTGCTTCCTTCTGCACCCTAGTACAAAATGAGAAAAATTGCAAAATCATCAAAGTCAGAAGTGATCATGGTGGAGAGTTTGAAAACAAAGACTTTGAAAACCTTTTTGATTCACATGGGATATCCCATGCCTTTTCTTGTCCTAGAACTCCACAACAAAATGGAGTTGTAGAGAGAAAGAACAGAACTTTACAAGAAATGGCTCGCACCATGATCCAAGAAACTAACATGGCTAAGCATTTTTGGGCAGAAGCAATCAACACTGCGTGTTATATTCAAAATAGAATCTCTATTAGACCTATCTTGAATAAAACTCCTTATAAATTGTGGAAGAATAAAATTCCCAATATTTCCTATTTTCATCCATTTGGATGTACTCGTTTTATGCTAAATACTAAAGAGAATCTTGGCAAGTTTGATTCCAAAGCAAAGAAGTGTCTGCTGTTAGGATTCTCTGAACGCACAAAAGGATATAGAGTTTATAACACAGAATCACAGATTATGGAAGAATCAATTCATGTTAGATTCGATGACAAGCCTGACTCTGAAAAGTCAGAGCTATTTGAAAAGCTTGCAGGTTTGGAAATTAGCTTCTCAGAACCTAAAGAAAAGGCAGATGAAGCCAAAGACCAGCAAAACCCTACGCCGGATACCACCGATGTAACTCCGAATACTCCACAGCAAAAGAAAAGAAGAATGTCTATATCTCATCCTGAGGAACTAATTCTTGGTAGCAAGGATGCTTCAGTCAGAACCAGATCAGCCTTCAGACCATCAGAAGAAACACTCTTGGGACTGGTGTCGTTAATTGAACCAGCTACGATTGAAGAAGGTCTTATGGACAAAGACTGGGTTCTGGCTATGAAAGAAGAATTAAATCAATTTTCAAAGAATGATGTTTGGGATCTAGTTCCAAAACCTAAGAATATTCATGTTATTGGAACCAAATGGGTATTCCGAAACAAGCTAAATGAGAAGGGAGAAGTCGTCAGAAACAAAGCACGACTTGTCGCTCAAGGATACAGTCAACAAGAAGGAATTGATTACAATGAAACTTTTGCTCCTGTCGCCAGACTTGAAGCAATACGGTTATTAATTTCCTTTTCAGTAAATCATACCATCACCCTATATCAGATGGATGTTAAGAGTGCATTCTTAAATGGTTATATATCAGAAGAAGTCTATGTCAAACAACCTCCTGGTTTTGAAAATTTAGAAAAATTAGATTTTGTCTTTAAACTCAAAAAATCACTCTATGGTTTAAAGCAAGCTCCCAGAGCTTGGTACGATAGATTGAGCAAATTTCTTTTAGAAAACAATTTCACCAGAGGAAAGGCTGACACAACTCTCTTCTGTAAAACATACAAGAATGATATTCTTATAGTTCAAATCTATGTTGATGATATTATTTTTGGTTCTGCTAACCCCTCTTTATGCGAAGAATTTTCAAAGCTAATGCAAGCAGAATTCGAAATGAGTCTGATGGGTAAGTTAAAGTTCTTTTTGGGAATTTAAATGGATCAGAAATCAGAAGGCACCTACATTCATCAAAGTAAGTACACAAAAGAACTTTTGAAGAAATTCAACATGATGGATTGTAATACAGCAATAACACCAATGCATCCAACATATGTCATGAGAAAAGAAGAAACAGGAGTTAAGGTTTGTCATAAGCTCTATCGTGGTATGATAGGCTCTCTCTTATATCTAGCTGCTTCTAGACCAGATATATTATTTAGTGTACATTTATGTGCTAGATTCCAATCAGATCTAAGAGAATCTCATTTAATTATTGTTAAACAAATTCTAAGGTATCTGAAAGGAACAACTAACCTTGGCCTGATGTATGAGAAAACATCAGAGTACACTCTTTTTGGTTACTGTGATGCAGACTATGCTGGAGACAGATTGGAAAGAAAGAGCACATCAGGAAACTGTCAGTTCCTAGGAAACAATCTAATCTCATGGCCGATTAAGAGGCAATCTACAATTGCTCTCTCTCTACAGCAGAAGCAGAATACATCTCCACTTCTCTATGCAGTACACAAATGCATTGGATGAAAAATCAGCTGGAAGACTATCAGATATAAGAGAGTAACATTCCTATTTTCTGCGATAATACTGCTGCTATTTGTTTAAGTAAAAATCTAATTCTACATTCTAGGGCTAAACACATTGAAATAAAACATCATTTTATCAGAGACTATGTTCAGAAGGGGACCTTATGCTTAAAATTTATTGATATAGACCATCAATGGGCTGATATTTTTACAAAACCCTTAGCTGAAGATAGATTTCTAAATATTTTAAAACATCTGAAAATGGTGTACTGCTCAGAATAAGGTTATTTTAGAACCAAATGTGTTAGTCAGAAGAAATAAGTATTTTTAAATCATCAGAACCACTTTTGTGAGAAGTATCTCAGTTCTGATTAATTTTTCTTCAGAGTGAGTTCTGACGCGTCATTTAATCAGAAAATGACTTTTTGCATATGATTAGATTACATCTAATTCACTATATTTACCCAAATCAAACGAACAGTAAATTTCTTGGGATTGACTCAAAACTTAATTACATTTATTTACTTATCCCCTTGTAGCGCGATTTTTGTGGTCCTGAGTCACGATCGCTTGGGTACTACAGTTCGATTCATTTTTTATCCTATTGAGCTGATTAAGGAAGGGAAATAGATGTCTCTAATTAACCCTGCTTGCATACTGAGTTTGAACAGCGGTCTGTTAGGTTACAGATGCTATGTGGATGTGGGGCCCAATCTTTGGTTATTTTGCTAAGAACACAATGTCTGGATTATTTGTGAGGTTTTCGATGATGTGCTTAAATTTGATGCTTTTGGGTTGATTCGGTGGAAATACTGGATTCGGGGTTTTTTGATTAGTATGCTCGCTAAGATTTTTCAATCTTATGCCTACGTATTCCCGTTTAACGAAACATGGAAATTAGAGCGATCGTAGTTCCTCCTATTCTATGGGAGGAAAAGAGGATGTTTTGGTGTCTTGCTCAAAGCCCAAGATGTGAAGCCAAAGGTGGTTTGTATCTTGTTCAAAGCCCAAGATGTGAAGCTAAAGGGTTTTGGATGAGAGAGAATTTGTCATCTCTAAAGAGGAGTTGTTGATGTTTGTATGCTGTGAGTAAGGCACAACTCCGATGCTAAAAGGTTGATTGACTCAATCGGGGTTTTCTTTATACAAAGCCTAAGAGGAGGCTAGTGACCCAACAAGAGGGTGTTTTTATATGTCTTGTACGAAGCCCAAGATGGAGGCTAAAGAGGATTGACTCAACAAGAGAGTCTTGAACAGGTGATTGACTCAACAAGAGAGTCTGGAGGTTGTTTGACTCAATGAGAGAGTATTTTATACTCAACAAGAGAGTGTTTTCCTATCTCGTACGTAGCCCGAGATGGAGGCTAAAGAGGTTTGACTCAACAAGAGAGTCTTTTATACTCAACAAGAGAATGATTTATATCTCGTACGAAGCCCGAGATGGAGGCTAAAAGTTATTGACTCAACAAGAAAGTCTTTTATACTCAACAAGAGAGTGTTTTATATCTCGTACGAAACCCGAGATGGAGGCTAAAAGTGTTTGACTCAACAAGAGAGTCTTTTATACTCAACAAGAGAGTGTTTTATATCTCGTACGAAGTCCGACATGGAGGCTAAAAGTGTTTGACTCAACAAGAGAGTCTTTTATACTCAACAAGAGAGTGTTTTTCTATCTTGTACGAACCCCAGATGGAGGCTAAAAGTTTGACTCAACAAGGGAGTCTGAAAAGGTTAGCTCCACTGGGGAGAATCATTGTACAAAGCCCAAGAGGAGGCTAAGTGTGTTGGTGACTGTCTCAGTTTAGTGACAGGTCCAGTATGTTGGATAAAAGAGAAAATCAGTTCTTATAAAGATTAAAGGTAAGGTTGTGCTTTGAGATTGATCAGAGGATCAGGGCTATTTCCTGTTCTTTAAGGAAATGGAAAATCCAAAGGGTACTGAGACTGTCCAAGTCTACTGGTGTTTTGAGAAATTGATTCTCAGATAATGAATGATCTTTGTATGATGCCCAAGAGAAAGTTGGTATGTTAAGGGATGAAGGTCAACCCATTAACAGGTCTGACACTTGACTCAGAAAGACAGCTCTAGCAAATTGATGACTAGGTTCTATTCCTATACCTGTAGAGGTCTCTGGGTCATTGTACTAAGCCCAAGAGAAGGCATTAGAGCTTTTAAGAAGCCTAAGGGTCCTTGTACAACGCCCAAGAGAAGGCGTGGATGCTTTTAGGAAGCCTGTGGGTCCCCAAACTAAGAAAAGTTCAAGAAATGCAATTCACCGAGAAGAGATCATTTCATGAAAGTTTGAGGTCTGAAGAAACTCAAGAGATGCCATTCACCGAGAAAAGATCATCTCTGGGGAGTAGAGTTTCTTTGACAATTTCTAAGAGTGACAGTCTGAGAAAGGGTTCACTGAGAATGTTGCCTTTCACGTTTCCATATTGTTTAACCCCAAGAGGAGGGAAGACTGTGTCTGGTAATCCTATGGGGATCTAGTTTTGTTTGTATTTAAGAGTGACCAACAGGGCTTTACCTAGTGATAGACGTAGTTGCCGGGGAAAACTCTAAATAACTATACTAGTATTACACAGTTGATATGTGACAAGCATATAAAAGTTTGTGAAAGAAGACTTACAGTGAAACAACCCCACAATACATATATATATATATATATATATATATATATATATATATATATATGAAAGCGGGTAAACACTTACTCGGTTGTAGAGCTTCTACGCTGTTTGGTTAGTTGTTCAACAAAGAAAGCTTTGATAACAATATTCTAAATCAAAGGAGAAAGTGCTTTGAAAAGATTGTTGGGGCTTACAGCTCAAGGAGGGGCCCATGGTTTTATCAATGATTGCACTATTGAATTTGTACAGGGACTTATACAAGTGACTGAGGCCCAAAAAGGTTTTCTGTACAAAGGGATGGATCTTACACTCTCTCAAGAGGCCCAAAGGTGTTTAAAGAAAAGGAATGGGGCTTATAACACGAGGGTAGGCCCAAATTATTTGATTTTTGAACTGGCGATCGCGCCGAGGTTTCTTTACCGTACTGGGTCTTATACAATGCATTGAGGCCCAAAAAAGTTTTGGTTAAAAGGGGGTTGGATCTTACACTCTATTAGAGGCCCAAAGGTGATTTTAAAAGAAAAGATGAGGCTTACAACTCAAGGATAGGCCCAAGGGTTTTGTTTGAAAAATGACGATCGCGCCGAGATTTCTTTAACGTATTGGGACTTATACAATGCACTGAGGCCTAAAAAAGTTTTCATTTACATGGGATGGGTCTTACACTCTCTCAAGAGGCCCAAAGTGTTTGAAAAAGATTTGATGAGGGTTGAATTGATCAAAACCCTAATTTGTTTTCAAAATATATTTTAATTGAATAAAAATTCAATTAAAATGATCAAAATTGTTAAACATGTGTGAAAAAAATTTTTTGGTATTGGATTAATGTTTGACAAATCGTGTTTATACCCACAAAATAATTGGGAATCAATTAAGTTTGGAAAATCAAGGGAGAAAAAATATTTCAAATGTTAAAAACAAATAAAACATCAATTCTTTGCAAAAATATCAAATATATGAAATAAGTAATATTTTTGGGATTTTTTGGTAAAATAAAATATTTTAACATTTTTGTGAATTATTAAAAAAAGAATCAACTTAAAATCATTAAAACTCAGAGAGAAATTAATTTTTGAATCAATTAAGTAAAATAACAAAAATTCAAAAATTCAAAAATTTGAAAAAGGGCGCCAAGAACATCTTGGCCTTGCCCGCATGCTCTGTTTTGCCCAGATTTGCGTTTTCTCATTAATCTCACTGAATACTTGATGAAATCACTCCATCCACATATCAATATACTCGTTTTCACCTCACGATCATGTCTATGGTCTTTAATTTCATTTATTTTAAGCATGGAATAACAAATCAAAGAGAAACCTCAAGAACCCTAAAATTTTCATGAAGGCTCAGAAATTCCATACACGATTCAAACAAAGCAATTGATTGAGGGAAAACACTTCAGCGTCTTGACTCACAGATGAGGCCAGTCTTTGAAAGTTTGTGTACTCACTTTGAGAGTCCACCTGTTCAGCAGGCATTTGCCTTAAAGGGACAGAAATCCCATTCACACGTATTCTCTTCTCAAGGATTTTGGTGGCAATCTGCTCCAAATGCATGTCTACATCAAACTTCTCCTTAATCACATGAGAGGATGATGACCCAGTTTCAGTCCTATTCATCTTGGTTAAGGGTTTAGAGTTACCTGACTCGGGAAGAGCAATAGAAATGTGTTCTTCGTTAACTAGTTCTTTTTCGGAAGAAACCCTAGTTCGTACCTGCTCAGATTTTTGAGACTCAGAGTTCTTGGAAGGGGAAGTCATCGTTCCTTTGTAATACACTAGGTTTAGAGAGGGTTTTTCTATTATGTTGAGGGAGTCGAATCGTTGAGATGAGAACCCTTTGATAAATCTTGATGTAGTATCAATATGGTAAGGCGCCTGATTTTGTGTACCTCTTAAAGACCAATCACTAATGTTTTCCCTCCATAAAGACTTTCCTTTTAAAAATTTAAAAGGATCAGAACTTGTTAACTCTGAGTGACCTTTCAGCATCCTGACATCATAGTCTGATGTTATAACATCGACTTGAACATCATTAGTTGAACTACCTTCAAGAGAAATCCACTGATAGCAGTTATCTTTGGTTCTGGCACCCTTCATAACAACCTGATTATGCTCATCAGAAACCACACACTCATGCTTAGTGTAGTTTACCTTGTAACCTTCATCACACAACTGGCTTATGCTGATCAAATTTGCATTTAAACCACTGACAAACAAAACATTGTCAAGTTCAGGTCTACCATTACCTTTCACTTTCCCAACTCCTGCAATAACACCTTTTTCTCCATTGCCAAACATAACCTCATGAAAGGGACAATGACTGACTTCAGCAAACATGGATCTACATCCAGACATGTGTTTGGAACACCCACTGTCAAAATACCATGTTCCTTCTTTAACCTCTTTGTCAGCCATGTGAGCCAATAAGACTTCACTTTCTCCTTAGGTACCCATTGTTTAACAACTTTGGGCCTGTACTCTCTCCATCTGTTTTGAGGCTGAGGGTATCCATGCAGCTTGTAGCAAGAGTACTGCATATGTCCAAACCTTCCACAATAAAAACATCTCACCCTTTCATCTCTGAATCTTCTGCCATGATGAGATTGCTTAGGCTGCCATCCATAATGTGGTCTCCTCCTACCATAACTGGCCTGCCTTCTATTATGCCGGTATCTTCTTCCATAAGAATGCTGTTTCCTGGATTGTCTCCCATGATGGTGTGGCTTTCTTCTTCCATAGATATGAGGAACATCATTGGAGTAACCATATTCATATCCATACCAGTTTCCTTGATGTTGAGACAACTGATGAGACATTTTCTGCTTGAACCTGGCAGCTTGCATGCTCTGGTGATATTGGGGAGGCATATACTGACTAGCTCCCTGTGGCTGCTTTCTCTTCTGATTAGGACTAGTCTTCTTCTCAATCTTCTTAGGTTGAGAAACATCAGCTTTCTTAGGTGTAGGATCCTGCTTCTTTGGCTGATGTTGAGACAAAAGTTGTGACACTTCCTTCTTTGAACCTGAAGTGCTTTCTTCTGAAGTTCCCTTATCCTCAGCCACATAACCTATCCCAGGTTTGTCTCCAGCAGCTTTTTCTGTCTGAAGGATCTTATCAAGTGTGTCTGTTCCACAGCTCAGTATCCTAACAGACTTGGTCATTTGATCAAGGTGAGCTCTAACTAGTACAACTTCATTTTCCAGGTCATCTTTTTCATTCTCTAGCTGAGCAATCTGTTGCTTGTGGCACTTGTTTTCTTGAAAAATCTCAGCACTTTTTAAACACAGCTCTTGATAGGTAGATGCTAACTCCTCATAAGTTATTTCTCCATCACTAGAATCATCATCAGAACCAACAGCTCCTGTTAATGCTCTAACATGCTTTGCTGACTCACCTTCACTTTCACTATCAGAGTCAGACCAGGAAACTGTCATGCCCTTCTTCTGCTTTTTCAAGAAGGTGGGACATTCTTTCTTGACATGTCCATACCCTTCACACTCAAAGCACTGAACTCCTTTATCTTGGGCAGTTTTCTCTTCATCCTTTTCTTTTGACTTGCTGGTGTCAGAAGATATGTTCTTGACATTAGGCCTGGAGTTATTATTCATTCTCTTGAATACTTTGTTGAATTGTCTTCCCAACATAACTATGGCCCGAGATAGATCCTCCTGGGATTCAGAACTCTTTCCTTTTTCTTCTTCATCATTTGACACCAAGGCTATACTCTTTGGCTTCTTTTCTGGTTCTTCTTCATTCAAACCAAGCTCAAAAGTTTGAAGAGATCCAATGAGCTCATTAACTCTCATCTTGCTGATGTCTTGTGATTCTTCAATAGCAGTCACTTTCATCTTGTACCTCTTAGGAAGTAACCTAAGAATCTTCCTTACAAGCTTTTCATTTGACATCTTTTCACCAAGAGCACTGGAAGCATTAGCCAGCTCCAGAACATTCATGTGGAAGTCATGAATAGTCTCATCGTCCTTCATCTTTAGGCTTTCAAATTTTGATGTTAAAATCTGAAGTCTTGACATCTTAACTCTAGATGTTCCCTCATGTGTAGCCTGCAAAATATCCCACGCTTCCTTGGCAACCTCACAGGTATTGATTAACCTGAAAATATTCTTATCCACTCCATTGAAAATTGCATTTAAAGCTTTGGAGTTTCCAAGGGCAAGCTCATCTTCTTCCTTGGTCCATTCTTCTTTAGGTTTTGGCTTTGAGGTGCCTTCTTTGTCTTTGCCAGCATCATCTTTTTCACACACAACAGGTGCTTTCCACTCTTTAATAACAGCCTTCCAAGCCCTGCTGTCCAAGGATTTTAAGAAGGTAGTCATCCTTGGCTTCCAATAGTCATAATTGGATCCATCCAAAATAGGAGGTCTGTTGACGAATCCTCCAACTTCTTTGTCCATCTATACACCAGAAAGTAACTTCCCTAGATCTCACCCAGAGACAGACAGGATGCCTGCTCTGATACCAATTGAAATTCTGGTATCAGACGTGTGATGTTAAGGTGCGATGTCACAACAACACACTCTGCACAATGGATAACAATAACAGTAACAAAGCAACACAAAGAATTGTTCACCCAGTTCGGTCTAACTACCTATGCCTGGGGGCTACCGAGCCAGGGATGAAATTCACTACTTGTAGAATTAATTTACAGACTCAACAACCCAGTTGACAATCTCCTAAACTTAATTCCTACTAGTGACTTTCTAACTAAGAACCCACTTAGATATGAGAACACTACTCAATCCCTAAAACACTTCAAAGATCACACACTTTGAATACCACTACTTGATTCTGCTTCACAGCTTTGATCAAGTTACACAACTCTCTTTGCTTAACAGCTTTAGAGAGGACAGAAAATGACTCAGCAATTCACCCTAGAATTCTGGTTCTACAACTCGTACAAAATACTCAAGACACTCAGCCTATGCTCTTGATCTTCTCTCTGTATTTTTGTACCTTTTCCTTTGGTTGTGTGCGCTTTATATAGCTCCTTGAATTGGTCTTGGACCTGCTACAATATCTCCCAGATTTGTTATTTAAAACTGAATATTTAAAACAGATTTTCTCCTAAAATCTTTTCAAATCTTCAACCTTTTAAATCTCCTACAAATCTGCACCAGATCTCCTATGCAGCAGAAAATATCTATCCCAAGATATTCGCATCCAATGAGATAGCTTGCTCTCCACAATTCTAGCTAACACGCAACCCTAACAACATCACAGCCTGATGTTATTAATTCTGCAGATCTAATGTCACAACATCGCCTATGTGACATCAGACATCCAACTTCAACAAATTAATTACTTAACACAGCCCAGTGTTAAATCTCAATGTTGCAACATCAGTACCTTGACATCAACATTGAATATATTTTGTTTTACCAAAATTCCAGCCAATCCAAGAGCAAACACGTGTGATGCTGCATGTGGAAAGATTGAATATACACCTAAGATAGGTGATGGCAATGCGGGTAATCTTACGGGGAGTGAATCCCAGTTAAGAGTCCTCGATCGACCATCAAACTCAGTGGAGACTCCCTTTGCAGATACAGTGCCTATACGACTTCGGATGTTGAAAGTAGTGTGGTCGACTGGGTTATCTGAGAAGCTGGGGTTTTTAGTAGACTTAAGCCATTTTATAGTGCGGAAGCTAGCAAAAATAGTTGTCACGCGATACTACCCTCATCTGAGATCGCTCTAGGATACATCAGCTCGCTGGCGATCCGCTTGCTGTTGTTATCCCAAGAGGGGTCAATGATTTTGCGGACAGGTACAAAAAATCACCAGTATAAACCTTTGGGGGGGGGAGGAGGGGGGTAGAGCCTTGACTTCATGACACCGACCCTTTGACCCCATGTTTTTTCTATGTTTTTGTGTGCTGCATTCATGCATTTATCTAAAAAACATTAAAACAACAAAACAATTTCTCTTCTAGTCTCTCTTTTTCAAATTAAACTGCGACAATGATTGCAAATGTCAGAGAAAGGAGATTGCTGATGGATTTCGGTAGAAGGAAAACTCATAAGTACACCTTCAAGGTTCCAAAACTAGAGGATTTGAGAGGTTTGGTGAGAATAATCACCAACCACGAGGCTTTCAGAGCCAAGTTTGGAGGACTGCTGTCCTTGTTAAGGGTCCACGTAATTGAAGGAATCCTGTCCACGTTAATCCAGTTCTACGATCCGGTTTATCACTGTTTCACATTCCCGGATTATCAGCTTGCACCAACGCTGGAGGAGTACTCTCACCTGACTGATTTACATATTACTGATCAAGCTCCCTTTTCTGGACTGGAAGAAATTCCAAAGGATCAGACCATTGCAAGAGCAATTTATTTGGACGAGTCAGAAGTCAGGACTCACATGACCACTTAGGGTGGAATCCAGGGTTTGCCAGCCCGGTTCTTGATAAAGAAAGCTCTGTACTTTGCTAGTATAGGGAACATGACCGCTTTCGAGAGCATCTTTGTTTTGCTTACCTACGGGTTATTTTTGTTTCCCAACATTGATAACTTCATAGATATCAATGCCATTAAGATTTTTCTGATTGGAAACCCCGTACTGACCTTACTCGCAGGTGCGTATCATTCGGTACACTTAAGGAATTTGTATAATGAAGGAATGATCACATGCTGTGGACCCCTGATATACAAATGGTTCACTTCCCATTTGCCCAAGTCTGCTACATTTTGGGATCAAAAGAATACTTTACGTTGGTTGCAGAGAATCATGTCTCTTACCAACTCTGATATCGATTGGTACAATAAAATCTACGACGGGATCATAATCATTGACCGTTGTGGAAATTTCCCAAATGTACCCCTTATAGGAACTAAGGGAGGAATCAATTATCATCCGGTGATAGTTCGTCGTCAATTTGGGTACCCAATGAGGCATGTCCCGCGCAATGCTCATCTGGAAGGTCTTTTCTTCAAGGAAGGAGAAAATGACAGGGCACTAAAAATAGAAATAGTGTATGTTTGGAAACACGTTCACAGGAAAGGACGAGAGTCTCTAGGAAAACTAGACTGTGTCTCGGTGAAGCCTTATCTCCACTGGGTACAAACTAGAGATCTCAAGCTGAGGATGCATTACCCTCGTTAGGAAGTTCTTCCATTAAGGGACTCTTCCCTTTATTTCATGTCTAAGAAGGAAAAGCTTCAAGTTACTCTCAGCAAAGTTCAGCAGGAGAAGAGGTCTTGGAGGAACAAGTACCGTATTCTCAATGTGGAGTGTAAGAAAATACAACAGTTATTAAGAGAAAAGAATGCTCTGATTGAGATTTTAGAGCAACACGCTGTAGAAAATCAGGATGACCAAAGGAATTTGCTTGCTCCTTTCACTTGGCAAAGGAATGACAACCCGACAACGGCCCAAGAGCCCCGGTCAAAGAAAAGGATAGCACCCGAACCAGCACTTGTGCTCTCTTCAGAGAGGACTCAAGACCCATTAGCTTAGATTTCCTTTGGCAGCACTTTGTAATTATTGTATTTCTATTTCCGCAATCCTTTGAATTCAATAAAACGAGGTTTCCCCACAGTTTGATATTTGCAATCTAATTATCAAAGTTTACTTTGATTAAACAAAAATAATTAATATAATCATTGCATATCATTCATCATAAACGCATTCTTCTCACCTACGAATCTCACATTTGTATCTCGATTTTAGAGTCAAACTGTCTCATTCGTACAATACTCGGGCCAATCGTCAGAAAAAGATGGATGATCTCGAGGAAGTGAACAGAGAGTTGAGGGAAGAGATCGACACTCTGAAAGAGGATCTGAGAAAGCTTCATAACGATATACAAGCTCTAGCAGAAGCTCAGATGCAGCAACAAAGGACTGTGATCTCGGAGATCACATCTACGCCCATAGTGGAGAAGTTTCATCCTAGGTATTAAATGCCGAAATATTGTCCCTAGGGCATGCCTATCAACTATATCCCGGAAGGATATGTTTCGTCAATCAATGAGTATCAGGGAACCACAGCAGGAACCGCTGGGCCTGAAGGTTACAAACTTCTGGAAAGTGAAGATGCCAGGGGCATGACAGCAACTCCTGAAGGTTACAAACTTCGGGAGGCACCGAGAGTCTCGGCCATAATGACTATACCACCACCCGTGGTACACACTGTCCTGGAAGGATAGGTTCTACAGATACCTTCTGGTGGAAATGAAAACATGTTCGACAGAATGAATGAGTTCCAGGAACAATTCCTGCAGATGTAGAAGGAACTGCAAGCTCTTCACTGTCAGGATTTATTTGGAAAGGACGTCGTAGACCTTTGCTTGGTCCCCAATGTGAAAGTTCCACACAAATTCCAGGTGCCTGATTTTGAAAATTACAAGGGTAACTCTTGCCCTCAAAGTCATTTAGTGATGTACGCTCGACGAATGTTAGCTCAGACAAAGAACCAGGAGCTACTAATTCACTACTTTCAGGATAGTTTAACCGGTGGTGCACTCAAATGGTACATGGGTTTAAACCGCGCTACGATCGACACATTCAGAGATCTTGGCGCTGCTTTTGTTCAACAATATAAATATAATTTGGACATGGTACCAGACAGAGATCAACTCAGATCGATGTCACAAAAGGACAAGGAAACCTTTAAGGAGTACACTCAGAGATGGTGTGAAATTGCCGCCCAGATTTGTCCACCTCTTGAGGAAAAAGAGATGACAAAGATATTCTTAAAGACCTTAAGCTCATTTTACTACGACAGAATGGTCGCCAGTGCGCCCAGTGATTTCACCGAGACGGTGGGTATGGGGGTTCATCTTGAGGAAGCCGTTCGAGAAGGACGTTTGGTTAAAGACGCTGGATCGTCAAGTAGTATAAAACGATACAGTAGTGCTCTCCCTAAGAAAAAAGAGCAAGATATCGGGAATATCTCTCTCGGAAAGCAAAGGAGACGATATCAACTAGTAGCAGCTGTAACTCCTGCTATCAATCCTGCGCCTATTCCTACGTATCAACCTCAGGTTGCTCAGAGCCAACCGAATCAACAACAATATCAACAAAGGACACAACAACCTCTTCAGCAAGCTCGTCCTCAGTACAACAACAACCGTACAATGCGACCACCATGGTTCGACCCTATACCCATGTTGTACGCGGAATTGCTTCCATTATTACTGGTCAAGGGGCACGCCCAAACTAAGTCTCCTCTTATAGTCCCAAAAAATCCGCCTTTCTGGTTCAAAACGGATCAGACTTGTCCTTACCATCAAGGAGGACCAGAGCATAACATAGAAAACTGTCTCAGTTTCAAATCCAATGTGCAAAAGCTTGTTAGGAGCGGGGTCTTATCTTTCAAAGATACAAATCCGAATGTTCTCACAAACCCGCTGCCTCAACACGAGAAAGCTACAGTCAATTTGATAGAGGGAGAGTCTAATAACATCTATCAAATTCATGATGTACTCTTATTAAGGGCCAACTTGGTCAAGATGCATTGTAGACGGAGCGGATATGGCCATGTGCCACCTCATAACTATCACCAGTGTGATATCTGCTCTAAAAACAATCAGGGTTATTTTGTGGTGCAAGCAGCTCTACAGGAATAGTTGGATCTCAGGTGGATCCAAGAGCATCGAGTTCGTGGAGTCAACATGACTTATTCGAATTCCAACATCATTCAGAACCACGACATCCGTGCGATGAATGTCTACTTAGTGGCAATGCACTCAAGGCAAAGCCAGTATCATAGTCTGCCGCGACATGATTACAATTCTTGTCTGACTTGCTCGGTATAAAAATAGGGATTCTCTTTCGTACAAGAGGCCCTCCAGCGTCAGATGGGTCTAAGGTGGATCCAGGACTGCCGTGATAGAAATCCTTATCAGATTAACATGATTCAAATCTTCGATATTCGTTTGATGAATACCAGCTTGGTGGAGTTACATGCCAGGCAGGTCCAACTCGGTTTTCTCACTTCACATGATTATCTGAGCTGTAAAGGATGTTGTGAGAGTAACCAAGGGTACGCTATAGTTCAGAGAACTTTACAACACTTGTTAAACCACGGGTGGCTTCCAATCTATATGGATGAAGACACGCAACAAATCAGTGTGGTTGACGGGAACCCTACTCGACATCAAAGTCAGGATGTCCGATCTATGGAAACAAACCTGGTAAGGTTGCATTGCATTCAAAGCGGACGTGGCCAGGTGCCACCACACAACTATGAACATTGCAGAGTCTGCTCGGAGAGTAACCAAGGATGCTACCTTGTGCGGGCAGGCCTTCAACGTCAGTTGGATCATAAAGAGATTCACCCATGTCCGAGTTCCGAGCCAATCAACTGGACGCCAGACTACTTTGCTGATCAAATCAAAGATGTGGTTGTAATCTCTGATCCTGAGAGGACCAAGGATGTTTGTACCATCATCCCTCTATTGGACGAATCAAAAGTTCCTAGCCAGGAACTGATTGAAGTTACTTATGACAGTCAGAAAAATCAGAAGGCTCCTGTAGTTATTTATTTGCCAGGACCATTACCGTATGAATCAGCTAAGGCGATCCCTTACAAATACGGTGCAATAGTAATTGAGAATGGAAAGGAAATTCCATTACCCTCCGTTGTGAATATTGCAGACATCAGTCGAGTAACACAGAGCGGTCGAATCTTCAACTGAGGGGTTGGAGAACCTAACAAAGAAAAGGAACTTCCGACAAAAGCTCCTGATCCACCAGTCGGTCAATCCAGTTATCCCGACCTTTCAAAGAATGACGATGAGATGTTGAAGCTCATCCAAAGGAGTGAATACAACATTGTTGATCAATTGTTACAAACTCCTTCAAAGATCTCAGTGCTATCAGTTTTACTCAGTTCCAAAGCCCACAGAGAAGCTCTACAGAAAGTCTTAGAGCAGGCCTTTGTGGAACAGGATGTGTCAATATGATAGTTCAATAGCATCATCTCTAACATCACTTCCTGCAACAACTTAGGATTCAGTGATGAGGATTTGCCAGAGGGGGGCAAAAGTCACAACATGGTGCTCAATATCATAGTTAACTGCCAGGACGATGCTTTAGCCAGTGTACTGGTAGACACAGAATCAGCCATCAACGTTATGCCGAAGTCCACTTTAATGCGACTATCATTTAAAGGACAACCGATGAGGGGCAGTGAGGTCATCGTCAAAGCATTTGACGGATCCAAGAAAATAGTTATCGGTGAAGTCGAACTTCCCATAAGTATTGGTCCTCATACTTTCCAAGTCACTTTCCAGGTCATGGACATCAGGGTAACATACAGTTGCTTATTAGGAAGACCTTGGATACACCAGGCTGGGGCAGTCACTTCGACACTTCACCAGAAGCTGAAGTTTGTCAAGAATAACCAACTCGTCAAGGTTTGTGGAGAATAAGACTTGATCGTGAGTAACCTGTCATTATCTACTTGTATAGAACCAGAAGAGGTTGTTGGGACTTAGTTCCAAGCACTATCGGTGAGCAATGAGAATCAGTCAGAAAAAGGAACATCGATTTCCTCATACAAAGATGCTCTCAAAGTAATCGAGAGTAACAACGCAAAAGGATGGGGACAGCTTGTCATTCCTACTGATAATAAAACAAAGAAGGGTCTTGGTTTTTCTGCGACCTGCACCCAGACAGCTGCTAGCGACGAAAGTCTTCATCCCATTCAGGACTTCTTCCACAGTGGAGGTTTCCTTCACCTAGTGCCTCAAGCAGTCCATACCATCAACGAGGGAGATCCCTCTGATACGAATAAAGAATGGAAGTTCTATCTTAACGAGGATGGCTATTTGTCTCAGGAAGAGGTGCCTACGCCATTTTGCTATCCCGCACAAAGTTCGAGATTTATACCAAGGTCAGACGTCAAAATGATATACTGAGATTGTGATCCGGAAGGATACCGTGCTCCACCAAACTCATTAGAGGAGGACCCTCTGATGAAGGACAACTTTTACCACGACTATTATGGCCCAATGGATGGCATGCCTATGTGGCAGCCGTACCCCGGAGAATTGGGGCAAGAAAATTAGCCAAATAATGAAAATTAGCTGAGCGTCATTGAACAGAATACCTGCGTCCCCATCATGTCATAGGATCAACACTCAAGTCATTCAGAAAATATCCAGCACGACGATGAATTTGCAACGTTCACCAGACTAGAATTCATCAACTATGCTTTTCCTGAGGTCAACGTCGTCGAGAGAGATGACCCATCTAGTTCTAATGAAGTATGGGACACCTTGGGACAACCGAGTGGAAAATACGACTTTATGGTCAAGTACACCGCTCCTGAAAGCTCTCGTATCAGGCTCGAATACATCCAACCAACTGGATGGGGAGATTTTCCTGAGAGCACAAATACTCTGCAAAATACAACTGAGGAATCCTCCTACGACAATTCTGACTGGGAGACAGATTCCAATGATCCTGCTCCGCCAAAAATCAACGTTATTTCTGAGGACAAACCAAGGAAGGTACCATACTTTATGATTCACTGAGGAGTTTGCCGCCAATGGGTTATTGTCGATGTTCCGAAGATCGTTCATAAGTCAAAGTAATTGTCGTCTTTAACCTTTCATCCGGTCCAGGTGAAACAGATTTTTTGATAGGGCTCGCTTTCTGTAATTATCCCTCTTCGCTTCGCCCAAAGCAACAGAGTTTTGTTTTATAGGGCTGTAGTTTCAAGAATCGACTTGTTCATAAATAAAATAAACGTCGTTCTGTAATTTCCGCATTAATTTCTATTTTCGCTTTTCGTTTTTTTAGAAAATGGTAATCCTAAAAAACAATTCAAACAATAAAAACAAGCAGTAAAAAAAATACACTACACACACTCTTGCATTTTCTCTATCTCTTCTAAACACAAATCATCACGTAATGTAGATTGCTTGTTTTAAACCCCGTTGAAACACACGATACGATGCCTTCTCCCAAC
Organism: Lathyrus tuberosus; assembly: GCA_022829125.1. Classification (NCBI taxonomy): domain Eukaryota; kingdom Viridiplantae; phylum Streptophyta; class Magnoliopsida; order Fabales; family Fabaceae; genus Lathyrus; species Lathyrus tuberosus. The sequence continues at coordinate 708,058 of JALAZF010000084.1, forward strand.
TTTGAATTCCCGGTATTTGGGGCTGAAGAAGAAGTTGACAACGAAATTCCAAAAGAGATCTCCCGACTACTCAAACAAGAGGAAAGGCCCATTGAACCTCACAAAGAGCCATTGGAAATGGTCAACTTGGGTTCAGAAGAAGAGAGAAAAGAAATCAGGATTGGGGCACTGCTCAGTCCAACTGCCAAAGAGTGTTTGACAAAGCTTCTTAGAGAATTCCCCGATGTGTTTACTTGGTCCTATCAGGATATGTCAGGGTTGGATACCAGCATCGTGGATCATAATTTACCATTAAAATCGGAATGTCCGCCAGTAAAACAGAGGTTGAGACGGACTCACCCAGACATGGCCATCAAAATCAAGGAGGAGGTACAGAAACAGATTGACGCGGGTTTCCTCGCTACATCATAATATCCTCAATGGTTACCCAACATCGTATCCGTTCCAAAAAAAGGACAGAAAAGTCATAATGTGTGTCGATTATAGAGATCTAAACAAGGCTAGTCCAAAGGACGACTTTCCTTTACCACACATTGACATGCTGGTAGACAGTACAACAAAGTTCAAAGTTTTCTCCTTCATGGATGGATTCTCGGGCTATAATCAAATCAAAATGGCGCCGAAAGACATGGAGAAAACTTCGTTCATTACCCCATGGGGTACCTTTTGTTACAAGGTAATGTCGTTCGGTTTAAAGAACGCCGAGGCAACCTATCAAAGGGCCATGACTACTCTGTTTCATGACATGATACACAAAGAAATTGAGGTATATGTCGATGTTATGATTGCCAAATCAAGAACAGAAGAGGAGCATGTGACCCACCTGTCAAAACTATTTGAGCGGTCGAGAAAGTACAAACTCCGCTTGAATCCCAATAAATGCACCTTCGGTGTCCGTTCAGGGAAACTTTTAGGGTTCATGGTCAGCCAGAAAGGAATTAAGGTCGATCCTGAAAAGGTCAAGGCCATTCAAGAAATGCCTTCCCCGAAAACTGAAAAACAAGTCAGGGGATTCCTGGGATGTTTGAACTACATCTCCAGATTCATATTCCTCATGACCGCGACGTGCGCGCCGATTTTCAAATTACTCAAAAAGAATCAGGATTGCGTTTGGATAGAAGACTGCTAAACCGCCTTCGACAGTATTAAGAAATATCCATTGAACCCACCGATTCTATCACCTCCAGTGGAAGGAAGACCACTGATCATCTATCTAACAGTCTTGGAAGACTCAATGGGATGTGTACTTGGCCAACAAGACGAAACCAAAAGGAAAGAGTCTGCCATCTACTATTTGAGCAGGAAATTCACCAACTGCGAGACTCGATACACTATGCTTGAGAAAACTTGTTGTGCTTTGGCTTGGGCAACCAAACGTCTTCTCCAGTACATGATTCGTCACACTACTTGGTTAATCTCCAAAATGGATCCAATCAAGTATGTCTTTGAAAAACCTGCTCTCACAGGAAGGATTGCCCGTTGGCAGATGTTGTTATCAGAATATGACATCGAGTACTACGCTCAGAAAGCCATTAAAGGAAGTGTTTTAGCCAATCATTTGGCTCATCAACCGATTGACGATCAAGAATCAGTCGGGTTTGACTTCCCAGACGAAGATGTCATGTATCTAAAAATGAAAGATTGAGATGAACCACTACCCAGTAAAGGGCCAGAACCAGGTTCCCAATGGGGACTAATCTTTTACGGAGCTGTCAATAATTATGGAAACGAAATTGGGGCAATCATCGTAACACCTCAGGGTACCCACATTCCTTTCACCGCCAGACTTACATTCAAGTGTACAAACAACGAGGCCGAATACGAAGCTTGTATTATGGGTCTTGAGGAAGCAATTGATTTGAGGATCAAGAACTTGGATGTATATGGCGACTCAGCCTTGGTTATCAATCAGATCAAAGGAGATTGGAACACATACCAATCCGGATTGATTCCTTACAAAGATTACGCGAGAAGGTTGTTACCATTCTTCAACAGAATCGAGTTTCATCATATCCCTCGTGAAGGGAATCACATGGCTGATGCATTAGCCACCCTCTCTTCCATGATTAGTGTAGGTCAATGGAACGACCTACCTAAGATCGACATAATGCGCCTTGAACGGCCCGCTTACATATTCACGATTGAAGCAGTCATAGACGATAAACCTTGGTATCACGATATCAAATGCTTCCTTCAGAAACAAGAGTACCCACCTGGGGCATCCAGGAAAGACAGAAAGACCCTCAGAAGACTGGCTGGAAACTTCTTCCTGAGCGGTGATACACTTTATAAGAGAAACTTTGACATGGCCTTGCTCCGATGCATAGACAGACCAGAAGCAGACATGCTGATAAAAGAAATTCACGAAGGATCCTTTGGCACTCATGCCAACAGACACACAATGGCCAAAAAAATTCTGAGAGCAGGGTACTATTGGCTGACAATGGAATCCGATTGCTACAAGTACTTGAGGAAGTGTCATAAGTGTCAGATATACGCAGACAAGATCCATGTACTGCCAACGCATCTCAAAGTTCTTTCTTCCCCATGGCCTTTTTCCATATGGGGAATCGACATGATTGACATGATTGAACCCAAGGCTTCAAACGGACATCGGTTCATCCTAGTAGCCATTGATTACTTCACCAAGTGGGTCGAAGCAGCATCGTACGCCAATGTAACCCGACAAGTGGTGGTCCGATTTATCAAAAACAATCTCATCTGCCGTTATGGTGTTCCGAGCCAGATCATTACAGATAATGGATCTAACTTGAACAACAAGACGATGAAAGAGTTCTGCGCAGAGTTCAAGATAGAACACCATAACTCATCTCCCTACCGACCTAAGATGAATGAAGCAGTAGAAGCGGCTAATAAGAACATCAAGAAAATTGTTCAAAAGATGGTTGTAACCTACAAAGACTAGCACGAGATGCTACCCCTTGCTCTTCACGGTTATCGCACATCTGTCCGCACATCAACAGGGGCAAGCCCTTTCTCTCTAGTATATGGAATGGAAGCAGTGTTCCCCATAGAAGTAGAGATACCATCAATCCGGGTATTGATGGATGCTAAGCTAACAGAAGCTGAATGGTGTCAAAGTCGACACGACGAACTGAATCTGATCGAAGAGAAGCAAATAACGGCACTATGCCATGGTCAGTTGTATCAGCAAAGGATGAAGAAGGCGTTTGACAAAAAGGTCCAACCTCGCGTCTTTAGGAAAGGAGACCTTGTGCTCAAAAAGATACAATAATTTCTAACTGATCCCCAGGGCAAATGGATCCCGAACTATGACGACCCTTTTGTGGTCAAGAAAGCTTTCTCAGGCGGCGCCTTGAGACTCACAATCATGGATGGATAAGAGTTTGTCTTCCCCACGAATGTTGATGTAGTCAAGAAATACTTCGCCTAAACTAAACATAAACGTCTCGGTGGATTGAAAACCCGAAAGGGCGGTCCAGGCAAAAATTAGAGACATAATCAAAAATCATCCCGATGGATTGGAAATCTCAAAGTACAATCCAAGTAAAAATTAGGGATTAATGGCAAGTAACTACGTCTGATCAGTTCAACTCCTCAGCAGTAATGCCATCCATCAGAAGAAAAACTCCAGTCAAAGTAATCTTCGACAGAAGCTCAGGATGTCCCGAATTCAAAGTTGGTAGAAGGATAGTGGTCGTTATGTTTCAATGTAGCCCTTTTCCCTTAAATTACCATTTTCTAACTTTGTAAATACTCTATGGAATCACGCGTTTGGCTGATTTCCATCCTATCAATAAAATTTGAGCCCTTGTGCTTTTGTTTGCAATTCTTATTTGTTTTAGCTTTACAGAACGACATTTTAACATGATCAACGATTCTTGAAATAAAACAAAAATGAATTTACTTGATAAAATTTTTCTGCTTTTAAAATGAAGATGGAAATTTCTTTCGACTATTGAACATCGAAAGAACATCGATCACTTCTCTAGAAGTAAGCGAACTTCAAAGTGCAGAATAAAAGTACTCCTTCTAAACCAGTACGCCTGAATGAAAGATTAGTTATGTCAGAGACCATGTTTCATCTGACACCCCCCGGCAGAGTTCTTATTTCCTAAGCCCGACCAACGGGGTTTCCCCGCAGGGACTATTTCTCCTAAGCAAGGCGGAATTGCTATCTTGAACTAGCGGTACTTCTTCATCCCTCGCTGTGGCCGAGTATCCAGTCGTGTTCATCTACTGATCTGTATGTCATGTCAGTTTTTTCAGCATAAACATACATACATCATGCATTATTGATTTACATTTGCATTCATATTGCATAACTATCACTTTAGTCGGTCTTATCCCCTAGTGATAAAAGTCCTCTCAATCAAGTTGTCAGTTCTTTCCTCGTCAGGAAATGTTGCGTCTGCACTATCTCTCTCCTCCAGTTTATTTCTGGATTAGAGTTGGCCCTTGACCACTTTGATAACTTGAACCTCTGAAGAACAAGAAAACATTCGACAAATGTCACTCTTCTCCATTGAAGATGATATCTTCGCTTTTCAGGATTAAGGAAAATCCCCAGAGAAAGCCTCATAACTAAAGACTTTCAGCAACACATGGATTTTTCTCTCCGGAGAGTCGATGTTAATGAAGTCATCAACACCTCAAAATTGGATCACATCATATGGCATTTCTCCGAGAAAACTATGATGTAATATCTCCAGCGAAAGCAGCCTCTCAAGAGACTCGTTTTCCCCGATAGAGTCGACAAATGGCGTCTCCAATAGAGAAGTTTGTACACATCTACAACTCAGACAGCTGGGTTCCCCAGCAACTCTGACATCAAAGTTTTTCCCATCAAATGGCATCTCCCCAGGAAAATTTTGTGTGAAGTTTGAGGAAAACCGCTACGCATAGCGGCCCTTGTCAAGAAGTTTATTGACAAAAGAAACTGAGACCAGTTCCTTGGCACAAAAACCAGGATCGAGGGGAAGTTTATATCAGAAACTGAGACCAGTTCTTTGGTAGGAAACCACGATCGAGTGGAAGTTTATATCAGGAACAAAGATCAGTTCCTTGATACGAAACCAGGATCGAGGGGAAGTTTAGTTCAGAAACAGAGACCAGTTCCTTGGCACAAAGACCAGGATCGAGGGGAAGTTTAGTTCAGAAACTGAGACCAGTTCCTTGGTATAAAAACCAGGATCGAGGGGAAGTTTACCTTTTCTAAGAATTATTTCTTAGCAAAAGAAGAAGTATGTGCAAACGACCATTCTTAACCACCATCAAAATTTCGGGTATTCCGATATTTAATCCTCTTGCACCCCGAATGCCCGAATACCTTCCCATTCATGCCTTCGGGTCCAAGAAGATTAAATAGGGGCATCTGTCATACCCCAAATTTTGACCACTAAGATTTCCCATCAATGTGCAAATCATCATCACAATATGGATGAACCATCATGCCTCATTAGTCTCCCTAAAGATGGGTGAGCCTTCACTACAATCAAAATTAGGGTTTCAAGCCCTCTCTTAGCTTTAGACAAAGGATCAATCAACGAATGACATGATCTTCAACTTGTATAAACCTCTCAAGCATCCCCAATGGATCTAGAGGACTCCCACCTCAAGGATTAAGCACAAGACTGCAACAGTCCCAGTGGATCAAGCCTCAAGATCGCCAGTGTCACCAAATTAGGGTTTTGGTCGACCAGGACCTCCAAATGGGAATTTTCCTTTGGGCATGAGCCAATGCTTCAAATCATAACCTAATATACCCCATGGAACCTCATGGACCCAATCATCAAGTCAATTTAGCCTCAGGGGATGCATTCACCAAAAATCAGGAATTAGGGTTTCTTGACCTAATTCACCCCTAAGTTGACTTTTGGGACAAAACATGAGCCAAGACCTCAAAGGAGGATTTTAGTGTCTCTAATACACCATATTGATCCATTTGTAACAATGGATTGATCCAAGAAGCTTGAGCAACAAGTTTCAATTTCATTAGAACCACAATTAGGGTTTCGCGGCAAAAGTCAACAGTGCCTTTGACTTTTGACCAGGACATGCTCCCAAACCTTGGGACATAATTTAATACACCCTATAACACCTATGAAATCAATCCATCAAGTTTGATTTAGGTCAAGGACTTTATTTCATAGAGGATCGCACAGTTTGGAATTCATCTGACAAAAAGTCAACTGTGCACAAAAGTCAACTTTGACTTTTTGAGATTTTTCATAATTATGGTTCTTTAACCCTAAAATGATGGTAATGTGTGGTTGGAATCATCATTAATCAAGAAAAATCAAGAAAAGTGGGATAACTTGTAAAAGGGGTAACCATAAAAACTTAGAAATTTTTCTAAGTTATAGAACAAAGTGGCTAGGGTACCAACTTTGGAGGATCATAACTCCTAAACCACAAGGCCATTTTTCCCCATTCAAAGCTGGATTTGTAGCTCTCATGGCCCTCTACAAAAGCTTCAAATACAACTTATTCCAATTCCTCATGGATTTTAAGTTATGGAATGATCAAAATCACAAAAAGTGAAAATGTCACTTTTTTCCAACACTTAGTGAAATTTTCACTAAGTCAGAATCTGTCTTACTTTTTCAAAATGTAGGGGCATTTTTCACTTGGATCCAAAAAGTATCAAAATCGATTATGATCAAACAGTTGTTGTATCATATGAGGGCTTTCCAAAATGGCCAAGAACTCCATCAAAGTCCACTTGAGCCATGAGATATGACAATCGCAATATGCCTTGCTGAAAACTGTCAAAGTAAGGCAGATTTGTGCATTTTGCTCGATTTGCCAACTTTGCGCAAATGAAAAACACACTTATCCATCTGAACACCTCAGGGGGAGACCAAGGAGGGACAAACACTGATCCCAAGCCTCCCAAGTCTTTGGAACCAAAAGTAGCATGCCAAACCTAGAAATGCCTAAAAGAGGGACAAGACTCCAATTTTGTTTTGGAGCATTTAATGGATGCACCAAGGTGGCATGGACTGAGCCATTTCCAACTGAATTCAGTCAAGACATATCTAAGACCAAGGGAACCAGCAGCCCGTGCCCTAACATCTAGTCAATGGCTAGAGGAGACTTGGATTCTCATTGATCCACATTGGCCAAACCTCTGCTTCAGTTGCCAATCACAATTGCTCCCAAAACAAACTTGCTCTACTATAAATAGAGCTCAATTGTGATCAGTTTGAGTACACCAAAGCCATCAAATAGATGCTTTCCTCAAAATCTCCTTCTTCACTCCAAAATTGCCTTCCAAAGCAAGTTACTATCGGGTTTTGAGTTTAAGAGCTATTCCAACCAAACCAATCACACACACACACACACTTCATAAACATCATATAGAAGTGATCCAAACACTTACACAACATCTGAAACACTGATTTCACAAAATCACCAGCCAACTGCTCAAGGTTTTAAACAAGTTGCAGTTGGGATACCATCTTCAGTTTCGGCTTGTTTCAAACCATTCCAAGCACTCAGGCATATCACTTGGCACCTAGGGAAGCTATCCACATCATTGGAACCTAGCTGTAACACCTCTAACATAAAACACGATCACCAGCTGCAAGAGGTAAGCATGAGCTCTTCTAACTCTATGATCCATGCATTTTTTGCTGCACAATAATTTGGCCATATGTTTATAATCATGCATAGAGTGTTTTCCCTCAATCAATTGCTTTGTTTGAATCGTGTATGGAATTTCTGAGCCTTCATGTAAATTTTAGGGTTCTTGAGGTTTCTCTTTGATTTCTTATTCCATGCTTAAAATAAATGAAATTAAAGACCATAGACATGATCGTGAGGTGAAAACGAGTAGATTTATATATTTGATATTTTTGCAAAGAATTAATGTTTTATTTGTTTTTAACATTTGAAATATATTTTCTCCCTTGTTTTTCCAAACTTAATTGATTTCCAATTATTTTGTGGGTATAAACATGATTTTTCAAACATTAATCCAATACCACAATTTGTTTTTCACACATGTTTAAGAATTTTGATCATTTTAATTGAATTTTTATTCAATTAAAATATATTTTGAAAACAAATTAGGGTTTTGATCAATTCAACCATCACAAATCTTTTTCAAACATTTTGGGCCTCTGGGTAGAGTGTAAGACCCAACCCTTTGTAAATACAAACTTTTTTGGGCCTCAGTGTATTGTATAAGTCCCGATCCCATCAAAAAGTTCGGCGCGGTCGTCGCCTTTTTAACAAAAAAACCTTGGGCCTCTCCTTGAGTTGTAAGCCCCATCTTTTCTTTTAAAATCATTTTTGGGCCTCTAATAGAGTGTAAGACCCAACCCCCTTTTAACCAAAACTTTTTGGGCCTCTCCTTGAGTTGTAAGCCCCACCACTTGTACAAAAATAAATCATCTGGGCCTACCCTCGTGTTAGAAGCCCCATTCTTTTTCTTTAAACACCTTTGGGCCTCTTGAGAGACTGTAAGACCCATCCCTTTGTACATAAAACCTTTTTGGGCTTCAGTCTCTTGTATAAGTCCCTGTACAATTTCAAAACAACAGTACAATCACTGATAAAACCTTGGGCCTCTCCTTGAGCTGTAAGCCCCAACACACCTTTCAAAGCACTTTCTCCTTTGATTTTGAATATAATATTGTTATCAAAGCTTTCTTTGTTGAACAACTAACAAACAACATGGAAGCTCTACAACCGAGTAAGTGTTTACCCACTTTCATTTATCGCTTTCATATGTATATAACTGTATTTTGGGGCTGTTTCACTGTAAGTCTTCTTTCACAACCTCCTATATACTCATCAAATATCAACTGCGTAATACTAGTATAATTATTTAGAGTTTCCCCCGGCAACTACGTCTAGCACTAGGTAAAGCCCCGTTGGTCACTCTTAAATACAAACAAAACTAGATCCCCATAGGATTACCAAACACAGTCTTCCCTCCTCTTGGGGTTAAACAATATGGAGACGTGAAAGGCAGCATTCTCGGTGAACCCTTTCTCAGACTGTCACCCTTAGAAATCGTCAAAGAGACTCTACTCCCCAGAGATGATCTTTTCTCCGTGAATGGCATCTCTTGAGTTTCTTCCAAATTCTCGGACTTTCCTGGCTTGATCTATTCTCGTTGAATGGCATGTCTTAAACTTCACGGGATTTGGGGACCCACAGGCTTCTAAAAAGCATCCCCACCTTCTCTTGGGCGTTGTACAAGGACCCTTCGGCTTCTTAAAATCTCTCATGCCTTCTCTGGGGTTTAGTACAAGGACCCAAAGACCTCTACAGGTATAGGAACATAACTTAGCCATCAATTTGCTAGAGTTGTCTTTCTGAGTCAAGTGTCATACCAGTTAATGGGTTGACCTTCATCCCTTAACATACCCGCCTTCTCTTGGGCGTCATACAAAGATCATTCACTATCTGAGAATCGATTTCTTAGAACACCAGTAGACTTGGACAGTCTCAATACCCTTTGGATTTCCCATTTCCTTAAAGAACAGGAAATAACCCTGATTCTCTGACCAGTGCCAAAGCACAACCATACCTTTAATCTTTCCATTTATAAGAACTGATTTTCTCTTTATCCAACATACTGGACATGTCACTAAACTGAAACAGTCACCAGCATAATTAGCCTCCTCTTGGGCTTTGTACAATGATTCTCCCCAGTGGAGCTAACCTTTTCACACTCTCTTGTTGAGTATAAAAGACTCTCTTATTGAGTCAAACCTGTTTAGCCTCCATCTCGGGCTTCGTATGAGATACTAAAACACTCTCTTGTTGAGTATAAAAGACTCTCTTGTTGAGTCAAACCCCTTTTAGCCTCCATCTCGGGCTTCGTATGAGATAAAAATCACTCTCTCGTCGAGTATAAAAGACTCTCATGTTGAGTCAAAACCTTTTAGCCTCCGTCTTGGGCTTCGTACAAGACACATAAAAGTACTCTCTTGTTGAGTCAACCCTTTTAGCCTCTCTCTCAGGCTTCGTACAAGACACATAAAAACACCCTCTTGTTGGGTCAATAGCCTCCTCTTAGGCATTGTATAAGAAAACCCCGGTTGAGTCAATCAACCTTTTAGCATCAAAATCTGTGCCTTGCTCACAGTATACAAACATCAACAACTCCTTTTCCTTCATCTAAATTGCTGTAAGCGGCAAGCCTCTGGATTATTTACATCCACGCCACTGTCCCTCTTTTAGCATGAGAAATTCCTAAGGAAAGATGGCATTGCTCTAAACTGAGTTAAAGTCTTCTCCTTTAGGTTAAAAATCTCCTATAAAGGAAATTATGGCATTGCTGGATTCACATATCCCAGTTAAACTAATTCTCCTTTATAATCAGTCACCAAACAGTTGTGACAAACAGACCAAATATCCCCTTTTAGAGATGACAATTTCTCTCTCATCAATAAACCCTTTAGCTTCACATCTTGGGCTTCGAACAAGATACAAACAGACCAAATATCCCCTTTTAGAGATGACAAATTCTCTCTCATCAATAAACCCTTTAGCTTCACATCTTGGGCTTCGAACAAGATACAAATAGACCTCATTTGTCGACTCTACTGGGGAAAGCAGGTCTCTTGAGAGACTGCTGTCGCTTGGGGATATTACATCATACATTTCTTCGAGATCTTCTCGGAGAAATGCCATACAATGTATCCCAATTTTGAGGTGCTGATGACTTCATTAACATCGACTCTCCAGAGAGCAAAATCAATGTGTTGCTGAAATTCTTTAGTTGTGAGGCTTTCTCTAGAGATTTTCCTTAATCCGGGAAAGCGAATATATCATCTTCAATGGCGAAGAGTGACATTTTTCGATGGTCCTCTTGCTTTTTAGAGGTTCAAGTTATCAAAGTGGTCAAGGGCCAGCTTCAATCCAGAAATAAACTGGAGGCGAGGTTGCTCAGACGCGCATTACTTGACATGGAAAGAACTGACAATTAGACTGAGAGGACTTTTATCACTAGGGAACAAGACCGACTAGAGTGATAGTGATGCAATATGAATATGAATGTAAATCAATAATGCATGATGTATGTATGTTTATGCTGACAAAACTGACGCGACATACAGACTAGTAGATGAACATGACTGGATACTTGGCCACTGCAGGGGATGAAACACGGCCTCTGACACAGTTAATCTTTCATCCATGCGCACTGGTTCAGAAGGAGTACTCTGATTCTGCACTTTGAAGTTCGATTACTTCTGTCGAAGCGATCGACGTTCTTTCAATGTTCAACAGTCAAAAGAAATTGCCATCTTTATTTTAAAAGCCAAAAATGTTTTAACAAGTAAATTCATTTTTGTTTTATTTCAAGAATCGTTAATCATGTTAAAATGTCGTCCTATAAAGCTAAAACAAATAATAATTGCAAAGAAAAGCACAAGAGCTCAAATTTTATTGATAGGATGGAAATCAGCCAAACGCGTGATTCCATAGAGTATTTACAAAGTTAGAAAACGGTAATTTAAGGGAAAAGGGCTGCATGGAAACATAACGACCACTATCCTTCTACCAACTTTGAATTCTAGACATCCTGAGCTTCCATCGAAGATGATCGTGACTAGAGTTTTTCTTCTGATGGATGGCATTACTGCTGAGGAGTTGAACTAATCAGACGTAGTTACTTGCCATTAATCCCTAATTTTTGCCTGGATTGTACTTTGAGATTTCCAATCCACCGGGACGATTTTTGATTGTGTCTCTACTTTTTTCCTGGACCGCCCTTTCGGGTTTTCAATCCACCGAGACGTTTTTTTTTAGTTTAGGCGAAGTATTTCTTGACTACATCAACATTTGTGGGGTAGGCAAATTCTTCTCCATCCATGGTTGCAACTCTCCAGGCGCCGCCTGAGAAAGCTATCTTGACCACATAGGGGACGTCATAATTCAGAGTCCATTTGCCCCGAGAGTTAGTGAGAAATGATTGTATCTTTTTGAACCCAAGGTCTCCTTTCCTGAAGACGCAAGGTCGGACCTTTTTGTCAAAGGCTCTCTTCGTTCTCTGTTGATACAACTGACTGTGGCATAGAGCCGTTATTCGTTTTTCTTCGATCAGATTTAGTTCATCGTGTCGACTTTGACACCACTCAGCTTCTGTTAGATTAGCTCCCATTAATACCCGGATTGATGGGATCTCTACTTCTATGGGGAGCACTGCTTCCATGCCATACACTAGAGAGAAAGGGGTTGCCCCTGTTGAAGTGCGGACTGATGTGCGATAACCGTGAAGAGTAAAGGGTATCATCTCGTGCCAATCTTTGTACGGTTGTTGTTATATGGAGGAAGAGCCTGCTGAAGAGGCTGTTGTGTCCTTTGTTGGTCAGGTTGGATATGCGCAACCTGAGGTTGATACGTAGGAATAGACGCAGGGTTGATAGCAGGAATTACAGCTGCTACCGGTTGATAACGTCGCCTTTGCTTTCTGAGAGAGATATTCCCAATATCTTGCTCTTTTTTCTTAGGGAGAGCACTACCGTATTTTTTAGTACCGCTCGTCGATCCAGTGTCTTTTACCAAATGTCCTTCTCGGACGGCTTCCTCAAGACGTACGCCCATACCGACCATCTCGGTGAAATCACTGGGCGCACTGGCAACCATTCGGTCATAGTAAAATGAGCTTAAGGTCTTTAAGAAGATCTTTGTCATCTCTTTTTCCTCAAGAGGTGGACAAATTTGAGCGGCAATTTCACGCCACCTTTGAGCATACTCCTTAAAGGTTTCCTTGTCCTTTTGTGACATTGATCTGAGTTGATCTCTATCGGGTGCCATATCCAAATTGTATTTGTATTGTTGGACGAAGGCAATGCTAAGATCTCTGAAAGTGCTGATCGTGGCACGGTTTAAACCCATGTACCATTTGAGTGCGGCACCGGTTAAACTATCCTGAAAGTAGTGAATCAGTAGGTCCTGATTCTCCGTCTGGGCTGACATCCGCCGAGCGTACATCACCAGATGGCTTTGAGGGCAAGAGTTACCCTTGTACTTTTCAAAGTCGGGCACCTGAAATTTGTGCGGAACTTTCACATTGGGGACCAAGCAGAGATCTGCGGCGTCCTTTCCAAATAGATCCTGACCGCGAATGGTTTGCAGTTCCTTCTGTATTTCCAAGAACTGCTCCTGGAATTCCTCCATTCTGTCAAACATAGTTTCCTTCTTACCAGAAGGTATCTGTGGAATCTGTCCTTCCGGGACAGTGTGCACCACAGGGGGTGGTACCATAACTACGGCAGTGAGTCTTGGCGTCTCCCGAAGTTTGTAACCTTCAGGAGTCTTCAGTATGCCCCTGGCATCTTCGCTTTCCCAAAGTTTGTAACCTTCAGGCCCAACGGCTTCTGTTGTGATTCCCTGATCTTCAGTGATCGGCGGAACATATCCTTCCGGGATATAGTTAACAGGCATGCCCCAAGGACGATCTTTCGGTATCTGATACCTAGGATCATACTTCTCCACTATGGGCATTGAGGTGATCTCTGAGATTACAGTCCTTTGTAGCTGAGCTTCTGCCATGGCTTGCATGTCGTTACGAAGCTTTCTCATATCCTCTCTTAGAGCGTCGATCTCTTCTTTCAACTCTCTGTTCTCTTCCTCAAGATCATCCATCTTTTTCTGACGATTGGCCCGAGTATTATACGAATGAGACAGTTTGACTCTAGAACCGAGACACAAATGTAAGATTCGTAGGTAAGAAGAATACGCGATGTGAGAATGATGAATGCAATGATTATATTAATTGTTTAAGGTTTAATCAAAATAAACTTCGACAATTAGATTTCAAATATCAAATAGTGGGGAAACCCCTTTTTATTGAATTCAAAGGATTACAGAAATGGAAATACAGTAGATTACAAGGTGTGGAAATAGAAACCTAAGCTAATGGGTCCCGAGTCCTCTCTGAAGAGAAATCAGGTGCTGATTTTGGTATCTTCCTTTTCTTTGACTGAGGCTCTTGGGCCATTGTCGGGTTGTCATTCCTTTGCCAGGTGAAAGGAGCGAGCAAATTCCTTTGGTCATCTTGATTCTCTACAGCATGTTGCTCCAAAATCTCGATCAGAGCATCTTTCTCTTTCAGTAATCGCTGTATTTTGATGCACTCTATGTCAAGGGTGTGGTACTTGTTCTTCCAAGACCTTCTCTCCTTTTGAACTTTGTTGAGAGTAACCTGAAGCTTTTCAGTTTCCGTCATGAAGTACATGACAGATTCCCTCGGCGGAAGAATTCCGTAACGAGGATAAGGCATCTTTAGCTTGAGAGCTCTAGTTTGTACCCAATGGAGATAAGGCTCCACCGAGACACAATCCGGTTTTCCTAGAGACTCTCGTCCTTTCTTATGAACATGTTTCCAAGCTTGCACTATTTCCATCTTTAGTGCTTTGTCACTTTCTCCTTCTTTGAAGAAAAGACCTTCCAGATGAGCACCCAGTGGGATGTGTCTCATCGGGTATCCAAATTGACGGCGAACCAATACCGGATGGTAGTTGATTCCTCCTTTAGTTCCTATGAGGGGTACGTTGGGGAAGTTTCCACAACGATCGATGATTCTGATTCCATCATAGATCCTATTACACAAATCTATATCAGAGTTGGTAAGAGACATGAACTTCTGCGACCAACGTAAGGCACTCTTGCAATCCCAAAAAGCAGCAGACTTGGACAAGTGAGAGATAAACCATTTGTAAAGCAGAGGTACACAACATGTGATCTCCCCTCCGCTGTACAAATTTCCCAGGTGTACAGAATGATACGCATCCGCAAGCAAAGTCGGTACAGGGTTTCCATTGAGAAAGACCTTAATGGCGTTGATATCGACGAAATTATTAATGCTGGGAAACAAAAATAACCCGTAGGCGAGCAAGACAAAGACGCTTTCAAAAGCAGTCACGTTTCCTATACTGGCAAAATACAGGGGATTTTTCGTCAAGAACTGGGATGGCAAACCTTGGATGCCACCCTTGGTAGTTAGGTGAGTCCTAATCTCAGACTCGTCCAAATGAATTGCTCTTGCAATGGTCTGATTCTTTGGAATTTCTTCCAGTCCAGAAAATGGAGCTCGATCTGTGATGTGTAAATCAATCAGATGAGAATACTCCTCCAGCGTTGGTGCTAACTGGTAATCTGGGAATGTGAAACAGTGATAAACCGGATCATAAAATTGAATGAGCGCATCCATGATTCCCTCAATCACATGGACTCTTAACAGTGGTAGCAAACCTCCGTGCTTGGCTTCGAAAGCCTCGGGGTTAGTGATCATCTTTGCTAACCTTCTCAAATCCTATAGCTTTGGAACCTTGAAGGTGTAACTATGAGTTCTCCTTCTACCGAAATCCATTAGTGCAATCCCTTTTCTCTGATATTTGCAATCACAGTCTTAGTTTAATTTGAAAAACAGAGAGACTAGAAGAGAAGTTTTTTGAATGTTTTAATGTTTTTTTTAGATGAATGCATGAATGCAGCACACAAAAACATAGAAAAAACATGGGGTCAAAGGGTCGTTGTCATGAAGTCAAGGCTCTACCCATCCCCAAAGGTTTATATTAGGGTGATTTTTGTACCTGTACTCATTATCATCAGCTCCTCCTAGGAAAGCAAAACAACAAGCGGATCGCCAGCGAGTTGTAGTGCAATATTAGAGTAAGTGCCATTCACCGAGAATAGATCACCAGCCTCAAATAAGGGTAGTATCGTATGACAACTATTTTCGATAGTTTCTGCACTACGAAAGGGTTTGGCTCCTCAGCTTCTCAGACTTAACAACCGACCCATTGTCTAGGTGAGAGAATGGGTTGCGTTGGTCAGCCTCCACTGAGGTTGATGGTCGACCTCGTCGCCATCACTTATCTTAAGTGTATACTCAATATTTCCACATACGGCATCACCCGCATTCCCATTAGCAGAAAAATAAACATGTATAGCAATTAGGAAAAACAGTATATATATTTGTCCTAAACATCCTAGACCTTTTAAAGCTATGAATCTTAAGTTCCTGACAGAAATGGGTTCCCCGGCGGAAGCCCCAATCTGTGGCTTTCACACAAGTGAAGAGAAACAAGGTTTAGAAATGTGCCCCACGGTGGGCGCCATTTTTCTGTAGCGAGCGATTTTGGACGCGGTTCTTAAGCGCTGGTCGCTCTCTGCAGTTGAGCTTAAACTATAGGTCGATTCATTTTTTATCCTATTGTGAGCTGATGAAGGAAGGGAAATAGATGTCTCCAATTAACCCTGCTCTGCATACTGAGTTTAAACAGCGGTCTGTTAGGTTACGAATGCTATCAATGTGGGGGGGCCTTTGTACTGGTTATTTGTATTTTCGCTAATACAGTTTCTTTCTTTTTATCTTGGCAGAAGGTTTCTGGCGGGGAACAAGGGTTAGGATGTTAGGACTGATGCTTTGAATTACTGCTTTTGATGGATGGAGATATGGGTTTCTGTTTAGTGTGCTCGCTAAGATTTTTCTTTCAATCTTATGCCTACGTATCCCCGTTTACCAAAACAGGGAAATCAGAGTGTTCGTAGTTCCTCCTATTCTATGGGAGGAAATGGTTGTTTTTGGTGTCTTGTTCAAAGCCCAAGACGTGAAGCGAAAGGTGATTTGTATCTTGTTCAAAGCCCAAGATGTGAAGCTAAAAGGTCTCAACTTTAGAGAGAATTTGTCATCTCTAAAGAGGTTTGTCTGTCACAACTGTTGGGTGACTGATTATAAAGGGAGGATTTACTTTAACCGGGATACGCGGATCCTAGCAATGCCATAATTTCCTTTATAGGGGGTTTTAACCCGAAGGAGAAGACTTTAACTCAGTGTTGAGCAATGCCATCTTTCCTTAGGAATTTCTCATGCTAAAAGAAGGACAGTGGCATGGATATAGATGATCCTGAGGCTTGCTGCTTACAGCGATTAGATGGAGGGGAAGGAGTTGTTGATGTTTGTGTACTGTGAACGAGGCACAACTTTGATGCTAAAAGGTTAATTGGATTAACTAGTGGTTTTCTTATACAAAGCCTAAGCGGAGGCTGATATGTGTCTCGTACAAAGCCCGAGAGAGAGGCTAAAAGGGGTTGATCCTACAAGAGGATCTTTTATACTCAACAAGAGAGTGTTTTTTGTATCTCGTACGAAGCCCGAGATGGAGGCTAAAATTTGTTTGGCTCAATAAGAACCTTTTTGTACCTCGTATAAAGCCCGAGATGGAGGCGAAAAGTTTAACTCAACAAGAGAGTCTTTTTGTATCTCGTACAAAGCCCGAGATAGAGGCGAAAGGGGTGATTGACTCAACGAGGGAGTCTCTTATGTGTCTCGTACAAAGCCCGAGAGAGAGGCTAAATGTTGTTTGACTCCGCTGGGGAGAATCATTGTACAAAGCCCAAGAGAGGCTATGGTGACTGTTTCAGTTAAGTGACAGGTCCAGTATACTGATTTTGAAAGAGAAAATCAGTTCTTATATGAGCAACACTGTACTCAAGGCTTTGGATTCAAGGATCCGGGTTATTCCTGTTCTTTAAGGAAGTGGGAAATCCGAAGGGTATTGAGACTGTCCGAGTCTACGGGTTTCCTTCCTATTTAACGAAGGGGTCACTTGAGAATGTCTTTGAGACTCAAGGAAGTTAGACTGTCCAAGTCTAGAGTGTCATCTTTTGTACCATGCTTTGAGAAACAGTAGTAGACTCTATGAAAGGACTGTTCTATGAAGATGACTAAGTTCTGTTCCTATACCTCTAGGAGGTCGTCGGGATAATTTGTACGAAGCCCAAGAGGAGGCTGGAAGCTTTTAAGAAGCCGAGAGGTCCTTGTACGAAGCCCAAGAGAAGGCTATCATTCCCGGAGGAAGAGATCATTAACGAAGCCTAAGAGGAGGCTGTGAATACTTCTAAGAAGCCGTAGGGTCCTTGTACTAAGCCCAAGAGGAGGCGGGGTCGCTTTTAGGAAGCCTGTGGGTCCTTGAACGATGCCCAAGAGGAGGCCGATGCTTTTAAGAAGCCCGCGGGTCCCCAAACCCCGAGAAATTCAAGGCAAGCTATTCACAAGGAATAGATCAAGTCAGGAAAGTTCGAGACTTTGGAAGAAACTCAAAGATGCCATTCACGGAGAATACATTCATCTCTGGGAATAGAGTTTCTTGACAATTCCTAATGAGGAAAGCCGAAGAGAAGACTGTATCTGGTGATCCTATTGGGGATCTAGCTGTCTATTTCTACGAATAAACGAAAGGGCGTCACCTAGTTCTAGACGTAGTTGCCGGGGAAACTCGAAACATCTATACTATTATTACACAGTTGTTATGAGTTTATGAAAGAAGACTTACAGTGAAACAGCCCCACAATACAATTATATGTATATGAAAGCGGTAAATGAAACCAATAAACACTTACCCGGTTGTAGAGCTTCCATGCTGTTTGGTTAGTTGTTCAACAAAGAAAGATTGAAAACAACAGTATATTCAAAATCAAAGGAGAAAGTGCTTTGAAAAAGAAAGATTTGGGGCTTACAGCTCAAGGAGAGGCCCAGGGTTTTATCAGTGAGCGCACTGTTTAAATTTGTACAGAGGGACTTATACAAGTGGCTGAGGCCCAAAATGTTTTTCTGTACAAAGGGATGGGTCTTACACTCTTTCAAGAGGCCCAAAAGTTTTAAAGAAAAAGAGTGGGGCTTATAACACGAGGTTAGGCCCAATTGATTTTTCGTTAAAAATGGCGATCGCGCCGAGATTTTCTTTTAACGCAGAGGGACTTATACAATAAGTGAGGCCCAATTGATTTTGGTTAAAAGGGGGTTGGGTCTTACACTCTAATAGAGGCCCAAAAGTTTTGAATGGGTCTTATAGCTCAAGGAGAGGCCCAAGGTTATTTTTCAAAAGGCGACGATCGCGCCGTTTGTTTTTTACGGTATCGGGACTTATACAATACACTGAGGCCCAAAATGTTTTGGTCAAAAAAAAAAAAAAGGATTGGGTCTTACACTCTATTAGAGGCCCAAAAGTTTGAAAAAAAAGAAATGGGTCTTACTACTCGAGGGTAGGCCCAATGTTTGTTTTTCAACGGACGATGATCGCGTCGAACTTTTTGAAATACAAAGGGACTTACACCATAAGGGAGGCCCAAATTAGGTTGTATTTACAAAGGGTTGGGTCTTACACTCTATTAGAGGCCCAAAGTGTTTTGAAAATGATTTATGAGGGTTGAATTAATCCAAAAACCCTAATTTGTTTTCAAAAATGTATTTAATTGAATAAAAATTCAATTAAAATGATCAAAATTGTTTAACATGTGAAAAACAAATTGTGATCTTGGATTAATGCTTCAAAAATTTAGTATTGACCTACAAAATAATTAGAAAGCATTAAAAGTTGCAAAATCAAGGTGGAAAAAATATTTAAAATGTCAAAAACAATTAAAATATTAATTCTTTGGAAAAATATCAATTATATGAAATAAATAATATTTTTGGTATTTTTTGGGAAAATAAAATATTTTAACATTTTTGTGAATTATTAAAAAAAGAATCAACTCAAAATCATTAAAACTCAGAGAGAAATTAATTTTTGAATCAATTAAAGAAAAATCACAAAATTCAAATATTTGAAAATTCAAAAAAGGCGCCAAGAACAGCTGAAGAACACGCGCGTGTTCTGGGTTTGGCTGATTTGCATTTTCTATCCAATCTCCCTGAATACTTGATTATAACATGCAATCCACATATCATTATGCTCGTCTCAACCTCACGATCATGTCTATGTCCATTAATTTCATTTAAATTAAACATATAACAAGAAATCATGAAAAATCCTCAAGAACCCTAATTTCTGCATGAAGGCTAGGATTTTTGATACACGATTCAAACAATCCAATTAATTGAGGGAAAACATTCCATGCATGATTATGAACATATGGCCAAATTATTGTGCGAGGAAATATGCATAGATTGAGAGATGACCAAGTGTATGCTTACCTCTAGGCCGTGACCGCAAGTGCAATGTGATTTTTGATTTGGAGGTGTTACAAATGAGTGGTGATGATCTGAACAGCTTCCTTACACCCTATGAGTGTGTTTGAATGCTTGGACTTGATTGAAAATGGCTGGAACGATTTGTGGTACCTCAGCTGCAACTTGATTGAAAGTTTGAGCAACCAGCTGGTGATTTTGTGAAATCTGTGTTCCAGATGTTATGTGAGTGTTTGGATCACTTCTATATGATGTATGTGAGGTGTGTGAGTGATTGGTTTGATTGGAAAAGCTCTCAAACTCAAAACCCGATAGCTACCTTGCTAAGAAAGGTATTTTTGCCAAGAGAAAGAGATTTTGAGGAAAACATCTATTAGATGGCTTTGGTGTACTCAAACTGATCACAATTGAGCTCTATTTATATTAGAGTAAGTTTGTTTTGCAAGGAATAGTGAATGGCAACTGGTAAGTAGGTTTGGCCAATGTTGGCAAATGAAAATCCAAGTCTCCTCTAGCCATTGACTAGAGGTTAGGGCACAGAGCTTTGGTTCCCTTGGTCTTGGATAAGTCTTGACTGATTTCAAATGAGAATGGCTCAGTCCATGCCACCTTGATGCTTCCAGTGAATGCTCCAATCCAAAATTGGAGTCTTGTCCCTATTTTGTCCATTCTAGGTTCAACATGCTATTTCTTGTTCCATGGACTTTGGAGGCTTGGCTCAGTGATTGTCCCCTTTAGATTCAATCCTCTGAGGTGTCCAAGTGGATAGGAGCATTTGAATTTGGCAAATCGAGCAAAATTGCAAATTTTGTCTTGCCTTTGACAGATTTCAGCAAGGCAACTTGCCAATGTCATATCTCATGGTGTAAGTTGAATTTGGTAATGTTCTTGACCATTTTGGAAAGCCCTTACATGATACAACAATTGTTTGAACATGTTTGGTTTTGATCTTTTTTGAATCCAAGTGAAAAATCCCCCTACATTTGGCAAAAAGTGAAGGCAGATTCTGACTTAGTGAAAATTTCACTGTGTTGGAAAAAGTGACATTTTCACTTTTCAGCCATTTTGATCACTCCATAACTCCAAATCCTTAATGAATTGGACTTAGGTCTAGTTGAAGTTTTTGTAGAGGGTAATGAGGGCTACAAATCCATCTTTGGATGAGAAAAAATGGCTTTGTGGTTTAGGAGTTATGATCCTTCAAAGTTGGTGCCCTTGTCACTTTATTTTTAACTTAGAAAATTTTCTAAGTTTTTATGGTTACCCCTTTTTACAAGTTATCCAACTTTTCTTTATTTTTCTTGATGAATGATGATTCAAATCATACATTAACATCATTTTAGGGTTAAAAATCCATTTTGGTGAAAAATCTCAAAAAGTCAAAGTTGACTTTTTGTGCACAGTTGACTTTTTATCAGATGAATTCCAAACTGTGCAATTCTTCAGGAAATCATGTCCTTGACCTAAATCAAACTTGATGTACATGTTTCATGGGTGTCATAGGGCATATTGAATCATGTCTTAGGGCTTGGGAGCATGTCCTGGTCAAAAGTCAAAGTTACAGTTGACTTTTCCCTTAAAACCCTAATTGTTGTGCAGATGAAATTGAGACTTGTTGCTCAAGCTTCTTGGATTAATCCATTGTTCCAAATGGATCAATATAGTTCATTAGAGACCCTCAAACCCTCTCTTGAGGTCTTGGTTCATGATTTGTCCCAAAAGTCAACTTAGGGGTGAATTAGGTCAAGAAACCCTAATTCCTGATTTTTGATGAATGCATCCCCTGAGGCAAAATTGACTTGATGATTGGGTCCAAGAGGTCCCATGGAGTATATTAGGTTATGTTTTGGATCATTGGATCATGCCCAGATGAAATTTTTCATCTGGAGGCCCTGGTCGACCAAAACCCTAATTTGGTGACACTGGCGATCTTGAAGCTTGATCCACCTAGAAGGGAGCATCCTTGTGCTTAATCCTTGAAGTGGGAGTCCTTTTGATCCATTATGGATATTTGAGAGGCTAGACAAGTTGAAGATCATGTCATTCCTTGATTGATCCTTTGTCTAAGCACTCAGAGAGGGCTTGAAACCCTAATTTTGATTGTAGTGGATGCTCACCCATCTTTGGGGAGACTGATGAAGTATGATGGTTCCTCCATATTGTGATAATGATTTGCACAATGATGGGAAATCTTAGTGGTCAAAATTTAGGGTATGACAGATGCCCCTATTTAATCTTCTTGAACCCGAAGGTGTGAATGACGAAGGTATTCGGGCATTCTGGGTGCAAGAGGATTAAATATCGGAATACCCGAAATTTTGATGGTGGTTATGACTGGTAGCTTACACATTCATCTTCTTTAGCTAAGCAATGATGCTTAGAAAAGGTAAACTTCCCCCCAATCCTGGTCTTCAGCCAAGGAACTGGTCTTAGTTTCTGAAATAAACTTCCCCTCGATCCTGGTTTCCTACCAAGGAACTGGTCTTAGTTTCTTTTGTCAACCTCCCCTCGATCCTGGTTTCCTACCAAGGAACTGGTCTCAGTTGCTGATTTAAACTTCCCTTCGATCCTGGTTTCCCACCAAGGAACTGGTCTTAGTTTCTGATTTAAACTTCCCCTCGATCCTGGTTTCCCACCAAGGACCTGGTCTTAGTTTCTTTTGTCAATAAACTTTACTGACAAGGAACGCTATTTGTAGCGGATTTCCCTCAAACTTCTCGCCGAATTTTCCTGGGGAGATGCCATTTGACGGAAACAATTTTGATGTCAGACTTGCTGGAGAACCCAGTCGTCTGAGTTGTAGAGTTGCACAAACTTCTCTGTTGGAGACGCCATTTGTTTATACTAGGGAAAGCGAGTCTCTTGGGAGACTGCTGTCGCTTGGGGTCTTTACATCATACTTTTCTCGGAGATCTTCTTGGAGAAATGCCATATGATGTGATCCAATTTTGAGGTGCCGATGACCTTTTCATCGGTGGGTTTTTTGGAGAATGGCAGCTGTACTGCCAAATCTTTACTTAAGAGGCTTTCTCTGTGGATTTTCCTTAATCCGGGAAAGCAAGGATATCATCTTCAATGGCGAAGAGTGACATTTGTAGAAGGCTTCTCTGGCTTTTCAGAGGTTCAAGTTATCAAAGTGGTCAATGTAGCGTTTCCTGACGAGGCAAGAACTGACAACTCGATTGAGAGAACTTCTATCACTAGGGGACAAGACCGACTAGAGTGATAGTGATGCAATATGAAAGGTGAATGCAAATCAATAATGCATGATGTATGTATGTTTATGCTGACAAAACTGACGCGACATACAAACTAATGGATGAACACGACTGGATACTCGACCATCGCGGGGCGAAGAAGTACGTTGGTTCAGAATAGAAATTCCACCTTGCTTAAGAGAGATAGTCCCTGTTGGGAGCACCGTTGATCGGCCTTAGGAGATAAGAACTCTGCCGTGGCGTGTCAGACGAAACAAGGTCTCTGACACAGTTGATCCCTTCATTCAGGCGTACTGGGCCTAGAAGGAGTACTTTGATTCTGCACTTTGAAGTTCAAACGCCTTTGGTGACGCAATCGATGCTCTTTCGATGTTCAACAGTCAAAAGAAATTTCCATCTTTATTAAAAAGCAGAAAAAGTTTTAACAAGTAAATTCATTTTTGTTTTATTTCAAGAATCGTTAATCATGTTAACAACGTCGTTCCGTAAAGCTAAAACAAATAAGAATTACAAACAAAAGCACAAGGGCTCAAATTTCATTGATAAGATGGAAATCAGCCAAACGCGTGATTCCAAAAAGTATATACAAAGTTTGAAAATGGTAATTTACAGGGAAAAGGGCTACGTTGAAACATAACGACCATTATCCTTCTACCAACTTTAAATTCGGGGCATCCTGAGCTTCTGTCGAAGATGACCTTGACTGGAGTTTTCCTCCGATGAATGGTGTAACTGCTGCTGCTGAGAGACTTGCCTCTGTTGAACATAGTTACTTGCCATTATCCCTAATTTTTGCCTCGATTGTACTATGATGTTTCCAATCCACCGGGATAATTTTTTTCATGTCTCTAACTTTTACCTAGACCGCCCTTTCGGGTTTTCAATCCACCGAGACGTTTTTTTTTAGTTTAGGCGAAGTATTTCTTGACTACATCAATGTTTGTGGGGTAGGCAAATTCCTCTCCGTCCATGGTTGCAAGTCTCAAGGCGCCGCCTGAGAAAGCATTCGTGACCACATAGGGGCCATCATAATTCGGAGTCCACTTGCCTCGCGAATCAGTGAGAAATGATTGTATCTTTTTGAGCACGAGGTCTCCTTTTCTGAAAACACGAGGTCGAACCTTTTTGTCGAACGCCCTCTTCATTCTCTTTTGATACAACTGACCATGGCATAGTGCCGTTATTCTCTTTTCTTCGATCAGATTCAGTTCGTCGTGTCGACTTTGACACCATTCAGCCTCTGTGAGCTTAGCTTCCATCAATACTCGGATTGACGGGATCTCTACTTCTATGGGGAGCACTGTTTCCATGCCATACACTAGAGAAAAAGGGGTAGCCCATGTTGAAGTGCGGACAGATGTGCGATAACCGTGAAGAGCAAAGGGTAGCATTTCGTGCCAGTCTTTGTAGGTTACGACCATCTTTTGAACGATCTTCTTGATGTTCTTATTGGCCGCTTCTACCGCTCCGTTCGTCTTGGGTCGGTAGGGAGATGAATTATGATGTTCGATTTTGAACTCTGCACACAACTCTCTCATCATCTTATTGTTCAAGTTAGATCCATTATCAGTAATGATCTCGCTTGGACACCATAACGACAGATGATATTATTTTTGATAAATCGGACCACCACTTGTCGGGTTACATTGGCAAATGACGCTGCTTCGACCCACTTGGTGAAATAGCCAATGGCGACCAGGATGAACCGATGTCCGTTTGAAGCCTTAGGTTCAATCAAGCCAATCATGTCGATTCCCCATATAGAAAAAGGCCACGGGGAAGAAAGAACTTTGAGATGTGATGGCGGTACATGGATTTTGTCAGCGTATATCTGACACTTGTGACACTTTCTCATGTACTTGTAGCAGTCAGATCCCATGGTTAACCAGTAGTACCCTGCTCTTAGAATTTTTCTCGCCATTGTGTGTCCGTTGGCATGAGTGCCAAAGGATCCTTCATGAATTTCTTTCATAAGCATATCTGCTTCTGGTCTGTCTACGCATCGGAGCAAGACCGAGTCAAAATTTCTCTTATAGAGAGTGTCACCTCTCAGGAAGAAGTTTCCAGCCAATCTTCTGAGGGTTTTTCTGTCTTTCCTGGATGCCCCAGATGGGTATCCTTGTTTCTGAAGGAAGAATTTGATATCGTGATACCAAGGTTTGTCGTCTATGACTGCTTCAATCGTGAAGATGTAAGCAGGCCGTTCAAGGCGCATGATGTCGATCTTAGGTAAGTTATTCCATTGACCTACACTAATCATGGAAGAGAGAGTAGCCAATGCATCAGCCATGTGATTCTCCTTACGAGGGATATGATGAAACACGACTCTGTGGAAGAAAGGTAGCAACCTTCTTGTGTAGTCTTTGTAAGGAATCAATCCTGATTGGTATGTGTTCCAATCTCCTTTTATCTGATTGATAACCAAGGCTGAATTGCCGTATACGTCCAAGTTTTTGATCCTTAAATCAATCGCTTCTTCGAGACCCATAATACAAGCTTCGTATTCGGCCTCGTTGTTCGTACACTTGAAGGTAAGTCTGGCAGTGAAAGGAATGTGGGTACCCTGAGGGGTAACAATGATTGCCCCAATTCCATTTCCGTAATGATTGACTGCTCCGTCAAAGATAAGTCCCCATTGGGAACCTGGTTCTGGCCCTTCACTGGGTAATGGTTCGTCGCAATCTTTCATTTTTAGATACATGACATCTTCATCTGGGAAGTCAAACCCGATTGATTCTTGATCGTCAATCGGTTGATGAGCCAAATGATCGGCTAAAATACTTCCCTTAACGGCTTTCTGAGCGTGGTACTCTATGTCATATTCTGATAACAGCATCTGCCAACTGGCAATCCTTCCCGTAAGAGCAGGTTTTTTTGAAAACGTACTTGATTGGATCCATTTCTGAGATTAACCAAGTAGTATGACGAATCATGTATTGGCGAAGACGTTTGGCTGCCCAAGCCAAAGCGCAGCAAGTTTTCTCAAGCATCGTGTACCGAGTTTCGCAGTCGGTGAATTTCTTGCTCAAATAGTAAATGGCAGACTCTTTCCTTTTGGTTTCGTCTTGTTGGCCAAGTACACACCCCATTGAGTCCTCTAGGACTGTGAGGTAAATGATCAGTGGTCTTCCTTCCACTGGAGGTGATAGAATCGGAGGATTCAACAAATATTCCTTAATGCTGTCGAAGGCAGTTTGGCAATCTTCTGACCAAACGCAATCCTGGTTCTTTTTGAGTAATTTGAAAATCAGCGCACAAGTGGCGGTCATAAGGAATATGAATCTGGAGATGTAGTTCAAACGTCCCAGGAATCCACTGACTTGTTTTTCAGTTTTCGGAGAAGGCATTTCTCGAATGGCCTTGACCTTGTCAGGATCAACCTCAATTCCTTTCTGGCTGACGATGAACCCTAATAGTTTCCCTGAACGGACACCGAAGGTGCACTTGTTGGGATTCAAGCGGAGCTTGAATTTTCTTAAACGTTCGAACAATTTTGACAGATGTTCAACGTGTTCACTCTCTGTTTTTGATTTTGCAATCATATCATCGACATATACCTCGATTTCCTTATGTATCATGTCATGAAACAGAGTAGTCATAGCCCTTTGATAGGTTGCCCCGACGTTCTTCAAACCGAACGACATTACCTTGTAACAAAAGGTACCCCATGGGGTAATGAACGAAGTTTTCTGCATGTCTTTCGACGCCATTTTGATCTGGTTATAGCCCGAGAATCCATCCATGAAGGAAAAAACTTTGAACTTTGCGGTACTATCAACCAGCATGTCAATGTGTGGTAAAGGAAAGTCGTCCTTTGGACTTGCCTTGTTCAGATCCCTGTAATCGACACACATTTTGACCTTTCCGTCCTTTTTGGGAACGGGTACGATGTTGGCTAACCATTGAGGATATTCAGATGTAGCGAGGAAACCTGCGTCGATCTGTTTCTATACCTCCTCTTTGATTTTGATGGCCATGTCAGGGTGAGTCCGTCTCAACCTTTGGTTTACTGGCGGACATTCCGATCTCAACGGTAAGTGATGTTCCACGATGCTGGTATCCAACCCTGGCATGTCCTGATAGGACCAAGCGAATACATCGGGAAATTCTCTGAGAAGCTTTATCAAACCCTCTCTGGCAGTTGGACTGAGCAGTGCCCCAATCCTGATTTCTTTTCTCTCTTTTTCTGAACCCAAGTTTACCGTTTCCAACGGCTCTTTGTGAGGTTCAATGGACCTTTCCTCTTGTCTGAGTAGTCGGGAGATCTCTTCTGGAATTTTGTCGTCATCTTCTTCTTCAGCCCCAAATACCGGGAACCTAGAGTTGGGAGAAGGCATCGGATCGTATGTTTCAACGGGGTTTAAAACAAGCAATCTGCATGACATGATGATTCGTGTTTAGAAGAGATAGAGAAAATGCAAGTGTGTGCAGTGTTTTTATTTTATTACTGCTTGTTTTTATTATTGAATTGTTTTTTAGGATTACCATTTTCTGAAAAAGCAAAAAGAGAAAACAACAATTAATGCGGAAATTACAGAACGACGTTATTTTATTAATGAACAAGTTGATCCTTGAAACTACAGCCCTATAAAACAAAACTCTATCGCTTCGGGCAAAGCGAAGAGGGAAATTTATAGAAAGCGAGCCCTATCAAAACATCCGTTTCACCTGGGCAGGTTGAAAGGTTAAAAGATGGCAATTACTTTGACTGATGAACGATCTTCGGAACCTCGACGGCAACCCATTGGCGGAGAACTCCTCAGTGAATCACAAAGTCTGGCACCTTCCTTGATTTGTCTTCAGAAATGACGCTGATTTTTGGTGGAACGGGATCATTGGAATCTGTCTCCCAGGCAGAATTGTCGCAGGAGAATTCCTCAGTTGCATTTTGCATAGCATTTGTGCTCTCAGCTGTACCTCCCCATCCAGTAGGCTGGATATCCTCGAGCCTGATACGAGAGCTTTCGGGAGCGGTGTACTTGACCATATAGTCGTATTTTCCACTCGGTTGTCCCAAGGTGTCCCAAACTTCTTTGGAACTGGAGGAGTCATCCCTCTCGATGACGTTGACCTCGGGAAAAGCATAGTTGATGAATTCAAGTCCTGCAAACGTTGCAAATTCATCTTCATGTTGAGTAGTTTCTGAATGACCTGAGTGTTGATCCCATGACATGGTGGGGACACAGGTATTCTGTTCAATGACGGTCAGCTGATTTTCATTGCTCGTCTGACTTTCTTGCCCCAAGTTTCCTGGGTAAGGTTGCTACATTGGCAGACCATCCATCGGGCCATAGTAATTGTGGTCAAAGTTGTCTTTCATCAGAGTGTCCTCCTCTAATGAATTTGGCGGAGCACGACATCCTTCCGGATCACAATCTCCATATATCATTTCGACGTCTGACCGGGGTATAAATCTCGGACTCTGTGCGAGATAGCAAAAACGCATAGGCACTTCTTCCTGAGACATATAATCGTCCTTGTTAAGGTAGGACTTCCATTCTTCATCCGTGTCAGAGGGATCTTCCTCATTAATAGCATGTACTGCCTGAGACACGGGATGAAGGAAACCTCCACTGTGGAAGAAGTTTTGAAGGGGATGAAGACTTTCATCGTTGGCAGCTGTCCGGGTACAGGTTGCAGAAAAACCAAGACCCTTCTTTGTTTTATTGTCAGTAGGAATGACAAGCTGTCCCCATCCTGTTGTATCGGTACTCTCGACCGCTTTGATAGCATCTTTGTATGAGGAAATCGAGGTTCCTCCTCTGAACTGATTGTTCTCGCTCACCGACAGTGCTTGGAACTGCGTCCCAATAATCTCCTCGGGTTCTATACCAGCAGATGATGACAAGTTACTTACAAGCAAGGCTTGTTCTCCACAGACTGTGACAAGTTGATCGTTCTTGACGAACTTTAGCTTTTGGTGGAGGGTTGAAGTAACTGCTCCAGCCTGATGTATCCAAGGTCTTCCTAATAAACAACTGTATGTTGCCCGGATGTCCATGACCTAGAAAGTGACTTGGAAAGTATGAGGACCGATAGTTATGGGAAGATCAACTTTGCCGATAACCATTTTTTTGGACCCATCGAATGCTTTGACGACAACCTCGCTGATTCTCATCGGAGGGCCCTTGAATGATAATTGCATCAAAGTGGACTTCGGCATAACATTCAGGGTTGACCCTGTGTCTACCAGTACGCTGGCTAAAGCATCGTCCTGGCAGTTAACTGTGATATTGAGTGCCATGTTATGACGGCGACCCTCTTCAGGTAATTCCTCATCACTAAACCCCAAATTATTGCAGGAAGTGATGTTAGAGACAATGCTATCGAACTGTCTAATTGTTACATCTTGTTCCACAAAGGCTTGCTCCAAGACTTTCTGTAGAGCCTCCCTGTGGGCTTCCGAACTGAGCAACAGTGATAACACAGAGATCTTTGAAGGAGTCTGTAACAGCTGATCAACAATGTTGTATTCACTCATTTGGATGAGCTTTAACATCTCATCACCATTTTTTGAAAGGTCGGGATTACCGGATTGACCGACTGGTGGATCGGGAACTTCTGTCTGAGGTTCCTTTTCTTTGTTAGGTTCTCCAACTCCTCGGTTGAAGACTCTACCACTCCGTGTTACACGACTGATATCTGCAATATTCACGACGGAGGGTAATGGAATTTCCTTTCCATTTTCAATTGTTGTTGCACCGTATTTGTAAGGGATAGCCTTAGTTGATTCATACGGTGTTGGTCCCGGTAGATAGATGACTATGGGAACCTTCTAATTTTTATGACCATCGTAAGTGGTCTCGATTCGTTCCCGGTTGGGAACTTTAGATTCGTCAAGTAGAGGAATAATGGCAAAAACATCCCTGGTCCTGTGATGACCAGAGATCGTGACAACATCCTCAACTTGCTCGGCAAGGTAGTTCGGTGTCCAGTTGATGGGTCCAGAACCCGGATATGGACGAATCTCTCCACGATCTACCTGACCCTGAAGAGCTGTTCTCACAAGGTAACACCCTTGGTTACTTTCCGAACAGACGCCGCAACGTTCATAGTTATGTGGTGGCACCTGGCCACGCCCACTTTGAATACAATGTAACCTTACTAGATTAGCTTCCACTGATCGGACATCCTGACTTTGACGCCGAGTGGGGTTTCTATTACTGATACTAATCTGCTGAGTATCTTCATCCATATAGATTGGCATCCAACAGTGATTTAACAAGTGCTGAAGTGCCTCCTGGACAAGGGTACAACCTCGATCGTTTTCGTAACCCGCTTTACAACTTTGATAGTCATGTGATATTAAGAATCCGAGCCGGACCTGCTCAGCATGTAACTCTACCAGGTTGGTATTCATCACGCGAATATCGAAGATCTAAACCATGTTGATCTGATAAGGGTTCCTATCATGGTAGTCTTGGATCCATCCAAGATCCATCTGACGCTGGAGGGCCTTCTGTATGAAAGAGCATCCCTGTTTGTTTACCGAGCAAGTCAGACAGGAACTGTAATCGTGCTGCGGCAGATTATGATACCAGCTTTGCCTTGAGTGCATCGCCGCCAAGTTGACATTCATCGCACGGATGTCGTGGTTCTGAATGATGTTAGAGTTTGTGTAGACCATGTTAACTCCACGAACTCGGTGCTCTTGGATCCATCCGAGATCCATTTGTTCCTGTAGGGCTGCTTGCACCACAGAACATCCTTGATTGTTTTTAGAGAAGATATCACACTGATGATAGTTATGAGGTGGTACATGGCCATATCCACTCTGTCTACAATGCATCTTGACCAAATTGGTTTTCAACAAGAGTACATCGTATATTTGATAGACATCGTTAGTCTCTCCTTCTATCAAATTGACTGCAGCCTTCTCATGTTGAGGCAGTGGGTTCGTAAGAACATTAGGATTTGTATCCTTGAAGGGTAAGACCCCGCTCCTAACAAGTTTTTGCACGTCGGACTTGAAATTGAGACAAGTCTCTATGTTATGCCCTGATCCTCCTTGATGATAAGGGAAAGTTTGATCCACCTTAAACCAAAAAGGCGGATTTTCCGGTACTGTAAGAGGAGATTTAGTCTGAATGTGCCCCTTAGCCAGTAGTAATGGAAATAGCTCTGCGTACGTTACGGGTATAGGATCAAATCCTGGTGGCCGTGTTGTACGGTTGTTGTTATATGGAGGACGAGCCTGCTGAAGAGGCTGTTGTGTCCTTTGTTGGTCAGGTTGGCTCTGTGCAACCTGAGGTTGATACGTAGGAATAGACGCAGGGTTGATAGCAGGAGTTACAGCTGCTACCGGTTGATAACGTCGCCTTTGCTTTCCGAGAGAGAGATTCCCAATATCTTGCTCTTTTTTCTTAGGTAGAGCACTACCGTATTTTTTAGTACCGCTCGTCGATCCAGTGTCTTTTACCAAACGTCCTTCTCGGAAGGCTTCCTCAAGACATACGCCCATACCGACCATCTCGGTGAAATCACTGGGCGCACTGGCAACCACTCGGTCATAGTAAAATGAGCTTAAGGTCTTTAAGAAGATCTTTGTCATCTCTTTTTCCTCAAGAGGTGGACAAATTTGAGCGGCAATTTCACACCACCTTTGAGCATACTCCTTAAAGGTTTCCTTGTCCTTTTGTGACATTGATCTGAGTTGATCTCTGTCGGGTGCCATGTCCAAATTGTATTTGTATTGTTGGACGAAGGCAGTGCCAAGATCTCTGAAAGTGCTGATCGTGGCACGGTTTAAACCCATGTACCATTTGAGTGCGGCACCGGTTAAACTATCCTGAAAGTAGTGAATCAGTAGGTCCTGATTCTCCGTCTGGGCTGACATCCGCCGAGTGTACATCACCAGATGGCTTTGAGGGCAAGAGTTACCCTTGTACTTTTCAAAGTCGGGCACCTGAAATTTGTGCGGAACTTTCACATTGGGGACCAAGCAGAGATCTGCGGCGTCCTTTCCAAATAGATCCTGACCGCGAATGGCTTGCAGTTCCTTCTGCATTTCCAAGAACTGCTCCTAGAATTCCTCCATTCTGTCAAACATAGTTTCCTTCTTACCAGAAGGTATCTGTGGAATCTGTCCTTCCGGGACAGTGTGCGCCACAGGGGGTGGTACCGTAACTACGACAGTGAGTCTTGGCGTTTCCCGAAGTTTGTAACCTTCAGGAGTCTTCAGTATGCCCCTGGCATCTTCGCTTTCCCGAAGTTTGTAACCTTCAGGCGTAGCGGCTTCTGTTGTGATTCCCTGATCTTCAGTGATCGGAGGAACATATCCTTCCGGGATATAGTTAACAGGCATGCCCCAAGGACGATCTTTCGGTATCTGATACCTAGGATCATACTTCTCCACTATGGGCGTTGAGGTGATCTCTGAGATTACAGTCCTTTGTAGCTGAGCTTCTGCCATGGCTTGCACGTCGTTACGAAGCTTTCTCATATCCTCTCTTAGAGCGTCGATCTCTTCTTTCAACTCTCTGTTCTCTTCCTCAAGATCATCCATCTTTTTTTGACGATTGGCCCGAGTATTATACGAATGAGACAGTTTGACTCTAGAACCGAGACACAAACGTGAGATTCGTAGGTAAGAAGAATACACGATGTGAGAATGATGAATGTAATGATTATATTAATTGTTTAAGGTTTAATCAAAATAAACTTCAACAATTAGATTGCAAATATCAAATAGTGGGGAAACCCCTTTTTATTGAATTCAAAGGATTACAGAAACGGAAATACAGTAGATTACAAGGTGCGGAAACAGAAACCTAAGCTAATGGGTCCCGAGTCCTCTCTGAAGAGAAATCAGGTGCTGATTCTGGTATCTTCCTTTTCTTTGACCGGGGCTCTTGGGCCGTTGTCGGGTTGTCATTCCTTTGCCAGGTGAAAGGAGCGAGAAAATTCCTTTGGTCATCTTGATTCTGTACAGCATGTTGCTCCAAAATCTCGATCAGAGCATCTTTCTCTTTCAGTAATCGCTGTATTTTGATGCACTCTATGTCGAGGGCGGTACTTGTTCTTCTAAGACCTTTTCTCCTTTTGAACTTTGTTGAGAGTAACCTGAAGCTTTTTCAGTTTCCGTCATGAAGTACATGACAGATTCCCTCGGCGGAAGAATTCCTTAACGAGGATAAGGCATCTTTAGCTTGAGAGCTCTAGTTTGTACCCAATGGAGATAAGGCTCCACCGAGACACAGTGCGGTTTTCCTAGAGACTCTCGTCCTTTCTTATGAACATGCTTCCAAGCTTGCACTATTTCCATCTTTAGTGCTTTGTCACTTTCTTATGAACATGCTTCCAAGCTCATCGGGTATCCAAATTGACGGCGAACCAATACCGGATGGTAGTTGATTCCTCCTTTAGTTCCTATGAGGGGTACGTTGGGGAAGTTTCCACAACGATCGATGATTCTGATTCCATCATAGATCCTATTACACCAATCTATATCAGACTTGGTAAGAGACATGATCTTCTGCGACCAACGTAAGGCACTCTTGCAATCCCAAAAAGCAGCAGACTTGGGCAAGTGAGAGATAAACCATTTGTAAAGCAGAGGTACACAACATGTGATCTCCCCTCCACTGTACAAATTACCCAGGTGTACAGAATGATACGCATCCGCGAGCAAAGTCGGTACAGGGTTTCCAATGAGAAAAACCTTAATGGCGTTGATATCGACGAAATTATTAATGTTGGGAAATAAAAATAACCCGTAGGCGAGCAAGACAAAGACGCTTTCAAAAGCAGTCACGTTTCCTATACTGGAAAAATGCAGGGCTTTTTTCGTCAAGAACTGGGCTGGCAAACCTTGGATGCCACCCTTGGTAGTTAGGTGAGTCCTAACCTCAGACTCGTCCAAATGAATTGCTCTTGCAATGGTCTGATTCTTTGGAATTTCTTCCAGTCCAGAAAATGGAGCTCGATCTGTGATGTGTAAATCAATCAGATGAGAATACTCCTCCAGCGTTGGTGCTAACTGGTAATCCGGGAATGTGAAACAGTGATAAACTGGATCATAAAACTGAATGAGCGCATCCATGATTCCCTCAATCACATGGACTCTTAACAGTGGTAGCAAACCTCCGTGCTTGGCTCCGAAAGCCTCTGGGTTAGTGATCATCTTTGCTAACCTTCTCAAATCCTCTAGCTTTGGAACCTTGAAGGTGTAACTATGAGTTCTCCTTATACCGAAATCCATTAGTGCAATCCCTTTTCTCTGATATTTGCAATCACAGTCTTAGTTTAATTTGAAAAACAGAGAGACTAGAAGAGAAGTTTTTTGAATGTTTTAATGTTTTTTTTAGATGAATGCATGAATGCAGCACACAAAAACATAGAAAAAACATGGGGTCAAAGGGTCGTTGTCATGAAGTCAAGGCTCTACCCATCCCCAAAGGTTTATACTAGGGTGATTTTTGTACCTATACTCATTATCATCAGCTCCTCCCAGGAAAGTAAAACAACAAGCGGATCGCCAGCGAGTTGTAGTACAATCTTAGAGTAAGTGCCATTCACCGAGAATAGATCACTAGCCTCAAATGAGGGTAGTATCGCATGACAACTATTTCCGATAGTTTCCGCACTACGAAAGGGTTTGGCTCCTCAGCTTCTCAGACTTAACAACCGGCCCATTGTCTAGGTGAGAGAATGGGTTGCGTTGGTCAGCCTCCACTGAGGTTGATGGTCGACCTCGTCGCCATCACTTATCTTAAGTGTATACTCAATCTTTCGACATACGGCATCACCCGCATTCCCATTAGCAGAAAAATAAACATGTATAGCAATTAGGAAAAGCAGTATATATATTTGTCCTAAACATCCTAGACCTTTTAAAGCTATGAATCTTAAGTTCCTGACAGAAATGGGTTCCCCGGCTGAAGCCCCAATCTGTGGCTTTCACACAAGTGAAGAGAAACTAGGTTTAGAAATGTGCCCCATGATGGGCGCCATTTTTCTGTAGCGAGCGATTTTGGACGCGGTTCTTAAGCGCTGGTCGCTCTCTGCAGTTGAGCTTAAACTACAGGTCGATTCATTTTTTATCCTATTGTGAGCTGATGAAGGAAGGGAAATAGATGTCTCCAATTAACCCTGCTTTGCATACTGAGTTTAAACAGTGGTCTGTTAGGTTACGAATGCTATCAATGTGGGGGGGGGGGCCTTTGTACTGGTTATTTGTATTTTCGCCAATACAGTTTCTTTCTTTTTATCTTGGCAGAAGGTTTCTGGAGGGGAACAAGGGTTAGGACGTTAGGACTGATGCTTTGAATTACTGCTTTTGATGGATGGAGATATGGGTTTTTGTTTAGTGTGCTCGCTAAGATTTTTCTTTCAATCTTATGCCTACGTATTCCCGTTTACCGAAACAGGGAAATTAGAGCGTTCGTAGTTCCTCCTATTCTATGGGAGGAAATGGTTGTTTTTGGTGTATTGTTCAAAGCCCAAGACGTGAAGCGAAAGGTGATTTGTATCTTGTTCAAAGCCCAAGATGTGAAGCTAAAAGGTCTCAACTTTAGAGAGAATTTGTCATCTCTAAAGAGGTTTGTCTGTCACAACTGTTGGGTGACTGATTATAAAGGGAGGATTTACTTTAACCGGGATACGCGGATCCTAGCAATGCCATAATTTCCTTTATAGGGGGTTTTAACCCGAAGGAGAAGACTTTAACTCAGTGTTGAGCAATGCCATCTTTCCTTAGGAAT
This sequence comes from Lathyrus tuberosus, assembly GCA_022829125.1. Lineage (NCBI taxonomy): Eukaryota > Viridiplantae > Streptophyta > Magnoliopsida > Fabales > Fabaceae > Lathyrus > Lathyrus tuberosus. The sequence continues at coordinate 743,901 of JALAZF010000084.1, forward strand.
TTCTCATGCTAAAAGAAGGACAGTGGCATGGATGTAGATGATCCAAAGGCTTGCCGCTTACAGCGATTAGATGGAGGGGAAGGAGTTGTTGATGTTTGTGTACTGTGAACGAGGCACAACTTTGATGCTAAAAGGTTAATTGGATTAACCAGTGGTTTTCTTATACAAAGCCTAAGCGGAGGCTGATATGTGTCTCGTACAATGCCCGAAAGAGAGAGGCTAAAAGGGGTTGATCCTACAAGAGGATCTTTTATACTCAACAAGAGAGTGTTTTTTGTATCTCGTACGAAGCTCGAGACGGAGGCTAAAATTTGTTTGGCTCAATAAGAACCTTTTTGTATCTTGTATAAAGCCCGAGATGGAGGCGAAAAGTTTGACTCAACAAGAGAGTCTTTTTGTATCTCGTACAAAGCCCGAGATGGAGGTGAAAGGGGTGATTGACTCAACGAGGGAGTCTCTTATGTGTCTCGTACAAAGCCCGAGAGAGAGGCTAAATGTTGTTTGACTCCGCTGGGGATAATCATTGTACAAAGCCCAAGAGAGGCTATGGTGACTGTTTCAGTTAAGTGACAGGTCCAGTATACTGATTTTGAAAGAGAAAATCAGTTCTTATATGAGCAACACTGTACTCAAGGCTTTGGATTCAAGGATCCGGGTTATTCCTGTTCTTTAAGGAAGCGGGAAATCTGAAAGGTATTGAGACTGTCCGAGTCTACGAGTTTCCTTCCTATTTAACGAAGGGGTCACTTGAGAATGTCTTTGAGACTCAAGGAAGTTAGACTGTCCAAGTCTAGAGTGTCATCTTTTATACCATGCTTTGAGAAACAGTAGTAGACTCTATGAAAGGACTGTTCTATGAAGATGACTAAGTTCTGTTCCTATACCTCTAGGAGGTCGTCGGGACAATTTGTACGAAGCCCGAGAGGAGGCTGGAAGCTTTTAAGAAGCCGAGAGGTCCTTGTACGAAGCCCAAGAGAAGGCTATCATTCCCGGAGGAAGAGATTATTATACAAAGCCTAAGAGGAGGCTGTGAATACTTCTAAGAAGCCGTAGGGTCCTTGTACTAAGCCCAAGAGGAGGCGGGGTCGCTTTTAGGAAGTCTGTGGGTCCTTGAACGATGCCCAAGAGGAGGCCGATGCTTTTAAGAAGCCCGCGGGTCCCCAAACCCCGAGAAATTCAAGGCAAGCTATTCACAAGGAATAGATCAAGTCAGGAAAGTTCGAGAATTTGGAAGAAACTCAAAGATGCCATTCACGGAGAATACATTCATCTCTGGGAATAGAGTTTCTTGACAATTCCTAATGAGGATAGACAAAGAGAAGACTGTATCTGGTGATCCTATTGGGGATCTAGCTGTCTATTTCTACGAATAAACGAAACGGCGTCACCTAGTTCTAGACGTAGTTGCGGGGGAAACTCGAAATATCTATACTATTATTACCAAGTTGATATGAGTTTATGAAAGAAGACTTACAGTGAAACAGCCCCACAATACAGTTATATGTATATGAAAGCGGTAAATGAAAGCAATAAACACTTACTCGGTTGTAGAGCTTCCATGCTGTTTGGTTAGTTGTTCAACAAAGAAAGATTGAAAACAACAGTATATTCAAAATCAAAGGAGAAAGTGCTTTGAAAAAGAAAGATTTAGGGCTTACAGCTCAAGGAGAGGCCCAGGGTTTAATCAGTGATTTGGGGCCGAAGGTGCACTTGTTGGGATTCAAGCAAAGTTTGTATCTCCTCAAACGCTCAAATAATTTTGACAGGTGGGTCACATGCTCCTCCTCTGTTTTATATTTTACAGTCATATCATCGACATATACCTCGATTTCCTTGTGTATCATGTCATGAAACAGAATAGTCATGGCCCTTTGATAGGTTGCCCCGACGTTCTTCAGACCGAACGACATTACCTTGTAACAAAAGGTACCCCATGGGGTGATGAACGGAGTTTTCTCCATGTCTTTCGGCGCCATTTTTATCTGATTATAGCCCGAGAATCCAACCATAAAGGAGAAGACTTTGAACTTTGTTGTACTGTCAACCAGCATGTCAATGTGTGGTAAATGAAAGTTATCCTTTGGACTTGCTTTGTTTAGATCTCTGTAGTCTACACACATTCTGACCTTTTCGTCCTTTTTCAGAATTGGTACTATGTTGGCTAACCATTGAGGATATTCTGACGTGGCAAGGAAACCTGCGTCAATCTGTTTCTGTACTTCCTCCTTGATTTTAATGGCCATGTCCAGGTGAATCCGTCTTAACCTTTGTTTTACTGGCGGACATTCTGACCTTAATGGTAGATGATGTTCCACGATGCTGGTATCCAACCCTGGTATATCTTGATAGGACCAAGCGAATACATCGGGAAATTCTTTGAGAAGCTTTATCAAATCCTCTTTGACAGTTGGACTGAGCAGTGCCCCAATCCTGATCTCTTTTCTCTCTTCTTCTAAACCCAAATTGACCGTTTCCAATGGCTCTTTGTGAGGTTCGATAGACCTTTCCTCTTGTCTGAGTAATTGGGAGATCTCTTCTGGAATTTCGTCGTCATCTTCTTCTTCAGTCTTAAATACCGTGAACTCAAAGTCGGGAGAAGGCATCGGATCGTATGTTTCAATGGGGTTGAAAACAAGCAATCTACATGACATGATGATTAGTGTTTAGAAGAGATAGAGGGAAAATGCAAGAGTGTGTATAGTGGTTTTCTTTGGAAAACTGCTTGTTTTTATTATTGAGTTGTTTTTTAGGATTACTATTTTCTGAAAAGCGAAAAGAGAAAACAACAATTAATGCAGAAATTATAGAACGACATTATTTTATTTATGAACTTGTCGATTGTCGAAACTACAACCCTATAAAACAAAACTCTGTGTCTTTGGGCAAAGCGAAGAGGGATATTTACAGAAAGTGAGCCCTATCAAAACATCCGTTTCACCTGGGCAGGGTGAAAGGTTAAAGTAAAGACGGCAATTACTTTGACTTATGAACGATCTTTGGAACATCAACAGCAACCCATTGGCGGCGAACTCCTTGGTGAATCACAAAGTCTGGTACCTTCTTTCTTGGCTTGTCCCAGGCAGGGTTGTCGTAGGATGATTCTTCTGTTGTATTTTGCATAACATTTGTGCTCTTAGGTAAATCTCCCCATCCAGTAGGCTGGATGTCTTCGATCCTGATACGAGAGCTCTCAGGAGCGGTGTACTTGACCAAGAAGTCGAACTTGCCACTCGGTTGTCCTAAGGTGTCCCACACTTCTGTGGAACTGGAGGAGTCATCTCTTTCGATGACGTTGACCTCAGGAAAAGCATAGTTGATGAATTCTAGTCCTGCAAGCTTTGCAAATTCATCGTCGTGCTGGATATTTTCTGTATACCTTGAGTGTTGATCCCATGACATGGTGGGAACGCATGTATTCCTTTCAATGATGCTCAGCTAATTTTCATTGTTCGGCTGATTTTCTTGCCCCAAGTCTCCTGGGTACGGCTGCCACATAGGCAGGCCATCCATTGGGCCATAATAGTTGTGGTCAAAGTTGTATTTCATCGAAGTGTCCTCCTCTAATGAATTTGGCGGAGCACGACATCCTTCCGGATCACAACCTCCGTATATCATTTCGACGTCTGACCTTGGTATAAATCTCGGACTCTGTGCGAGATAGAAAAATGGCGTAGGCACCTCTTCCTGAGACATATAACCGTCCTTATTAAGATAGGATTCCCATTCTTCCTCTATATCGGAGGAATCTTCCTTGTTGATAGTGTGTACTTCCTAGGACACTGGGTGAAGGAAACCTCCACTGTGGAAGAAGTTCTGAATGGGATGAAGACTTTCACCGTTAGTGGCAGTCTGGGTACAGGTTGCAGAAAAACCAAGACCCTTCTTTGTTTTATTATCAGTAGGAATGATAAGTTGTCCCCATCCCTTGGCGTTGTTACTTTTGATCACCTCGAGAGCATCTTTGTATGAGGATATTGATGTTCCTTTCTCTAGTTGACCCTCATTGCTCACCGAAAGGGCTTGGAACTGAGTCCCAACAACCTCCTCGGGTTCTATACAAGTTGATAATGACAGGTTACTCACGATCAAGGCTTGTTCTCCACAGACCGTGACAAGTTGATCGTTCTTGACGAACTTCAATTTCTGGTGCAGGGTCGAAGTGACTGCCCCGACCTGGTGTATCCAAGGTCTTCCTAATAAGCAACTGTATGTTGCCCGGATATCCATGACCTGGAAAGTGATTAGGAAAGTGTGAGGACCGATAGTTATGGGAAGGTCGACTTCGCCGATAACTGCTTTCCGAGAACCGTCAAAGGCTTTGACGATGACCTCACTGCCCCTCATCGGGGAACCTCTGAATGATAGTCGCATTAGAGTGGACTTCAGCATGAAGTTGAGAGCCGATCCAGTGTCTACCAGTATGCTGGCTAAAGCATCGTCCTGGCAGTTGACTGTGATATTGAGCACCATGTTGTGACTTTTGCCCTCGTCTGGCAAATCCTTACCACTGAATCCTAAGTTGTTGCAGGAAGTGATGTTAGAGATGATGCTATCGAACAGTCGTATTGACACATCCTATTCCACAAAGGCTTGCTCTAAAACTTTCTGTAGAGTCTCTCCGTGGGCTTCGGAACTGAGTAAAAGTGATAGCACAGAGATCTTTGAAGGAGTTTGTAACAGTTGATCAACAATGTTATATTCACTCCTTTGGATGGGCTTCAGCATCTCATCATTATTTTTCGAAAGGTCGGGATCACTGGATTGACCGACTGGTGGATTGCGAGCTTCTGTCTGAAGTTCCTTTTCTCTGTTAGGTTCTCCAACCCCTCGGTTGAAGATTCGACCGCTCCGTGTTACTCGACTGATGTCTGCAATATTTACGACGGAGGGTAATGGAATTTCCTTTCCATTATCAATTGTTGTTGCACCGTATTTGTAACGGATCGCCTTAGCTGATTCATACGGCATTGGTCCTGGCAGGTAAATAACTACAGGAGCCTTCTGATTTTTCTGACTATCGTAAGTAACTTCAATCAGTTCCCGGCTAGGAACTTTTGATTCGTCAAGTAGAGGGATGATGGTACAAACATCCTTGGTCCCTTCGTGATCAGAGATTACGACAATGTCCTTAATCTGATCAGCGAAATAGTCCGACATCCAGTTGATTGGCTCGGAACTCGGACATGGGTGAATCTCTTTTCGGTCCCACTGACCTTGAAGGGTTGCTCGCACGAGGTAGCATCCTTGGTTATTCTCTGAATATACTCTACAGCGCTTGTAGTTATGTGGTGGCACCTGGTCACGTCCGCTTTGAATGCAGTGTAACCTCACTAGTTCTATTTCCATAGATCGAACATCCTGACTTTGATGCCTAGTAGGGTTCCCATTAAGCACACTGATTTGTTACGTGTCTTCATCCATATAGATCGGAAGCCACCAGTGGTTTAAAAAGTGTTTTAAAGTTCTTGGAATGAGAGAGCACCCTTGGTTACTCTCACAACATCCTTTAAAGCTCAGATACTCGTGAAAAGTGAGAAAACTGAGTTGGACTTTCCTGGAGTGTAACTCCACCAAGCTGGTATTCATTAGACGAATATCGAAGATTTAGATCATGTTGATCTGATAGGGATTTCTATCATGGTAGTCCTGGATCCACCCAAGATCCATCTGACTCTGGAGGGTCTCTTGTATGAAAGAGCATCCCTGTTTGTTTACCGAGCAAGTCAGACAGGAATTGTAATCGTGCCGTGGCAGATTATGATACTGGATTTGCCTTGAGTGCATCGCCACCAAGTTAACATTCATTACACGGATGTCGTGGTTCTGAATGATGTTGGAATTTGTGTAGGTCATGTTGACTCCAAGAACTCGATGCTCTTGGATCCATCCGAGATCCAACTGTTCCTGTATAGCTGATTGCACCACAGAACATCCCTGATTGTTTTTAGAGTAGATATCACACTGGTGATAGTTATGAGGTGGCACATGGCCATACCCGCTCTGTCTACAATGCATCTTGACCAAATTGGCCCTTAATAAGAGTACATCGTGAATTTGATAGCTGTTGTTAGACTCTCCCTCTATCAAATTGACTGTAGCTTTCTCATGTTGAGGTAGCGGGTTTGTGAGAACATTCGGATTCGTTTCTTTAAAAGATAAGACCCCGCTCCTTACAAGCTTTTGCACATCGGATTTGAAACTGAGATAGTTTTCTATGTTATGCTCTGGTCCTCCTTGATGGTAAGGACAAGTCTGATCCATTTTGAACCAAAAAGGCGGATTTTCCAGTAATTTAAGAGGAGACTTGGTTTGTACGGTTGTTGTTGTACGGGGGACGGGCCTGCTGAAGAGGCTGTTGTGTCCTTTGCTGATATTGTTGTTGAATCGGTTGGCTCTAAGTAACCTGAGGTTGATACGTAGGAACAGGCGCAGGGTTGATAGCAGGAGTTACAGCTGCTACCGGTTGGTAACGTCGCCTTTGCTTTCTGAGAGAGATATTCCCAATATCCTGCTCTTTTTTCTTAGGGAAAGCACTACGTATCGTTTTGTACTGCTTGAGCATCTAGTGTCTTTAAATAAACGTCCTTCTCGGACTGCTTCCTCAAGACGTACCCCCATGCCCACCATTTCGGTTAAGTCGCTGGGTGTGCTGGCAACCATTCTATCGTAGTAAACTGAGCTCAAGGTTTTTAAGAAGATCTTTGTCATCTCTTTTTCCTCCAGAGGTGGAGAAATCTGAGATGAAATTTCACGCCATCTCTGAGCGTACTCCTTAAAGGTTTCCTTGTCCTTTTGTGACATTGATCTGAGTTGATCTCTGTCTGGTGCCATGTCCAAATTGTATTTATATTGTTGAACGAAAGCAGTGCCAAGATCTCTGAACGTGCCAATCGTAGCGTGGTTTAAACCCATGTACCATTTTAATGCGGCACCGGTTAAACTATCCTGAAATTAGTGAATTAGTAGCTCCTGGTTCTTTGTCTGAGCTGACATTCGTCGAGCGTACATCACCAAGTGACTTTGAGGGCAAGAATTATCCTTGTACTTTTCAAAATCGGGTACCTGGAACTTGTGCGGAACTTTCACATTAGGGACCAAACAAAGGTCCGCGACGTCCTTTCCAAATAAATCCTGACCACAAAGGGCTTGCAGCTCTTTCTGCATCTCTAGGAATTGTTCTTGGAACTCACTCATTCTGTCGAACATACTTTCGTTTCCACCAGAAGGTATCTGTGGAATTTGTCCTTCCGGGACAGTGTGTACTGTGGGTGGTTGTATAGTCATTATGGCCGAGACTCTCAGTGTCTCCCGAAGTTTCTTAACCTTCAGGAGTGGTTATCATGCCCCTGGCTTCTTTGCTTTCTCGAAGTTTGTAACCTTCAGGACCAGCGGCTCCTGCTACGGTCCTTGATCCTCAGTGATCGGCAGAACATATCCTTCCGGGATATAGTTAATAGGCATGCCCTAGGGACGATCTTTCGGCATTTTGTACCTAGGATCATACTTCTCCACTATGGGCGTTGATGTGATCTCTGAGATCACAGTCCTTTGTTGTTGCATTTGAGCTTCTGCTAGAGCTTGCATGTCGTTATGAAGCTTTCTCAGATCCTCTTTCAAAGTGTCGATCTCTTCCCTTAACTCTCTATTCTCTTCCTCGAGATCATCCATATTTTTCTGGCGATTGGCCCGAGTATTGTACGAATGAAACACCTTGACTCTAGAATCGAGATGCAAACGTGAGATTTGTAGGGAAGAAGAATGCGTTTATGATGAATGATATGCAATGATTATATTAATTATATATTTTTGTTTATTCAAAGTAAACTTCGACAATTAGATTGCAAATATCAAACAGTGGGGAAGATCCCGTTTTATTGAATTCAAAGATTGCGGTAACGGAAATACAGTAAATTACAAAGTGTTGTAAAAGGAAATCTAAACTATGGATCCTGAGTCCTCTCCGAGGAGGGCTCAAGTGCTGGTTCTGGTGCTTTCCTTTTCTTTGACCGGGGCTCTTCAGCCGTTGTCGGGTTGTCATTCCTTTTCCAAGCGAAAGGAGCGAGCAAACTCCTTTGGTCATCCTGATTTTCTACAGCATGTTGCTCTAAAATTTCAATCAGAGCATTGTTTTCTTTTAATAGCTGCTGTATTTTCTTGCACTCCACATTGAGAATATGGTACTTGTTCCTCCAAGACCTCCTCTCCTGTTGAACTTTGGTGAGAGTTACCTGAAGTTTTTCGGTGTTTGACATGAAATAAAAGACAGAGTCCCTTAATGGAAGAACTTCCTGGCGAGGGTATGGCATCCTCAGCTTGAGAGCTCTAGTTTGTATCCAGTGGAGATAAGGCTCCACTGAGACACAATCTGGTTTTCCTAGAGACTCTCTTCTTTTCCTGTGAACGTGTTTCCAAGCGTGCACTATTTCCGTCTTTAGTGCCCTGTCATTTTCTCCTTCCTTGAAGAAAAGACCTTCCAGATGAACATTACGCGGGACATGTCTCATCGGGTATCCAAATTGACGACGAACTAAAACTGGATGATAGTTGATTCCCCCTTAGTTCCTATAAGGGGTACATTTGGGAAATTTCCACAACGGTCAATGATCCTGATCCTGTCGTAGATTTGATTGTACCAATCGGTGCCAGAGTTGGTAAGAGACATGATTCTCTGCGACCAACGTAAAGTATTCTTTTGATCCCAAAATGCAGCAGACTTGGGTAAGTGGGAAGTGTACCACTTGTAAAGCAGGGGTACACAACACGTGATCATTCCTCTGTTGTATAAATTCCTTAAGTGTACCGAATGATACGCGTCGGCGAGTAAGGTCGGTACGGGGTTTCCAATCAGAAAAATCTTAATGGCGTTGACATCTACGAAGTTATCAATGTTGGGAAACAAAAATAACCCGTAGGTGAGAAAAACAAAGATGCTCTCGAAAGTGGCCACGTTCCCTATACTAGCAAAGTATAGAGCTTTCTTTATTAAGAATTGGGCTGGCAAACCCTGGATGCCACCCTTAGTGGTCATGTGAGTCCTGACTTCTGACTCATCCAGATAAATTGCTCTTGCAATGGTTTGATCCTTTGGAATTTCTTCTAGTCCAGAAAAGGGAGTCTGGTCAGTAATATGCAAATCAGTCAGGTGAGAGTACTTCTCCAGTGTTGGTGCTAGTTGATAATCCGGGAATGTGAAACAGTGATAGACCGGATCGTAGAACTGGATTAGTGTGGATAGGATTCCTTCGATTACATGGACCCTTAATAAAGACAGTAGTCCCCCGTATTTGGTTCTGAAAGCCTCGTGGTTGGTAATCATTCTCGCCAAACCTCTCCAATACTCTAACTTTGGAACCTTGAAGGTGTACTTATGAGTTTTCCTTCTACCGAAATCCATTAGCGCAATCTCCTTTCTCTAACATTGGCAATCATTGTCATAGTTTACTTTGAAAAAGAGAGACTAGAAGAGAAGATTTTTCTTTGTTTTAATGTTTTTTAGATGAATGTAAGAATGCAGCACACAAAAACATAGAAAAAACATGGGGTCAAAGGGTCGGTGTCATGAAGTCAAGGCTCTACCCCCTCCTCCCCCCCCCCCCAAAGGTTTATACTGGTGATTTTTTGTACCTATCCGCAAAATCATTGATCCCTCTTGGGATAACAACAGCAAGCGGATCGCCAGCGAGCTGATGCATCTTAGAGTGATCTCAGATGAGGGTAGTATCGCGTGACAACTATTTTGGATAGCTTCCGTACTACAAAATGGTTTCAGTCTGCTAAAAACCTCAGCTTCTCAGATAACCCAGTTGACCACACTACTTTCAACAACCGAAGTCGTATAGGCAATGTATCTGCAAAGGGAGTCTCCACTGAGTTTGATGGCGGCATCACACGCATTCCCATTAGCAGAAAAATAAACACAGATATCAATTAGGAAAAGTAGTATATATATTTGTCTTAATCATCCTAGACCTCTAGTCTTATGATCCTATACAGACAATGACTCCCCAGCAGAGTTGCCATTTCTGTGACATTTTGGTGAACTCAAGATTTTCATCGAAGATTGTAAGAGAGAGAAGACGGGCCCCACGGTGGGCGCCATTTTTTCTGTAGCGCGATTTTTGTGGTTCTGAGTCACGATCGCTTGGGTACTACAGTTCGATTCATTTTTTATCCTATTGAGCTGAGTAAGGAAGGGAAATAGATGTCTCCAATTAACCCTGCTTACATACTGAGTTTGAACAGCGGTCTGTTAGGTTACAGATGCTATGTGGATGTGGGGCCTAATCTTCGGTTATTTTGCTAAGAACACAATGTCTGGATTATTTGTGAGGTTTTCGATGATGTGTTTAAATTTAATGCTTTTGGGTTGATTCGGTGGAAATACTGGATTCTGGGTTTTTTTATTAGTATGCTCGCTAAGATTTTTCAATCTTATGCCTACGTATTCCCGTTTAACGAAACAGGGAAATCAGAGCGATCGTAGTCCTCCTATTCTATGGGAGGAAAAGAGGTTGTTTTGGTGTCTTGTTCAAAGCCCAAGACGTGAAGCCAAAGGTGGTTTGTATCTTGTTCAAAGCCCAAGATGTGAAGCTAAAGGGTTTTGGATGAGAGAGAATTTGTCATCTCTAAAGAGGAGTTGTTGATGTTTGTATGTTGTGAGCAAGGCACAACTTTGATGCTAAAAGTTTGATTGACTCAACCGGGGTTTTCTTTATTCAAAGCCTAAGAGGAGGCTAGTGACCCAACAAGAGGGTGATTTTATATGTCTTGTACGAAGCCCAAGACGGAGGATAAAGAGGTTTGACTCAACAAGAGAGTCTTGAACAGGTGATTGACTCAACAAGAGAGTATGGAGGTTGTTTGACTCAATGAGAGAGTCTTTTATACTCAACAAGAGAGTATTTTCCTATCTCGTACGAAGCCCGAGATGGAGGCTAAAGAGGTTTGACTCAACAAGAGAGTCTTTTATACTCAACAAGAGAGTGATTTATATCTCGTACGAAGCCCGAGATGGAGGCTAAAAGTTGTTGACTCAACAAGAGAGTCTTTTATACTTAACAAGAGAGTGTTTTATATCTCGTACGAAGCCTGAGATGGAGGCTAAAAGTGTTTGACTCAACAAGAGAGTCTTTTATACTCAACAAGAGAGTGTTTTATATCTCGTACGAAACCCGAGATGGAGGCTAAAAGTGTTTGACTCAACAAGAGAGTCTTTTATACTCAACAAGAGAGTGTTTTTCTATCTCTTACGAAGCCCGAGATGGAGGCTAAAAGTTTGACTCAACAAGGGAGTCTGAAAAGGTTAGCTCCACTGGGGAGAATCATTGTACAAAGCCCAAGAGGAGGCTAAGTGTGCTGGTGACTGTCTCAGTTTAGTGACAGGTCCAGTATGTTGGATAAAAGAGAAAAGCAGTTCTTATAAAGATTAAAGGTAAGGTTGTGCTTTGGGATTGATCAGAGGATCAGGGTTAGTTCCTGTTCTTTAAGGAAATGGAAAATCCAAAGGGTACTGAGATTGTCCAAGTCTACTGGTGTTTTGAGAAATCGATTCTCAGATAATGAATGATCTTTGTATGATGCCCAAGAGATGGCTGGTATGTTAAGGGATGAAGGTCAACCCATTAACAGGTCTGACACTTGACTAAAAAAGACAGCTCTAGCAAATTGATGACTAGGTTCTATTCCTATACCTGTAGAGGTCTCTGGATCCTTATACTAAGCCCAAGAGAAGGCATTAGAGGTTTTAAGAAGCCGAAGGGTCCTTGTACAACGCCCTAGAGGAGGCGGGGATGCTTTTAGGAAGCTTGTGGGTCCCTAAACCAAGAGAAGTTCAAGAAATGCAATTTACCGAGAAGAGATCATTTCATGAAAGTTCGAGGTTTGAAGAAACTCAAGAGATGCCATTCACCGAGAAAAGATCATCTCTGGGGAGTAGAGTTTCTTTGACAATTTCTAAGAGTGACAGTCTGAAAAAGGGTTCACTGAGAATGCTGCCTTTCACGTTTCCATATTGTTTAACCCCAAGAGGAGGGAAGACTGTGTCTGGTAATCCTATGGGGATCTAGTTTTGTTTGTATTTAAGAGTGACCAACAGGGCTTTACCTAGTGCTAGACGTAGTTGCCGGGGAAAACTCTAAATAACTATACTAGAATTACACAGTTGATATGTGACAAGCATATAAAAGTTTGTGAAAGAAGACTTACAGTGAAACAGCCCCACAATACAGTTATATATATGAAAGCGGGTAAACACTTACTCGGTTGTAGAGCTTCCATGATGTTTGGTTAGTTGTTCAACAAAGAAAGCTTTGATAACAATATTCTAAATCAAAGCAGAAACTGCTTTGAAAAGATTGTTGGGGCTTACAGCTCAAGGAGGGGCCCAAGGTTTTTTCAGTGATTACACTGTTGAATTTATACAGGGACTTATACAAGTGACTGAGGCCTAAATATGTTTTCTGTACAAAGGGATGGGTCTTACACTCTCTCTAGAGGCCCAAAGGTGTTTAAAGAAACGTAATGGGGCTTATAACACGAGGGTAGGCCCAAATGATTTGATTTTTGAACAGGCGATCACGCCGAGGTTTCTTTACCGTACTAGGTCTTATACAATGCATTGAGGCCCAAAAAAGTTTTGGTTAAAAGGGGGTTGGGTCTTACACTCTATTAGAGGCCCAAAGGTGATTTTAAAATAAAAGATGGGGCTTACAACTCAACGAGAGGCCCAAGGGTTTTGTTTGAAAAATGACGATCGCGCTGAGATTTCTTTAACGTATTGGGACTTATACAATGCACTGAGGCTAAATTTTTTTTTCATTTACATGGGATGGGTCCTACACTCTCTCAAGAGGCCCAAAGTGTTTGAAAAAGATTTGATGAGGGTTGAATTGATCAAAACCCTAATTTGTTTTCAAAATATATTTGAATTGAATAAAAATTCAATTAAAATGATCAAAATTGTTAAACATGCGTGAAAAACAAATTGTGGTATTGGATTAATGTTTGACAAATCATGTTTATACCCACAAATTAATTCGAAATCAATTAAGTTTGGAAAATCAAGGGAGAAAAAATATTTCAAATGTTAAAAACAAATAAAACATTAATTCTTTGGAAAAATATCAAATATATGAAATAAGTAATATTTTTGGGATTTTTTGGTAAAAGAAAATATTTTAACATTTTTGTGAATTATTAAAAAAAGAATCAACTCAAAATTATAAAAACTCAGAGAATAATTAATTTTTGAATCAATTAAGTAAAATCACAAAAATTCAAAAATTCAAATATTTGAAAAAGCGCGCCAAGAACATCTTGGCCTTGCCCGCGTGCTCTGTTTTGCCCAGATTTGCGTTTTCTCACCAATCTCACTGAATACTTGATGAAATCACTCCATCCACATATCAATCTACTTGTTTTCACCTCACGACCATGTCTATGGTCTTTAATTTCATTTATTTTAAGCATGGAATAAGAAATCAAAGAGAAACCTCAAGAACCCTAAAATTTGCATGAAGGCTCAGAAACTCGATACACGATTCAAACAAAGCAAATGATTGAGGGGAAACACTCCATGCATGATTAGGAACATATGGCCAAATTATTGTGCAGCAAAAAATGCATGGATCATAGAGTTAGAAGAGCTCATGCTTACCTCTTGCAGCTGGTGATTGTGTTTTGTGTTAGAGGTGTTACAGCTAGGTTCCAATGATGTGGATAGCTTCCCTAGGTGCCAGGTGATGTGCCTGAGTGCTTGGAATGGTATGAAACAAGTTGGAACTGAAGATGGTATCTCAACTGCAACTTGGTTAAAACCTTGAGCAGTTGGCTGGTGATTTTGTGAAGTCAGTGTTCCAGATGTTGTTTAAATGTTTGGATCACTTCTATACGATGTTTATGAGGTGTGTGTGTGATTGGTTTGGTTGGAATTGCTCTCAAACTCAAAACCCGATAGTGACTTGCTTTGGAAGGCAAATTTGGAAGCGAGAAGGAGATTTTGAGCAAAAGCATCTGTTTGATGGATTTGGTGTACTCAAACTGATCACAAATGAGCTCTACTTATAGTGGAGCAAGTTTGTTTTGCAAGCAATGGTGAATGACAACTGCAACAGAGGTTTGGCCAAGGTTGATCAATGGGAATCCAAGTCTCCTCTAGCCATTGACTAGAGGTTAGGGCACAGGCTGCTGGTTCCCTTGGTCTTGGATATGTCTTGACTGAATTCAGTTGGAAATGGCTCAGTCCATGCCACCTTGGTGCATCCATTAAATGCTCCAAAACAAAATTGGAGTCTTGTCCCTCTTTTAGGCATTTCTAGGTTTGGCATGCTACTTTGGGTTCCAAAGACTTGGGAGGCTTATGGATCAGTGTTTGTCCCTCCTTGGTCTCCCCTTGAGGTGTTCAGATGGATAGAGTTGTTTGTCACATGTACAAATTGCCCAAATCAAGAAAAATGCTCAAATCTGCCTTGCCTTGACAGTTTGCAGCAAGGCATATTGCCATTGTCATATCTCATGGCCCAAGTGGAATTTGATGGGGTTCTTGGCCATTTTGGAAAGCCCTCATATGATACAACAACTGTTTGATCATTATTGGTTTTGATACTATTTGGATCCAAGTGAAAAATGCCCCTACATTTTGAAAAAAGTAAGACAAATTCTGACTTAGTGAAAATTTCACTAAGTGTTGGAAAAAAGTGACATTTTCACTTTTTGTGATTTTGATCATTCCATAACTTTAAATCCATGAGGAATTGGAATGAGTTGTGTTTGAAGCTTTTGTAGAGGGCCATGAGAGCTACAAATCCAGCTTTGGATGGGCAAAAATGGCCTTGTGGTTTAGGAGTTATGATCCCCCAAAGTTGGTACCCTAGCCACTTTGTTCCATAACTTAGAAAATTTCTAAGTTTTTTATGGTTACCCCTTTTACAAGTTATCCCACTTTTCTTGATTTTTATTGATGAATGATGATTCCAATCACACATTAACATCATTTTAGGGTCAAAGAACCATATTTGTGAAAAATCTCAAAAAGTCAAAGTTGACTTTTGTGCACAGTTGACTTTTTGTCAGATAATCTCCAAACTGTGCGATCTTCTATGAAATCAAGTCCTTGACCTAAATCAAACTTGATGGATTGATTTCATAGGTGTTATAGGGTGTATTAAATCATGTCCCAAAGTTTGGGAGCATGCCTGGGTCAAAAGTCAAAGATACAGTTGACTTTTTTCTACGAAACCCTAACTGTGGTTCTGATGAGCTTGAAACTTGTTGATCAAGCTTCTTGGGTCAATCCATTACTGCAAATGGATCAATGTGATGTATTTGAGACCCTCAAATCCTCTCTTGAGGTCTTGGCTCATGTTTTTTCCCAAAAGTCAACTTAGGGGTGAATTAGGTCAAGAAACCCTAATTCCTGATTTTTGATGAATGCATCCCTTGAGGCTAAATTGACTTGATGGTTGGGTTCATGATGTCCCTTGGTGCATATTAGGTTATGCTTTGAAGCATTGGCTCATGCCTAGAGGAAAGTTTCCATCTGGAGGCCCTGGTCGACCAAAACCCTAATTTGGTGACACTGGCGATCTTGAGGCTTAATCCACTCAGAATGCTGCAACCTTGTGCTTGATTCTTTCTGTAGGAGTCCTCTTGATCCATTGGGGATGTTTGAGAGGCTATACAAGTTGAAGATCATGTCATCCCTTGATTGATCCTTTGTCTAAGAGCTCTGAGAGGGCTTGAAACCCTAAATTTGATTTTAGTGAAGGCTCAACAATCTTGGAGGATATTGATGAGGTATGATGGTACATCCATATTGTGATGATAATTTGCACAATGATGGGAAATCTTAGTGGTCAAAATTTGGGGAATGACACCCCTGTCATGTCTATCTCTTCAAGTTTTCAAAAACCATTCCTATTCCCTCTTTCACTCAAAAGGAAACCCTAAAACCTTAAATTTATCTCTCTCTCTCTCTCTCTCTCTCTCTCTCTCTCTCTCTCGCGAACAAACTCAATCTCTGTTCTCATCCTCTCCGTTATTAACCATCATCATGACAAACATCGATCAATAAGAAACTGTTCTCCTCTCCAAAGAAGTTGAAACGTCACTGAATGTCTCACAAGAGCTGACGTCTTCATCTATCACACCTTCTACCACCTCCACAACCACCGTGACGATCGCCTCGACTCCATTATCTCTTCCCATGATCGATGGAACCCATGTCACACAGAGAAATTCCTCTGTTACTTGTGTTATGCATGCAAATGAACTTATTATTCTGAAAGAGCTGCTTGTCGACTCCGACAGTCTTCGCGATAATGGGTTTAACCTAATTGATCAACTGGATACTTAAGGATGGAAAAGTTACTTTGAAAGACTTAGAGGTTCAACCTTTGATGACCTAGTAAAGGAATTCTGGAGGCACGCTGAAACAGACGATCTTCATGTTGTATCTTTTGTTATGGATCAAAAGATCATTATCACTGAAAATTCTATTTCAGACCTACTAGGGATGCAACTCTAGGAAGGAAAAAGAGTTTATGGAAAAACTAAAATATCTGACTCTGTCATCAACAGAGTGATCTTCAAAAATTGTCAAACTGGGACTACAGAATGCAAAAGCAAGAATCTGTGTGAAAATTTGAGAATCTGGCATAAAATCATTTTTGGATGTATCAATCCAAGACCTCCAAAGAGCGCTGCAGATTTCTTCAACACAAATCAAAAGTAAATGTTGTACTACTTGCACAAAAATGAGAAAATGTGTCTTCCATCCATTCTTTTCTACTACCTGAGAGATATGGTGCGCAAGACGAGAACAACAGCTTTACCAGAGAGGAAGATTGTAAACTACATTCTGTTTGGAAGACTTCTCTCTGACATCTTTGTTGAAAGTGGCCTAGTGGAGTATCTAGTCAAAGAAGCTAAGTACACAGACTATCTGACTAGCAAAGTAGGAGAAGCTTTCAATGTTGTGAACCTTAAGCATATGAAAATGATTACAAATGTTGATGTGAAACCCATATCTATCCCTCACGACACTACGATCAAACGTTCAGTACCGAACTACCCCTGCTATCACAAAGAAGATAATCCAACAACAATTGCTTCGTTTATGGCTATAATGAGAGAAGAAGGGCATGACATACCAAAATCCATAGTTGAAGAGATTGCTTCCAAATCTAAATACATCACGAGGAGTAAGAGGAAGCAAACTGAAGAGGATGCTGAGCCTAAGATGAAGAAAATGGATGAAACTGAAACCTCCAAAACTTCTAGACTGGAAACTCTTCTTGATAAAATCAATAAATCGACTGTCAATTCTTCTGGATCTATGAATGTCACTGATATTGTTACTGCACCATCATCATCTCAAACCACCGTCATTCCTTCCTCCAATCCACAGGTGAAGTTTAAACCACCATCTTTCTCAATTCCTCCTTCAACTATAACTATCCAATCTTCACCCAACTCATCAATCAGTACCCCTATCTCGACTAAAGCCATTCCTACCTACACCTCGTCAATAACCTCATCAATCATTCAACCAAATGAACAAAGTTCCATGAACCTAATCTCTAAATCTCGAGTCCTTAGTAGTGAGTCTGTATCTGAGGATACAACCTCTGAATCTCTAGAGATCGTCACCCCTGAATCTCTCATGGTCTTAGACACTCCAGAAGTGACATCTCATGCTGATCAACAAATCAATAAACATGCTCCTACTGAGATCATTCCATCTCAGCAAACACCACCTGAAATGAATTCTGCCAAGCCTGACCTTGCCTTAGTCATATATACTAAACCACCTCCAACATCTTTTAAAGAATGTGCAAGTCAATTTTATAACAAGGCATTAAGGAAGTTTGCGAACCTAAGAGCAGAACTTAACACAAGTACCAAGCCTATGGAACTTGAAAGATCTAGTCAAAACTTCCAGAAATGGTTAAGCAGTGAGCTTGCAAGAATTGTAAGCTTCTCAGATGCAACCATCACAGATGGAATTAAACGGGCAAAGGAGAGAGCAGAAGTTGAAGAGCGAATCAAGATACTTAAGTTCTTGGCTGCAAAGCAGAAAGAAGTTGAAGAAAAGGCTGCTAAGGAAACAAGACTTCTTGTAGAAAAGGCTGCGGAAGAAGCCAGGATAGCACAGGAAGCTGAAGCCATGGAAAAGGCCAAGCAAGATACTACAATTATTTCTACATCTGATCCTTTTGTCAAGCGTTTAGAAGACGCAATTGGAGAAATCAGAGAAGAACAACAAAAGTTCAGAGAAACCCGTGAGGAACAAAAGACTATCAGTGCTACTCTTCAGGGCATGCTTCAGAAGATATGGGACAAGATGTTCTCTGGAAGCACCTAATTCTTGTGTCTTTTTTTTTGTCCTTCTGACTTTAGATCCTTGTTTATCACCCTTTCACCGCTTATCTTTTTTATCAATGACAAAAAGGGGGAGAAGTAATATATGAATGTGATATTTTGATTCCATAGTCAAATCTCTAAAAAACATTGTTTACATGCTAACAAATAAAACTGTTATTTCTATTAGAGTGTTTTTCTTTTTCAGGTATTCTGATCCAAATCAAGCTTTATTAAGAGAAGAAAATCAGAACTCTGCTGAAAAGAGAATCAAGACTAAGAGCTCATGATCTAGTAAAATCAGGGGGAACCCCAAGCTCAGAAATTCATCAAGTCTAAGACTCAGCGGGAGCACTTCATACGAAGGATAAGCTATTTTTAGAATCTCTTATTCTCCTACACTATATATATATATATATATATATATATATATATATATATATATATATATATATATATATATATCAAAATTGTGTCATCAAAATACATAGTTTTGTCATCATCAAAAAGGGGGGATTGTGAGAACAAGATTTGGTTCTGCAATTTTATTTCTAAGTTTTGATGATACCAAATGAGTATTTTTGTATGAACAATTTTTATACAACTAATGTTTGTTATTTGTGAGAATGTAACAAACAGGTTATGCTTCCGTAAATTGGCGCGAACACAATGCTTAAAGTAAAATAATCTGCCTACACACTCTGATATAAAAGGAAAAGAGAACGCGTTCTGAAGATCTGAAGACAAAGGTTCTGATCGAACGAAGTCCAGATGCTAAAGTCTTAAGATCTCTGAATCAAGGTTCTGAAGACCTAAATCAAGTCTCTACTCATGCTTCAACCAAATACTATCAGAAGCCTCTGAAGATATGAAGACAATGCACCTAGCGATCGAGGTTCTGAAAACCAAGTACTAAAGACTCTGAAGATTCTAAAACTTGAGAATCTCAATAACCTAGCTAAGTTTTCCCTTCTTACTCATGCTCGTAAAAAGCCTCTGAAGTTGAGAAGCCAAGAAGACAAAGCTACATAGTACAGCTGTACCTTAATTCAAGTGAAAATATCTTGGTAATAGTGCAACGGTATAATCAAAGATATTCTGACAAAAACAGGACGCGCAGCACGCAAAATCTATTATCTGTCCTCACGCTTCTAGCCGCCTGTCGTAACCCGAAATTTGACATCCCCTTTTGCCTTTTTGCATGAGCATAAGCATTCGCATCATTAGCATACATATTTGCACTTTTCTTTGTGTGTTTCCTGTTGCAGGATATTCAGGTTTTCCAAGCCCGATTAATCATATCCTCACAAGGTCATCACATCATCAAAACAAGCACAAAATGAAGGTTTCTATGCCTATTCCTCAATACAAGAAGTGGAAAATTGAAGCCGGGACCACAACACCTTTTTTTAGGCAAATTGGGCATATTTTGGCCTGGTTAATCGATTAAACATTTGTAGTGCAATTGTGTTAATCGATTAACACATGCAGAATAGGCATAATTTGCTGCTTTTTCATGACAACACCTTTGCACACATTTTGGTCTTGGATTCTACAGTATTCTAGCAGCATGTGGAGTATTCTAGACATCTCTAGACATTTCCAAGCTATTCAATTCATTCCAAGTGCATTTGCTCTAATACTTTACTTCAAATCAAGTGCACCATGTTCCTTGTTTCTCAAGTAATATGGATCTTTGAATGTTGGAGTTCACCTTGGGATTGTTACCGAGTTGGTTCTAACTTACCGAGTTAACCGCCTTGACTCGGTGAGTCAAGTCCAACTAACTCCTAACCTAGTTCCAAACCCAAAGCTAATTCCAAACCAAATTCCAAACCTCTCATACTCCAAACCTAAAGTATATATAAACGTACCTTCACTCACTTTTCAGGAGATCCACCATTTTCATCAAATTTCTCACATTTCACTCTTAATTCTCTCACATTCTCTCTGATTTTTTCTGCTACATCTTCATCTTCATCTCAATTCTCTCCCAAAACCTCACCAAAGCTCTTCATTCTCCATTGAAGAAAAAGCTACTGTCACCTTGTAAGTGATTATTTCTTGAGCTTAACCTCCATTGCCATTCCATTATACTAGTTTTTGTGGAGTTTAAATAGCTTTTGGATTCATCTCAAGTGATTGATTCAAGTTTCTTCGGTGATAATTCTCATTTTGGAGTTTTCGTCGCGACTTGATCGGTTTCGATACGTTTCGGCTATAATTGAAGATTCCTCTAGTTTTCTTTGATTATCTTCATCAAGATTACATTGTAACATTTACCAAGGCACATCTCAGCCTTGTAGGTTGGTGGATCTCATTCATTTTTCTGTTTCGATCGTTTTCGTATCATTCGCGATGTAGTTTCAATGTTTTTTTCTTTGCATGTGAATTGATTATACCATTGCTTGATCCATGATCTTAATTGTTTAATTGATTCTATTGTTGATCATTTGCTGCTTCTAAACTTGATTTTTCGTGCATAATTGTTTGCCCTAGCATTGCGTGATTGCACAATAAAAAAATTGGCCAAAAGCACTTTTCAAAACTGATTTTCTGCTCCCTGTCCAGTGTTAATCGATTAACACATTGCAGTGCAATTGTGTTAATCGATTAACTAGTGTTTTTTTTCACTTTTTCAAGTGTTAATCAATTAACACTTTGCAGTGCAATTGTGTTAATCGATTAACACTGAACCAGAAGGCCATTTTCTTGCATTTTCAAGTGTGTTTGCCATGCTTTCTTCATTTTAAATTCCATTGATTGTCATGCTTGATTGTATGGACGTTTTAAATGTCATTTGACTTCTGTTTGAAGCTTATTCATGAACTTTTGTTGTACACTTTTGATTATTCAAATTGTTCATGTTTTGACATCATGTGAATATAATCATTCTTGCATTTATCTTTGATCACCATAACATGACTTTGTGTTGCATATTTGTTGATCATTTGGTAATGTTTTGTACTCCCTTCCTTGGTTTTGCATTAAGTTGCATTCTTCATGGATGAGCTTAATCTTGTATAATCAATAATTCACACCTTTTGCATTAATGACTTTTCATTCTCTTTGGAAAATTGTTGGCATGGTTTTTCCCATTGATTAATTGATCAAAACCATGTTTCGATTAGTTGATCATCCCCTTTCCTCTATTTAGGCTTCCTTTAGAGCTTTCTCTATCGATCCCCCGTGGAGTTGGAGTTTCGCGCTACGCTCTACATCGGAGCACTGTACAATTTGAAGCTGTTACGTTGTCCGTTTCCTCACGCAGGAGCACTGTACAACTTGGAGTTGTTGTACCGTTCGGTTCAATTTCTGCATTACACCCTGTGTGTTAGAGAAGGAATGAGAAGGGAGAATTCCTACTCTCATTCTGACTACTTCAGGTAGGGGACAAATGACCCTGTGCTTGACTTAGTCATCTCTATCAATAGGAGGTAGTGTGCTTTCTTTCTCCAGTCGAGTCGATCCTTGATCACTTTTTTCCTTTGCAATCTCTTTCGATCCTTGATCACTCCTATCTCTTTTGATCTATCTCTTTTGATCAATCACCTTCTTAGTTACGATCCTTTGTTCGTTGGGTTAACAAGCTTCTTCGTTTCAATACCCTATTGTTTTCTTGCGGTCAATCATTGTTCTTTTGATTGCCCTGGAGAGTCTATTTTCTCTTTCTTCGGTTAAATACATTATTCCTGTTAAATACCGAAACCCCTGCGGAGTTCGCAACCTTTTTTTGGTTCTTCTCCCTTTGTTTGGTTAATCACTGCCTATCAGTTAAAACACTAATGTTTGCACTCCTTCTCAGTTAACCACAGTTCGTTTGTTAACTTACTGAGTTTCCTCTTGGGTTAATCACCTTCTCTTGGTTAATCACCCGCCTTTTCTTCAGTTAACCACAGCCTGTCTGTTAAAATACTGAAGCCCTTTTAGAGTTAATCACCTTCTCTTGGTTAATCACTCGTTCTTCTCGGTTGATCACAGTTTTCGCTGTTAAAACCAATGCTTCTCTATCCCCACAGAGTGGCAATCCTTGTTTCCTCGATTAACCATTGTTTATCAGTTAATATACCAATGCCCCCTCAGGGTCAAACACCTTCTCTTGGTTCAACACTCTCTCTCTTGGTTTATCACAGTTCGTCTGTTGACACCAGCCTCTTTTCCTCGCCAGAGTCTTACTCTCTTTCTTCGATTAACCACTGCCAGCCAGTTAATATACCGAATCTCCCCTTTCTCTTGGTTTTGACACCATCCCTTTATTTGGATCCCCAGCCTGGTCGCTTATACTCTATCCTTAGCAGTTCTTTTTTCCTTCCCCAGCGGAGTTTCTTTCTTTCTTGGTTTTGACACCATTCTTTTCCTAGTCTCTTGTGCAATCGCTCTTACTATTTGGTCTTCCCTAGTAGAGTTTTTCTTTCACTCTTGCTCTTGGTTTTGACACCACTTCTTTTGTTTTCCTGTTTCTTTCTTGTTTGGTTTTCCATTCGGTTCCCCGAACTACGGAAGCTCTGATTCTGCATTCTTTTGAATGTCAGATACGTAGGCACGAGACGCGATGTCTTGGCGAGCACACTTCCACCTTTCTTTCCTTCTCCATTTCTTCCTTCTTCTCTGTCCCTTGGTTCCAAGAACTACGACACTCTAATTTCCTCATTGCACTATGAGGGTACGTAGGCACAAGGGCCCTAATCCTCCGCGAGCACTTTCTTCCTTTGCTTTCTTTTTCCATTTCTCTTCTCTCTCTCTCTCTCTCTCCCTTCTTTTAGCTAGAAGCCTTTAGATAGATAACCCATCCAAGCCTAGGAGCAAGCAAAATGGTTCCTGTCGAGTACGACAGGTGCGTTAGGTGCTAGTACCTTCCTTTCGCATAACCGACCCCCGTTCCCGTTTCTCTTACCCCTGGGTTTTATCGATATTTTACCTGTTCTTTGGGACTAAATAAAGTTCGGTGGCGACTATGTGTTATCTTTGAGTGTGCGATTCACTCAGGATGTAAACCATCCATCTTCACCGCTAGCCTAGTTAAGCTATCATGATTACATTTCAACGGCTCTTTCTACACGACTATAAAAGGAAGCAAAATACTTGAAGAAGGATACACACGAACGCTACCGCAATACTCTTTCTATTTGAAATCTTTCTTAAGTCATTCTGGTTGAAAACGTGTTTACATTTTCCGCTTGTATAGAAGCACATTTTTGTAAACATAAATTGTTCAAACTTAGGTTTGTGTTCCTTGAGAAAGACCATGTGGTGGTATTTCTTGAGAAGTCTAAGTCATGTGTCTTAGAGGTTGTTCCTTGAGTAAGACCTTTGAGGTTGTATTACTTAAGAAGTCTAAAACTTGTGAGTTTTAAAGGTTGTGTTAGTCACCAGCGGTTTGGTTCGTGCATTGTACTGATTTGATTGAATATTGGATTAAGACCTCGTTGAGAGAGGCAAAATCACCTTGGCGGGTGGACTAGACTAGCTTGAGTGTTTCTCAAGTGAACTAGTATAAACATAACGTGTCATTGTGTCGTGATTCAAAAGAGTTTTTATTGATAAAAGAAAGAGTCTAACAAAAGTAAGTTTTAATAAAAGAAACAATTTTATTTTGAAAAACCAATTCAAACTCCCTTTCTTGAGTTTTTCACACCTTCACGTGAGAATGTCTTTGAGATCCAGTAGGGGATTAGACTCTCCAAGTCTACTGGTATGGAAGAGTTTATCTTTGTATGATGCCCAAGATGAGGCTGGTGTTTTTAGGGATGAGAATCAACCCTAAATTGTCCAAGGTTTTGACTCTTTAGAAAGACTGCTCTAACAAAGGATGACTAAGTTCTGTCTTATACCTTTAAGAGGTCTTCAAGGTCCTTGTATTTAGCCCAAGAGAAGGCCTGAGAACTTATAAGAAGCCGGAGGGTCCTTGTACAAAGCCCAACAGGAGGCTGGGATGCTTTTAGGAAGCTGTGGGTCCAAACCTAAGAAGACTTCAAGAAAAGTTTCAACGGGAATAATCTTTTCTTTAGTGAACAATCCTAGGGTTTGAAGAAATTCAAGAGAGGTTTCACCGAGATTTAATCCTTTATGGGGAAATGAACTTCTTTGACAATTTTCTAATAGTGACAGTCTGAGAAAAGTTTCATCGGGAATAATGTCTTTCACTTTGTTCCATATTGTATAAGCCCAAGAGAAGGCAAGACTGTATCTGGAATTCCTATGGGGAACTAGTTTTGACTATCGAAAGAGTGACCACTGGCTTTATCTAGTTCTATACCTAATTGCCGGGGAAAACTCTAAGCAAGATAATATACAGGTATATATGTACATATGAAATATATATTGTATGTAAAAGAGGGTAGGAGGACTTACAGGTGAGCAAGCTTCCAGCACAAACAAATATATATATATATATATATATATATATATATATATATATATATATATATTTGCAAGTATGTGAAAGAAAGTTGTTTAAAACTTACAGGCGAGCAAGCTTTCATTGTAACAGCTGTATGGTTAGCTGTTCAAGAAATTAAAGAAAGTTTTGATAACAACTAGGAATTTGAATCTAAATCAAAAGGTAAAGTTGTTTTTGAAAAGATTGTTGGGGCTTATACTCAAGGAGAGGCCCAGATGAAAAACAGTAATCGTACCGTTGATCTAAAAATTGTATCGAGACTTATACAATGACTGAAATCCAAGAAATGTTTTCTGTACAAATAGATGGGTCTTACAACTCAAGAAGAAGCCCAAAGGTTTGAAAAAGAAAAGAAATGAGACTTACAACACAAAGGGTAGGCCCATAAGAAAATGTTTTGAAAATGACGATCGCGCCGAGATTTTGAAAACACAGTGGGACTTATACAATGACTGAGGCCCAAAAAGATTTTATTTACAAAAGGATGGGACTTAGACTCTACAAAGAGGCCCAAAGTATTTTGAAAAAAAGATTTGTGAGGGTGAAAATAATCAAAACCCTAATTTTATTTTAAAATGCATTTTAATTGAATAAAATTCAATAAAAATGATCAATGGACCTCAAAGCAATGCATGATTTAGAGAGTTCAAGTTGTGATGCACTTACCTCTTGGAGCTCCTTGTGCTATCTGCCAAGTTCCTTGTGCCAGAAGTGATTCAATGCTTTGAACACTCTTGATTGATCCCTTAGAAGCTTTTAGGATGATCAAAACTAGCTGGAATCCTCAGGAACAAGTATTAGGCTCTTTCTTGCAAAAGTGGCAAAGTGACCAAAATAGCAACTCCCTCAAATGGTGTTCCAGATGAGGGAAACCAATTGGGACAGTTTGAGGATGATATTTGGAGTATGTGTGAGGTCTGGTTTGGTTTTGGAAGTGACTGAATCAAGGCATGGCTTAAAAAATGCAGAAAAGTCCAATTTTGAGGTTTTGGAAGTGGATTTTCTGATTTTGGTGTTTCAAATCACAAGTGAGTGTTTGAACAGCTTAGATATGACATATTGGATGTGTTTGGATCATGAGTTGTGGTCGAATTGCTCTCTAACTCAAAAACTCAGAGATGACTTGCAAAAGAAGGCATTTTGGCCTAAAGAGATAGATTTTGAGGAAAGCATCAGTTGTAGTGCTTTGGTGTACTCATATTGATCACAATTGAGCTTTATTTATAGTGTGTCAAGTTTGTTTTGGCATCAATAGTGAATGGCAGCTGCAGCAGGCCTTTGGCCAATGTTGATAAAAAGGAATCTCAAGTCTCCTCTAGCCATTGACTTGAGGTTAGGGCATAGGCCTATGGTCCTTTGTTTTAGAGCTGAATCTTGACTCATTCAGTTGGGAATGTCTTAGTCCATGCCACCTTGGTTCATCCATTGAATGCTTGGAAACATAATTGGAGTCTTTTGCACTTTTTAGCCTTTTTAGGTTTGTTATGGCTATATGTAGATTCTTAGACTTGGAAGGCTTAGGGATCAGATCATTCCTATTTTGTTTTATCCTCTGATGTGTGCAAATGGATGACAAGGCTTGGAGTTGTCCAATTTTGCCAAATCGAGTAAAATGCCAAAATCTGTCTTGTACAAGGCAGTTGGAAATGGTGATTTTGAGGGGATCATATCTCCTTGCTCAGGTTGAGTTATGGGAGGCTCTTGTGCTTTTTAAAGAGCCCTCATATGATACAAAACATGTGTGATCATAGATTATTTTGAAAATCTTTGGATCCCATGGAAAAATCCTCATGAACATTGATGTTCAAGGCTGGTAACTTAGGCAGATTTTCACTAAGTGTTGGAAAAAGTGTCATTTTCATGTTTTTGTGATTTTGATCAATCCATAACTCAAAATCCATGAAGAATTGGAGTTTCTTGTAGTTGAAGCTTTTGTAGAATGTAGGAAGACCTACAAATCAGGCTTTGGATCACCCAAAATGGCTTCTTGGATCTCAAGTTATGATCCTTGGAAGTTGGCACCAAAATCACTTTTGTTCCATAACTTAGAAAAATTTTGGTTTCTTATGGTTGCCCCTTTTGCAAGAAACCTCACTTTTCTTGATTTTTCTTAATGAATGATGATCAATACCATACATTAACATTATTTTTGACTTAGGGAAACCATATTTGTGAAAAATTCCCAAAAGTCAAACTTGATTTTGTGCACAGTTGACCTTTTATCGGATGAAATCCAAACTGTGTGATCCTTTGTGAAATCAAGTACTTGACCAAATTCAAACCTAATGGATGAATTCCATAGGTGTTATAGGGTGTATTGAATCATGTCTCAAGGTTTGGGAGCATGTCCTGGTAAAAAGTCAAAGGTACAGTTGACATTTTTCTTCAAAACCCTAATTGTGGTCCAGATGAAATTGAAACTTGTGAATCAAGCTTCTTGAATCAATCCATTATTGTAAATGGAAATGCATCCCCTGAGGTTAAATTGACTTGATGATTGGGTTCAAGAGGTCCCTTGGAGTATCTTGGGTTGTGCTTTGAAGCATTGGCTCATGCCCAGATGAAAATTTCCATCTGGAGGCCTTGGTCGACCAAAACCTTAATTTGGTGACACTGGCGATCTTGAGGCTTGATCCACTTGGAACGTTGCAACTTTGTGCTTGATTCTTGATGTGGGAGTTATACCTAGCGATTTTTGTCGGTGACGCGACCACCTTATCACTGGGGTGGGGTGCTACTTTCTGATTTCTTATTTATCCCATGAAGCTGGAAGGGAAAAGGAAGCTATCTAAAACTAACCTTGCACGCGGATGTTTAAGTGAACAAACGCTTTAAAGAGATTGAGGGGTCCGGAGTCAGGTTATACAATGAGGAGTTGTTAATTACCCATCCTATATGTGGTTATCCACAGGATGTTAGCTTTAGGTTTCTCTTTGTACTTGTTAATGTTTATTTGTTAATGGGTTGGGAAAGTTTCTTGGGAAATATGAGTGAGTGAGTGAGTTTTTGTTGATGTTCGGGTTATTCCCGATGTTTTTAGAAAGGTACTGGACCTAAGGTTTGATTGATATGTGAAGGTAATGGACCTAGAGTTTTTGTTTAGTATGCTCGCTAAGATTTTGCAATCTTATGCCTACGTATTCCCGTTTAAATGAAACAGGGAAATCAGAGCAATCGTAGTTCCTCCTATTCTAAGGGAGGAAAAATATATTTTTGTGTCTTGTTCAAAGCCCAAGATTGAAGATAAAAAGGTTTATTTGTATCTTGTTCAAAGCCCAAGATTGAAGCTAAAAGGTTTGACTGAGAGAGAACTTGTCATCTCTAAAGAAGGATTTTTTATTTTTGTGTGCCTTGATCAAAGCCCAAGGTTGAAGCTAAGAGGTTGATTGACTTCACTAGGGAAGTCCTTATACAAAGCCTAAGAGGAGGCTGGAAATGATTGACTCAACAAGAGAGTGCTTATGTGTCTTGTACAAAGCCCAAGATTGAGGTAAAAAAGAGACTGACTCTTTGGGGATATCATTATACAAAGCCTAAGAGGAGGCTAGAAGTTTGACTTTTCTGGGGGAAAGTGTTTTGTCTGTCTTGTACAAAGCCCAAGATTGAGGCTAAACGAGGATTTTGACTCCGTCGGGGAGGTTTGTATGTGTCTTGTACAAAGCCCAAGATTGAGGCTAAAAGGGAAATTTAACTGACTCAGCTGAGGATATTTTTTATGTGTCTTGTACAAAGCCCAAGATTGAGGCTGAACTGAGTTTGACTCTGCGGGAGAATTCTTTCCTCAAAGCCTAAACAAAGGCTAGGAGGGAATAACTCTGTTGTGGAAGATATCTGTCCCCAGTTTAAAAGATGAAGATTTATGTCTTGTATAAAGCCCAAGATTAAGGCTAAAATGGTTTGACTCAACAAGAGAGTGCTTTTATCTGTCCTGTACGAATCCCAGGATTGTGGCTGAACAAGCTGGAGAAATCATCCTACCTAAGAGGAATCTGATTTCTGTTAGGGGAAATCCTTATACCCGGCCTGCGAGGAGGCTGGAAAAGATCGACCCAACAAGAGAGTGGTTTTATCTGTCTTGTACAAAGCCCAAGATTGAAGCTAAAAGGGTTGACTCAATAAGAGAGTGCTAAAAGTTGATTGACTCAACAAGAGAGTCTTGAAAAGTTGGTGGACTCAACAAGAGAGTCCGACAATGTGATTGACTCAACAAGAGAGTCTAAAAAGGTTAGCTCTGTTGGGGAGAATCATTTGTACAAAGCCCAAGAGGAGGCTAACTATGCTGAGGAAAGGTCATTATATAAAGCCTAAGAGGAGGCTAGCTTTTTGCCGGGGGTAATTGAGATCCCGAGGCAGGTCCAAGTCGGGGAATCAACTCTTGCTGAGGATTTACAGAAGAGTTGAGGTATCAGATGCCTTGATGTTCTAATAGAGGATTTATTAATAGCCTTTTGACCCTGGCTGGGGATTGATCGGATGATCAGGGATCCTCCTACGTTCGTAGGGAACTTGAGAATGTCTTTGAGACTCATGGGAATTTAGACTGTCCAAGTCTACTGGTGCAGAAGAGTTTTATCTTTTGTATAATGCCCAAGAGGAGGCGGGTGTTTTAATGGATGAGGGTCAACCCTTAATCGGTCTGTGATTTGACACTGGAAAGACTGCTCTAGCAAAGGATGACTAAGTTCTGTCTTATACCTTTAAGAGGTCGTTAGGGTCCTTGTTTTAAGCCAAAGAGAAGGCATGAGAACTTCTAAGAAGCCGAAGGGTCCTTGTACAAAGCCCAAGAGGAGGCGGGGATGCTTTTAGGAAGCCTGTGGGTCCCAAACCAAGAAAAGTTCAAGAAATACTATTCACCGAGAATAGATCATTTAGTGAAAGTTCTGAGGTTTGAAGAAACTCAAGAGATGCTATTCACCGAGAATAGATCAACTCTGGGGAGTATAATTTCTTTGACAATTTCTAATAGTGACAGCCTGAGAAAAGGTTCATGAAGAATACTGTATTTCTCTTTGTTCCATATTGTTTAAGCCCAAGAGAAGGCAAGACTGTATCTGGAAATCCTATGGGGATCTAGTTTTGACTGTATTTAAAGAGTGACCAACTGGCTATACCTAGTTCTAAACCTAGTTGCCGGGGAAAACTCTAAATAGCTATACTAGTATAAATACAGTTGATATATGACAAGTATTTAAAAGGATGTGAAAGAAGACTTACCGTGCGCAGCTTCCCACAATACAGTTATATATATATATATATATATATATATATATATATATATATATATATATATATATATATATGAAAGCGAATAAATGAAAGCTGTTAAAACTTACAGGTGAGCAAGCTTCCATGTTGTATTGTTAGTTGTTCAAAGAAATTAAAGAAAGTTTTGATAACAATATGTATATTTGAATCTAAATCAAAGAGATGTTGTTTTGAAAAGATTGTTGGGGCTTATACTCAAGGAGAGGCCCAAGGTTTAACAGTGATCACACCGTTGTTTTGAATATCACATCGGGTCTTATACAATGGCTGAGGCCCAAAAAAGGTTTTCTGTACAAAGATATGGGTCTTGCAACTCAAGGAGAGGCCCAAAGAGTTTGAAAATGAATAAAGATGGGTCTTATAGCTCAAGGAGAAGCCCAGTCGATTTTGATATAAAGGCGACGACCGCGCCGAACTTTTGAAAATATACAGAGGGACTTATACAATGTGTGAGGCCCAAAATTGTTTTATTTACAAAGGGGTGGGACTTACACTCTATCAAGAGGCCCAAATAATGTTTAAAGAAAAGAAATG
This sequence comes from Lathyrus tuberosus, assembly GCA_022829125.1. Taxonomy (NCBI): domain Eukaryota; kingdom Viridiplantae; phylum Streptophyta; class Magnoliopsida; order Fabales; family Fabaceae; genus Lathyrus; species Lathyrus tuberosus. The sequence goes on from JALAZF010000084.1 coordinate 774,457, forward strand.
GGACTTACAACACGAGGGTAGGCCCAGTTAAAAATAGTTTTGAAAACGACGATCGCGTTGAAATTTCTGAAACTGTATCGGGACTTATACAATATACTGATGCCCAAATTATTTTATTTATAAAGAGGTGGGACTTACACTCTATCAAGAGGCCCAAATAATGTTTTGAAATATTTGATAAAGATCAAAAATCAAAGAAACCCTAATTTCATTTTCTTTAAAAAGTAATCCTTTTAATAAAATGAATAAAATGACAAAAATACTAAATAAGTCTAAATAAACTACTTGTGATTTTTGGTTAAGGTTTGAAAAATGAGGTTTTAATCACAAGATGATTTAGGACTCATTTGATTTTGATTTTCAAGATAAATATTCATTTTTTGAAATGTTAAAAAACAATAAAATGAATTTATTTACAAAAATATCAACTATATTAAATAAATAATATAAATTTGATGTTCTTGTGGAATAAAATAATTTAACATTTTTGTGATTTTTTGCAAAAAGAACCAATAAAAAATAATTAATATTGAAAGAGAAATTAATTTTCCAAATCATTTAAAATAATATGACAAATATTAAAAAATGGAAAATAGTGGTAAAAAAGGGTCTGGGGCGAAGGGGATTCGAACCCCAGACCTCCAAGTTGCAGCGCGCGCCTTCTACCATTGGGGTGGTGATACATCCGTGTATCAAAACCACCCCACAAATACATAAGGGGTGCCTTGTTTTAGGCCTGGCCAAGGCAAGGCAAGGCAAGGTTTTGTGCCAAAAACGTAAAGGCTGTAACTTTCTCATTTCTCCATGGATTGGGACAAAATTTAGGTCTATCCTGCCTAGAATTTCACAAGGAATCCAAAGATGTCCTTGGTGTTTTCAGATGCGGTTCCCATTTTAAAACCCGATAGTGGTTTTGAAATAGGCCATGATTTGTATTTTCTATGCTACTTCAGGGTATAAGCAAGAATTACGTGATGAATTGGTTCATACACAACATATACAACATGTATGAGATGTTTATTATCAGTGGACTTCAAAGAAATGAATAATTCAAAGAGTTCAAGTTGTGATGCTTACCCCTTCGGGAGCTTTTTGTGCTATCTGCCAAGTTTCTTGTGCCAGAAGTAATTTGATGCTTTAGACACTCTCAATTGATCCCTTAGAAGCTTTTAGGATGGTTGGAACCAGCTGGAATCTTCAAGAACAAGTTTGAGCTCTTTCTTGCAAACGGGGCAAAAGTGACCAATAGGGCAACTCTCTCAAATGGTGTTCCAGATGAGGGGAACCATTTAGGACAGTTCAAGGATGATTTTTGGAGTGTGTTTGAGGTTTTATCTGGTTTTGAAAGTGACTGAATCAAGACATGGCTTGAAAAATGCAAAAAAGTCCAATTTTGAGGTTTTGGAGGTGGACTTTGTGATTTTGGTGTTACAGGTCACATATGAGAGTTTGGACAGCTTAGATATGACATATTAGATGTGTTTGGATCATGAGCTGTGATGGAATTGCTCTCTAACTAAAAACTCAGAGATACCTTGTGAAAGAAGGCATTTTGGCCTAAAGAGAGGGATTTTGAGGAAAGCCTCAGTTTGGGTGCTTTGGTGTACTCAAACTGATCACAAATAAGCTCTATTTATAGTAGAGCAAGTTTATTTTGCAAGCAATAGTGAATGGCAACTGGTACAGGTCTGTGGCCAATTGTGATCAAATGGAATCTCAAGTATCCTCTAGCCATTGACTTGAGATTAGAGCACATGCTTTATAGCTTTGGTTCAGAGATAAACTTGGACTGAATTCAGTTGGAATAGGCTCAGTTCATTCCACCTTGGTGCATCCATTGAATGCTTGGAAACAAAATTGGAGTCTTGGCATCTTTGTAGCCTTTTTAGGTTTGACATGGCTATTGTAGATTCTTGGACTTTGGAGGCTTGGAGATCAGATCATCCCCCTTGGATTTGATCCTCAGATGTGTCCAAATTGATGACAAGGCTTGGATTGATCAGATATGGACAAATCGAGCTAATGTGCACAAATCTGCCTTGTAAAACTCAGTTTAGGATGCCATGTTCCAAGGGTTGTATCTCCTTGCTCAAATGGAATTTGGAGATGATCTGGTACTTGTTGGAAAGCCCTCATGGCATACTTTAACATTGATGTCCACCCCTAGACCTGGTTTGACTTGGATCAAGGTGAAAAATGTCCCTACATTTAGGAAAAAGTAAGGCAGATTTTGACTTATAGAAAATTTCACTAAGTGTTGGAAAAATGTCATTTTCATGTTTTCATCCATTTTGATCACTCCATAACTTAAAATCCATGAGGAATTGGAATGAGCTGTAGTTGAAACTTTTGTAGAGTGTAATGAGAGCTACAAATCCAGCTTTGGACCATCCAAAATGGTTGCTTGGATCTCAAGTTGTGGTCCTTGGAAGTTGGTACCCTAGCCACTTTATGGTTACCCCTTTTACAAGTTAACTCATTTTCTTTGATTTTTCTTGACGAATGATGATTCAAATCACATATTAACATTGTTTTAGGGTCAAGGGACCATAATTGTGAAAAACTCCAAAAAGTCAAACTTGATTTTGTGCACAGTTGACTTTTTATCGGATGAAATCCAAATCGTGCGATCTTTTGTGAAATCAAGTCCTTGACCTAAATCAAACCTAATGGATATATTCCATAGGTGTTCTGGGGTGTATTGAATCGTGTCCCAAGGTTTTGGAGCATGTCTGGGTCAAAAGTCAAAGGTACAGTTGACTTTTCCCTCGAAACCCTAATTGTGGTCTTGTTGAAATTGAAACGTGTGGATCAAGCTTCTTGGATCAATCCATTATTGCAAATGGATCAATGTAGTGTATTGGAGACCCTTAAATCATGTCTTGAGGTCTTGGCTCATGTTTTGTCCCAAAAGTCAACTTAGGGGTGAATTAGGTCAAGAAACCCTAATTCTTGATTTTTTGATGAAGGCTTCCCCTAAGGTTGAATTGACTTGATGATTGGGTCCATGAGGTCCCTTGGAGTATCTTAAGTTGTGCTTTGAGGCAATGGCTCATGCCCAGAGGAAAATTTCCATCTGGAGGCCTCAGTCGACCAAAACCCTAATTTGGTGACACTGGCGATCTTGAGGCTTGATCCACTTGGAATGTTGCAACTTTGTGCTTGATTCTTGATGTAGGGGTTCTCTTGATCCTTTATGTGGATGTTTGAGAGGTTAGACAAGTTTAAGATCACGTCATTTCTTGATTGATCCTTTGTCCAAGTGCTCTGAGAGGGCTTGAAACCCTAATTCTTGGTAATAATGAAAGCTCAAACATCTCTGAGGATGTTGATGAGGCATGATGGTTCATCCATATTGGGGTAATGATTTGCACAATGATGGGAAATCTTAGTGGTCAAAATTTAGGGTATGACAGATGCCCTATTTAATCTTCTTGGACCCGAAGGTGTGAATGGCGAAGGTATTCGGGCATTCGGGGTGCAAGAGGATTAAATATCGGAATACCCAAAATTTTGATGGTGGTTTGGAATGGCTGCTTACCCATCCATCTTCTTTTGCTAAGCAATGATGCTCAAAAAGGGTAAAAACTTCCCCGCGATCCTGGTCTTCAGCCAAGGAACTGGTCTCAATTTCTGATACAAACTTCCCCTCGATCCTGGTCTTCAGCCAAGGAACTGGTCTCAGTTTATGATATAAAATTCCCCTCGATCCTGGTCTTCAGCCAAGGAACTGGTCTCAGTTTCTGATAAAAACTTCCCCTCGATCCTGGTCTTCAGCCAAGGAACTGGTCTCAGTTTCTGATATAAACTTCCCCTCAATCCTAGTCTTCAACCACGAAACTGGTCTTAGTTTCTTTTGTCAATAAACTTTCTTGACAAGGGACGCTATTTGTAGCGATTTTCATCAAACTTCTCGCCGGGTTTTCCTGGGGAGATGCCATTTGATGGGAAAGGTTTTGATGTCAGACTTGCTGGGGAACCCATTTGTCTGATCTGTAGGGGTGTACAAACTTCTCTGTTGGAGATGCCATTTGTTGACTCTACTGGGGAAAACGAGTCTCTTGAGAGCCTGCTTCTTGCTTGGGGATATTGCATCATACTTTTCCTCGAGATCTTCTCAGATAAATGCCATGTGATGTAATCCAATTTGGAGGTGCTGATGACCTTTTCGTCAGCGAATTTCCGAAGAAGAACTGCTGTATTGCTGAATCTTTGATTAAGAGGCTTTCTCTGGGGATTTTCCTTAATCTGGGAAAGCGAAGATATCATTTTCAATGGCGAAGAGTGACGTTTGTCGAATGCCTTCTTGTCTTTTAGAGGTTCAAGTTATCAAAGTGGTCGAGGACCGTCTCTAATCCAGAAATAAACTAGGAGAGAGATTGCTTAGATGATTCACTTCCTGACGAGGAAAGAACTGACAACTCGATTGAGAGGACTTTTATCACTAGGGGATAAGACCGACCGGAGTGATAGTGATGCAATATGAATGTAAATGTAAATCAATAATGCATGATGTATGTATGTTTATGCTGACAAAACTGACGCGACATACAGACTAATGGATGAACACGACTGAATACTCGGCCACTGCGGGGGAAGAAGAAGTACCATTTGGTTCAAAATAGCAATTCTGCCTTGCTTAGGAGAGATAGTCCCTGTGAGGAACAACGTTGGTCGGACTTAGGAGACAAGAACTCTGTCGGGGATGTCAGATGGAATATTCGCATCTAACACAGCTGATCCTTCATTCAGGCGCACTGGTTTAAAAGGAGCACTTTGATTCTGCACTTTGAAGATCAATTACTTTCGGAGAAGCGATCGATGTTCTTTCGATGTTAAACAGTCAAAAGAATTTCCATTTTTATTTTAAAAGCAGAAAAATTTTGACAAGTAAATTCATTTTTATTTTATTTCAAGAGTCGTTGATCATATTAAAATGTCATTCTGTAAAGCTAAAACAAATGAGAATTACAAACAAAAGCATTAAGGTACAAATTTTATTGATAGGATGGAAATCAGCCAAACGCGTGATTCCATGGAGCATTTACAAAGTTAGAAAATGGTAATTTAAAGGGAAAAAGGCTACATTGAAACATAACAACCGTTATCCTTCTACCAACTTTGAATTCTGGACATCCTGAGCTTCTGTCGAAGATGACCTGGACTGGAGTTTCTTCTGATGGATGGCATGACTGCCGCTGGGGGATTTGCCCCTTTATTGGACGTAGTTACTTGCCATGAATCCCTAAATTTTGCCTGGATTGTACTTTGAGATTTCCAATCCATCGGGATGATTTTTGATTATGTCTCTAATTTTTTCCTGGACCGCCCTTTTGGGTTTTCAATCCACCGAGACGTTTTTTTTTTATTTAGGCGAAGTATTTCTTGTCTACATCAACATTTATGGAGTAGGCAAATTCCCCTCCATCCATGGTTACAAGTCTCAAGGCGCCACCTGAGAAAGCTTTCTTGACCACATAGGGGTCGTCATAATTCGGAGTCCATTTGCCCCGGGAATCAGTGAGAAATGATTGTATCTTCTTGAGCACAAGGTCTCCTTTCCTGAAGACACGTGGTCGGACATTTTTGTCAAATGCTTTCTTCATTCTCTGTTGATACAACTGACCGTGGCATAAGGCCGTTATTCGCTTTTCTTCTATCAAATTGAGTTCGTCATGTCGACTTTGACACCATTCAGCTTCTGTTAACTTGGCTTCCATCAATACCCAGATTGATGGGATCTCTACTGCTACGGGGAGTATTGCCTCCATGCCATATACTAGAGAGAAAGGGGTTTCCCTTGTTGAAGTGCGGACAGACGTGCAATAACTGTGCAAGGCAAAGTTTAGCATCTCATGTCAGTCTTTGTAGGTTACAACCATCTTTTGAACTATCTTCTTGATATTCTTGTTAGCCGCTTCTACCGCCCCGTTCATCTTAGGTCGGTAGGGAGATGAGTTATGGTGTTCGATCTTGAACTCAGCACACAACTCCTTCATCATCTTGTTGTTCAAGTTAGATCCATTATTAGTAACGATCTGGCTTGGAACACCATAATGACAGATGATATTGTTTTTGATAAAGCGGACCACGACTTGTCGGGTTACACTGGTGTATGATGCTGCTTCGACCCACTTGGTGAAGTAGTCAATGGCTACCAGGATCAACCTATGTCCGTTTGAAGCCTTGGGTTCAATCATGCCAATCATGTCGATTCCCCATATGGAAAAAGGCCATGGGGAAGAAAGAACTCTGAGATGTGTTGGCGGTACATGGATTTTGTCAGTGTATATCTGACACTTGTGACATCTCCTCATGTACTTGTAGCAATCAGATTCCATGGTCAACCAGTAGTACCCTGCTCTTAGAATTTTTCTCGCCATTGTGTGTCCATTGGCATGAGTGCCAAAGGATCCTTCGTGAATTTCTTTCATCAACATGTTTGCTCCTGGTCTGTCTACGGATCGGAGCAAGACCATGTCAAAGTTTCTCTTATAGAGGGTATCACCACTCAGAAAGAAGCTGCCTGCCAATCTTCTGAGGGTCTTTCTGTCTTTTCTTGATGCCCCAGGTGGGTACTCTTGTTTCTGAAGGAAGCTTATGATATCGTGATACCAAGGTTTGTCGTCTATGACTGCTTCAATCGTGAAGATATAAGCGGGCCGCTCAAGGCGTATTATATTAATCTTAGGTATGTCATTTCATTGACCTACACTAATCATGGAAGAGAGAGTGGCTAGTGCATCAGCCATGTGATTCTCTTCATGAGGGATGTGATGAAACTCGATTCTGTTGAAGAAAGGTAACAACCTTCTCGTGTAATCTTTATAAGGAATCAATCCTGATTGGTATGTGTTCCAATCTCCTTTGATCTGATGGATAACTAGGGCTGAGTCTCTATACACATCCAAGTTCTTAATTCTCAAGTCGATTGCTTCTTCGAGACCCATGATACAAGCTTCGTATTCGGCCTCGTTGTTTGTACACTTGAATGTCAGTCGGGCAGTGAAAGGAATGTGGGTACCCTGAGGTGTTATAATGATTGCCCCAATCCTGTTTCCATAATGATTGACAGCTCCGTCAAAGATAAGTCCCCATTGGGAACCTGGTTCTGGCCCTTCACTAGGTAGCGGTTCATTGCAATCTTTCATTTTTAGATACATGACATCTTCGCCTGGGAAGTCAAATCCGACTGATTCCTGATCGTCAATCGGTTGATGAGCCAAATGATCGGCTAAAATACTTCCCTTTACAGCTTTCTGAGCATGGTACTCGATGTCGTATTCTAATAACAACATCTGCCAATGGGCAATCCTTCCCGTGAGAGCAGGCTTTTCAAAGACGTACTTGATTGGATCTATTTCGGAGATTAACCAAGTGATGTGACAAATCATATACTGGTGAAAACGTTTGGCTGCCCAAGCTAGAGTGCAGCAAGTTTTCTCAAGCATAGTGTACTGAGTCTCCTAGCCGGTGAATTTCTTGCTCAAATAGTATATGGCAGACTCTTTCCTTTTTGTTTCATCTTGTTGGTCAAGTACACAACCAATGAAGTCTTCCAAGACTGTTAGGTATATGATCAGTGGTCTTCCTTCCACTGGAGATGATAGAATCAGTGGGTTCAATAGGTATTCCTTGATACTGTAGAAGGCAGTTTGGTAGTCTTCTGTCCAAACGCAATCCTGATTCTTTTCGAGTAATTTGAAGATCGGCGCACATGTCGCAGTCATGAGGAATATAAATCTGGAAATGTAATTTAAACGTCCCAGGAATCCCCTGACTTTTTTTTCAGTCTTTGGAGAACGCATTTCTTGAATGGCCTTGACCTTGTCAGGATCAACCTCAAGTTCTTTCTGGCTGACGATGAACCCTAAAAGTTTCCCTGAGTGAACACCGAATGTGTACTTGTTGGGATTCAAGTGAAGTTTGTACTTTCTCAACCGTTCGAATAAATTTAACAGGTGGGTCACATGCTCCTCTTCGGTATTAGATTTGGCAATCATATCGTCAACATACACTTCTATTTCTTTGTGTATCATGTCGTGGAACAGAGTAGTCATGGCCCTTTGATAAGTTGCCCCGACATTCTTCAAACCGAACGACATTACTTTGTAGCAAAAGGTGTCCCATGGGGTGATGAACGAAGTTTTCTCCATGTCTTTCGGCACCATTTTATATGATTATAGCCCGAGAATCCATCCATGAAGCAGAAGACTTTGAATTTTGTGGTACTGTCTACCAGCATGTCTATGTGTGGTAAGGGAAAGTCATCCTTTGGACTGGTCTTGTTCAGATCCCTGTAATCTACACACATTCTGACCTTTCCGTCCTTTTTCGGAACAAGTACTATGTTGGCTAACCATTGAGGATATTTTGATGTGGCGAGGAAACCCGCGTCAATCTATTTCTGTACTTCCTCTTTGATTTTGATGGCTATGTCTGGGTGAGTCCGTCTCAGCCTTTGCTTTACCGGCGGACATTCTGATCTTAACGGTAGGTGATATTCCACAATGCTGGTATCCAACTCTGGCATGTCCTGATAGGACCAAGTGAATTCATATGGAAACTCTTTGAGAAGCTTTATCAAACTTTCTTTGCCAGTCAGACTAAGCAGCGCCCCAATCTTGACTTCTTTCCTCTCTTCTTCTAAATCCAAGTTGACTATTTCCAACGGCTCTTTGTAGGGTTCAATGGACCTTTCCTCTTGTCTGAGTGTAGCAAGTGATTTTGGACATGGTTCTTAAGCACTGTCGCTCTGGGGTACTACAGGTCGATTCATTTTTTATCCTATTAAGCTGACTAAGGAAGGAAAATAGATGTCTCTAATTAACCCTGCTTTCATATTGAGTTTAAACAGATGACTATTGGTTTACAGATACGGTTCAGATTGTGGGCCTCTCTCTGCTTATTTTGTTAAGAATGAAATGACGGGACTATTCATGGGGAATTTGGATAGGTACTGGATTTAATGTTTTTAATTAGTGTGCTCGCTAATATTCTTTTACAATCTTATGCCTACGTATTCCCGTTTAACGAAACAGGGAAATCAGAGCGATCGTAGCTCCTCTTATTCTATGGGAGGAAAAAAGGTTGTTTTGGTGTCTTGTTCAAAGCCCAAGACGTGAAGCTGAAGGTGGTTTGTATCTTGTCCAAAGCCCAAGATGTGAAGCTAAAGGGTTTTGACTTTAGAGAGAATTTGTCATCTCTAAAGGGGGATATTTGGTTGGTTTGTCACAACTGTTGGGTGCCTGATTATAAAGGAGAATGACTTTAACTGGGATATGTGAATCCAGCAATGCCATAATTTCCTTTATAGGAGTTTTTAACCAGAAGGAGAAGTCTTTAACTCAGTTTAGAGGAATGCTATCTTTCCTTAGGAATTTCTCAAGCTAAAAGAGGGACAGTGGTGTGGATGTAAATAATCCAGAGGCTTGCCGGTTACTGAATTAGATGGGGGAAAAGGAGTTGTTAATATTTGTATACCATGAGAAAGGCACCGATTTTGATGCTAAAAGGTTCATTGACTCGACCGGGGTTTTCTTATACGAAGCCTAAGAGGAGGCTATTGACCCAACAAGAGGGTGTTTTTATGTGTCTCGTACGAAGCCTGAGAGAGAGGCTAAAAGGGTTGACTCGACAAGAGAGTGCTTTTATGTGTCTTGTACGAAGCCCAAGACGGAGGCTAAAAGGTTTTGACTCAACATGAGAGTCTTTTATACTCAACAAGAGAGTGATTTGTATCTCGTACGAAGCCCGAGATGGAGGCTAAAATGAGTTTGGACTCAACAAGAGAGTGATTTTGTGTGTCTTAACCAAAGCCCAAGACGGAGGCTAAAAGGGGTCTGACTCAACAAGAGAGTACTTGAACAGGTGATTGACTCAACAAGAGAGTCTGAAGGTTGATTGACCCAACAAGCGAGTCTTTTATTCTCAACAAGAGAGTGTTTATATGTGTCTTGTACGAAGCCTAAGACGGAGGCTAAAAGTGGGAGTGACTCAACAAGAGAGTCTTTTATACTCAACAAGAGAGTGTTTTTGTATCTCGTACGAAGCCCGAGATGGAGGCTAAAAGGTGTGACTCAACAAGAGAGTCTTTTATACTCAACAAGAGAGTGTTTTTGTATCTCGTACGAAGCCCGAGATGGAGACTAAAGGTTTGACTCAACAAGAGAGTCTTTTATACTCAACAAGAGAGTGATTTGTATCCCGTACAAAGCCCGAGATGGAGGCTAAAAGGCTTTGATTCAACAAGAGAGTCTTTTATACTCAACATGAGAGTGATTTTGTATCTCGTACAAAGCCCGAGATGGAAGCTAAAGGTTTGACTCAACAAGAGAGTCTTTTATACTCAACAAGAGAGTGATTTGTATCCCGTACAAAGCCCGAGATGGAGGCTAAAAGGCTTTGACTCAACAAGAGAGTGTGAAAAGGTTAGCTCTGCTGGGGAGAATCATTGTACAAAGCCCAAGAGGAGGCTAACTTCACTGAGGAAGGATCATTATACAAAGCCTAAGAGGAGGCTATTGTGCTGGTGACTGTTTCAGTTTAATGACAGGTCCAGTATGTTGGATAAAAGAGAAAATCGGTTCTTATGAAGGGAACGATTAAAGGTATTGTTGTGCTTTGGGATTGATCAGAGGATCAGAGTTATTTCCTATTCTTTAAGGAAATGGGAAATCCAAAGGGTATTGAGACTGTCCAAGTCTACTGGTGGTTTGAGAAATTGATTCTCAGGTAGTGAATGATCTTTGTACGATGCCCAAGAGAAGGTGGGTATGTTAAGGGATGAAGGTCAACCCATTAGCTGGTCTCACACTTGACTCAGAAAGACAGCTCTAGCAAATTGTTGACTAGGTTCTGTTCCTATACCTATAGAGGTCTCTGGGTCCTTGTACTAATCCCAAGAGAAGACATGAGAGCTTTTAAAAAGCCGAAGGGTCCTTGTACAACGCTCAAGAGGAGGCGGGGATGCTTTTAAGAAGCCGGTGGGTCCCCAAACCCCGAGAAGTTCAAGACATGCCATTCACCGAGAATAGATCAAGCCAGGAAAGTCCGAGAATTTGGAAGAAACTCAAGAGATGCCATTCACGGAAAAAAGATCATCTCTGGGGAGTTAGAGTTTCTTTGACGATTTCTAAGGGCGACCGTCTGAGAAAGGGTTCACTGAGAATGCTGCCTTTCACGTCTCCATATTATTTAACCCTAAGAGGGAGGAAGACTGTGTCTGGTAATCCTATGAGGATCTAGTTTTGTTTGAATTTAAGAGTGACCAACGGGGCTTTACCTAGTGCTAGATGTAGTTGCCGAGGAAAACTCTAAATAACTATACTAGTATTACACAGTTGATATTTGACAAGTATATAAAAGTTTGTGAAAGAAGACTTACAGTGAGCAGCCCCACAATATATATATATGAAAGCGGATAAAGAAAGCGGGTAAACACTTACTCGGTTGTAGAGCTTTCATGCTGTTTTGTTAGTTGTTCAACAAAGAAAGCTTTGATAACAATATTATATTCAAAATCAAAGGAGAAAGTGCTTTGAAAAGGTTGTTGGGGCTTACAGCTCAAGGAGAGGCCCAAGGTTTTATCAGTGATTGCACTGTGGTTTTGAATTTGTACAGGGACTTATACAAGTGACTGAGGCCCAAAAAGGTTTTTTGTACAAAGGGATGGGTCTTATACTCTCTCAAGAGGCCCAAAGGTTTATTTTTATACAAGTGGTGGGGCTTACAGCTCAAGGAGAGACGCAAGGTTATTTGTTTTGAAAACGACAATCGCGTCGAACTTTTTGATAGTATCGTGACTTATACAATACACTGAGGCCCAAATCATTTTGGTTTTCAAAAAGGGTTGGGTCTTACACTCTACTAGAGGCCCAAAAGTATTTTTGTACAACAAGATGGGGCTTACAGCTCAAGGAGAGGCCCAAAGGTTTATTTTTATACAAGTGGTGGGGCTTACAGCTCAAGGAGAGGCCTAGGGTTTTATTTTGAACTGGCGATCATGTCGAGGTTTTTCTTATTTTAACACAGAGGGACTTATACAATATCTGAGGCCCAAAATTGTTTTGGTTAAAATGGGATTGGGTCTTACACTCTATTAGAGTCCCATATGGTTTTTGTACAAGTGATGGGGCTTACAGCTCAAGGAGAGGCCCAATTGATTATTTTTGAAAAGGCGATTGCGCCAAGATCTTTGAAAACACCGTGGGTCTTATACAATGACTGAGGCCCAAAATTATTTTGGTTTCAAAAAAAGGGTTGAGTCTTATACACTATTAGAGCCCCAAAAGTGTTTGAAAAAGATTTATTAGGGTGAAAATCAAAGAAACCCTAATTTCATTTTTTAAAGGCATTTTTCAAAGAAAAATTAAGTAAAAAATGATAAAAATATCAAATAAAATCATTAATCATGTTATAAACATTGATTAAGGTTTATGAAAAAGTATTTTATCCACATGAATATTTAAAATTATTTTGGTTTTAAAAATCAAGAAAAAGAAATCATTTTAAAAGCATTTAAAACAATTTAAAATAATATTTTTGAATATATTAAAAATATATCAAAAAATAATATTTTTTGTGATTTTTTGTGGATTAAAATATTATGGAGTATGAATAAGAAGTTTGTAAAACAAAATTGGAAAATGATGATTTTTGCTATGTAAAAGAATTGGTTGAGTTTTGAAGATAAAATAAGAAAAAGAGGAAATATGTCATAACATCACATTCGACATCTCTTATAGTTTTCAACATATTTTTTATCAAACTTCCAACACTCATAACTCTCTCAATTTTTAACGAAATTAAAATCCGTAAGAACCTATCTTGACCGATTTTTCGCAAGGAATCCAATGGTCTAACTCATATATACTGAAACTTAATGTACAGAATGCATGAAGCAAAAAACTAGAACTGCATGTTGATTTTAAAACAACATAAACTCCACATATAAACATGTTAAAGTGCAAACAGTAAGAGGATCACAACATACACATTAAGGACTACATTTTTCTTCAAGAACTGTTCAATATGATGCATGTATGTGGACATCAAAGGAAAGCATGATTCAAAGAATTCAAGTTGTGAATTTTACCTCTTTTTTGGAGATTTTGTGCAACCTACCAAGTGTTTTGTTCCAGAAATGATTTGATGCTTTGGACACCCTCAAATGACCTCTTAGAAGCTTTTAGGATGGTTGGGATCAACTGGAAACCTCTGGAGCAAGTTTGAGCTCTTTCTTGCAAAATGGGCAAAAGTGGCCAAAATGACAACTCTCTCAAATGGTGTTCCAGATAGGGGGAACCATTTGGGACAATTCAAGGATGATATTTGGAGTGTGTTTGAGGTCTTATCTGGTTTGGAAAGTGATTGAATCAAGACATGGCTTGAAAAATGCAAAAAAAAGTCCAATTTTGAGGTTTTGAGAGGTGACTTTGTGATTTTGGTGTTATAGGTCACTTGTGAGAGTTTGGACAGCTTAGATATGACATATTGGATGTGTTTGGATCATGAACTGTGGTGGAAATGCTCTCTAACACAAAAACTCAGAATTACCTTGCTAAAGAAGGCATTTTGGAGTGAAAGAAGTGATTTTGAGGAAAGCATCTGTTTGATGGCTTTGGTGTACTCAAACTGAGCACAAATGAGCTCTATTTATAGTAGAGCAAGTTTGTTTTGGAAGAAATAATGAATGGTGGCTGCAGCAGAGGTTTGTCCAATGGTTGCATTTTGGAATCTCAAGTCTCCTCTAGCCATTGACTAGAGGTTAGGGCACAGGCTGCTGGTCCCCTTGTTGTTGGATGAATTTTTACTGAACTCAGTTAGAGGAAGCTCAGTTCATGCCACCTTGTTGCATCCATTAAATGCTCCAAAACAAAATTGGAGTTTTGTCCCTCTTTTAGGGTTTTCTAGGTTTGGCATGCTATTTTTGGTTCCAAGGACTTTAGAGGGTTATGGATCAGATCATCCCCCTTGGATTTGATCCTCAGATGTGTCCAAAATGATGACAAGGCTTAAAAATTCTTGTGGCACAAGAAATGTGCAAATCTGTCCTGAAACCTGTCTTAAAAATCAGCTGTAGCAAGCCTTGTTGTAAAATCCATAACTTCTTGCTCAAGAATGATAAATGGCTGTTCCAGGACTTTCTAGAAAGCTGAGTTGACATACTTCAACTTTGATGTTTGACCCTAGACTTGGTTCAACTTGGATCATGGAGAAAAACATCCTTGAAGTTGGGACATTCTTGCTGGAAAAATATTAATGATGTCCTATGAAATGTTGAACATTTGACAACTTTGAACATTAACAATTCCAAACTCTAATCACTTATATCTTTTAATCCATTATGATATTTTGAGTTGAAGTGAATTGCATCTTTGATGATTGTCTTGCATGGTGACAAAGCTTGAAAATTGTGTGGCACAAGAAAAAGTGCACAAAATCTGTCCTAAAAAATAGTTGCAGCAAGCCTTACTGTAAAGTCCATAACTTCCTGCTCGAGTATGATAAATGGATGTTCTACAACTTTCTGGAAAGCTGAGATAACGTACTTCAACTTTTATGTTCAAGGTTTGTGAAGATAAGACTTGTAAAATTGTCAAAAATGACCTTGAACTTGTGTGATCAAATCAGTCCTAAAAGTTGTCATGAAAATTTTGTTTTATTAATGCCTTTTGCAGAGACCATAACTTTCTGCTCGAGAATGATAAATGAGCTTTCTAGGACTTTCTAGAAAGGTAAGATTACGTACTTCAACTTTGATGTTCAAGGTTTGGTTTGAATCAACTTGGATCATGGAGAAAAACATCCTTGAAGTTGGGACATTCTTGTTGGAAAAATATTAATGATGTCCTATGAAATGTCGGAACATTTGACATTAAGAATTCCCAACTTTGATCACTTATATCTTTCAATCCTTATGATATTTTTAGTTGATTCCTTCTACAATGTTGAAGTATCAAATACCATCTTTAAAAGTAGCTCTTAAGCAAAATCAATGGATGGTTGGACCAATAGTTACAACCTTGAAAAGTTGTGCACTTGAACATGATTTTAACTTAGAAAAAATTTCCAAGTTTCCTTCAATTTGATCAATTTTGCAATTTTCCATGATTTTTTTATTTAAATTTGATTAAATTGAATCATCCATCATATTTTCTTGAGTAATGGCTTGTGAAGCTCAAAGTTTACCAAAAGTCAAACTTTGACTTTCTGCGTCAGTTGACTTTGTATTAGATGAACTTGAGGCTTGATCCACTTGAAATGTTGCACTCTTGTGCTTAATTCTTGATGTGGGAGACCACTTGATACTTTGTGGATATTTGAGAGGTTATACAAGTTGAAGATCATGTCATTCCTTGATTGATCCTTTGTCTAAATGCTCTGAGAGGGCTTGGAACCCTAATTCTTTGAGTGTAGAGAATGCTCACCCATCTTTGGTGAGACTAATGAGTATGAAAGTTCATCCATATTGTGATGATGATTTGTACAATGATGGGAATCTTAGTGGTCAAAATTTGGGGTATGACAGATGCCCCTATTTAATCTTCTTGGACCCGAAGGTATGAATGGCGAAGGTATTCGGGCATTCGGGGCGCAAGAGGATTAAATATCGGAATACCCAAAATTTTGATGGTGGTTATGAACGGTAGTTCACACATCCTTCTTCTTTTTCTAAGCAATGATACTTAGAAAAGGTAAAAACTTCCCCTCGATCCTGGTCTTCAGCCAAGGAACTGGTCTCAGTTTTCTTAAATAAACTTCCCCTCGATCCTGGTTTCCTACCAAGGAACTGGTCTACGTTTCTGATGTAAACTTCCCCTCGATCCTGGTTTCCTACCAAGGAACTGGTCTAAGTTTTTGATGTAAACTTCCCCTTGATCCTGGTTTCCTTCCAAGGAGCTGGTCTCAGTTTCTTTTGTCAATAAACTTTATCGACAAGGGACGCTATATGTAGCGATTTTCCTCAAACTTCTCGCCGAATTTTCCTAGAGAGATGCCATTTGACGGAAAAACTTTTGATGTCAGAGTTGCTAGGGAACCCACTCGTCTGAGTTGTAGAGGTGCACAAACTTCTCTATTTGGAGACGCCATTTATTGATTCTACTGGGGAAAACGAGTCTCTTGAGAGACTGCTTCCGGCTTGGGGATATTACATCATACTTTTCTTCGAGATCTTCTCGGAGAAATGCCATACAATGTATCCCAATTTTGAGGTGCTGATGACCCTTTCGTTAGCGGATTTTTCGGAGAAAACTGTCCTATTACCGAATTTCTGATTACAAGGCTTTCTCTGGGGATTTTCCTTAATCCGGGAAAGCGGAGATATCATCTTCACTGGCGAAGAGTGATGTTTGTCGAAGGTTCTCTAGTTCTTCAGAGTTTCAAGTTATCAAAGTGGTCAAGGGCCAATTCTAATCCAGAAATAAACTGGAGGAGAGATTGTTCAGACCCACCGTTTCCTGCCGAGGAAAGAACTGACAACTCGATTGAGAGGACGATTATCACGACGGGACAAGACCGACTAGAGTGATAGTGATGTGATATAAATATGCATGTAAAATAATAATGCATGATGTATGTATGAATATGCTGACAAAACTGACGCGACATACAAACTGATGGAGGAACACGACTGGATACTCGGCCACTGTGGGGGATGAAAAGTATCAATGGTTCACGATAGCAATTCTGCCTTGCTTAGGATAGATAGTCCGTGCGGGGAATACTGTTGGTCGGGCTTAGGAGATAAGAACTCTGCCGGTGATGTCGGACGGAATATTCGCATCTGACACAGTTGATCCTTCATTCAGGCGTACTGGTTTAGAAGGAGTACTTTGATTCTGCATTTTTGAAGCTCGATTACTTCTGGAGAAACGGTCGGTGTTCTTTCGATGTTCAACAGTCAAAAGAAAATGCCATCTTTGTTTTAAAAGCAGAAAAATTTTAACAAGTAAATTCATTTTTGTTTAATTTCAAGAATCGTTAATCATGTTAAAACGTCGTTCTGTAAAGCTAAAACAAATAAGAATTGCAAACAAAAGCACAAGGGCTCAAATTTTATTGATAGGATGGAGATCAGCCAAACACGTGATTCCATAAAGTATTTACAAAGTTAGAAAATGGTAATTTAAGGGAAAAAAGCTACATTGAAACATAACGACCACTATCCTTCTACCAACTTTGAATTCTGGACATCCTGAGCTTCTGTCAAAGATGACCTTAACTGGAGTTTTCTGATGAATGGCATGACTGCTACTAGGAGATTTGCCCCTGTTGGACGTAGTTACTTTCCATTATCCCTAACTTTTGCCTGGATTGTACTTTGAGATTTCCAATCCACTGGAATGCTTTTTTTTATTATGTCTCTAATTTTTCCCTGGACCGTCCTTTCGTGTTTTCAATCCACCGAGACGTTTTTTTTTAGTTTAGGCGAAGTATTTCTTGACTACATCAACACTCGTGGGGTAGGCAAATTCTTCTCCATCCATGGTTGCAAGTCTCAAGGCACCGCCTGAGAAAGCTTTCTTGACCACATAGGGACCGTCATAATTCAGAGTCCACTTGCCCCGAGAATCAGTGAGAAATGATTGTATCTTTTTTAGCACAAGGTCTCCTTTCCTGAAGACGCGAGGTCGGACCTTTTTTTCGAACGCCTTCTTCATTCTTTGTTGATACAACTGACCGTGGCATAGAGCCGTTATTCGCTTTTCTTCTATCAGATTCAGTTCGTCGTGTCGACTTTGACACCATTCAGCTTCTATTAGCTTAGCTTCCATCAATACCCAGATCGATAGGATCTATACTTCTATGGGGAGTACCGCTTCCATGCCATATACCAGAGAGAAATGGGTTGCCCCAATTCCGTTTCCGTAATGATTGACAGCTCCGTCAAAGATTAGTCCCCATTAGGAACCTGGTTCTGGCCCTTCACTGGGTAGCGGTTCATCGCAGTCTTTCATTTTTAAATACATGACATCTTCATATGGGAAGTCAAATTCGACTGATTCTTGATCGTCAATCGGTTGATGAGCCAAATAATCGGATAAAACACTTCCTTTGACAACTTTCTGAGCATAGTACTCAATGTCATATTCAGATAACAACATCTGCCAACGGGCAATCCTTCCCGTGAGAGCAGGTTTTTCAAAGACATACTTGATTGGATCCATTTTGGAGATTACCCAAGTAGTGTGACGAATCATGTACTGGCGAAGATGTTTGGCTGCCCAAGCCAAAACACATCAAGTTTTCTCAAGCATAGTATACCGAGTCTCACAGTCGGTGAATTTCTTGCTCAAATAGTAGATGGAAGACTCTTTCCTTTTGGTTTCGTCTTGTTGGCCAAGTACACAACCCATTGAGTCTTCCAAGACTGTTAGGTAGATAATCAATGGTCTTCCCTCCACTGGAGGGGATAGAATCGGTGGGTTCAACAGGTATTCCTTGATACTGTCGAAGGCAGTTTGACAGTCTTCTGTCCAAACGCAATCCTGATTCTTTTTGAGTAATTTGAAGATCGGCTACACGTCGCGGTCATAAGGAATATGAATCTGGAGATGTAGTTCAAAAGTCCCACGAATCCCCTGACTTGTTTTTCAGTTTTCGGAGAAGGCATTTCTTGAATGGCCTTGACCTTGTCAGGATCAACCTCAATTCCCTTCTGGCTGACGATGAACCCTAAGAGTTTCCCTGAACCGACACCGAAGGTGCACTTGTTAGGTTTCAAGCGGAGTTTGTACTTTCTCAACCGCTTGAATAGCTTTGACAGATGGGTCACATGCTCCTCTTCCGTCTTAGATTTGGCAATCATATCATCGACATATACCTCAATTTCCTTGTGTATCATGTCATGAAACAGAGTAGTCATGGCCCTTTGATAGGTTTTCCCGGCGTTCTTCAACCCGAACGGCATTACCTTGTAACAAAAGGTACCCCATGGGGTAATGAACGAAGTTTTCTCCATGTCTTTCGGCGCCATTTTGATCTGGTTATAGCCCGAGAATCCATCCATGAAGGAGAAAACCTTGAACTTTGTTGTACTGTCTACCAGCATGTCAATGTGTGGTAAAGGAAAGTCGTCCTTCGGAATAGCCTTGTTTAGATCTCTGTAGTCTACACACATTCTGACCTTTCCGTCCTTTTTTGGAAAGGGTACGATGTTGGCTAACCATTGAGGATATTCTGACGTGGCGAGGAAACCCGCGACAATCTGTTTCTGTACTTCCTCTTTGATTTTGATGGCCATATCCAGGTGAGTCCGTCTCAACCTTTGTTTTACTGGCGGACATTCTGATTTCAATGGTAAATGATGTTCCACGATGCTGATATCCAACCCTGGCATGTCCTAGTAGGACCAAGCGAATACATCGGGGAATTCTTTGAGAAGCTTTGTCAAACTCTCTTTGGCAGTTGGACTGAGCAGTGCCCCAATCTTGATTTCTTTTCTCTCTTTTTCTGAACCCACGTTGATCGTTTCCAACGGCTCTTTGTGAGGTTCAATGGATCTTTCCTCTTGTCTGAGTAATCGGGAGATCTCTTCTGGAATTTCGTCGTCAACTTCTTCTTCAGCCCCAAATACCAGGAACTCAAAGTCGGGAGAAGGCATCAGATCATATGTTTCAACGGGGTTTAAAATAATCAATCTGCATGACGTGATGATTTGTGTTTAGAAGATATAGAGAAAATGCAAGAGGGTGTGCAGTGTATTTTCTTTGGAAAACTGCTTGATTTTATTATTGAGAAAAGCGAAAAGAGAAAATAGAAATTAATGCGGAAATTACAGAACGACGATATTTTATTTATGAACAAGTCGATTCTTGAAACTACAACCCTATAAAACAAAACTCTGTCGCTTTGGGCGAAGCGAAGAGGGATAATTACAGAAAGTGAGCCCTATCAAAACATCTGTTTCACCTGGGCAGGGTGAAAGGTTAAGGACGACAATTACTTTGACTTATGAATGATCTTCGGAACATCGACTGCAACCCATTGGCGGCGAACTCCTCAGTGAATCACAAAGTCTGGTACCTTCCTTGATTTGTCTTCAGAAATAACGCTGATTTCTGGTGGAGCAGGATATTCCAGGCAGAGTTATCGTAGGAGGATTCCTCTGTTGTATTTCGCATAGTATGTGTTCTCTCAGGTAAATCTCCCCACCCAGTTGGCTGGATGTCTTCGATCCTGATACGAGAGCTTTCAGGAGCGATGTACTTGACCATATAGTCATATTTTCCACTTGGTTGTCCTAAGGTGTCCCACACTTCTTTGGAACTGGAGGGGTCATCTCTCTCGATGACGTTGACCTCAAGAAAAGCATAGTTGATGAATTCTAGTCAGGCAAGCTTTGCCAATTCATCATCATACTAGATAGGTTCTGAATGACCTGAATGTTGATCCCATGACATGGTGGGGAAACAGGTATTCTGTTCAATGATGCTCAGCTGATTTTCATTATTCGGCTGATTTTCTTGCCCCAAGTATCCTGGATACGGCTGCCAAATAGGCAGGCCATCCATTGGGCCGTAATAGTCGTGGTCAAAGTTTTCTTTCATCAGAGTGTCCTCCTCTAATGAGTTTAGTGGAGCACGGCATCCTTCCGGATCACAATCTCCATATATCATTTCGACGTCTGACCTGGGTATAAATCTCGAACTCTGTGCGGGATAGCAAAATGGCGTAGGCACCTCTTCCTGAGACATATAACCGTCCTCGTTGAGATAGGACTTCCAATCCTCATCCCTATCGGAGGGATCTCCCTTGTTGATAGTATGGACTGTTTGAGGCACTGGGTGAAGGAAACCTCCACTGTGGAAGAAGTCCTGAATGGAATGAAGACTTTCATCGTTAGCAGCTGTCTGGGTGCAGGTTACAGAAAAACCAATACCTTTCTTTGTTTTGTTATCAGTAGGAATGACAAGCTGTCCCCATCCTTTTGTATTGTTATTCTCGATCACTTCGAGAGCATCTCTGTATGAGGAAATCGAGGTTCCCTTCTCTGACTGATTCTCCGTGTTTACCGAAAGTGCTTGGAACTGAGTTCTAACAACCTCCTCGGGTTCTACACAAGTAGACGATGATAAGTTTCTCACGAGCAAGGCTTGCTCCCCATAAACCGTGACGAGTTGATCGTTCTTGACGAACTTCATTTTTTGGTGCAGCGTCGAAGTGACTTCCCCAGCCTAGTGTATCCAAGGTCTTTCTAATAAATAGTTGTACGTTGCCCGGACGTCCATGACCTGGAAAGTGATTTGGAAAGTGTGAGGACCGATAGTTATGGAAAGGTCGACTTCGCCAATAACTGCTTTCTGAGATCCGTCAAAGGCTTTGACGATGACCTCACTGCCCCTCATCGGGGATCCTTTGAATGATAGTCACATTAGAGTGGACTTCGGTATAACGTTGATGGCCGATCCTGTGTCTACCAGTATGCTGGCTAAAGCATCGTTCTGGCAGTTAACTGTGATATTGAGCGCCATGTTGTGACTTTTTCCCCCCTTTGGCAAATCCTCATCACTAAATCCTAAGTTGTTGCAGGAAGTGATGTTAGAGATGATGCTATCGAACTGTTGTATTGACACATCCTGTTCCATAAAGGCCTGCTCTAAGACTTTCTGTAGAGCCTCTCTGTGGGCTTCGAAACTGAGTAAAAGTGATAGCACTGAGATCTTTGAAGGAGTTTGTAACAGCTGATCAACAATGTTGTACTCACTCCTTTGGATGAGCTTCAGCATCTCATCATTGTTCTTTGAAAGGTTAGGATTACTGGATTGACCGTCTGGTGGATCAGGAGCTTTTGTCGGAAGTTCCTTTTCCTTGTTAGGTTCTCCAACTCCTCGGTTGAAGATTCGACCGCTCCGTGTTACTCGACTGATGTCTGCAATATTCACGACGGAGGGTAATGGAATTTCCTTTCCATTCTCAATTATTGTTGAACCGTATTTGTAAGGGATCGCCTTAGCTGTTTCATACGGTAACGGTCCCGGTAGATAAATAACTACAGGAGCCTTCTGATTTTTCTGACTGTTGTAAGTAACTTCAATCAGTTCCTGGCTAAGAACCTTTGATTCTTCCAGTAGAGGGATGATGGTACAAACATCCTTGTTCCGTTAATGATCAGAGATTATGACAACGTCTCTGATTTGATCAGCGAAGTAGTCTGGTGTCCAGTTGACTGGCTCGGGACTAGAACACAGGTGAATCTCTTTACGATCCAACTGGCCTTGAAGGGCTACCCACACAAGGGAGCATCCTTGGTTACTCTCCGAGCAGACTCTACATCATTCGTAGTTATGTGGTGGCACCTGGCTATGCCCGCTTTGAATGCAGTGTAACCTTACCGGGTATGTTTCCACAGATCGGACATCCTGATTTTGACGCCGAGTAGGGTTTCCATTAAGCACACTGATTTGTTGCGTGTCTTTCTCCAGATAGATCGGAAGCCACCAGTGGTTTAACAAGTGTTGTAAAGTTCTTTGAACGAGAGCGCACCCTTGGTTACTCTCACTACATCCCTTACAGTTCAGATTATCGTGAGAAGTGAGAAAACCAAGTTGAACCTGCTTGGCGTGTAACTCCACTAAGCTGGTATTCATCAGAAGAATATCAAAGATTTGAATCATGTTGATCTGATAAGGATTTCTATCATGGTAGTCCTAGATCCACCCAAGATCCATCTAACGCTAGAGGGCCTCTTGTACAAAAGAGCATCCTTGTTTGTTTACCGAGCAAGTCAGACAGGAATTGTAATCGTGCCGCAGCAGATTATGATACTGGATTTGCCTTGAGTGCATCGCCACCAAGTTATCATTAATTGCACGAATGTCGTGGTTCTGAATGATGTTGGAATTCGTATAGGTCATGTTGACTCCACGAACTTGATGCTCTTGGATCCATCCGAGATCCAATTGTTCCTGTAGAGCTGATTGCACCACATAACATCCTTGATTGTTTTTAGAGCAGATATCAAACTGGTGATAATTATGAGGTGGCACATGGCCATATCCGCTCTGTCTACAATGCATCTTGACCAAGTTGGCCCTTAACAAGAATACATCATGAATTTGATAGCTGTCGTTAGACTCTCCTTCTATCAAGTTGATTGCAGCTTTTACGTGTTGAGACAGCGGGTTCGTGAGAACATTAGGATTCATATCCTTGAAAGATAAGACCCCGCTCCTAACAAGCTTTTGTACATAAGACTTGAAACTGAGAGAGTTTTCTATGTTGTGCCCTGGTTCTCCTTGATGGTAAGGACAAGTCTGATCCGCTTTGAACTAAAAAGGCAGATTTTTCGGTACTGTAAGGGGAGACTTAGTTTGGACATGCCCCTTGACCAGTAATAATGGAAGCAGCTCCGCGTACAACATGGGTATAGGGTCGAACCCTGGTGGTCGCGTTGTACGGTTGTTGTTGTACGGAGGACGAGCCTGCTGAAGAGGTTGTTGTGTCCTTTGCTGATATTGCTGTTAATTAGGTTGGCTCGGCGCAACCTGAGGTTGATACCTACGAACAGGCTCAGGGTTGATAGCAGGAGTTACAGCTGCTACTGGTTGGTAACGTCGCCTTTGCTTTTCGAGAGAGATATTCTAAATATCTTGCTCTTTTTTCTTAGGGAGAGCACTACCGTATCATTTTGTACTACTTGATGATTTAGCGTCTTTAACCAAACGTCCTTCTCGGACCGCTTCCTCAAGACGAACTCCCATGCCCACCATCTCGGTGAAGTCACTGGGCGCACTGGTAACCATTGTGTCGTAGTAAAATGAGCTTAAGGTTTTCAAGAAGATCTTTGTCATCTCCTTTTCCTCTAGAGGTGGAGAAATCTGAGCGGCAATTTCACACCATCTCTGAGCGTATTCTTTAAAGGTTTCCTTGTCCTTTTGTGACATTGATCTGAGTTAATCTCTGTCTGGTGCCACGTCCAAATTGTATTTATACTGCTGAACAAAAGCAGTGCCAAGATCTCTGAACGTGCCGATCGTAGCGCGGTTTAAACCCATGTACCATTTTAATGCGGCACCAGTTAAACTATCCTGAAAGTAGGGAATCAGTAGCTCCTGGTTCTTTGTCTGAGCTGACATTCGCTGAGCGTACATCACTAAATGGCTCTGAGGGCAAGAGTTACCCTTGTACTTTTCAAAGTCGGGTACCTGGAACTTGTGTGGAACTTTCACATTGGGGACTAAGCAGAGGTCCGCGACGTCCTTTCCAAATAGATCCTGACCACGAAGGGCCTGCGGTTCTTTTTGCATCTCCAGGAATTGTTCCTGGAACTCATTCATTCTGTCAAACATACTTTCGTTTCCACCATAGGGTATCTGTGAAATCTGTCCTTCCGGGATAGTGTGTACCACGGGTGGTGGTATAGTCATTATGGTCGAGACTCTCGGTGTCTCCCGAAGTTTGTAACCTTCAGGAGTTGCTATCATGCCCCTGGCATCTTCGCTTTCCTGAAGTTTGTAACCTTCAGGCCCAGCGGTTCCTGCTGCATGTTCCAGATCTACTATGATCGGCGGAATATATCCTTCCGGGATATAGTTAATAGGCATGTCCCCAGCAGAGTCGCCATTTTTCTGTGGAAAATGGGGATGATGATGACTAAGGTAAAACAGATCCTTATTAGACTCCCCAGCAGAGTCGCCATTTTTCTGTAGCGAGCGATTTTTGGACGTGGTTGCGAAGCACTATCGCTCTTTGGTATCTACAGCTCGATTCATTTTTTATCCTATTAAAGCTGATGAAGGAAGGGAAATAGATGTCTCAAATTAACCCTGCTTGCAAACTGAGGTTAAACAGCGGTCTGTTAGGTTACAGATACTACAAAGATTTGGGGTCTCTATTGGGTGTATTTTGTTAAAAGTGGTGTTTGGTCTATTAGTGGGAGGTTTAGATGTTAGGACGGATATATGAAAGTATGGGATTTTGGGTTTTTGTTTAGTGTGCTCGCTAAGATTTTTCTTTCAATCTTATGCCTACGTATTCCCGTTTACCGAAACAAGGAAATCAGAGCATTCGTAGTTCCTCCTATTCTATGGGAGGAAATGGTTGTTTTGGTGTCTTGTTCAAAGCCCAAGACGTGAAGCTAAAAAGTCTATTTGTATCTTGTTCAAAGCCAAAGATATGAAGCTAAAAGGTAGTTTGTCTTTAGAGAGAATTTGTCATCTCTAAAGAGGGGTTTGTTTGTCACAACTGTTTATAAAGGAGAATTACTTTAACCAGGATTTGTGAATCCGGCAATGCCATAATTTCCTTTATAGGGGATTTCCAACCTAAAGGAGAAGACTTTAACTCAGTTTAGAGAAATTCCATCTTTCCTTAGGAATTTCTCATGCTAAAGGAGGGACAGTGGCATGGATGTAGATGATCCAGAGGCTTGCCGCTTACAGCGATTAGATGAAGGGGAAAAAGTTGTTGATGTTTGTGTACTGTGAACGAGGCACAACTTTGATGCTAAAAGGTTGATTGGATCAACCAGTGGTTTTCTTATATAAAGCCTAAGCGGAGGCTATGGGCCCAATAAGAGGGTGTTTTTGTGTCTCGTACAAAGCCCGAGAGAGAGGCTAAAAGGGGTTGATCCAGCAAGAGGATCTTTTATACTCAACAAGAGAGTGTTTTTGTATCTCGTACGAAGCCCGAGGTGGAGGCTGAAATTTGTTTAGCTCAATAAGAACCTTTTTGTATCTCGTATAAAGCCCGAGATGAAGGCGGAAGGGTGATTGACTCAATGAGGGAGTCTCTTATGTGTCTCGTACAAACCCCGAGAGAGAGGCTAAACGTTGTTTAACTCCGCTGGGGAGAATCATTGTACAAAGCCCAAGAGGAGGCTATGGCACTGTTTCAGTTGAGTGACAGGTCCAGTACACTGATTTAAAGAGAAAATCAGTTCTTATATGAGTAATGTTGGCACTCAGGGATTTTTGATTCGAGGATCAGGGATATTTCCTATTCTTTAAGGAAATGGGAAATCCAAAGGGTATTGAGACTGTCTGAGTCTATGGGTTTCCTTCCTATTTTTGAAGGGGTCACTTGAGAATGTCTTTGAGACTCAAGGAAATTAGACTGTCCAAGTCTAGAGTTTCATCTTTTGTACTATGCTTTGAGAAACAGTAGTAGACTCTTTGAAAGGACTGTTCTATGAAGATGACTAAGTTCTGTTCCTATACCTCTAGGAGGTCATCAGGACAATTTTTACGAAGCCCAAGAGGAGGCTGGAAGATTTTAAGAAGCCGACGGGTCCTTGTACAATGCCAAAGAGGAGGCGGGGATGCTTTTAGGAAGCCGCTGGGTCCCCAAACCCCGAGAAATTCAAGACAGGCCATTCACGAGGAATGGATCAAGCCAGGAAAGTTTGAGAATTTGGAAGAAACTCAAGAGATGCCATTCACGGAGAAAAGATCATCTCTGGGGAGTAGAGTTTCTTGACAAGTGCTTTTAAGAAGCTTATGGGTCCCCAAACCCCGAGAAATTCAAGACAGGCCATTCACGAGGAATGGATCAAGCCAGGAAAGTTCGAGAATTTGGAAGAAACTCAAGAGATGCCATTCATAGAGAAAAGATCATCTCTGGGGAATAGAGTTTCTTTGACAACTTCTATGAGTGACAGTCTATGAAAGGGTTCACTGAGAATGCTGCCTTTCATATCTCCATATTGTTTAACCCCAAGAGGAGGGAAGACTGTGTCTGGTAATCCTCTGGGGATCTAGTTTTGACTATTTAAGAGTGATCAACGGGCTTAATGCTAGACATAGTTGCCGGGGAAACTCTAAATATCTATACTATTATTATACAGTTGATATGAGTTTATGAAAGAAGACATACAGCAAAACAGCCCCACAATACAGTTATATGTATATGAAAGCGGTAAATGAAAACATGTAAACACTTACTCGGTTGTAGAGCTTCCATGCTGTTTGGTTAGTTGTTCAACAAAGAAAGATTGAAAACAACAGTATATTCAAAATCAAAGGAGAAAGTGCTTTGAAAAAGAAAGATTTTGGGGCTTACAGCTCAAGGAGAGGCCCAGGGTTTTATCAGTGAGCGCACTGTTGAATTTGTACATAAGGACTTATACAAGTGACTGTGGCCCAAAAATTGTTTTTTGTACAAAGGGATGGGTCTTACACTCTCTCAAGAGGCCCAAAAAGTTTAAAGAAAAAGAGTGGGTCTTATAACACGAGGGTAGACCCAGATGATTTTTCGTTTAAAATGGCGATCGCGCCGAGATTTTCTTTTAACGCAAAGGGGCTTATACAATATCTGAGGCCCAAAGTTGGTTTTGGTTAAAAGGGGGTTGGGTCTTACACTCTAATAGAGGCCCAAAAATTTTAAATGGGTCTTATAGCTCAAGGAGAGGCCCAGATGGTTTATCTTTAAACTAGCGATGATCGTGCCGAATTTAAAAATGTACAGAGGGACTTATACAATAAGTGAGGCCCAAAATATTTCTGTACAAGTGGGTTGGGTCTTACACTCTAATAGAGGCCCAAAAGTTTTAAAGAAAAGAAATGGGTCTTACTACTCGAGGGTAGGCCCAACGTTTGTTTTTCAACGGATGAGGATCGCGTCGAACTTTTTGAAATACAACGGGACTTATACCATAAGTGAGGCCCAAAATAGGTTTGTATTTACAAAGGGTTGGGTCTTACACTCTATTAGAGGCCCAAAAAGTTTTGAAAATGATTTGTGAGGGTTGAATTAATCAAAAACCCTAATTTATTTCCAAAATGTATTTTAATTGAATAAAAATTCAATTAAAATGATCAAAAATTATTTAACATGTGGGAAACAAATTATGATCTTGGATTAATGCTTCAAAAATCAAGTATTGACCTACAAAATAATTAGAAGTCATTAATCTTTTCAAAATCAATAGGGAAAAAATATTTTAAATGTCAAAACAATTAAAATATTAATTCTTTACAAAAATATCAATTATATGAAATAAATAATATTTTTTGGATTTTTTGGGAAAATAAAATATTTCAACATTTTTGTGAATTATTAAAAAAAAGAATCAACTCAAAATCATTAAAACTCAGAGAGAAATTAATTTTTGAATCAATTAAATAAAAATCACAAAATTCAAATATTCAAATGTTGGAAAATGGCGCCAAGAACAAGGGCAAGAACACGCGCGTGTTCTGAGTTTCTCAGATTTGTATTTTCTATCCAATCTCACTGAATACTTAATCATATCATGCAATCCACATACCAATCAACTCGTTTTAACCTCACGATCATGTCTATGACAATTAATTTCATTTAAATTAAACATAAAACAAGAAATCATGAACAATCCTTAAGAACCCTAGATTCTGCATGAAGGCTGGGATTTTTGATACACGATTCAAACAATGCAATTAATTGAGGGGAAACATTCCATGCATGATTATGAACATATGGGCAAATTATTGTGCAGCAAAAATTGCATGGATCATAGAGTTAGAAGAGCTCATGCTTACCACTTGCAGCTGGTGATCGTGATTTGTGTTGGAGGTATTACAGATGAGTTTTGATCATCTGAACAGCTTCCCTACACCCTATGGAGTGTGTTTGAATGTTTGGACTTGATTGAAATTGGCTGGATCACTTCATGGCATCTCAACTGCAACCTGGTTAAAACCTTGAGCAATTGACTGGTGATTCTGAGAAATCAGTGTTCCAGTTGTTTTTTAAGTGTTTGATCAGCTCATATGTGATGTATATAAGGTGTGTGTGTAATTGGTTTGATTGGAAAAGCTCTCAAACTCAAAACCCGATAGTGACTTGCCTTAGAAGGCAAAATTGGAGTGAAAGAAGAGATTTTGAGGAAATCATCTGTTTGTTGGCTTTGGTGTACTCAAACTGATCACAATTGAGTTCTATTTATAGTAGAGCAAGTTTGTTTTGCAAGGAATAGTGAATGGTAACTGCTGAGTAGGTTTGGCCAATGTTGGCAAATGAAAATCCAAGTCTCCTCTAGCCATTTACTAGAGGTTAGGGCACAGGCTGCTGGTTCCCTTGGTCTTGGATAAGTCTTGACTGAATTCAGTTGAGAATGGCTCAGTCCATGCCACCTTGATGCTTCCATTGAATGCTCCAATCCAAAATTGGAGTCTTGTCCCTATTTTGGCAATTCTAGGTTCAACATGCTATTTCTTGTTCCAAAGACTTCAGAGGCTTGGCTCAGTGATTGTCCCCTTTAGATTCAATCCTCAGATGTGTCCAAAGTGATGACAAGGCTTGGAATTGGCTGATTTTGGCAAATCGACCAAAAGTGCAAAAATCTGCCTTGCCTTGGCAGATTTCAGCAAGGCATCTTGCCAATGTCATATCTCATAGCTCAAATTGAATTTGGTAATGTTCTTGGCCATTTTGGAAAGCCCTTACCTGATACAACAACTGTTTGAACATGTTTGGTTTTGATCTCTTTTGAATCCAAGTGAAAAATCCCCCTACATTTGGAAAAAAGTAAAGGCAGATTCTGACTTAGTGAAATTTTCACTAAGTGTTGGAACAAAGTGACTTTTCTTGATTTTGATCACTCCATAACTCAAAATCCATGAGGAATTTGGACATAGGTCAGTATGAAGCTTTTGTAGAGGGCAATGTGATCTACAAATCAAGCTTAGAATGGGGAACAATGGCCTTGTGGTTTAGGAGTTATGGTCCTCCAAAGTTGGCACATTAGTGTCACTTTTTCCATAACTTAGAAATTTTTCTAAGTT
The DNA here is from genome assembly GCA_022829125.1 of Lathyrus tuberosus. Taxonomy (NCBI): domain Eukaryota; kingdom Viridiplantae; phylum Streptophyta; class Magnoliopsida; order Fabales; family Fabaceae; genus Lathyrus; species Lathyrus tuberosus. The sequence goes on from JALAZF010000084.1 coordinate 804,165, forward strand.
TTTATGGTTACCCCTTTTACAAGTTATCCCACTTTCTTTGATTTTTCTTGATGAATGATGATTCAAATCATACATTAACATCATTTTAGGGTTAAAAATCCATTTTGGTGAAAAATCTCAAAAAGTCAAAGTTGACTTTTGTGCACAGTTGACTTTTTACCAGATGAATTCCAAACTGTGCAATTCTTCAGGAAATCATGTCCTTAACCTAAATCAAACTTGATGGACATGTTCCATGGGTGTCATAGGGTATATTGAATCATGTCTTAGGGTTTGGGAGCATGTCCTGGTCAAAAGTCAAAGTTACAGTTGACTTTCCTCGCGAAACCCTAATTGTGGTGCAGACGAAATTGAGACTTGTTGCTCAAGCTTCTTGGATTAATCCATTGTTGCAAATGGATCAATATAGTATATTAAAGCCCCCTAAATCATGTCTTTAGGTCTTGATTCATGATTTGTCCCAGAAGTCAACTTAGGGGTGAATTAGGTCAAGAAACCCTAATTCCTGATTTTTGATGTATGCATCCCCTGAGGTCTAATTGACTTGATGATTGGGTCCATGAGGTTCCATGGAGTATATTAGGTTATGTTTTGGATCATTGGCTTGTGCCCAGATGAAAATTTTCCATCTGGAGGCCCTGGTCGACCAAAACCCTAATTTGGTGACACTATCGATCTTGAGACTTGATCCACCTAGAAGGGAGCAGCCTTGTGCTTAATCCTTGAAGTGGGAGTCATTTTTTATCCTTTGTGTATGTTTGAGAGTTTAGAAAAGTTAAAGATCATGTCATTCCTTGATTGATCCTTTGTCTAAGGCTCTGAGAGGGCTTAAAACCCTAATTTTGATTGTAGTGAATGCTCAACAACCCTTGAGGCATTTGATGAGGCATGATGGTTCATCCATATTGTGATGATGATTTGCACAATGATGGGAAATCTTAGTGGTCAAAATTTGGGGTATGACAGATGCCCCTATTTAATCTTCTTGAACCCGAAGGTGTGAATGACGAAGGTATTCAGGCATTCGGGGTGCAAGAGGATTAAATATCGGAATACCCGAAATTTTGATGGTGATTATAAATGGTAGCTTACGCATTCATCTTCTTTAGCTAAGCGATGATGCTTAGAAAAGGTATCCTTCCCCTCAATCCTGGTTTCCTACCAAGGAATTGGTCTCAGTTTTCTTTTGAAATAAACCTCCCCTCGATCCCGGTTTCCTACCAAGGAACTGGTCTAAGTTTCTGATTTAAACTTCCCCTCGATCCTGGTTTCCTACCAAGGAACTAGTCTAAGTTTCTGATTTAAACTTCCCCTCGATCCTGGTTTCCTACCAAGGAACTGGTCTAAGTTTCTGATTTAAACTTCCCCTCGATTCTGGTTTCCTACCAAGGAACTGGTCTCAGTTTCTTCCGTCAATAAACTTTATTGACAAGGGACGCTATTTGTAGCAGTTTTCCTCAAACTTCTCGCCGGATTTTCCTGGGGAGATGCCATTTGAGTGGAAAAAGTGATGTCAGACTTGCTGTGGAGCCCAATCGTCTGAGTTGTAGAGGTGCACAAACTTCTCTGTTGGAGATGCCATTTGTCGACTCTATCTGGGGAAAATGAGTCTCTTGAGAGACTGCTTCCGCTTGGGGTCTTACATCATACTTTTCTCGGGATCTTCCCGGAGAAATGCCATATGATAGGCTCTAATTTTGAGGTGCCGATGACCTTTTCATCAGCGGTCTTTCGGAGAAAGGCAGCTGTACTGCCAAATCTCTGCTTAGGAGGCTTTCTCTGGGGATTTTTCTTTAATCCGGGAAAGCAAGGATATCATCTTCAATGGCGAAGAGTGACATTTGTAGAAAGCTTCTCTGGCTTTTCAGAGGTCCAAGTTATCAAAGTAGTCCAGGACCTATCTTCAATTTAGAAATAGCTGGATGTGAGATTGTTCAGATGATTCATTTCCTGACGAGGAAAGAACTGACAACTCGATTGAGAGGACTGTTATCACTAGGGGATAAGACCGACTAGTGTGATAGTGATGCAATATAAATGCAAATGTAAATTAATAATGCATGATGTATGTATGTATATTCTGACAAAGACTTGACACAACACACAGACTGATGGATGAACACGATTGGATACTCGGCCACTGCGGGGCGAAGAAGTACCGTTGGTCAAAAAAAGTAGCAATTCTACCTTGCTTAGGAAAAGTAGTCCTCGCGGGGAACACCGTTGATCGGGCTTAGGAGATAAGAACTCGGCCGAGGGGTGTCAGACGAAACAAGGTCTCTGACGTAGTTGATCCCTTCATTCAGACGTACTGGGTTAGAAGGAGTACTTTGATTCTGCACTTTGAAATTCAAACGCCTTTGGAGACGCAATCGACGTTCTTTCGATGTTCAACAGTCAAAAGCAATTGCCATCTTTAATTTAAAAGCAGAAAAAGTTTTAACAAGTAAATTCATTTTTGTTTCATTTCAAGAATCGCTAAACATGTTGAAATGCCATTCTGTAAAGCTAAAACAAATAAGAATTACAAACAAAAGCACAAGGGCTCAAATTTTATTGATAAGATGGAGATCAGCCAAACTTGTGATTCCAAAGAGTATATACAAAGTTTGAAAATGGTAATTTACAGGGAAAAGGGCTACGTTGAAACATAACGACCACTATCCTTCTACCAACTTTGAATTAGGGACATCCTGAGCTTCTGTCGAAGATGACTTTGACTGGAGTTTTCCTCCGATGGATAATGTAACTACTGCTGAGGGACTTGCCTCTGTTGAACATAGTTACTTGCCATTATCCCTAATTTTTGCCTGGATTGTACTATGAGATTTCCAATCCATCGGGATGATTTTTTTCATGTCTCTAACTTTTGCCTGGACCGCCCTTTCGGGTTTTCAATCCACCGAGACGTTTTTTTTAGTTTAGGCGAAGTATTTATTGACTACATCAACATTCGTGGGGTAGGCAAATTCCTCTCCGTCCATGGTTGCAAGTCTCAAGGCACCGCCTGAGAAAGCTTTCGTGACCACATAGGGGCCATCATAATTCGGAGTCCATTTGCCCTGAGAGTCAGTGAGAAATGATTGTATCTTTTTGAGCACGAGGTCTCCTTTTTTGAAGACACGAGGTTGGACCTTTTTGTCGAACGCCTTCTTCATTCTCTGCTGATACAATTGACCGTGGCATAGTGCCGCTATCTGTTTTTCCTCAATCAAATTTAATTCGTCGTGTCGACTTTGACACCATTCAGCTTCTGAAAGCTTAGCTTCCATCAATACCCAGATTGATGGGATCTCTACTTCTATGGGGAGAACTGCCTCCATGCCATATACTAGAGAGAAAGGGGTTGCCCCTGTTGAAGTGCGAACAGATGTTCGATAACCGTGAAGAGCAAAGGGTAGCATCTCGTGCCAATCTTTATAGGTTACAACCATCTTTTGAACGATCCTTTTGATGTTCTTGTTAGCCGCTTCTACCGCTCCGTTCATCTTGGGTCGGTAGGGAGATGAGTTATGGTGTTCGATCTTGAACTCAACGCACAACTCTTTCATCATCTTGTTGTTCAAGTTAGATCCATTATCAGTAATGATCTGACTCGGAACACCATAACGGCAGATGATATTGTTTTTTATAAATCGGACCACCACTTGTCGGGTTACATTAGCGTACGACGCTGCTTCGACCCACTTGGTGAAATAGTCAATGGCTACCAGGATGAACCGATGTCCGTTTGAAGCCTTAGGTTCGATCAAGCCAATCATGTCGATTCCCCATATGGAAAAAGGCCACGGGGAAGAAAGAACTTTGAGATGTGATGGCGGTACATGAATTTTGTCAGAGTATATCTGACACTTGTGACACCTCCTCATGTACTTGTAGCAGTCGGATTCCATGGTCAACCAGTAATACCCTGCTCTCAGAATTTTTTTGGTCATTGTGTGTCCGTTGGCATGAGTGCCAAAGGATCCTTCATGAATTTCTTTCATAAGCATGTCTGTTGTTGGTCTGTCTACGCATCGGAGCAAGACCAAGTCAAAATTCCTCTTATAAAGAGTGCCACCGCTCAGGAAGAAGCTTCCAGCCAATCTTCTGAGGGTTTTTCTGTCCTTCCTTAGTGCCACAGGTGGGTACTGTTGTTTCTGAAGGAAGCATTTGATATCGTGATACCAAGGTTTGTCGTCTATGACTGCTTCAATCGCGAAGACGTAGGCGGGCCGTTCAAGGCGCATTATGTCGATCTTAGGTAAGTCGTTCCATTGACCTACACTAATCATATAAGAGAGAGTGGCTAAGGAATCAGCCATGTGATTCGCTCTACGAGGGACGTGATGAAACTCGACTCTGTTAAAGAAGGGTAACAACCTTCTTGCATAGTCTTTGTAAGGAATCAGTCCTGATTAGTATGTGTTCCAATCTCCTTTTATCTGATTGATAACCAAGGCTGAATCGCCGTATACGTCCAAGTTTTTGATCCTTAAATCAATCGCTTCTTCGAGACCCATAATACAAACTTCGTATTTGGCCTCGTTGTTCGTACATTTGAACGTAAGTCTGGCAGTGAAAGGAATGTGGGTACCCTGAGGGGTAACAATGATTGCCCAAATTCCGTTTCCATAATGATTAACTACTCCGTCAAAGATAAGTCCCCATTGGGAACCTGGTTCTGGCCCTTCACTGGGTAGCGGTTCATCGCAATCTTTCATTTTCAAATACATGACATCTTCGTCTGGGAAGTCGAACCCGATTGATTCTTGATCGTCAATAGGTTGATGAGCCAAATGATCGGCTAAAATACTTCCTTTAACAGCTTTCTGAGCGTGGTACTCTGTGTCATATTCTGATAACAACATCTGCCAACGGGCAATTCTTCCCGTGAGAGCAGGCTTTTCAAAGACGTACTTGATTGGATCCATTTCTGAAACCAACCAAGTAGTATGACGAATCATGTATTGGCGAAGATGTTTGGCTTCCCAAGCCAAAGCGCAACAAGTTTTCTCAAGCATCGTGTACCGAGTCTCGCAGTCGATGAACTTCTTGCTCAGATAGTAGATGGCAGACTCTTTACGTTTGGTTTCGTCTTGTTGGCCAAGTACACATCCCATTGAGTCCACTAGGACTGTGTGGTAAATGATCAGTGGTCTTCCTTCCATTGGAGGTGATAGAATCGGAGGATTCAACAGGTATTCCTTAATACTATCGAAGGCGGTTTTTCAATCTTCTGACCAAACGCAATCCTGGTTCTTTTTGAGTAATTTGAAAATTGGCGTACACTTGGCGGTCATAAGGAATATGAATCTGGAGATGTAGTTCAAACGTCCCAAGAATCCTCTGACTTATTTTTCAGTTTTCGGAGAAGGCATTTCTCGAATGGCCTTGACCTTGTCAGGATCGACCTTAATCCCTTTCTGGCTGACGATGAACCCTAAGAGTTTCCCTGAACGGACACCGAAGGTGCATTTATTGGGATTCAAGTGGAGTTTGTACTTCCTCAAACGCTCGAATAACTTTGACAGGTGGATCACATGCTCCTCTTCTGTTTTAGATTTTGCAATCATATCATCGACATATGCCTCAATTTCCTTGTGTATCATGTCATGAAACAGAGTAGTCATGGCCCTATGATAGGTTACCCCGGCGTTCTTCAAGCCGAACGGCATCACCTTGTAACAAAAAGGTACCCCATGGGGTAATGAACAAAGTTTTCTCCATGTCTTTCGGCGCCATTTTGATCTGGTTATAGCCCAAGAATCCATCCATGAAGGAGAAAATTTTGAACTTTGCTGTGCTGTCTACCAGCATGTCAATGTGTGGTAAAGGAAAGTCGTCCTTTAGACTTGCCTTGTTTAGATCCCTATAATCAACACACATTCTGACCTTTCCGTCCTTTTTGGGAACGGGAACGATGTTGGCTAACCATTAAGGATATTCAGATGTAGCGAGGAAACCTGCGTCGATCTGTTTCTGTACTTCCTCTTTGATTTTGATGGCCATGTCCGGGTGAGTCCGTCTCAACCTTTGCTTTACTGGAGGACATTCCAATCCTCACGGTAAGTGATGTTCCACGATGCTGGTATCCAGCCCTGGCATATCCTGATAGGACCAAGCGAATACATCGGGAAATTCTCTGAGAAGCTTTATCAAATCCCCCCTGGCAGTTGGACTGAGCAGTGCCCCAATCCTAATTTCTTTTCTCTCTTTTTCCGAACCCACATTTACCGTTTCCAATGGCTCTTTGTGAGGTTTAATGGACCTTTCCTCTTGTCTGAGTAGTCGGGAGATCTCTTCTGGAATTTCATTGTCAATTTCTTCTTCAGCCCTAAATACCGGGAACTCAAAGTTGGGAGAAGGCATCAGATCGTATGTTTCAACTGGGTTTAAAACAAGCAATCTGCATGACGTGATGATTCGTGTTTAGAAGAGATAGAGAAAATGCAAAAGTGTGTGCAGTGTATTTTTTTATTACTGCATGTTTTTTATTATTGAATTGTTTTTTAGGATTACCATTTTCTGAAAAACGAAAAGACAAAACAGTAATTAATGCGGAAATTACATAACGACGTTATTTTATTAATGAACAAGTTGATTCTTGAAACTACAGCCCTATAAAACAAAACTCTACCGCTTTGGGCGAAGCGAAGAGGGAAAATTTACACAAAGCGAGCCCTATTAAAACATCAGTTTCACCTGGGCAGGGTGAAAGGTTAAAGATGGCAATTACTTTGACTGGCGAACGACCTTCGGAGCATCAACAGCGACCCACTGGCGGCGAACTCCTCGGTGAATCACAAAGTCTGGTATCTTCCTTGATTTGTCTTCAGAAATGACGCTGATTTTTGGTGGAGTAGGATCATTGGAATCTGTCTCCCAGGCAGAATTGTCGTAGGAGGATTCCTCAGTTGTATTTTGCATAACATTTGTGCTCTCAGCTGTATCTCCTCATCCAGTTGGCTGGATATCTTCGAGCCTGATACAAGAGTTTTCGGGAGTGGTGTACTTGACCATATAGTCGTATTTTCCACTCGGTTGTCCCAGGGTGTCCCATATTTCTCTGGAACTGGAGGGGTCATCCCTCTCGATGACGTTGACCTCGGGAAAATCATAGTTGATGAATTCAAGTCCTGCAAACGTTGCAAATTCATCGTCGTGTTGAGTAGTTTCTGAATAACCTGAGTGTTGATCCCATGATATGGTGGGGACACAGGTATTCTGTTCAATGATGGTCAGCTGATTTTCATTGTTCGGCTGACTTTCTTGCCCCAAGTCTCCTGGATAAGGTTGCCATATTGGCAGACCATCCATTGGGCCATAGTAGGTGTAGTCATAATTGTCTTTCATCGGAGTGTCTTCCTCTAATGAATTTGATGGAGCACGGCATCCTTCCGGATCACAATCCCCGTATATCATTTCGACATCTGACCGTGGTATAAATCTCGGACTCTGTACAGGAAAGCAAAAGGAAGTTTGCGTCTCGTCCTGAGACATATAACCGTCCTTGTTAAGATAGGACTTCCACTCTTCCTCTGTGTTAGAGGGATCTTCCTCATTGATAGCATGGACTGCTTGAGGGAATGGGTGAAGAAAACCTCCACTGTGGAAGAAGTTCTGAATGGGATGAAGACTTCCATCGCTGGCAGCTGTCTGGGTACAGGTTACAGAAAAACCAAGACCCTTCTTTGTTTTATTGTGAATAGGAATGACAAGCTGTCCCCACCCGGTTGTATCGGTACTCTTGACCGCTTTGATAGCATCTTTGTATGAGGAAATCGAGGTTCCTCCTTGGGATAGATTTTCCTTGCCCACCGACAGCGCTTGGAACTGTGTCCCAATAACCTCCTCGGGTTATACACAAGTAGATGACGATAAGTTACTCACGAACAAGGCCTGTTCTCCACAGACTGTGACAATTTGATCGTTCTGAACAAACTTTAGATTTTGGCGGAGATTCGAAGTGACCGCTCCAGCCTGATGTATCCAAGGTCTTCCTAATAAATAACTGTATGTTGCCCAGATGTCCATGACCTGGAAAGTAACTTGGAAAGTGTGAGGACCGATAGTTATGGGAAGATCAACTTCACTGATAACTGTTTTTCTGGATCCGTCGAACGCTTTGACGACGACCTCGCTGGTTCTCATCGGAGGGCCTTTGAATGATAATTGCATCAAAGTGGACTTCGGCATAACATTCAGGGCTGACCCTGTGTCTACCAGTACGCTGGCTAAAGCATCGTCCTGGCAGTTAACTGTAATATTGAGCGCCATGTTATGACGGCGACGCTCTTCGGGTAATTCCTCATCACTAAATCCCAAATTATTGCAGGAAGTGATGTTAGAGACAATACTATCCAACTGTCTGATTGTTACATCCTGTTCCACAAAGGTTTGCTCCAAGACTTTCTGTAGAGCCTCCCTGTGGGCTTCTGAACTGAGTAACAGTGATAATACCGAGATCTTTGAAGGAGTCTGTAACAGCTGATCAACAATGTTGTATTCACTCCTTTGGATGAGCTTCAGCATCTCATCATTATTTTTCGAAAGGTCGGGATTACTGGATTGACTGACTGATGGATCGGGAGCTTCTGTCTGAAGTTCCTTTTCTTTGTTGGATTCTCCAACTCCTCTGTTGAAGATTCTACCACTCCTCGTTACACGACTGGTGTCTGCAATATTCACGACGGAGGGTAATGGAATTTCCTTTCCATTTTCAACTGTCGTTGCACCGTATTTGTAAGGGATTGCCTTAGCTGATTCATACGGTAGTGGTCCCGGTAGATAGATGACTATGGGAACCTTCTGATTTTTCTGACCATCATAAGTAATCTCGATCCGTTCCCGGTTGGGAGCTCTAGATTCGTCAAGTAGAGGGATGATGGCAAAAACATCCCTAGTCTGGTGACGACCAGAGATTGTGACAACATCCATAACTTGACTGGCAAGGTAGTTTGGCGTACAGTTGATGGGTCCAGAACCCGGATATGGGCGAATCTCTCCACGATCCACCTGACCCTGAAGAGCTGCTTTCACAAGGTAACACCCTTGGTTACTTTTCGAACAGACACTACAACGGTCATAGTTGTGTGGTGGCACCTGGCCACGCCCACTTTGAATACAATGTAACCTTACTAGGTTAGCTTCCACAGATCGGACATCCTGACTTTGACGCCGAGTGGGATTCCTGTTATTGATACTAATCTGCTGAGTATCTTTATCCATATAGATTGGCATCCACCAGTGATTTACCAAGTGCTGAAGTGCCTCCTAGACAATGGTACAACCTCGATCGTTTTCGCAACCTGCTTTACATCTTTGATAGTCGTGTGATATTAAGAATCCGAGTCAGACCTGCTCAGCATGTAACTCTACCAAGTTGGTATTCATCACGCGAATATCAAAGATCTGAACCATGTTGATCTGATAAGGGTTCCTATCATGGTAGTCTTGGATCCATCCAAGATCCATCTGACGCTGGAGGGCCTCTTGTATCAAAGAGCATCCCTGTTTGTTTACCGAGCAAGTCAGACAGGAACTGTAATCGTGTCGTGGAAGATTATGATACTGGCTTTGCCTTGAGTGCATTGCCACCAAGTTGACATTCATTGCATATATATCGTGGTTCTGAATGACGTTGGAGTTCGTAAAGACCATGTTAACTCCACGAACTCGGTGCTCTTGGATCCATCCGAGATCCATCTGTTCCTGTAGAGCTGCTTGCACTACAGAACATCCTTGATTGTTTTTAGAGCAGACATCACATTGATGATAATTATGATGTGGCACATGGCCATATCCACTCTGTCTACAATGCATCTTGACCAAATTGGTCCTTAATAAGAGTACATCGTGAATTTGATAGACGTTAAATTCTTTCTCAATCAGGTTGACTGCAGCTTTCTCATGTTGAGGCAGCGGGTTTGTGAGAACATTGGGATTCGTATCTTTGAAAGATAATAGCCCGCTCCTAACAAGCTTTTGCACGTCAGATTTGAAACTGAGACAGTTCTCTATGTTATGCCCTGGACCTCCTTGATGATAAGGGCATGTCTGATCCGCTTTAAACCAAAAAGGCGGATTTTCCGGTACTGTAAGAGGAGACTTAGTCTGAATGTGCCCCTTAGCCAGTAGTAACGGAAATAGTTCTGCGTACAACATGGGTATAGGATCAAACCCTGATGGTCGTGTTGTACGGTTGTTGTTATATGGAGGAGGAGCCTACTGAAGAGACTGTTGTGTCCTTTTCTGATTGGGTTGGCTCTGTGCAACCTGAGGTTGATACGTAGGAATAGGCGCAGGGCTGATAGCAGGAGTTATAGCTACTACTGGTTGATAACGTCGCCTTTGATTTTCGAGAGAGATATTCCCAATATCCTGCTCTTTTTTCTTAGGGAGAGCACTACCGTATCGTTTTGTACTATTCGATGATCCAGCGTCTTTTGCCAAACGTCCTTCTCGGACGGCTTCCTCAAGACGAACTCCTATACCCACAATCTCGGTGAAGTCACTGGGCGCTCTGGCAACCATTCTGTCGTAATAGAATGAGCTTAAGGTCTTTTAGAAGATCTTTGTCATCTCTTTTTCCTCAAGAGGTGGACAAATTTGAGCGGAAATTTCACGCCATCTCTGAGCGTACTCCTTAAAGGTTTCCTTGTCCTTTTATGACATTGATCTGAGTTGATCTTTGTCCGGTGCCCTGTCCAAATTGTATTTATATTGTTGGACGAAGGCAGTACCAAGATCTCTGAATGTACTAATCGTAGTACGGTTTAAACCCATGTACCATTTTAATGCGGCACCGGTTAAACTATCCTGAAAGTAGTGAATCAACAGGTCCTGATTCTCAGTCTGAGCTGACATTCGCCGAGCGTACATCACCAAGTGACTCTGAGGGCAAGAGTTACCCTTGTACTTTTCAAAGTCGGGCACTTGGAACTTGTGCGGGACTTTCACATTGGGGACCAAGCAGAGGTCTGCGGCGTCCTTTCCAAATAGATCCTGACCGCGAATGGCTTGCAGTTCCTTCTGCATTTCCAAGAACTGTTCCTGGAATTCATCCATTCGGTCAAACATAGTTTCCTTCTTACCAAAAGGTATATGTGGAATTTGTCCTTCCGGGACAGTGTACACCACAGGGGGTGGTACCGTGACTACGACAGTGAATCTTGGCATTTCCCGAAGTTTGTAACCTTCAGGAGTCTTCAGTATGCCCCTGGCATCTTCGCTTTCCCGAAGTTTGTAACCTTCAGGCCCAGCAGCTTCTGTTATGATTCCCTGATCTTCAGTGATCGGCGGAACATATCCTTCTGGGATATAGTTTGCAGGCATGCCCCAGGGACGATCTTTCGGCATCTGATACCTAGGATCAAATTTCTCCACTATGGACGTTGAGGTGATCTCTGAGATCACAGTCCTTTGTAGCTGAGCTTCTGCCATGGCTTGCATGTCGTTACAAAGCTTTCTCATATCCTCTCTCAGAGCGTCGATCTCTTCTTTCAACTCTCTGTTTTCTTCCTCAAGATCATCCATCTTTTTCTGACGATTGGCCTGAGTATTGTACGAATAAGACAGTTTGACTCTAGAACTGAGACACAAATGTGAGATTCGTAGGTAAGAAGAATACGCGATGTGAGAATGATGAATGCAATGATTATATTAATTGTTTTTTGGTTTAATCAAAATAAACTTTGACAATTAGATTGCAAATATCAAACGGTGGGGAAACCCCTTTTTATTGAAATTCAAAGGATTGCGAAAACGAAAATACAGTAGATTACAAAGTGCAGAAACAGAAACCTAAGCAAATGGGTCTCGAGAGAACTCGGGTGCTGATTCTGGTATCTTCCTTTTCTTTGACCGGGGCTCTGGAGCCGTTGTCGGGTTGTCATTCCTTTGCCAAGTGAAATGAGCGAGCAAATTCCTTTGGTCATCCTGATTATCCACAGCATGTTGCTCTAAAATTTCAATCAGAGCTTCCTTATCTTTCAGTAGTTGCTGTATTTTGATGCACTCTACGTTGAGGGTGCGGTACTTGTTCTTCCAAGACCTCCTCTCCCGTTGAACTTTGTTGAGAGTAACCTGAAGCTTTTCAGTTTCCGTCATGAAGGACATGACAGATTCCCTCGGTGGAAGAATTCCGTAACGAGGATAAGGCAACTTTAGCTTGAGAGCTCTAGTTTGTACCCAGTGGAGATAAGGCTCCACCGAGACACAGTCCAGTTTTCCTAGAGACTCCCGTCCTTTCTTATGAACGTGTTTCCAAGCGTGCACTATTTCCGTCTTTAGTGCTCTGTCATTTTCTCCTTTCTTGAAGAAAAGACCTTCCAGATGAGCATTCCGTGGGACATGCCTCATCGGGTATCCAAATTGACGAAGAACCAATACCAGATGGTAGTTGATTCCTCCCTTAGTTCCTATAAGGGGTACGTTGGGGAAGTTTCCACAACGGTCAATGATCCTGATTCCATCATAAATCCTATTACACCAATCTATATCAGAGTTGGTGAGAGACATGATCTTCTGCGACCAGCGCAAGGCACTCTTGTGATCCCAAAAAGCAGCAGACTTAGGCAAATGGGAGATAAACCATTTGTAAAGCAAAGGTACACAACATGTGATCTCCCCTCCGCTGTACAAATTCCCTAAGTGTACAGAATGATACGCATCTGCGAGCAAAGTCGGTACAGGGTTTCCAATGAGAAAAACCTTAATAGCGTTGATATCGACGAAATTATTAATGTTGGGCAACAAAACTAATCCGTAGGTGAGTAAAACAAAGATGCTTTCAAAAGCAGTCCCGTTCCCTATACTAGCAAAGTACAGAGCTTTCTTTGTCAGAAACTGGGATGGCAAACCTTGTATGCCACCCTTGGTAGTCATGTGAATCCTGACTTCTGACTCATCCAAATGAATTGCTCTTGCAATGGTCTGATCCTTTGGAATTTCTTCCAGTCCAGAAAATGGAGCTCGATCAGTGATGTGTAAATCGATCAGGTGAAAATATTCCTCCAGCGTTGGTGCTAGCTGGTAATCCGGGAATGTAAAGCAGTGATAAACCGGATCGTAGAATTGAACGAACGCGTCCATGATTCCCTCAATCACATGGACCCTTAACAGAGGTAGCAGACCTCCATATTTGGCTCTGAAGGCCTCTTGGTTTGTGATCATTCTCGCCAAACCTCTCAAATCCTCTAGTTTTGGAACCTTGAAGGTGTACTTATGAGTTCTCCTTCTACCGAAATCCATTAGCACAATCCTTTTCTCTGATATTTGCAATCACAGTCTTAGTTTAATTTGAAAAACAGAGAGACTAGAAGAGAAATTTTTTGAATGTTTTAATATTTTTTAAATGAATGCATGAATGCAGCACACAAAAATATAGAAAAAACATGGGGTCAAAGGGTTGTTGTCATGAAGTCAAGGCTCTACCCATCCCCAAAGGTTTATACTAGGGTGATTTTTGTACCTGTACTCAAAATCATCAGCTCCTCCCAGGATAACAAATAGCAAGCGGATCGCCAGCGAGCTGTATGAAATCTTAGAGTAAATGCTATTCACCGAGAATAGATCATCAGCCTCAAATGAGGGTAGTATCGCGTGACAACTATTTCCGATAGTTTCCGCACTACAAAAGGGTTGGCTCCTCAGCTTCTCAGACATCACAATCGGCCCATTGCCTATGGGAGGGAATGGGTTGCATTGGGAAGCCTCCACTGATGTTGATGGTCGACCTCGTCGCCATCACTTATCTTAAGTGTATACTCAATCTTTCCACATGCGGCATCACACGCATTCCCATTAGCAGAAAAATAAACACAGATATCAATTAGGAAAAGCAATATATATATTTGTCCTAATGTCCTAGACCTTTTAAAAAGCTATGAATCCTATGTTCCTGACAGAAAATGGGTTCCCCGGCGAAAGCCCCAATCTGTGGTTTTCACACAAGAGAAGAGAAAAAAGGTTAGAAGAGCCCCACGGTGGGCGCCACTTTTAAAGTTTCCACCTAATAGAGGGGAAGAGAACAAGATCTCGACGTCCCCAGCAGAGTTGCCATTTTTCTGTGGAAAATGGGGACGATGATGACTAAGGTAAAACAGATCCTCATTAGACTCCCCAGTAGAGTCGCCATTTTTCTGTAGCGAGCGATTTTTGGACGTGGTTGCGAAGCACTATAGCTCTTTGGTATCTACAGCTCAATTCATTTTTTATCCTATTAAAGCTGATGAAGGAAGGGAAATAGATGTCTCAAATTAACCCTGCTTGCAAACTGAGGTTAAACAGCGGTCTGTTAGGTTACAGATGCTACAAAGATTCGGGGTCTCTATTGGGTGTATTTTGTTAAAAGTGGTGTTTGGTCGATTGGTGGGAGGTTTAGATGTTAGGACGAATATATGAAAGTATGGGATTTTGGGTTTTTGTTTAGTGTGCTCGCTAAGATTTTTCTTTCAATCTTATGCCTACGTATTCCCGTTTACCGAAACAGGGAAATCAGACTGTTCGTAGTTCCTCCTATTCTATGGGAGGAAATGGTTGTTTTGGTGTCTTGTTCAAAGCCCAAGACGTGAAGCTAAAGAGTCTATTTGTGTCTTGTTCAAAGCCCAAGATATGAATCTAAAAGGTAGTTTGTCTTTAGAGAGAATTTGTCATCTCTAAAGAGGGGTTTGTTTGTCACAACTATTTATAAAGGAGAATTACTTTAACCAGTATTTGTGAATCCGGCAATGCCATAATTTCCTTTATAGGGGATTTCCAACCTGAAGGAGAAGACTTTAACTCAGTTTAGAGCAATGCCATCTTTCCTTAGGAATTTCTCTTGCTAAAGGAGGGATAGTGGCATGGATGTAGATGATCCAGAGGCTTGCCGCTTACAACGATTAGATGAAGGGGAAAAAGTTGTTGATGTTTGTGTACTGTGAACGAGGCACAGCTTTGATGCTAAAAGGTTGATTGGATCAACCAGTGGTTTTCTTATATAAAGCCTAAGAGGAGGCTATGGGCCCAATAAGAGGGTGTTTTTGTGTCTCGTACAAAGCCCGAGAGAGAGGCTAAAAGGGGTTGATCCTGCAAGAGGATCTTTTATTCTCAACAAGAGAGTGTTTTTGGATCTCGTATGAAGCCCGAGGTGGAGGCTGAAATTTGTTTAGCTCAATAAGAACCTTTTTGTATCTCGTATAAATCCCGAGATGAAGGCAGAAGGGTGATTGACTCAATGGGGGAGTCTATTATGTGTCTCGTACAAAGCCCGAGAGAGAGGCTAAACGCTGTTTAACTCCGCTGGGGAGAATCATTGTACAAAGCCCAAGAGGAGGCTATGGCACTGTTTCAGTTGAGTGACAGGTCCAGTACGCTGATTTAAAGAGAAAATCAGTTCTTATATGAGTAATGTTGGCACTCAGGGATTTTTGATTCGAGGATCAGGGATATTTCCTATTCTTTAAGGAAATGGGAAATCCAAAGGGTATTGAGACTGTCCGAGTCTACGGGTTTCCTTCCTATTTTTGAAGGGGTCACTTGAGAATGTCTTTGAGACTCAAGGAAATTAGACTGTCCAAGTCTATAGTTTCATCTTTTGTACTATGCTTTGAGAAACAGTAGTAGACTCTTTGAAAATACTGTTTTATGAAGATGACTAAGTTATGTTTCTATACCTCTAGGAGGTCGTCGGGACAATTTGTACGAAGCCCAAGAGGAGGCTGGAAGCTTTTAAGAAGCCGACGGGTCCTTGTACAACGCCCAAGAGGAGGTGGGGATGCTTTTAGGAAGTCGCTGGGTCCCCAAACCCCGAGAAATTCAAGACAGGCCATTCAAGAGGAATGGATCAAGCCAGGAAAGTTCGAGAATTTGGAAGAAACTCAAGAGATGCCATTCACGGAGAAAAGATCATCTCTGGGGAGTAGAGTTTCTTGACAAGTGCTTTTAAGAAGCCTGTGGGTCCCCAAACCCTGAGAAATTCAAGACAGGCCATTCACGAGGAATGGATCAAGCCAGGAAAGTTTGAGAATTTGGAAGAAACTCAAGAGATGCCATTCACGGAGAAAAGATCATCTCTGGGGAATAGAGTTTCTTTGACAACTTCTACCAGTGACAGTCTATGAAAGGGTTCACTGAGAATGCTGCCTTTCATATCTCCATATTGTTTAACCCCAAGAAGACGGAAGACTGTGTCTGGTAATCCTATGGGGATCTAGTTTTGACTATTTAAGAGTGATCAACGGGCTTAATGCTAGACGTAGTTGCCAGGGAAACTCTAAATATTTATACTATTATTATACAGTTGATATGAGTTTATGAAAGAAGACTTACAGCGAAACAGCCCCACAATACAGTTATATGTATATGAAAGCGGTAAATGAAAGCATGTAAACACTTACTCGGTTGTAGAGCTTCCATGCTGTTTGGTTAGTTGTTCAACAAAGAAAGATTGAAAACAACAGTATATTCAAAATCAAAGGAGAAAGTGCTTTAAAAAAGAAAGATTTTGGGGCTTACAGCTCAAGGAGAGGCCCAGGGTTTTATCAGTGAGCGCACTGTTGAATTTGTACAGAGGGACTTATACAAGTGACTGTGGCCCAAAAATTGTTTTTTGTACAAAGGGATGGGTCATACACTCTCTCAAGAGGCCCAAAAAGTTTAAAGAAAAAGAGTGGGGCTTATAACACGAGGGTAGGCCCGATGATTTTTCGTTTAAAATGGCGATCGCGCCGAGATTTTCTTTTAACGCAAAGGGGCTTATACAATATCTGAGGCCCAAAGTTGTTTTTGGTTAAAAGGGGGTTGGGTCTTACACTCTAATAGAGGCCCAAAAATTTTAAATGGGTCTTATATCTCAAGGATAGGCCCAGATGGTTTATCTTTAAACTGGCGATGATCGTACCGAATTTAAAAATGTACAGAGGGACTTATACAATAAGTGAGACCCAAAATATTTCTATACAAGTGGGTTGGGTCTTACACTCTAATAGAGGCCCAAAAGTTTTAAAGAAAAGAAATGGGTCTTACTACTCGAGGGTAGGCCCAAAGTTTGTTTTTCAAAGGATGAGGATCGCGTCGAACTTTTTGAAATACAACGGGACTTATACCATAAGTGAGGCCCAAAATAGGTTTG
Source organism: Lathyrus tuberosus (assembly GCA_022829125.1). Classification (NCBI taxonomy): domain Eukaryota; kingdom Viridiplantae; phylum Streptophyta; class Magnoliopsida; order Fabales; family Fabaceae; genus Lathyrus; species Lathyrus tuberosus. The sequence goes on from JALAZF010000084.1 coordinate 821,260, forward strand.
TATTTACAAAGGGTTGGGTCTTACACTCTATTAGAGGCCCAAAAAGTTTTGAAAATGATTTGTGAGGGTTGAATTAATCAAAAACCCTAATTTATTTGCAAAATGTATTTTAATTTAATAAAAATTCAATTAAAATGATCAAAAATTATTTAACATGTGGGAAACAAATTATGATCTTGGATTAATGCTTCAAAAATCATGTATTGACCTACAAAATAATTAGAAGTCATTAATCTTTTCAAAATCAATAGGGAAAAAATATTTTAAATGTCAAAACAATTAAAATATTAATTCTTTACAAAAATATCAATTATATGAAACAAATAATATTTTTTGGATTTTTTGGGAAAATAAAGTATTTCAACATTTTTGTGAATTATTAAAAAAAGAATCAACTCAAAATCATTAAAACTCATAGATAAATTAATTTTTGAATCAATTAAATAAAAATCACAAAATTCAAATATTCAAATGTTGGAAAATGGCGCCAAGAACAAGGGCAAGAACACGCGCGTGTTCTGAGTTTCTCAGACTTGCATTTTCTATCCAATCTCACTGAATACTTAATCATATCATGCAATCCACATACCAATCAACTCGTTTCAACCCCACGATCATGTCTATGACAATTAATTTCATTTAAATTAAACATAAAACAAGAAATCATGAACAATCCTCAAGAACCCTAGATTTTGGATGAAGGCTGGGATTTTTGATACACGATTCAAACAATGCAATTAATTGAGGGGAAACATTCCATGCATGATTATGAACATATGGCCAAATTATTGTGCAGCAAAAATTGCATGGATCATAGAGTTAGAAGAGCTCATGCTTACCACTTGCAGCTGGTGATCGTGATTTGTGTTGGAGGTATTACAGATGAGTTGTGATCATCTGAACAACTTCCCTACACCCTATGGAGTGTGTTTGAATGTTTGGACTTGATTGAAATTGGCTGGATCACTTCATGGCATCTCAACTGCAACCTGGTTAAAACCTTGAGGAATTGACTGGTGATTCTGAGAAATCAGTGTTCCAGTTGTTGTTTAAGTGTTTGATAATCTCATATGTGATGTATATGAGGTGTGTGTGTGATTGGTTTGATTGGAAAAGCTCTCAAACTCAAAACCCGATAGTGACTTGCCTTAGAAGGCAAAATTGGAGTGAAAGAAGAGATTTTGAGGAAAGCATCTGTTTGATGGCTTTGGTGTACTCAAACTGATCATAATTGAGCTCTATTTATAGTAGAGCAAGTTTGTTTTGCAAGGAATAGTGAATGGCAACTGCTGAGTAGGTTTGGCCAATGTTGGCAAATGAAAATCCAAGTCTCCTCTAGCCATTGACTAGAGGTTAGGGCACAGGCTGCTGGTTCCCTTGGTCTTGGATAAGTCTTGACTGAATTTAGTTGAGAATGGCTCAGTCCATGCCACCTTGATGCTTCCATTGAATGCTCCAATCCAAAATTGGAGTCTTGTCCCTATTTTGGCAATTCTAGGTTCAACATGCTATTTCTTGTTCCAAAGACTTTGGAGGCTTGGCTCAGTGATTGTCCCCTTTAGATTCAATCCTCAGATGTGTCCAAAGTGATGACAAGGCTTGGAATTGGCTGATTTTGGCAAATCGACCAAAAGTGCAAAAATCTGCCTTGCCTTGGCAGATTTCAGCAAGGCATCTTGCCAATGTCATATCTCATAGCTCAAATTGAATTTGGTAATGTTCTTGGCCATTTTGGAAAGCCCTTACATGATACAACAACTGTTTGAACATGTTTGGTTTTGATCTCTTTTGAATCCAAGTGAAAAATCCCCCTACATTTGGAAAAAAGTAAAGGCAGATTCTGACTTAGTGAAATTTTCACTAAGTGTTGGAACAAAGTGACTTTTCTTGATTTTGATCACTCCATAACTCAAAATCCATGAGGAATTTGGACATAGGTCAGTATGAAGCTTTTGTAGAGGGCAATGTGATCTACAAATCAAGCTTTGAATGGGGAACAATGGCCTTGTGGTTTAGGAGTTATGGTCCTCCAAAGTTGGCACATTAGTGTCACTTTTTCCATAACTTAGAAATTTTTCTAAGTTTTTATGGTTACCCTTTTTACAAGTTATCCCACTTTCTTTGATTTTTATTGATGAATGATGATTCAAATCATACATTAACATCATTTTAGGGTTAAAAATCTATTTTGGTGAAAAATCTCAAAAAGTCAAAGTAGACTTTTGTGCACAGTTGACTTTTTACCAGATGAATTCCAAACTGTGCAATTCTTCAGGAAATCATGTCCTTGACCTAAATCAAACTTGATGGACATGTTCCATGGGTGTCATAGGGTATATTGAATCATATCTTAGGGTTTGGGAGCATGTCCTGGCCAAAAGTCAAAGTTACAGTTGACTTTCCTCGCAAAACCCTAATTGTGGTGCAGATGAAATTGAGACTTGTTGCTCAAGCTTCTTGGATTAATCCATTGTTGCAAATGGATCAATATAGTATATTAAAGCCCCCTAAATCATGTCTTTAAGTATTGGTTCATGATTTGTCCTAAAAGTCAACTTAGGGGTGAATTAGGTCAAGAAACCCTAATTCCTGATTTTTGATGTATGCATCCCCTGAGGTCAAATTGACTTGGTGATTGGGTCCATGAGGTTCCATGGAGTATATTAGGTTATGTTTTGGATCATTGGCTTGTGCCCAGATGAAAAATTTCCATCTGGAGGCCCTGGTCGACCAAAACCCTAATTTGGTGACACTATCGATCTTGAGACTTGATCCACCTAGAAGGGACCAGCCTTGTGCTTAATCCTTGAAGTGGGAGTCCTTTTTTATCCTTTGTGTATGTTTGAGAGTGTATAAAAGTTAAAGATCATGTCATTCCTTGATTGATCCTTTGTGTAAGGCTCTGAGAGGGCTTAAAACCCTAATTTTGATTGTAGTGAATGCTCAACAACCCTTGAGGCATTTGATGAGGCAGGATGGTCCATCCATATTGTGATGATGATTTGCACAATGATGGGAAATCTTAGTGGTCAAAATTTGGGGTATGACAGGCCGTTGTCGCGTTGTCATTCCTTTGCCAAGTGAATGGAGTGAGCAAATTCCTTTGGTCATCCTGATTTTCTACAGCATGTTGCTATAAAATCTCAATCAGAGCATCTTTTTCTTTTTATAGATGCTGTATTTTCTTACACTTCACACTGAGAATATGATACTTGTTCTTCCAAGACCTCTTTTCTTGTTGAACTTTGCTGAGAGTAACCTGAAGCTTTTCCATCTCAGACATAAAATAAAGGGCAGAGTCCCTTAATGGAAGAACTTCCTGATGAGGGTAAGGCATCCTCAGCTTAAGTGCTATACTTTGTACCCAGTGGAGATAGGGCTCCACCGAGACACAGTCTGGTTTTCCTAGAGACTCTCGTCCTTTCCTGTGAACATGTTTCCAAGCGTGCACTATTTCTGTCTTTAGTGCCCTATCATTTTCTCCTTCCTTGAAGAAAAAACCTTCCAGATGAGCAATACGCGGGACATGCCTCATTGGGTATCCAAATTGACGACGAACTAACACCGGATGATAGTTGATTCCTCCCTTAATTCCTATAAGGGGTACATTTGGGAAATTTCCACAACGGTCAATGATTCTGATCCCGTCATAAATTCGATTGAACCAATCGATGTCCGAGTGGGTAAGAGACATGATTCTCTGTGACCAACGTAAAGTATTCTTTTGATCCCAAAAGGCAGCAGACTTGGGCAAATGGGAAGTGAACCATTTATAAAGCAAGGGTACACAGCACGTGATCATTCCTCCACTGTATAAATTCCTTAAGTGCACTGAATGATACGCATCTGCGAGTAAGGTCGGTACGGGGTTTCCAATCAGACAAATCTTAATGGCATTGATGTCTACGAAGTTATCAATGTTGGGAAACAAAAATAACCCGTAGGTGAGCAAAACAAAGATGCTCTCGAAAGCGGCCACATTCCCTATACTAGCAAAGTATAGAGCATTCTGTGTTAAGATCTGGGCTGGGAAACCTTGGATGCCACCCTTAGTGGTCATGTGAGTCCTGACTTCTGACTCGTCAAAATAAATTATTCGTGCAATGGTTTGATCCTTTGGAATTTCTTCCAGTCCAAAAAAGGGAGCTTGATCAGTAATGTGTAGATCAGTTAAGTGAGAATAATCCTCCAGTGTTGGTGCTAGCTGATAATCCGGGAATGTGGAACAATGATAAACCGGATCGTAGAACTGGATTAGCATGGACAGGATTCCTTCGATTACATGGACCCTTAACAAGGACAGCAGTCCTCCATACTTGGCTCTGAAAGCCTTGTGGTTGGTGATCATTCTCGCCAAACCTCTCAAATCCTCCAACTTTGGAACCTTGAAGGTGTACTTATGAGTTTTCCTTCTACCGAAATCCATTAGCGCAATCTTCTTTCTCTCTGACATTTGCAATCATTGTTTTAGTTTAATTTGAAAAAGAGAGATTAGAAGAGAAGATTTTTTTTTAATGTTTTAATGTTTTTTTTAAATGAATGCATGAATGCAGCACACAAAAACATAGAAAAAACATGGGGTCAAAGGGTCGGTGTCATGAAGTCAAGGCTCTACCCATCCCCAAAGGTTTATACTGGTATTTTTTGTACCTGCCCTCAAAATCATCAGCTCCTCCCAGGATAACAATAGCAAGCGGATCGCCAGCGAGCTGCAGTATCTTAGAGTAAATGCTATTCACCGAGAATAGATCATCAGCCTCAAATGAGGGTACTATCGCGTGACAACTATTTCTGATAGCTTCCGCACTACAAAATAGTTTTAGTCTACTAAATCAGTTTCACCAAAGACCACAATCGAACAACACTACTTTCAACAACCGAAGTCGTATATGCATTGAATCTGCAAAGGGTGCCTCCACTGATCCGATGGTCGAGGTCTCTTATTTGGGAGTCACTCCCTGTAAGATTACTCATTTAGCCATGACCTATCTTAGGTGTATACTCGATCTTCCCACATGCGGCATCACACGTATTCCCATTAGCAGAAAAATAAACACAGATATCAATTAGGAAAAGCAGTATATATATTTGTCTTAATCATCCTAGACCTCAAGTCTTATGATCCTATACAGATAATGACTCCCCAGCAGAGTTGCCATTTCTTTGACATGAATGTGAACTCAAGGTTTCTACCTAAGAGATGGGAAGAGAACAAGATCTCTACAGGACTTCCCCAGTGAAGTCGCCATTTCTCTTGGCAGTTTTCAGACTTAAGATTTCAACTAGAGAGACAAGAGGGACAAGATGCCTTGAAGGGCCCCACGGTGGGCGCCATTTTTTCTGTAGCGAGCGATTTTGGACGTGGTTCTTAAGCACTGTCGCTCTGGGGTACTACAGGTCGATTCATTTTTTATCCTATTAAGTTGACTAAGGAAGGGAAATAGATGTCTCCAATTAAGCCTGCTTGCATACTGAGTTTAAACAGATGACTATTGGTTTACAGATGCAGTTTAGATTGTGGGCCTCTCTCTGCTTATTTTGTTAAGAATGAAATGATGAGACTATTCATGGGGATTTTGGATAGGTACTGGATTTGATGTTTTTAATTAGTGTGCTTGCTAAGATTCTTTTGCAATCTTATGCCTACGTATTCCCGTTTAACGAAACAGGGAAATCAAAGCGATCGTAGTTCCTCCTATTCTATGGGAGGAAAAAAGGTTGTTTTGGTGTCTTCTTCAAAGCCCAAGACGTGAAGCTGAAGGTGGTTTGTATCTTGTTCAAAGCCCAAGATATGAAGCTGAAGGGTTTTGACTTTAGAGAGAATTTGTCATCTCTAAAGGGGGATATTTGGTCGGTTTGTCACAACTGTTGGGTAACTGATTATAAAGGAGAATTACTTCAACTGGGATATGTGAATCCAGCAATGCCATAATTTCCTTTGTGGGAGATTTTAACCTGAAGGAGAATACTTTAACTCCGTTTAGAGCAATGTCATCTTTCCTTAGGAATTTCTCATGCTAAAAGAGGGACAGTGGCGTGGATGTAAATAATCCAGAGGCTTGCCGCTTACAGCAATTAGATGGGGAAAAGGAGTTGTTGATGTTTGTATACCATGAGCAAGGCACATATTTTGATGCTAAAAGGTTGATTGACTCGACTGGGGTTTTCTTATACGAAGCCTAAGAGGAGGCTATTAACCCAACAAGAGGGTGTTTTTATGTGTCTCATACAAAGCCCGAGAGAGAGGCTAAAAGGGTTGACTCGACAAGAGAGTGCTTTTATGTGTCTTGTACGAAGTCCAAGGCGAAGGCTAAAAGGTTTTGACTCAACATGAGAGTCTTTTATACTAAAAAAGAGAGTGATTTGTATCTCGTACGAAGCCCGAGATGGAGGCTAAAATGAGTTTGGACTCAACAAGAGAGTGCTTTTGTGCGTCTTGTACAAAGCCCAAGACGGAGGCTTAAAGGGGTTTGACTCAACAAGAGAGTACTTGAACAGGTGATTGACTCAACAAGAGAGTCTGAAGGTTGATTGACCCAACAAGAGAGTCTTTTGTACTCAACAAGAGAGTGTTTATATGCCTCTTGTACGAAGCCCAAGACGGAGGCTAAAAGTGGGAGTGACTCAGCAAGAGAGTCTTTTATACTCACAAGAGAGTGTTTTTGTATCTCGTACGAAGCCCGAGATTGAGGCTAAAAGGTGTGACTCAATAAGAGAGTATTTTATACTCAACAAGAGAGTGTTTTTGTATCTTGTACGAAGCCCAAGATAGAGGCTAAAGGTTTGACTCAACAAGAGAGTCTTTTATACTCAACAAGAGAGTGATTTGTATCCCGTACAAAGCCCGAGATAGCGGCTAAAAGGCTTTGACTCAACAAGAGAGTCTTTTATACTCAACAAGAAAGTGATTTTGTATCTCGTACGAAGCTCAAGATGGAGGCTAAAGGTTTGACTCAACAAGAGAGTCTTTTATACTCAACAAGAGAGTGATTTGTATCCCGTACAAAGCCCGAGATGGAGGCTAAAAGGCTTTGACTCAACAAGAGAGTCTTTTATACTCAACAAGAGAGTGTGAAAAGGTTAGCTCCACTAGGGAGAATCATTGTACAATGCCCAAGAGGAGGCTAACTTCACTGAGGAAGGATCATTATACAAAGCCTAAGAGGAGGCTATTGTGCTGGTGACTGTTTCAGTTTAGTGACAGGTCCAGTATGTTGGATAAAAGAGAAAATCAGTTCTTATGAAGGGAACGATTAAAGTTATTGTTGTGCTTTGGGATTGATCAGAGGATCAGGGTTATTTCCTGTTCTTTAAGGAAATGGGAATCCAAAGGGTATTGAGACTGTCCAAGTCTACTGGTGGTTTGAGAAATTGATTCTCAGGTAGTGAATGATCTTTGTACGATGCCCAAGAGAATGCGGGTATGTTAAGGGATGAAGGTCAACCCATTAACTGGTCTCACACTTGACTCAGAAAGACAGCTCTAGCAAATTGTTGACTAGGTTCTGTTCCTATACCTGTAGAGGTCTCTGGGCCCTTGTACTAAGCCCAAGAGAAGACATGAGAGCTTTTAAGAAGCCGAAGGGTCCTTGTACAATGCCCAAGAGGAGGCGGGGATGCTTTTAAGAAGCCTGTGGGTCCCCAAACCCCGAGAAGTTCAAGACATGCCATTCACCGAGAATAGATCAAGCTAGGAAAGTCCAAGAATTTGGAAGAAACTCAAGAGATGACATTCACGGAGAAAAGATCATCTCTGGGGAGTTAGAGTTTATTTGACAATTTCTAAGGGTGACAGTCTGAGAAAGGGTTCACTGAGAATGCTTCCTTTCACGTCTCCATATTGTTTAACCCCAAGAGGAGGGAAGATTGTGTCTGGTAATCCTATGGGGATCTAGTTTTGTTTGTATTTAAGAGTGACCAACGGGGCTTTACCTAGTGCTAGACGTAGTTGTCGGGGAAAACTTTAAATAACTATACTAGTATTACACAGTTGATATTTGACAAGTATATAAAAGTTTGTGAAAGAAGACTTACAGTGAGCATCCCCATAATACAGTTATATATATATATATGAGAGCAGATAAAGAAAGCGGGTAAACACTTACTCGGTTGTAGAGCTTCCATGCTGTTTTGTTAGTTGTTCAACAAAGAAAGCTTTAATAACAATATTATATTCAAAATCAAAGGAGAAAGTGCTTTGAAAAGGTTGTTGGGGCTTACAGCTCAAGGAGAGGGCCAACGTTTTATCAGTGATTGCACTGTGGTTTTGAATTTGTACAGGGACTTATACAAGTGACTGAGGCCCAAAAAGGTTTACTGTACAAAGGGATGGGTCTTATACTCTCTCAAGAGGCCCAAAGGTTTATTTTTATACAAGTGGTGGGACTTACAGCTCAAGGAGAGGCCCAAGGTTATTTGTTTTGAAAACGACGATCACGCCAAACTTTTTGATGGTATCGGGACTTATACAATACACTGAGGCCCAAATCATTTTGGTTTTCAAAAAGGGTTGGGTCTTACACTCTACTATAGGCCCAAAAGTATTTTTGTACAGCAAGATGGGGCTTACAGCTCAAGCAGAGGCCCAAAGGTTTATTTTTATACAAGTGGTGGGGCTTACAGCTCAAGGAGAGGCCCAGGGTTTTATTTTGAACTGGCGATCATGTCGAGGTTTTTCTTCTTTTAACACAGAGGGACTTATACAATATCTGAGGCCCAAAATTATTTTGGTTAAAAGGGGATTAAGTCTTACACTCTATTAGAGGCCCATAAGGTTTTTGTACAAGTGATGGGGCTTACAGCTCAAGGAGAGGCCCAATTGATTATTTTTGAAAAGGCGATTGCGCCAAGATCTTTGAAAACACCGTGAGTCTTATACAATGACTGAGGCCCAAAATTATTTTGGTTTCAAAAAAAGGGTTGGGTCTTACACTCTATTAGAGGCCCAAAAGTGTTTGAAAAAGATTTATTAGGGTGATAATCAAAGAAACCCTAATTTCATTTTTTAAAGGCATTTTTCAAAGAAAAATCAAGTAAAAAATGATAAAAATATCAAATAAAATCGTTAATCATGTTATAAACAATGATTAAGGTTTATGAAAAAGTATTTTATCCACATGAATATTTAAAATCATTTTGGTTTTAAAAATCAAGAAAAAGAAATCATTTTAAAAGCATTTAAAACAATTTAAAACAATATTTTTGAATATATTAAAAATATATCAAATAATAATATTTTTTGTGATTTTTTGTGGATTAAAATATTATGGAGTATGAATAAGAAGTGTGTAAAACAAAATTGGAAAATTATGATTTTTGCTATGTAAAAGAATTGGCTGAGTTTTGAAGATAAAATAAGAAAAAGAGGAAAGATGTCACAACATCACATTCGACATCTCTTTTAGTTTTCAACATCTTTTTTATCAAACTTCCAACACTCATAACTCTCTCAATTTTTAACGAAATTAAAATTCTTAAGAACCTATCTTGACCGATTTTTCGCAAGGAATCCAATTGTATCACTCATACATACTTAAACTTAATGTACATCATGCACGAAGCAAAAAACCAGAACTGCATGTTGATTTTAAAATAACATAAACTCCACATATAAACATGTTAAAGTACAAACAGTAAGAGGATCACAACATACACATTAAGGATTACATTTTTGCTTCAAGAATTGTTCAATATGATGCATGTATGTGGACATCAAAGGAAAGCATGATTCAAAGAATTCAAGTTGTGAATTTTACCTCTTTTTTGGAGATTTTGTGCAACCTACCAAGTGCTTTGTTCCAGAAATGATTTGATGCTTTGGACATCCTCAAATGACCTCTTAGAAGCTTTTAGGATGGTTGGAATCAGCTGGAAACCTCTGGAGCAAGTTTGAGCTCTTTCTTGCAAAATGGGCAAAAGGGGCCAAAATGACAACTCACTCAAATGGTGTTCCAGATGGGGGGAACCATTTGGGACAGTTCAAGGATGATATTTGGAGTGTGTTCGAGGTCTTATCTGGTTTGGAAAATTACTGAATCAAGATATGGCTTGAAAAATGCAAAAAAAAAAGTCCAATTTTGAGATTTTGAGAGGTGACTTTGTGATTTTGGTGTTATAGCTCACTTGTGAGAGTTTGGACAGCTTAGATATGACATATTGGATGTGTTTGGATCATGAGCTGTGGTGGAAATGCTCTCTAACTCAAAAACTCAGAATTACCTTGCTAAAGAAGGCATTTTGGAGTGAAAGAAGTGATTTTGAGGAAAGCATCTGTTTGATGGCTTTGGTGTACTCAAACTGAGCACAAATGAGCTCTATTTATAGTAGAGCAAGTTTGTTTTTTCAAGCAATAGTGAATGGTGGCTGTAGCAGAGGTTTGTCCAATGGTTGCATTTTGGAATCCCAAGTATCCTCTAGCCATTGACTAGAGGTTAGGGCACAGGTTGCTGGTCCCCTTGTTTTTGGATGAATTTTGACTGAATTCAATTAGAGGAAGCTCAGTTCATGCCACCTTGGTGCATCCATTAAATGCTCCAAAACAAAATTGGAGTTTTTTCCCCTCTTTTAGGGTTTTCTAGGTTTGGCATGCTATTTTTGGTTCCAAGGACTTTGGAGGCTTATGGATCAGATCGTCCCCCTTGGATTTGATCCTCAGATGTGTCCAAAATGATGACAAGGCTTAAAAATTCGTGTGACACAAGAAATGTACAAATCTGTCCTGAAACCTGTCTTAAAAATCAGCTGCAGCATGCCTTGTTGTAAAATCCATAACTTCTTTCTCAAGAATGATAAATGGATGTTCCAGGACTTTCTAGAAAGCTGAGATGACATACTTCAACTTTAATGTTTGACCCTAGACTTGGTTCAACTTGGATCATGGAGAAAAACATCCTTGAAGTTGGGACATTCTTGCTGGAAAAATATTAATGATGTCCTATGAAATGTTGAAACATTTGACAACTTTGAACATTAACAATTCCAAACTCTAATCACTTATATCTTTTAATCCATTATGATATTTTGAGTTGAAGTGAATTGCATCTTTGATGCTTGTCTTGCATGGTGACAAAGCTTGAAAATTGTGTGGCACAAGAAAAAGTGCACAAAATCTATCCTAAAATACAGCAGCATCAAGCCTTACTGTAAAGTCCATAACTTCCTGCTCGAGTATGATAAATGGACGTTCTACAACTTTCTGGAAAGCTGAGATAACGTACTTCAACTTTGATGTTCAAGGTTTGTGAAGATAAGACTTGTAAAGTTGTCAAAAATGACCTTGAACTTGTGTGATCAAATCTGTCCTAAAAGCTGTCATGAAAATTCTGTTTTATCAATGCCTTTTGCAGAGACCATAACTTTCTGCTCGAGAATGATAAATGAGCTTTCTAGGACTTTCTGGAAAGGTGAGATTACGTACTTCAACTTTGATGTTCAAAGTTTGGCTTGAATCAACTTGGATCATGGAGAAAAACATCCTTGAAGTTGGGATATTCTTGTTGGAAAAATATTAATGATGTCCTATGAAATGTCGGAACATTTGACATTAAGAATTCTCAACTTTGATCACTTATATCTTTCAATCCTTATGATATTTTTAGTTGATTCCTTCTACAATGTTGAAGTATCAAATACCCTCTTTAAAAGTAGCCCTTAAGCAAAATCAATGGATGTTTGGACCAATAGTTACAACCTTGAAAATCTGTGCACTTGAACATGATTTTAACTTAGAAAAAATTTCTAAGTTTCCTTCAATTTGATCAATTTTGAAATTTTCCATGATTTCTTGATTTAAATTTGATCAAATTAAATCATCCATCATATTTTCTTGAGTAATGGCTTGTGAAGCTCAAAGTTGACCAAAACTCAAACTTTGAGTTTCTGCGTCAGTTGACTTTGTATTAGATGAACTTGAGGCTTGATCTACTTGAAATGTTGCACTCTTGTGCTTAATTGTTGATGTGGGAGACCTCTTGATCCTTTTTGGATATTTGAGAGGTTTGACAAGTTGAAGATCATGTCATTCCTTGATTGATCCTTTGTCTAAATCCTCTGAGAGGGCTTGGAACCCTAATTCTTTGAGTGTAGAGAATGCTCACCCATCTTTGGGAGACTAATGAGTATGAAAGTTCATCCATATTGTGATGATGATTTGCACAATGATGGGAATCTTAGTGGTCAAAATTTGGGGTATGACACTGAGTTGTCGGGAGATCTCTTCTGGAATTTCTTCGTCATTTTCTTCTTCAGCCTCAAATATCGGGAATTCAAAGTTGGGAGAAGGCATTGAATCGTATGTTTCAATGGGGTTTAAAACAAGCAATCTGCATGACGTGATGATTTATTTTTAGAAGGGATAGAGAGAAATGCAAGAGTGTGTATAGTGTATTTTCTGAAAAAGCTTGATTTTATTAATTGAGTTGTTTTTAGGATTACCATTTTCTGAAAAAAGCGAAAAGAGAAAACATCAATAAATGCGGAAATTACAGAATGACATTATTTTATTTATGATTTTGTCGATTCTTGAAACTACAGCCCTATAAAACAAAACTCTGTCGCTTTGGGTGAAGTGAAGAGAGGCATTTACAGAAAGTAAGCCCTATCAAAACATCTGTTTCACCTGGGCAGGGTGAAAGGTTAAAATAAAGATGGTAATTACTTAGACTTATGAACGACTTTCGAAACGTTGACAGTGACCTATTGGCGGCGAACTCCTCGGTGAATCACAAAGTCAGGTACTTTCCTTCTTGATTTGTCTTCAGAAATGACGCTGATTTCTGGTGGAGCAGGATCGTTAGAATATGTCTCCCAGGCAGAGTTGTCGTAGGAGGATTCCTCAGTTGTATCTTGCACAATGTTTGCACTCTCAAGCAGATCTCCCCATCCAGTTGGTTGGATGTCTTCGAGCTTGATACGAGAGCTTTCGGGAGCGGTGTACTTGACTTAGAAGTCAAATTTGCCACTTGGTTGTCCTAAAATGTCCCACACTTCTTTGGAACTGGATGAGCCATCCCTTTTGATGACGTTGACTCCAGAAAAGGCGTAGTTAAGGAATTCTTGTCCTGCAATCTTTGCAAATTTATCGTTGTACTGGATATTTTCTGAATGCCCAGAGTAATGGTCCCATGATTCGGTGGGGACGCATGTATTCTTTTCGATGATGCTCAGTTGATACGCATTGTTGGGCCGACTCTTTTGCCCCAAGTCTCCTGGATATGGCTTCCAGATAGGCAGGCCATCCATTGGGCCATAATAGTCATGGTCAAAGTTGTCTTTCATTAGAGTGTCCTCCTCTAATGAGTTTGGTGGAGCACGGCATCCTTCCGGATCACAACCTCCATATATCATTTTGACATCAGACCTCGGTATATATCTCGGACTTTGTGCGGGATAGCAAAGTGGCGTAGGCACCTCTTCCTGAGACATATAACCATCCTCGTTAAGATAGGACTTCTATTCTTCATCTGTATCGAAGGAGTCACCCTCGTTGATGGTATGTACTTCTTGAGATACTGGGTGAAGGAAACCTCCACTGTGGAAGAAGTTCTGAATGGGATGAAGGCTTTCATTGTTAGTAGCAGTCTGGGTACAGGTGGAAGAAAAACCAAGACCTTTCTTTGTTCTGTTATCAGTAGGAATGACAAGCTGTTTCCATCCTTTTGTACTGTTACTTTTGATCATTTCGTGAGCATCTTTGTACGAGGAAATTGATGTTCCTCTTTTTGATTGGTTGTCATTACTCATTGAAAGTGCTTGGAACTGGGTTCCAACAACCTCATCTGGCTCTACACAAGTGGAGGACGATAAGTTGCTTACGATCAAGGCTTGCTCTCCACAGACTGTGACTAGTTCGTCGTTCTTGACGAACTTCAATTTCTGGTGAAGTGTCGAAGTGACTGCCCTAGCTTCGTGTATCCAAGGTCTTCCTAATCAACAAGTGTATGCTGCCCAGATGTCCATGACTTGGAAAGTGTGAGGACCGATAGTTATGGGAAGGTCGACTTCGCTAATAACTATTTTTCGGGATCCGTCAAATGCTTTGACGATGACCTCACTGCCTCTCATCAGAGATCCTTGTAATGATAGTCGCATTAGAGTAGACTTTGGCATAACATTCAGAGCTGATCCGATGTCTACCAGTACGCTGGTTAATGCATCGTCCTGGCAGTTGACTGTAATTTTGAGTGCCATGTTATGACTTTTTCCTTCTTTTGGCAGTTCCTCATCACTAAACCCCAAGTGGTTGCAGGAAGTGATGTTGGAGATGATGCTATCGAATTATCTTATTGTTACATCCTGCTCCATAAAGGCCTGCTCTAAGACTTTCTGTAGAGCCTCCCTATGAGCCTCGGAACTGAGTAAAAGAGATAACACATAGATTTTTGAAGGAGTTTGCAACAGTTGATCTACAATGTTGTATTCACTCTTCTGGATGAGCTTCAACATCTCATCATTGTTCTTTGAAAGGTCGGGCTCACTGGATTGACTGATTGGTTGATTAGGAATTTTTGTTTGCCATTCCTCTTCTCTGGTGGGCTCTCCAATTCCTAGGTTGAAGATTTGACCGCTCCGTGTTACTCGAATGATGTCTGCAATATTCACGACGGAGGGTAATGGAGTTTCCTTTCCATTCTCAATTGTTGTTACACCGTATTTGTAAGGGATAGCTTTATCGGACTTGTACGGTACTGGTCCCGGTAGATAGATAACTACAGGAGCCTTCTGATTCTTCTGACCATCGTAGTTGGCCTCAATGGGTTCGAGGTTGAGAATCCTTCCACCATCAAGAGGAACTCTTGATTCATGGAGTAGAGGGATTATGGCGCACACATCTTTGGCCACTTCTCGTTTAGGGATTAAGACAACGTCTTTGCCTTGATTAGGATGATAGTCTAACATTGAACTAGAGCTTGACCATGGTTGAATCTCTTTGTGGTCCAACTGACTTTGAAGGGCTGCTCGCATGAGGTAGCATCCTTGATTATTCTCTGAGCAAACTCTACAGCGCTCATAGTTGTGAGGTGGCACCCGGCCACATTTGCTTTGTATGCAGTGTAACTTTACTAGATCTGTCTCCATTGATCGAACATCCTAATTCTGATGCCTAGTAGGGTTCCCGTTAATCATACTGACTTGTTGTGTGTCTTCATCTAGATAGATCAGAAGCCACCAATGCTTTAATAAGTGTTGAAGTGTCCTCTAAATGAGTGCACATCCTTGGTCACTCCCACGACACACTCTACAGTTTTGATAATCGTGCGAAGTCAGGAAACCGAGCTGGACTTGTGTAGCGTGTAACTCCACCAAGCTGGTATTCATCAAGAGAATATCAAAGATTTGAATCATATTCACTTGATAATGACTTTTATCGCGGTAATCCTGAATCCATCCAAGATCCATCTGACGCTGGAGGGCCTCTTGTACAAAAGAGCATCCCTGATTGTTTACCGAGCAAATCAGATAGGAATCATAATCGTGTCGTGGAAGATCATGATGTTGGCTTTGCCTTGAGTGCATTGCCACCAAGTTGACATTCATTGCGCAGATGTCGTGGTTTTGAATGATGTTGGAATTCGTATAAGTCATGTTGACCTCACGGATTCGGTGATCTTGGATCCATCCGAGATCCATCTGTTCTTGTAGAGATGATTGCACCAAAGAACATCCTTGATTATTTTTAGAGCAGATATCACACTGGTGATAGTTATGAGACGATATATGCCCGTATTCGCTCTGTTTGTAATGCATCTTGACTAGGTTGGTTCCCAATAAGAGTACATCATGAATTTGATAGTCGTGCTTAGACTCTTCTTCTATCAAATTTACTGCGGCGTTCTCGTGTTGAGGCAACGGGTTTGTCTGAACATTTGGATTTGTATCCTTGAAGGATAAGACCCCGCTCCTGACAAGCTTTTGCACATTGGATTTGAAGCTGAGACAGTTTTCTATGTTATGCCTCGGTCCTCCTTGATGGTAAGGGCAAGTCTGATCCGCTTTGAACCAAAAAGGCAGATTCTCCGGTATTGTAAGAGGAGACCTGGTTTGGACGTGCCCCTTGACCAGTAGTAGTGGAAACAGTTCTGCGTACAACATCGGTATAGGGTCAAACCCTGGTGGTCGTGTTGTATAGTTGTTATTGTTGTACTATGGACGAGCCTGCTGAAGAGGTTGTTGTGTCCTTTTCTGATATTGTTGTTGATTTGGTTAGCTCTGAGCAACCTGAGGTTGATACGTTAGAACAGGCGCAGGGTTGATAGCAGGAGTTACAACTGCTACTGGTTGGTACCGTCGCCTTTGCTTTTCAAGAGAGATATTGCCAATATCTTGCTCTTTTTTATTAGGGAGAGCACTACCATATCTTTTGGTACTGCTTGATGGTCCAGCATCTTTTACTAAATATCATTCTCGGACTGCTTCTTCCAGACGAACTCCTATGCCCACCATCTCAGTAAAGTCACTAGGCGCACTGGCGACCATTCTGTAGTAGTAAAATGAGCTCAAGGTTTTTAAGAAGATATTTGTCATCTCTTTTTCCTCAAGAGGTGGACAAATCTGGGCGGTAATTTCACGCCATCTCTGCGCGTATTCCTTAAAGGTTTCCTTGTCCTTCTGCGACATTGCTCTGAGTTGATCTCTATCTGGTGCCATGTTCAGGTTATACTTATACTGCTGAACGAAGGCAGCGCCAAGATCCCTGAAAGTGATTATCTTAGTACGGTTTAAACCCATGTACCATTTGAGTGCGACACTGGTTAAACTATCTTGGAAGTAATGGATTAGTAGCTGTTGGTTTTTTGTCTGAGTTGACATCCTTCGAGCATACATCACCAAATGGCTCTGAGGGCAAGAGTTACCCTTGCATTTTTCAAATTTGGGCACCTTAAATTTGTGCGAAACTTTCACATTGGGGACCAAACAAAGGTCTGCGGTGTCCTTTCCGAATAGATCATGGCCGCGAATGGCTTGCAGCTCCTTCTGCATCTCCAGGATTTATTCCTGGAACTCCTTCACTCTGTCGTCCATACTTTCATTTCCACCAGACGGTATCTGTGGAATCTGTCCTTCTGGGACAATGTGTACCACGGGTTGTGGTATAGTCATTACGACAGTGACTCTTGGTGCTTCCCTCTCTCGAAGTTTGTAACCTCCAGGAGTTGCTGTTATGCCCCTTGCATAATTTTTTTCCCGAAGTTTGTAACCTTCAGGCCCAGCGGCTCCTGCTGCAGTTTCCGGATCTTCCGTGACCGGCGGAATATATCCTTCCGGGATATAGTTAAGTGGCATGCCCCAGGGACGATCTTTAGGCATGTTATACCGAGGGTCATACTTTTCCACTATGGGTGTCGATGTGATCTCTGAGATCACAGTCCTCTGTTGTTGCATCTGGGCTACTGCCAGAGCTTGCATGTCATTGTGAAGCTTCCTTAGATCTTCTTTCAGAGCGTCGAGTTCTTCTCTCAACTCTCTGTTATCTTCTTCGAGATTATCCATCTTCTTTTGTTGATTGGCCCGAGTATTATACGAATGAGATAGTTTGACTCTAGAATCGAGACATAAACGTGAGATTCGTAGGTAAGAAGAATGCATTATGGAGAATGATGAATGATATACAATGATTATATTAATTATTTTTGTTTAATCAAAAGAAACTTCAACAATTGGATTGCAAATATCATACAGTGGGGAAACCCCATTTTATTGAATTCAAAGATTACGGAAATGGAAATACAGTAATTTACAAAGTGCTGTAAAAGGAAACGTCTAAATTTATGGATCCTGAGTCCTCTCTGAGGAGGCCTCAGGTGCTGGTTCTGGTGCTTTCCTTTTCTTTGACCGGGGCTCTTGGGCCGTTCTCGGGTTGTCATTCCTTTGCCAAGTGAAAGGAGCGAGCAAATTCCTTTGGTCATCTTGATTTTCTACAGCATGTTACTCTAAAATCTCGATCAGATCATCTTTTTCTTTTAACAGTTGTTGTATTTTGTTACACTCCACATTGAGAATGCGGTACTTGTTCTTCCAAGACTTCTTCTCCTGTTGAACTTTGTTGAGAGTAACTTGAAGCTTTTCTGTATCAGACATAAAATAAAGGATAGATTCCTTTAACGGAAGAACCTCTTGATGAGGGCAAGGGATACTCAGCTTGAGAGCTCTAGTTTGTACCCAGTGGAGATAAGGTTCCATGGAGACACATTCTGGTTTCCCTAAAGACTCTCTTCCTTTCCTATGAACACGTTTCCGGGCATGCACTATTTCTGTCTTTAGTGCCCTGTCATTTTCTCCTTCCTTGAAGAAAAGACCTTCCAGATGAACATTACGCGGGACATGTCTCATCGGGTATCCAAATTGACGACGAACTAAAACTGGATGATAGTTGATTCTTCCTTTAATTCCTATAAGGGGTACATTAGGGAAATTTCCACAACGGTCAATGCTTCTTATCCCGTCATAGATCCGATTGTACCAATCGATGTCAGAGTTGGTAAGAGACATAATTCTTTGCGACCATCGTAAAGTACTCTTATGATCCCAAAAAGCAACAGACAGGTAAATGGGAAGTGAACCATTTGTATAGCAGGGGTACACAGCATGTGATCATTCCTCCGCTGTACAAATTCCTTAAGTGTGCAGAATGATAAGCATCTGCAAGCAAGGTTAGTACAGGGTTTCCAATCAGAAAAATCTTAATGGCATTGATGTCAATGAAGTCATCAATGTTGGGAAACAGAAATAACCCGTAGGTGAGCAGAACAAAGACACTCTCGAAAATAGTCCCGTTCCCTATACTAGCAAAGTACAGAGCTTTCTTTATCAAAAACTTGGTTGGTATACCTTGGATTCCACCCTTAGTGGTCATGTGAGTCTTGACTTCTGACTCATCTAAATAGATTGCTCTTGTAATGGTTTGATCTTTTGGAATTTCTTCCAGTCCAGAAAAGGGAGCTTGGTCAGTGATGGGTAAATTAGTCAGGTGAGAGTACTCCTCTAGTGTTGGTGCTAGTTGATAATCCGGGAATGTGAAACATTGATAGACCGAATCGTAGAACTGGATTAGTGTAGCCAGGATTCCTTCAATTACATGGACCCTTAACAGAGACAGTTGTCCTCCGTACTTAGCTCTGAAAGCATCAGGGTTGGTGATCATCCTTGCCAACCCTCTCAAATCCTCTAGTTTTGGAACCTTGAAGGTGTACTTGTGAGTCTTCCTCCTACCTAAATCCATAACACAGTCTTTTTCTCTGATATTTGCAACATTATCTTAGTTTAATTTGAAAAAGAGAGACTAGAAGAGAAAATTTTTCTTTGTTTAAAGTTTTTTAATGAAATGAATGCATGAATACAACACACAAAAACATAGAAAAAACATGGGTTCAAAGGTTCGGTGTCATGAAGTCATGGCTCTATCCATCCCCAAAGGTTGTACTGGTGATGTTTTGTACCTGTCCTCAAAATCATTGACCCCTCTTGGGATAACGACAGTAGGCTGGTTCACCCGAGCGAGATGCAGTATCTTAGAGTAATCTCAAATTAGGGTAGTATCGCGTGACAACTATTTCCGATAGCTTCCGCACTACAAAATAGTTACATGGACTCAGCCTACTAAATCCTCAGTTTCATAGAATACCACAATCGAACAATTTGCTTTCAACAACCGAAGTCGTATAGGCATTGAATCCGCAAAGGGTCTCTCCACTAATTCGATGGTCTACCAAGACCTATTATTTGGGAGTCACTCCCTATAAGATTACCCGTCTAATGCCATCACTTATCTTAGGTGTCACTCAAACTTTCCAGATGCGGCATCACCCGCAGTCCCATTAGCAGAAAAATAAACACGGATATCAATTAGGAAAAGCGATATATATATATTCATTCCTAAAACTAACATCCTAGACCTCTTAAGAGCTATAATCCTAGTCTTATACAGACAATGACTCCCCAGCAGAGTCGTCATTTTACTGTAGCGAGCGATTTTTGTCTGTGACGCGACCACCTTATCGCTGGTTTTTCTCCTCGCCACAATGAGGAGGAGTGGGGTGCTACTTTCTGATTTCTTATTTATCCCATGAAGCTGGAAAGGAAAGGAAGCTATCTAAAACTAACCTTGCACGCGGATGTTTAACTGAAAAAACGCTTTAAAGAGATTGGGGGGTCCGAGGTCAGGTTATACAATGGGGAGTTGTTAATTACCCATCCTATATGTGGTTATCCACAGGATATTAGCTTTAGGTTTCGCTTTGTACTTGATAGTGTTTATCTGTTAATGGGTTGGGAAAGTTTCTTGGGAAATATGAGTGTGTGAGTGAGTTTTTGTTGATGTTCGGGTTATTCCCGATGTTTTTGGTAAGGTACAGGACCTAAGGTTTGATTGATATGTGAAGGTATTGGACCTAAAGTTTTTGTTTAGTATGCTCGCTAAGATTTCGCAATCTTATGCCTACGTATTCCTGTTTAAATGAAACAGGGAAATCAGAGCAATTGTAGTTCCTCCTATTCTAAGGGAGGAAAAAGATATTTTTGTGTCTTGTTCAAAGCCCAAGATTGAAGCTAAAAAGGTTTATTTGTGTCTTGTTCAAAGCCCAAGTTTGAAGCTAAAAGGTTTGACTGAGAGAGAATTTGTCATCTCTAAAGAGGGATTTTTTATTTTTGTGTGCCTTGATCAAAGCCCAAGGTTAAAGCTAAGAGGTGTAGCACCCCAAAATTTGCCCTACTTTTTTTTAACTTTTTCTTGCTTTTGTTTCGCAGTCATTTTTGCATCTCCATTAAGTCATAACTCATAATCATATTATTGCATTGGTCTTCTAAGATATGGGATCGAAGGATTTTCTTGTTATAAGTGTTTTCCCTATTCAGGGGTGATTCAGCGAGTCATCTTCTGCAAATTTCATCAATGTACATCTGGGTGGTTTAGGTTTTTCATTCATGGTTGAGCTTGTGGACTGTTTATCAGTTGAGATTCTTCAATGGAGGTGTGGATTCGATTTTATCATAGGATATTGGAAAAAGTGTGAGTGTGGTTCCTGGAATAAAATCAGTCAAGGTGTTCGTTAGTGGAAATATCAGTGGTGGGCTTATACAAGTTCATCATTAAGTCATTTTTTCATATTTCTAACCATTTTTATTAATTTCCATTTTCTATTAATTTCCATAATAACCATTTCATTCTAATATCCATTTTTTGAGCCAAGTCCAAATCAATATCCATTTTAGACCATTATATTTTCATTTAGCCAACCCATTTTATAAACACCAAATACCCTTTTCTTGTTACATATCCATCTTTTTCCAAATTTTAGAAGTAAGTCCATAATCTGTATTAAATCTTTTTTTATCATAATCCATTTCTAACCAAAGTGCATAAATCATGTGAATTTCAGTTGAGTCCATATCTATTTTATTCTTTATATCCAATTCAATTTCATTGTTTTTGTCCATTTAGTCAAACCAGCTTTTTAATCTCATTCATTAAGTCACAATTCATCCGTATCCATTTGCTTTACTCATCATCCAAGTCCATGTCATTACATGAGGTCATTATTAATTGGCAGTGAAAAGAAAAGAATAGAACAACTACAAGCCACACGATCAAACTCAGCGGCTACATGCAAGTAAAAAATGCATCCAAGCCAGTATTACTAGCCAGCTTCAGTGTGCCAGGTCACGAGACATCACTTGTATCAGCTGTAAAACGACGTGCAAGCTACATGAATTCAAGGCAAAACGCATCAAAAGTGAGAACACAAGCTTACAACAGAAAAATGATGACAGAAAGAGAGAAATAAGAATTCACAGCAAATTATCGTAAAAATAAATTCAGTTACAAAGTTGCTCCAACAAACTCTAACAAAATTCCATAGCAAAAAACCAATTCTACCCTCCTTGAACCTTCTATAAAACCTCAGCTGCAATAGAATTGGAGGGGAGGATTCTTCATTTCGCGATTCACTGATCCTCCACGTTTCAATTATCTTCAATTCTTACTCTGTAACCAATTCTTCACTCTCTGCATAATCTCACACCATCTTCATCACCAGCCTGCAACAAAATTGCAACGAACACAACAATCAGTGAGTAACAGTGAGAAGAAGCAAGGGAAGAAGAAGAATTCAGAAATTCAGTTCACAACAACATTTCGGAATCGCAGAGAAGAAGAAAAGGTTGAATCGTAACAACAGCACAATGAGTTCATCACCAGAAGCATAGTAGAAGAAGATTCAACGAAAAATTCAGAACCGCTCACAACATCAGCAGTGAATTTAGAGAAATCGAAGGAAGAAAGAAATATACCTGAAGAACTCTGGATTTCTGTTGATGCTTTGCCGCCGTCGAAGCGCCATCGGAGCGACTCCGATAGGTACGTCGATCTCGATCTAAACTTTAATTTCACGATGTTATTGTTCTTTGACTTGTGCTCTTGTAATTTGCGTTGATTCATTTGATTTTGCGAACTTCGAGTCGAACTTATCACATCGTGAGAGAGAGAAATCAAAGTTGTTGTGCGTCGTGGTTGAATCGTAGAGATGTAGGATGGTGGCGACTTGAGGAAAGGACGGGTATGATGATGTTACGGCGCGACGCGTCGTTTGTTTATTGTTTCGGCACAGTGTCGTTTTTGTTTTCGGCGCCGGCGTTGTTTAGAGATGGAGAATGGTGACGCAAAGATGGAGAGGAGGTCGTAGCGATCGAGAGTGAACGGAGAAAGTAGAGCTTCCGGTGAAGTTTGTTCTGCAACGACGGAGGAGGGTGAGGTCGCGACGAAGAAGCAGAACGTTGAGATGGAGAGAGCGACGACGTTTGGAATGGATAAGAAGAGGTCATGAACGACGCATTATTCTGGCATTGTGTTGTTGTTTTCCGGCGTGATTTGGAGAAGGAGACAGACGAAGTTGAGAAGATGATAGAGATGAAGAAGGAGAACGGCGCATCTTAGTTGTACTAGGTCATTTTCATTTGTTTTGATAGCGGACTGGGCTCCTAGGTCCGTGGAGTGTTACTTTTCAGCACATGTAATGTCATTCATACACCCCCTGAGCCCCAAGTTTAGGCTGGTTTAGTAAGCCCACTCGCCCAGATTTCTATTTCCCATGCACACCCGCGTTTTAACTTCTTTACTCCTCCTGGAAGCATAGTGCAAAACCGTTGGGCCGGATGAATAAGGCCATATGTTTATTGCTGTTTCACACCCGCATCAAATGCTGCTCGCACCCCCTGTGCGTGGCAAGAAGACTTTGGGCCTAGTTTCCAATGCCCATGCGCCAGGCCCTTCTTACACCTCCCAGAATCGGTTCTGCACCCTCCTTTTATTTTCTTTTAGTTTTAGTTTTTCTCAATTTAAGTTTTTCTCAATTTAATTCTAACTTTTTCTAATTAGATAATAACTAGATATTAATTTTCAAGATTAGTTTATAACTAGATTTTAATTAGAAATTAGAATTTCCATTTAGATTTTAATATTAGTTTTAATTCTAGAATTAATTTTAGGATTAATTTTCTTTAGATTTAGTTTAGAATTAACTTGAACTAATTTTAAGATTAATCTTAAATTAACTTTTTGAAATTCTGGTATCAGTCGTGTGATGTTAAGGTGCGATGTCAGAACAACACACTCTGCGCAATGGACAAAATAAACAGCAGAATAATACACCAAATTGTTCACCCAGTTCGGTCTAACTACCTACGTCTGGGGGCTACCAAGCCAGGGATGAAATTCACTACTTGTAGAATTAAATTACAGAATCAACAACCCAGTTGACAATCTCCTAATCTTAATTCCTACTAGTGACTTTCTACCTAAGAAACCACTTAGATATGAGAACACTACTCAATCCCTAAAAACAATACTCAAGGAACACCCTCTTTGAGCAACCTTGATCTTACTTCACAACTTTGATCAAGCAATAACTCTCTATTACTTCACAGCTTCTAAGAGAGGACAGAAAACGACTCACCAATTCAACCTAGAATGGTGTATACAAAACTCCTACAAAATACTCAAGACACTCAGCCTATGCTCTTGATCTTCTCTCTGTATTTCTGTACCTTTTCCTTTGGTCTTGTGCGCTTTATATAGCCACCTGAATTGGGCTTGGACTGCTACAATATCTGACTTGATTTGTTATTTAAAACTGAATATCCAAAACAGATTTTCTCCTAAAATCTTTTCAAATCTTCAACCTTTTAAATCTCCTACAAATCTGCACCAAATCTCCTATGCAGCGAAGAATATCTAACCCGAGATATTCGCATCCAATGAGACAGTTGCTCTCCACAATTCCAGCTAACACGCAAACCCTAACAACATCACAAAACCTGATGTTATTAATTCTGCAGATCTAATGCCACAACATCGCATGTGACATCAGACATCCAAACTTCAGTAATTTAAACACTTAACACAGCCCAGTGTTAAGACTCAATGTTGCAACATCACCACCTTGACATCAGCATTGAACATACTTTGTTTTACCAAAATTCCAGCCAATCCAAGAAACTAACAATCTCCCCCTTTGGATAATTTTGGCTAAAACAATCTCTGCACCTTCAGAGACTACAGCAGCGGAAAAACTTCAATGATTTTGAAACTCCAAGCAGCAGCAGCAGCATCTTCAATACATACAAACTTCACTATGCTGCAGCAACAAAACAGCTACAATCTACACTCAGCTGCACATATTTCAACATTAGCAGCAATGAGCACTCCCCAATAATGCAAAAGCATTTCAGCAATTTCTCCCCCTTAATATCTGCACTACTATAGCTAACATATTCCTTTGACAGCACAACAAATCTTTTGACAGCATTTGACATTTGGATACTCTTGGCTTTCTTGGCTACTTCTCCCCCTTTTTAGCCACAATTAGACAATCTTCAATCAGAAGCCCTATTAACTATAGTTAGTACACCCTAGCTCTCATTGTAACGCCCCAATTTGTTTAATTGCATTTATTTATTTCATTTATGTAAATTTTGTGAAATGTGTGAATTTATTGTATTTTACCTGCTAATTGAGTTAATTGGTGAATTTCTCTGATAGGTAAAATATTTGCAATAAATTATAATTTCTTTTCAACTTTTATTTCCCGAAATATATTTCATCGGTATGGTTATGTCTTATCGCATTTTGAGAGCGTTTGGGAGATATTTAAGATGAGGGGTAAAATGGTCATTTTGAGGGATTAGATATTTTTATAAATAGAGATTTGAGAGAAAGAGGGTATTTTAAGGTAACTCTAATAATTGATCAATTGGTATTAGAAGACAAAATATCAATTGGAGATATTTGACCCTATTGGATTTATATTATATAATAAGTATTATATATATATATTAGTTAGAAAGAGAGAGAAAGAAAAGAGTTAGAAGAAGAAGAAGAAAAAACAGAGGAGAAAGAGGAGAAGGAAAGGGGGAAGAGGAAAATCATCAAAATCAATGCTTGGACTTCGATTAATCGGGTAAGGGTGAGAAGTTTCAATTATATCTTGCTTGTATATGTATATGTGTATGTCTTCTTGGATTGTTTTGGTTATTTTCTCTAGTTTTTCATTTAGGTTGAAAATGGTAGAAATGAATAGAAATCGATGTTTTCACGGATGAAAGTCGGAATAAATCGCGTAGTGGAGTCATGTGATGTTGGGTCTTGAGTTAGCGTGATCGTTTGATTGAATCGAGTTGAATTTGTAACTTTTGAGTTTTTGATATATATGGATGTTTTTGTGTAAATTGATGTGTGATCGAGTAAAAGTGTTTGGATATGTCTGGTAACATTGGTATAGGTTGATATTTAATCGGGTAAGGATAGGAATTAATCGGGGATGGTTATTGGTGTGTTTTCGAGTGGTTTTGAGCGAGTTTGGAGTTGGGATAAATTGATAAAATTATGTTTTAAAATATTTAAAAAATGGGAAATGTGTTGGATGGCTTTTTAATGGTGAAAATATTGTAGTTTGTCGAATTCTGAGACCGGGACTTTTTACGGAATCGAAATCGGAGGTCCGGAAGGCTTCCGACGGTAAAAAAATGCATTTTTCTGGGTTCTGACACGGGCCGTGTCACACAACACGGGCGGCCGTGTCAGACGTGTCAATTTGCGGCCATATGGGATTTTTGGGTGACACGACCGTGTCACTCAACACGGGCGGCCGTGTCAGCCCTGCTGTAGGTTTTCTTTCAAAATTGTTTCGATCGTAACTTTTGATCCGTAAGTCCGTTTTGACCCCCGTTTGAAGCGTTGGAAAGCTAATGAAAAGCTCTTTCTATTAAAAATGGTTTGGAGATCATTAGATGATTTATTCAAGTCGTGTTTTTGAAAAATAGTCGGGTTGTCGGGTTTTATCGCGTTAATTGTGTGCGAATGATGTGTTATCATGCTATATGTTTTTGTTATGTAACGGGTAGCTTGTGGGCTGTTATATGATGTGAATATACATGATGGAATATTGTGATGATGAATTGTGGCCTTATGGCAAACATGTGCATTGTCTTGGATTAGATTTCGATGCGGGATTAATGATGTTGTTGTGTGGTAAAATACATTGTTTGATTGAATATCAATGTAGGTTGTTATGATGTGTTGTGGGTAGCCTTTGTGGAGTGAACCCTTGATTGGGGAATTCTTTGTGATTTGTGGCTCTTTGGTGAATATATGCATTGTTTGAGTTAAATGATAATGCATGTTGATTGTGAATATGTGATGAGATGTTGTGATGATGGATTGTTGTGGTTGAGGGTGAGTAATTCTTGATGTGAATTGATAGGGGTGTAAATGAAGAAATGCTATTTGTTGTGGGTTGTAGTTAGTGATAAATACGTTGTTTAAGTAAGTATCAATGTATGTGGTTTCGAGTGTATGATAAATGTATGATATGGCGATCTCTGTGGCGTAGATCCACAGCAAGATGAATGGTAAGGTATCAATATTTTGGTCGAACACACTGCGGTAGAATGACGTTGATGTCGTTCCTGGTGTGGTACTCACTAAGGTAGAATGACTATGTTGTCGTTCCTAGTGATGTACAATTGAGTTGTCGTGTCCACTGGGGTAGAATGACTATGTTGTCGTTCCTAGTGGGATACTCATTGGGGTAGAATGACTATGTTGTCATTCCTAATGAGGTGTGCACTGGGGTAGAATGACGTTGATGTCGTTCCTGGTGTGGTACTCACTAAGGTAGAATGACTATGTTGTCGTTCCTAGTGATGTACAATTGAGTTGTCGTGTCCACTGGGGTAGAATGACTATGTTGTCGTTCCTAGTGGGATACTCATTGGGGTAGAATGACTATGTTGTCATTCCTAATGAGGTGTGCACTGGGGTAGAATGACGTTGATGTCGTTCCTGGTGTGGTACTCACTAGGGTAGAATGACTATGTTGTCGTTCCTAGTGATGTACAATTGAGTTGTCGTGTCCACTGGGGTAAAATGACTATGTTGTCGTTCCTAGTGGGATACTCATTGGGGTAGAATGACTATGTTGTCATTCCTAATGATGTGTGCACTGGGGTAGAATGACGTTGATGTCGTTCCTGGTGTGGTACTCACTAGGGTAGAATGACTATGTTGTCGTTCCTAGTGATGTACAATTGAGTTGTCGTGTCCACTGGGGTAGAATGACTATGTTGTCGTTCCTAGTGGGATACTCATTGGGGTAGAATGACTATGTTGTCATTCCTAATGAGGTGTGCACTGGGGTAGAATGACGTGATGTCGTTCCTGGTGTGGTACTCACTAGGGTAGAATGACTATGTTGTCGTTCCTAGTGATGTACAATTGAGTTGTCGTGTCCACTGGGGTAGAATGACTATGTTGTCGTTCCTAGTGGGATACTCATTGGGGTAGAATGACGATGTTGTCATTCCTAATGAGAGGTGCACTAGGGTAGAATGACTATGTTGTCGTTCCTAGTGAGGTATGTATTGGGGTAGAATGACTATGCTGTCATTCCCAGTTATGTGATGCGTGGTATTGTCGGGTCTTGATTGGATTGGTGAATTATGCATGATGTATATGTTGGTGTGGAATGAGTAGAATTGTGCAGGTGTGCAAGGATGGATAAACATGGATATGTGTCTTTGTGTTGAGTGATAAGCATTATGAGGAATATGCTTGGTTTTATATATATATATATATATATATATATGCCTTGTGATGTATATTGAGTGAGATGTGAAGATTGTGACATAGTAAACATAATATGTATGTTTATGTGGTATGGTATATGTATCATATGTGATGCTTGTGGTGAGAATAACTATGTATGTGGATTTATATGTTTTTGCATATTATTATGCAATCTTGGTTTAGTTGTTATTTCTCACCCTTCTGCTGTTTTATAATGCTCTATGAGGCATTGCAGATTTGAGTTGCTGGAGGTCTTTTGTGGAGACTAGCCCTCCGTTCTGTTGTCGGTCTTGGTGTCTACTCTGATACGTAGCACGGGAGTCGGGGAACGATTATATATATATGTATACATCTGTTGAATGTATGTTGTAGTACTTTGTGTGTATAGTTGATGTTCTAAAACGATTTATTTTGTAAAACAAGTCGGTTATGGGTCTTTCCACCTTATTCCATAATTGACCTTTCCTTTTGTTGGAAAAAGTTTCCCCTTTGAGGGTATTGTATTTTGTGCTATGTATTAAAAATATTGAGCAGGGATTGTATTTTATTTCTTTAAGTGTGACATCCCTGTTTCCTGTCGGAAAAACAAAATTTTTAGTTACTCTGATTTATATTTGTATTATTTATTCGCGAAGGGATTTGGGGTGTTACACTCATTGTTAGCCTCACAGTTAGCAACCGGGCAAAACAAATCATAGAATAGAAAAACAAAAAAGGTGCATATAACAGCACAAAATTCAAATTACATAACCAATCACATTAAGTGCTGAAGCAAAGACAGAAAATAAAACTAAAACTACTAATTAAGAGAATCATTAAAAGCTTTAATCATCTGAGCTGAGATCATCATCTTCTTCATCTTCTTTTGGACTGTCATTATCAGACTCATCTTTCTTATCAGTAACTACTTTCTCACTTTCTTTTTCTTTCATCTTCAGAGTCATAAGTAATTTTTTAAACTTGTCCTTCCTTTCAATGTTTACTCTGATGACTTCATCTAGTTCTTTACAGGCTTCTTCCAGTTCATAAATCATATCAGTCTTGACATGAGTATGATTAGTAGATGTTGAGGCAGATGCCTTGACATTATCAGCAACATGTTTTCCTTTAAACAGCTTCTGATGAAAAGACAATTCAGGCTTCCTTCTACACACACTATCATCCTGGTGAAGAATCTCAGGATGCTGAGACAGTATTATCCCACAAATGAGGGATGGAAATGCAATAGGAAATTTCACAGCTCTTGTTGCAGCGTGCTTGATAGTCTGATTATAGATGTAAGAGCCATAATCAATTAGTCTCTTTGTTCCAATGGCATAAACTAATTTTCCCAACCCAGCAGAAACAGAGGTCTTGTGGTTAGTAGGAACCCAGTTAACCGCACCTATACTATGAAGAAGAGCATATTTCACACTTAATAAACTTGCTGATAACTTTCCTTTTGAAGGCCAAACTTCTACCTGAACAGCTGTGATTTCTTTGCAGATAACATTATTAGAAACTCCTAATTCTCCATAATCTTCCTCACTTCTTCCTAAGTAGGCATTGATCACCTTAGGAGAGAAGCAGACACACTTACCCCTGACGGTAACTCTTCTGAAGGTTAGGCTTTTGCTGTCATCAATAGACTTAGGGATATTCACTATAAATTCTCTGACCAGTCTATCATAGCAACTAGTCAATCCTGACACAGTCCTTATGAGACCAGCAAACTTAATTAGATCTACAATTCCAGTAGACTCTAAGTCATCTGCTATTAGCTCTCTTTCCAGAGCTATACTTCTTTGGCTCACACAATTCCACATGGATGCACTTCTGGCACAGTGAAATGAGATGCTATCAGGCACTTGATCAGCAGCTCTGTTCATCGCAGGGTTAATGTCTTGAACATCACAGTCTGAATCTGATTCTTCCCTGATTCTCCTCTTCTTGCCAGACCTG
Organism: Lathyrus tuberosus; assembly: GCA_022829125.1. Lineage (NCBI taxonomy): Eukaryota > Viridiplantae > Streptophyta > Magnoliopsida > Fabales > Fabaceae > Lathyrus > Lathyrus tuberosus. Next base: position 851,312 of record JALAZF010000084.1, read on the forward strand.
GCAACTTTTCTCCACGACTTGGGAGAGTCTGCAAATGAAGTCCTTTTCTTGACCATATTTTCATTAGGAATTGACTCTACTCCTTTCCCTTTCCTATCCTCCCTTCTTCTTGCATTACCAATGATATCACTATCAGATGAGTCCTCAACATCTATAACCTCAACCTAATCCTTCCCTTTACTCCTGTGACTTTCATTCCTAGGGGACGATGTTCTGACATCAGAGATGACATCAGTATCTTCATGAACTTCTTCTTTACTACCACCTTTAGCATCTTGAATCACAGACAAGGCCAGTCTTTGAAGATTTGTGTCCTCACTTTGAGAGTCCACCTGTTTAGCAGGCATTTGCCTTAAAGGGATAGAAATCCCTTTCACACGTATTCCCTTCTCAAGAATTTTGGTGGCAATCTGCTCCAAATGCATGTCCACATCATACTTCTCCTCAACAGCTTGAGAGGATGATGACCTAGTTTCAGTTTTATTTGACTTGGCTGAAGGTTTAGAGTTACCTGAATCTGGAAGTGCCATAGGAATGTGTTCTTTGTCAACAAGTTCTTTTTCCGAAGATACCCTAGTTCGTACATGCGTAGGTCTTTGAGAATCAGAGTTCTTGGATGGGGAAGACATCGTTCCTTTGTAACAGACTAGGTTTAGAGAAGATTTTTCTATTCTGTTGAGATTAATGGAGATGAACCGTTGAGACGAGAACGGTTTGATGATTCTTGATATAAAATCAATATGGTAAGGCGCCTGATTTTGAGTACCTCTTAAAGACCAATCACTCATTTTCTCCCTCCATAAAGACTTTCCCTTTAAAAATTTAAAAGAATTCACATCAGAACTTATTAACTCTGAGTGACCCTTCAGCATCCTGATGTCATAGTCTGATGTTATAACATCAACTTGAACATCATTAGTTGAATTAACTTCAAGGGAAATCCACTGATAGCAGTTATCTTTGGTTCCGGCACCCTTCATAACAACTTGATTATGCTCACCAGATACCACACACTCATCTTTTGTGTAGTTAACTTTGTAACCTTCATCACATAACTGACTTATGCTAATCAGATTAGCCTTCAAACCTTGGACAAGGATCACACTATCAAGAGTAAGACCATCATGATTCTTCACTCTTCCACTTCCTTCTACTACTCCTTTTTCTCCATTGCCAAACACAACCTTATTTTCATGGAAAGGATTGAATTCCACCAACTGCTCCTTTGATCCAGTCATGTGCCTTGAACATCCACTGTCAAAGTACCATGCATCCATGGTAAAATGTCCATCTGAGGTATGAGCCAATAGACACGTGACCTGAGCTTTAGGAACCCATTGTTTAGCAACTTTGGGTCTGACCTCCTTCTGTCTGGTTTGAGGAACAGAATTTGGATAACCATGGAGCTTGAAGCACGAGGACTGCATATGTCCAACCCTGCCACAATAGAAGCATCTTACTCTGTCATCTCTAAAGTGGTTAAATCTTTTGCCACTTTGATGATAATGATGTGGCTGCCACCCATAATGTTGCCTCCTTCTTCCATAGTTGGATTGTCTTCTTCTGTACTGAGGATGCTGTCTCCTAGGTTGTCTCCTATGGTGATGAGGCTTCCTTCTTCCATAGTGATGAGGAACAGCATTGTTGTATCCATATCCATACCAGTTTTCCTGATGTTGAGACATCTGATGAGACATGTTCTGTTTGAACCTTGCAGCTTGCATGCTCTTGTGATATTGGGGAGGCATATACTGACTAGCTCCTTGAGGCTGCATCTTCCTCTAATGGGGACCATTCTTTTTCTCAACATTCTGAGGCTGAACGACCTTCTTAGGTGTAGGATCCTGTCTCTTTGTTTGAGACATTGGTTGAGACACCTCCTCCTTTGTTCCTGAAGTGCTTGCCACATATCCTATACCTGATTTATCTCCAGCAGCTTTCTCTGACTGAAGAATCTTATCAAGAGTAGTTGTACCACTGTTCATCATCCTAACGGATTTTGTCATCTGATCCAGTTGAGACTTAACTAGTACAACTTCATTTTCCATATCAGCTTTTTCATTTTCAAGCTGAGCAATCTGTTGCTTGTGACACTTGTTTTCTTGACAAATCTCAGCACTTTTTAAACACAACTCTTGATAAGTAGATGCTAAATCCTCATAAGTTATTTCTCCATCGCTAGAATCATCATCAGAGACAACAGTTCCTGTCAAAGCTCTAACATGCTTTGCTGACTCACCTTCACTTTCACTATCACAGTCAGACTAGGAAACTGTCATGCCCTTCTTCTGCTTTTTCAAGAAGGTGGGACACTCTTTCTTGACATGTCCATACCCTTCACACTCAAAGTACTGAACTCCTTTATCTTGGGCAGTTTTCTCTTCATCCTTCTCTTTTGACTTGCTGATGTCAGAAGATATGTTCTTGACATTAGGCCTGGAGTTATTGTTCATCCTCTTGAACACTTTGTTGAACTGTCTTCCCAACATAACTATGGCCTGAGATAGATCCTCCTGGGATTCGGAACTATTTCCTTTTTCTTCTTGGTCATTTGACACCAAGGTTATACTCTTTGGCTTCTTTTCTGGTTCTTCCTCATTCAACCCAAGCTCAAAAGTTTGAAGAGATCCAATGAGCTCATCAACTCTCATCTTGCTGACGTCTTGTGATTCTTCAATGGCAGTTACCTTCATCTTATACTTCTTAGGAAGGGACCTAAGGATCTTCCTTACAAGCTTTTCATCTGACATTTTTTCACCAAGAGCACTGGATGCATTAGCCAGCTCCAGAACATTCATGTGGAAGTCAAGAATAGTCTCATCTTCCTTTATCTTCAGGCTTTCAAATTTTGATGTTAGAATCTGAAGTCTTGACATTTTAACTCTAGATGTACCTTCATGAGTGGCCTTCAAAATATCCCACGCTTCCTTAGCAACTTCACAGGTATTGATTAACCTGAAAATATTCTTATCCACTCCATTGAAAATTGCATTTAGAGCTTTGGAATTACCAAGGGCAAGCTCATCTTCTTCCTTGGTCCATTCTTCTTCATGCTTTGGCTTTGAGGTGCCTTCTTTATCTTTTCCAGCATCATCTTTCTCACACACAACAGGTGCTTTCCACTCTTTAATAATAGCCTTCCATGCCCTGCTGTCCAAGGATTTTAAGAAAGTAGTCATCCTTGGCTTCCAATAGTCATAATTGGATCCATCCAAAATAGGGGGTCTGTTAACGAATCCTCCAACTTCTTTGTCCATCTTTACACCAAAAAGTAACTTCCCTAGATCTCACCCAGAGACAGACAGGATGCCTGCTCTGATACCAATTGAAATTTTGGTATCAGTCGTGTGATGTTAATGTGCGATGTCACAACAACACACTCTGCACAATGGACAAAATAAACAGCAGAATAACACACCAAATTGTTCACCCAGTTCGGTCTAACTACCTACGACTGGGGGCTACCAAGCCAGGGATGAAATTCACTACTTGTAGAATTAAATTACAGACTCAACAACCCAGTTGACAATCTCCTAATCTTAATTCCTACTAGTGACTTTCTACCTAATAAACCACTTAGATATGAGAACACTACTCAATCCCTAAAAACAATACTCAAGGAACACCCTCTTTGAGCAACCTTGATCTTACTTCACAGCTTTGATCAAGTAATAACTCTCTATTACTTCACAGCTTCTAAGAGTGGACAGAAAACGAGTCACCAATTCAACCTAGAATGGTGTATACAAAACTCGTACAAAATACTCAAGACACTCAGCCTATGCTCTTGATCTTCTCTCTGTATTTTTGTACCTTTTCCTTTGGTCTTGTGCGCTTTATATAGCCACCCGAATTGGGCTTGGACTGCTACAATATCTGACTTGATTTGTTATTTAAAACTGAATATCCAAAACAGATTTTCTCCTAAAATCTTTTCAAATCTTCAACCTTTTAAATCTCCTACAAATCTGCACCAAATCTCCTATGCAGCGAAGAATATCTAACCCAAGATATTCGCATCCAATGAGACAGTTGCTCTCCATAATTCCAGCTAACACGCTAACCCTAACAACATCACAAAACCTGATGTTATTAATTCTGCAGATCTAATGTCACACATCGCATGTGACATCAGACATCCAAACTTCAGTAATTTAAACACTTAACACAGCCCAGTGTTAAGACTCAATGTTACAACATCACCACCTTGACATCAACATTGAACATACTTTGTTTTACCAAAATTCTAGCCTATCCAAGAAACTAACACTTTTCTTCTTAGAATTTAATTTTACTTTTAATTAGCATTTTAACTTGGATATTCCTGATTAATTTCTGATTAAGTGCTGATTAAATGTTTGACTTGCTTCTGGCTTGACTTTCTCTTTGTGATTGAGCTGTCTGGTGTGTACTTGTTGATTACTCTGCATTCACATGCTCCTTTAAGGCTCCTAGCCCGACTTAATTTCTGATTAAGCTCGGAGTAGGATAGACATTATGCTCTCAATCCAAGCATGATAACATTAGGCAGGCTTCCCTCCTAATCCTAACCTTAGGGCCATTTTGTATGATAACTTGTAGGATTCAGTTTCCTCATCTTCCTTCTCTCGCCTCAGTGTGATTGAGATCCCTTTCTTCTGTAGTGCCACGAACTACAGACGCTTTGACTTCCTCTTTCTGGTTAGATTGAGGATACGTAGGCACGAGGATTCATATCCTTGGCGAGCACACTAACAACTAATTTCCCTCTTTTTGTCTCTCGCCTCTGTGTGACCGAGATTTGTTAACTGAGCCTTTTTTCTCTCGCCCCTATGCGATTGAAACCTTTTTTTCATCGACCCGTAAGTCGAACTACGACTGCTTTGATTTCCTCCTTCTCGTCCGATTGAGGATACGTAGGCACAAGACGGCGATGTCTTGGCGAGCAACTTCCCCCTTAGTTCATGTCCGAACCACGTTGACTCTGATTTTCCCGTTCCTGAGGGAATACGTAGGCCTAGGACTCCGAGGACGTCCTATCGAGTCACTTCTTTTTCTTTTCTTCTTCGTTTCTCCGTTCTTTTCCGTTCTTGTTCCTTCTCCTTTCCAGTAGCAGTGGAGCTCCAGACGACGACACCCTTTGATCGAGACAAGCAAGCGTGGATCTCATCGAGTACGATGGACGCGTGGGGGTGCTAATACCTTCCCCTCGCGTAACCAACTCCCTTACCCGTTTCTCTTGGTCGCGAGACCATGCTCTTTCCTTTCCCCCAGGTTTACGCAGTGTTTCCTTTCCCTCTCTTTGGATAAATACACATTACTGGCGACTCTGTTTCTGCGCCACTTTCGCGTTTGTACCTGGATGAAAATCCCGGGAGTGACAAGAGGTTGATTGACTTCACTATGGAAGTCCTTATATAAAGCCTAAGAGGAGGACGAAAATGAATGACTCAACAAGAGAGTGCTTATGTGTCTTGTACAAAGCCCAAGATTGAGGAAAAAAAGAGACAGACTCTTTGGGGATATCATTATAAAAAGCCTAAGAGGAGACTAGAAGTTTGACTTTTCCGGGGGAAAGTGTTTTATCTGTCTTGTATAAAGCCCAAGATTGAGGCTAAACAGGGATTTTGACCCCGCCGGGGAGGTTTGTACAAAGCCCAAGATTGAGGCTAAACGGGGATTTTGACCCCGCCGGGGAGGTTTGTACAAAGCCCAAGATTGAGGCTAAAAGCGAAATTTAACTGACTCAGATGAGGATATTTTTTATGTGTCTTGTACAAAGCCCAAGATTGAGGCTGAACTGAGTTTGACTCTGCGGGAGAAATCATTCCTCAAAGCATAAACGAAGGTTGGGAGGGAATAACTCTACTGGGGGAGATATATGTTCCCGGTTTAAGAGATAAAGATTTATGTCTTGTATAAAGTCCAAGATTGAGGCTAAAAGGGTTTGACTCAATAAGAGAGTGCTTTTATCTGTCCTGTACGAAGCCCAGGATTGTGGCTGAACAAGCTGGAGAAATCATCCTACCTAAGATGAATCTGATTTCTGTTAGGGGAAATCCTTATACCTAGCCTGCGAGGAGGCTGGAAAAGATCGACTCAATGAGAGAGTGATTTTATCTGTCTTTTACAAAGCCCAAGATTGAAGCTAAAAGGGTTAACTCAACAAGAGAGTGCTAAAAGGTGATTGACTCAACAAGAGAGTCTTGAAAAGTTGGTGGACTCAACAAGAGAGTCTGACAACGTGATTAACTCAACAAGAGAGTCTGAAAAGGTTAGCTCTGATGGGGAGAATCATTTGTACAAAGCCCAAGAGGAGGCTAACTATGTTGAGGAAAGGTCAATATACAAAGCCTGAGAGGAGGCTAGCTTTCTGCCGGGGATAATTGAGATCCCGAGGCAGGTCCAAGTCGGGGAATCAACTCTTGCTGAGGATTTACAGAAGAGTTGAGGTATCAGATGCCTTGAGGTTCTGATAGAGGATTTATTAATAGCCTTTTGACCCTGGCTAGGGATTGATCGTTCGTAGGGAACTCGAGAATGTCTTTGAGACTCAAGGGGATTTAGACTATCCAAGTCTACTGGTGCGGAAGAGTTTTATCTTTTGTATAATGCCCAAGAGGAGGCGGGTGTTTTAAGGGATGAGGGTCAACCCTTAATCGGTCTGTGATTTGACACTGGAAAGACTGCTCTAGCAAAGGATGACTAAGTTCTGTCTTATACCTTTAAGAGGTCATCTGGGTCCTTGTTTTAAGCCCAAGAGTAGGCATGAGAACTTCTAAGAAGCCGAAGGGTACTTGTACAAAGCCCAAGAGGAGGCGGAGATGCTTTTAGGAATCCTGTGGATCCCAAACCAAGAAAAGTTCAAGAAATGCTATTCACCGAGAATAGATCATTTAGTGAAAATTCTAAGGTTTGAAGAAACTCAAGAGATGCTATTCACCGAGAATAGATCAACTCCGGGGAGTAGAATTTCTTTGACAATTTCTAATAGTGACAGCCTGAGAAAAGGTTCACGAAGAATATTGCCTTTCTCTTTGTTCCATATTGTTTAAGCCCAAGAGAAGGAAAGACTGTATCTAGAAATCCTATGGGGATCTAGTTTTGAGTGTATTTAAAGAGTGACCAACTGGCTTTACCTAGTTCTAGACCTAGTTGTCGGGGAAAACTCTAAATAGCTATACTAGTATATATACAGTTGATATATGACAAGTATTTAAAAGGATATCAAAGAAGACTTACCATGCGCAGCTTTCCACAATACAGTTATATATATGAAAGCGAATAAATAAAAGCTGTTAAAACTTACAGGTGAGCAAGCTTCCATGCTGTATTGTTAGTTGTTCAAAGAAATTAAAGAAAGTTTTGATAATAATATATATATTTGAATCTAAATCAAAGAGATGTTATTTTGCAAAGATTGTTGGGGCTTATACTCAAGGAGAGGCCCAAGGTTTAATAGTGATCGCACCGTTGTTTTGAATATCGCATCGGGTCTTTTACAATGACTGAGGCCCAAAAACGGTTTTCTGTACAAAGGGATGGGTCTTAAAACTCAAGGAGAGGCCCAAAGAGTTTAAAAATGAATAAAGATGGGTCTTATAGCTCAAGGAGAAGCCCAGTCAATTTTGATATAAAGGCGACGACCGCGCCGAACTTTTGAAAATATACAGAGGGACTTATACAATGTGTGAGGCCCAAAATTGTTTTATTTACAAAGGGGTGGGACTTACAATTTATCAAGAGGCCCAAAGAATGTTTAAAGAAAAGAAATGGGACTTACAACCCGAGGGTAGGCCCAGTTAAAAATAGTTTTGAAAACGACGATCGCGGCGAAATTTCTGAAACTGTATCGGGACTTATACAATACACTGAGGCCCAAATTATTTTATTTACAAAGAGGTGGGACTTACCCTCTATCATGAGGCCCAAAGAATGTTTTGAAATATTTGATAAAGATCAAAAATCAAAGAAACCCTAATTTCATTTTCCTTTAAAAGTAATCCTTTTAATAAAATGAATAAAATGACAAAAATACCAAATAAGTCTAAATAGACTACTTGTGATTTTTGGTTAAGGTTTGAAAAATGAGGTTTTAATCACAAGATGATTTAGGACTCATTTGATTTTGATTTTCAAGATGAATATTCATTTTTTGAAATGTTAAAAAACAATAAAATGAATTTATTTACAAAAATATCAACTATATTAAATAAATAATATAAATTTGATTTTTTTGTGGAATAAAATAATTTAACATTTTTGTGATTTTTTGAAAAAAGAACCAATAAAAAATAATTAAAATAGAAAGAGAAATTAATTTTCCAAATCATTTAAAATAATATGACAAATATTAAAAAATGGAAAATAGTGGTAAAAAAGGGTCTGGGGCGAGGGGGATTCAAACCCCAAACCTCCAAGTTGCAGCGCGCGCATTCTACCACTGGGGTGGTGATACATCCGTGTATCAAAACCACCCCACAAATACATAAGGGGTGCCTTGTTTTAGACCTGGACAAGGCAAGGCAAGGCAAGGTTTTGTGCCAAAAACGTAAAGGCTGCAACTTTCTCATTTCTCCATGGATTGGGACAAAATTTAGGTCTATCCTGCCTAGAATTTCACAAGGAATCCAATGGTGCCCTTGGTTTTTTCAGATGAGGTCTCCATTTTAAAATCCGATAGTGGTTTTGAAATAGGCCATGGTTTGCATTTTTTATGCTACGTCATGGTACATGCAAGAATTACATGAACACAACATATACAACATGTATGAGATGTTTATGATCAGTGGACTTCAAAGCAATGCATAATTCAAAGAGTTCAAGTTGTGATGCTTACCTCTTTGGGAGCTTTTTATGCTATCTGCCAAGTTTCTTGTGCCAGAAGTAATTTGATGCTTTAGACACTCTCAATTGATCCCTTAGAAGCTTTTAGGATGGTTGGAACCAGCTGGAATCTTCAGGAACAAGTTTGAGCTCTTTCTTGCAAAAGGGGAAAAGTGACCAATAAGGCAACTCTCTCAAATGGTGTTCCAGATGAGGGGAACCATTTGGGACAGTTCAAGGATGATATTTGGAGTGTGTTTGAGGTTTTATCTGGTTTTGAAAGAGACTGAATCAAGACATGGCTTGAAAAATGCAAAAAAGTCCAATTTTGAGGTTTTGGAGGTGGACTTTGTGATTTTGGTGTTACAGGTCACATATGAGAGTTTGGACAACTTAGATATGACATATTAGATGTGTTTGGATCATGAGCTATGATGGAATTGCTCTCTAACTCAAAAACTCAGAGATACCTTGTGAAAGAAGGCATTTTGGCCTAAAGAGAGGGATTTTGAGGAAAGCATCAGTTTGGGTGCTTTGGTGTACTCAAACTGATCACAAATGAGCTCTATTTATAGTAGAGTAAGTTTTTTTTGCAAACAATAGTGAATGAAAACTGGTACAGGTCTGTGGCCAATTGTGATCAAATGGAATCTCAAGTCTCCTCTAGCCATTGACTTGAGATTAGAGCACAAGCTTTGTAGCTTTGGTTCAGAGATAAACTTGGACTGAATTCAGTTGGAATAGGCTCAGTTCGTGCCACCTTGGTGCATCCATTGAATGCATGGAAACAAAATTGGAGTCTTGGCATCTTTGTAGCCTTTTTAGGTTTGGCATGGCTATTGTAGATTCTTGGACTTTGGAGGCTTGGAGATCAGATCACCCCCCTTGGATTTGATCCACAGATGTGTCCAAATTGATGACAAGGCTTGGATTGATCATATATGGACAAATCGAGCCAATGTGTACAAATCTGCATTATAAAACTCAGCTCAGGATGCCATGTTCCAAGGGTTGTATCTCCTTGCTCAAATGGAATTTGGAGATGATCTGGTACTTGTTGGAAAGCCCTCATGGCATACTTTAACTTTGATGTCCACCCCTAGACCTGGTTTGACTTGGATCAAGGTGAAAAATGTCCCTACATTTGGGAAAAAGTAAGGCAGATTTTGACTTAGTGAAAATTTCACTAAGTGTTGGAAAAATGTCATTTTCATGTTTTCAGCCATTTTGATCACTCCATAACTTAAAATCCATGAGGAATTGGAATGAGTTGTAGTTGACACTTTTGTAGAGTGTAATGAGATCTACAAATCCAGCTTTGGACCATCCAAAATGGTTGCTTGGATCTCAAGTTATGGTCCTTGGAATTTGGTACCCTAGCCACTTTGTTCCATAACTTAGAAAAATTCTAAGTTTTTTATGGTTACCCCTTTTACAAGTTAACTCATTTTCTTTGATTTTTCTTGATGAATGATGATTCAAATCACATCTTAACATTTTTTTAGGGTCAAGGAACCATAGTTGTGAAAAATTCCAAAAAGTCAAACTTGATTTTGTGCACAGTTGACTTTTTATCGGATGAAATCCAAACTGTGCGATCTTTTGTGAAATCAAGTCCTTGACCTAAATAAAACCCAATGGATATATTCCATAGGTGTAATGGGGTGTATTGAATCATGTCCCAAGGTTTGGGAGCATGTCTGGGTCAAAAGTCAAAGGTACAGTTGACTTTTCCCTCGAAACCCTAATTATAGTCCTGATGAAATTGAAACTTGTGGATCAAGCTTCTTGGATTAATCCATTGTTGCAAATGGATCAATGTAGTGTATTGGAGACCCTTAAATCATGTCTTGAGGTCTTGGCTCATGTTTTGTCCCAAAAGTCAACTTAGGGGTGAATTAGGTCAAGAAACCCTAATTCCTGATTTTTTGATGAATGCTTCCCTTGAGGTTGAATTGACTTGATGATTGGGTCCATGAGGTCCTTTGGAGTATCTTAAGTTGTGCTTTGAGGCAATGGCTCATGCCCAGAGGAAAATTTCCATCTGGAGGCCTCAGTCGACCAAAACCCTAATTTGGTGACACTGGCGATCTTGAGGCTTGATCCACTTGGAATGTTGCAACTTTGTGCTTGATTCTTGATGTGGGAGTCCTATTGATCCTTTATGTGGATGTTTGAGAGGTTAGACAAGTTGAAGATCATGTCATTTCTTGATTGATCCTTTGTACAAGTGCTCTGAGAGGGCTTGAAACCCTAATTCTTGGTAATAATGAAAGCTCAAACATCTCTGAGGATGTTGATGAGGAATGATGGTTCATCATTTCATACCCCAAATTTTGACCACTAAGATTTCCCATCATTGTGCAAATTATCATCACAATATGGATGTACCATCATACCTCATCAATCTCCTCAAAGATTATTGAGCCTTCACTATAATCAAATTTAAGGTTTCAAGCCCTCTCAGAGCTCTTAGACAAAGGATCAATCAAGGGATGACATGATCTTCAACTTGTCTAGCCTCTCACACATCCCCAATGGATCAAGAGGACTCCCACAACAAGAATCAAGCACAAGGTTGCAGCATTCTGAGTGGATTAAGCCTCAAGATCACCAGTGTCACCAAATTAGGGTTTTGGTCGACCAGGGCCTCCAGATGGAAATCTTCCTCTGGGCATGAACCAATGCTTCAAAGCATAACCTAAGATGCTCCAAGGGACATCATGAACCCAACCATCAAGTCAATTTAGCCTCAGGGGATGCATTCATCAAAAATCAGGAATTAAGGTTTCTTGACCTAAATCACCCCTAAGTTGACTTTTGGGACAAAATATGAGCCAAGACATCAAGAGAGGATTTGAGGGTCTCAAATACATCACATTGATACATCTGAAACAATGGATTGACCCAAGAAGCTTGATCAACAAGTTTCAAGCTCATCAGAACCACAATTAGGGTTTCACGGGAAAAAGTCAACTGTATCTTTGACTTTTGACCCAGGCATGCTCCCAAACTTTGGGACATGATTCGATACACCCTATAACACCTATGAAATCAATCCATCAAGTTTGTTTTAGGTCAAGGACTTGATTTCATAGAGGATCGCACAGTTTGGAATTCATCTGATAAAAAGTCAACTGTGCACAAAAGTCAACTTTGACTTTTTGAAAATTTTCACAATTATGGTTCTTTAACCCTAAAATGATGTTAATGTGTGATTGGAATCATCATTCATCAAGAAAGATCAAGAAAAGTGGGATAACTTGTAAAAGTTTTAACCATAAAAAACTTAGAAATTTTTTAAGTTATGGAACAAAGTGGCTAGGGTACCAACTTTGGAGGATCATAACTCCTAAACCACAAGGCCATTTTCCCCCATCCAAAGCTGGATTTGTAGCTCTCATGGCCCTCTACAAAAGCTTCAAACACAACTCATTCCAATTCCTCATGGATTTTAAGTTATGGAATGATCAAAATCACAAAAAATGAAAATGTCACTTTTTTCCAACACTTAGTGAAATTTTCACTAAGTCAGAGTCTGTCTTACTTTTTTCAAAATGTAGGGGCATTTTTCACTTGGATCCAAAAAGTATCAAAACCAATTATGATCAAACAATTGTTGTATCATATGTGGGCTTTCCAAAATGGCCAAGAACCCCATCAAATTTCACTTGGGCCATGAGATATGACAATGGCAATATGCCTTGCTGCAAACTGTCAAGGCAAGGCAGATTTGTGCATTTTGCTCGATTTGAGCAATTTGTACAAATGACAAGTAACTCTATCCATCTGAACACCTCAAGGGGTGACCAAGGAGGGACAAACACTGATCCATAAGCCTCGCAAGTCTTTGGAACCAAAAGTAGCATGCCAAACCTAGAAGTGCCTAAAAGAGGGACAAGACTCCAATTTTGTTTTGGAGCATTTAATGGATGCACCAAGGTGGCATGGACTGAGCCATTTCCAACTGAATTCAGTCAAGACATATCCAAGACCAAGGGAACCAGAAGCCTGTGCCCTAACCTCTAGTCAATGGCTAGCGGAGACTTGGATTCCCATTGATCAACATTGGCCAAACCTCTGCAGCAGTTGTCATTCACTATTGCTTGCAAAACAAACTTGCTCCACTATAAATAGAGCTCATTTGTGATCAGTTTGAGTACACCAAAGCCATCAAACAGATGCTTTCCTCAAAATCTCCTTCTCACTTTGAAATTTTCCTTCCAAAGCAAGTCACTATCGGGTTTTGAGATTGAGAGCAATTCCAACCAAACCAATCACACACACACTTCATAAACATCATATAGAAGTGATCGAAACACTTAAACATATCTGGAACACTGCTTTCACAAAATCACCAGGCACCTGCTCAAGGTTTTAACCAAGTTGCAGTTGAGATTCCATCTTCATTTCCAACTTGTTTCAAACCATTCCAAGCACTCAGGCACATCACTTGGCACCTAGGGAAGCTATCCACGTCATTGGAACCTAACTGTAACACCTCTAACACAAAACACGATCACCAGCTGCAAGAGGTAAGCATGAGCTCTTCTAACTCTATGATCCATGCATTTTTTGCTGCACAATAATTTGGCCATATGTTCATAATCATGCATGGAGTGTTTCCCCTCAATCAATTGCTTTGTTGGAATCGTGTATGGAATTTCCAAGCCTTCATGCAAATTTTAGGGTTCTTGAGGTTTCTCTTTGATTTCTTATTCCATGCTTAAAATAAATGAAATTAAAGACCATAAACCTGATCGTGAGGTGAAACGAGTAGATTGATATGTGGATGGAGTGATTTCATCAAGTATTCAGTGAGATTGATGAGAAAACGTAAATCTGGGCAAAACAGAGCACGCGGGCAAGGCCAAGATGTTCTTGGCGCCCTTTTTCAAATATTTGAATATTTGAATTTTTGTGATTTTACTTAATTGATTCAAAAATTAATTTCTCTCTGAGTTTTAATGATCTTGAGTTGATTCTTTTTTTTAATAATTCACACAAATGTTAAAATATTTGATTTTACCAAAAAATCCCAAAAATATTACTTATTTCATATATTTGATATTTTTGCAAGAATTAATGTTTTATTTGTTTTTAACATTTGAAATATTTTTTCTCCCTTGATTTTCCAAACTTAATTGATTTCCAATTATTTTGTGGGTATAAACATGATTTGTCAAACATTAATCCAATACCACAATTTGTTTTTCACACATGTTTAACAATTTTGATCATTTTAATTGAATTTTTATTCAATTAAAATATATTTTGAAAACAAATTAGGGTTTTGATCAATTCAACCCTCATCAAATCTTTTTCAAACACTTTGGGCCTCTAAGAGAGTGTAAGACCCATCCCATGTAAATAAAAACTTTTTTGGGCCTCAGTGCATTGTATAAGTCCCAATACGTTAAAGAAATCTCTGCGCGATCGTCATTTTTCAAACAAAACCCTTGGGCCTCTCCTTGAGTTGTAAGCCCCATATTTTCTTTTAAAATCACCTTTGGGCCTCTAATAGAGTGTAAGACCCAACCTCCTTTTAACCAAAACTTTTTTGGGCCTCAATGCATTGTATAAGACCCAGTACGGTAAAGAAACCTCGGTGCGATCGCCCATTCAAAAATCAAATCATTTGGGCCTACCCTCGTGTTATAAGCCCCATTCCTTTTCTTTAAACACCTTTGGGCCTCTTGAGAGAGTGTAAGACCCATCCCTTTGTACAGAAAACCTTTTTGGGCCTCAGTCACTTGTATAAGTCCCTGGACAAATTCAACAGTGCAATCACTGATAAAACCTTGGGCCCCTCCTTGAGCTGTAAGCCCCAACAATCTTTTCAAAGAACTTTCTCCTTTGATTTAGAATATTGTTATCAAAGCTTTCTTTGTTGAACAACTAACCAAACAGCATGGAAGCTCTACACCCGAGTAAGTGTTTACCCGCTTTCTTTATCCGCTTTCATATATACAACTGTATTGTGGGGATGTTTCTCTGTAAGTCGTCTTTCACGAACTTTTATATGCTTATCACATATCAACTGTGTAATACTGGTATAGTTATTTAGAGTTTTCCCCGGCAACTACGTCTAGCACTAGGTAAAGCCTTGTTGGTCACTCTTAAATACAAACAAAACTAGATCCCCATAGGATTACCAGACACAGTCTTCCCTCCTCTTGGGGTTAAACAATATGGAAACATGAAAGGCTGCATTCTCAGTGAACCCTTTCTCAGACTGTCACTTTTAGAAATTTTCAAATAAACTCTACTCCCCAGAGATGATCTTTTCTCGGTGAATGGCATCTCTTGAGTTTCTTCAAACCTCGAACTTTCATGAAATGATCTCTTCTCGGTGAATTGCGTTTCTTGAATTTCTCTTGGTTTAGGGACCCACAGGCTTCCTAAAAGCATCCCCGCCTCCTCTTGGGCGTTGTACAAGGACCCTTCGGCTTCTTAAAAGCTCTAATGCCTTCTCTTGGGCTTAGTACAAGGGCCCAGAGACCTCTACAGGTATAGGAACAGAACCTAGTAATCAATTTGCTAGAGTTGTCTTTCTAAGTCAAGTGTCATACCAATTAATGGGTTGACCTTCATCCCTTAACATACCAGCCTTCTCTTGGGCATCATATAAAGATCATTCACTACCTGAGAATCGATTTCTCAAAACACCAGTAGACTTGGACAGTCTCAGTACCCTTTCGATTTTCCATTTCCTTAAAGAACAGGAAATAAACCTGATCCTCTGATCAATCCCAAAGCACAACCTTACCTTTAATCTTTATAAGAACTGATTTTCTCTTTTATCCAACATACTGGACCTATCACTAAACTGAGATAGTCACCAACACACCTAGCCTCCTCTTGGGCTTTGTACAATGATTCACCACAGTAGAGCTAACCTTTTCAGACTCCCTTGTTGAGTCAAACTTTTAGCCTCCATCTCGGGCTTCGTACGAGATAGAAAAACACTCTCTTGTTGAGTATGAAAGACTCTCTTGTTGAGTCAAACACTTTTAGCCTCTATCTTGGGCTTCGTACGAGATATAAAACACTCTCTTGTTGAGTATAAAAGATTCTCTTGTTGAGTCAAACACTTTTAGCCTCCATCTCGGGCTTCGTACGAGATATAAAACACTATCTTGTTGAGTATAAAAGACTCTCTCGTTGAGTCAACAACTTTTAGCCTCCATCTCGGGCTTCGTACGAGATATAAATCACTCTCTTGTTGAGTATAAAAGACTCTCTTGTTGAGTCAAACCTCTTTAGCCTCCATCTCGGGCTTCGTACGAGATAGGAAAACACTCTCTTGTTGAGTATAAAAGACTCTCTCATTGAGTCAAACAACCTCTAGACTCTCTTATTGAGTCAATCACTTGTTCAAGACTCTCTTGTTGAGTCAAACCTCTTTAGCCTCCGTCTTGGGCTTCGTACAAGACATATAAAATCACCCTCTTGTTGGGTCACTAACCTCCTCTTAGGCTTTGCTAAAGAAAAACCCAGTTGAGTCAATCAACCTTTTAGCATCAGAGTTGTGCCTTGCTCACAACATACAAACATCAACAACTCCTCTTTAGAGATGACAAATTCTCTCTCATCCAAAACCCTTTAGCTTCACATCTTGGGATTTGAACAAGATACAAACCACCTTTAGCTTCACGTCTTGGGCTTTGAACAAGACACCAAAACAACCTCTTTTCCTCCCATGGAATAGGAGGAACTACGATCGCTCTGATTTCCCTGTTTCGTTAAACGGGAATACGTAGGCATAAGATTGAAAAATCTTAGCGAGCATACTAATAAAAAAACCCAGAATCCAGTATTTCCACCGAATCAACCCAAAAGCATCAAATTTAAACACATCACCAAAAATCTCACAAATAATCCAGACACTGTGTTCTTAGCAAAATAACCAAAGATTGGGCCCCACATCCACATAACATTTGTAACCTAACAGACCGCTGTTCAAACTTAGTATGCAAGCAGGGTTAATTGGAGACATCTATTTCCCTTCCTTAATCAGCTCAATAGGATAAAAAATGAATCGAACTGTAGTACCCAAGCAATCGTGACTCAGCTCAATAGGATCATAAGACTAGAGGTCTAGGATGATTAAGACAAATATATATACTGCTTTTCCTAATTGATATCTGTGTTTATTTTTCTGCTAATGGGAATGTGTGTGATGCCACATGTGGAAAGATTGAGTATACACCTAAGATAGGTGATGGAAATGCAGGTAATCTTGCGGGGAGTGAATCCCAGTTAAGAGTCCCCGATCGACCATCAAACTCAGTGGAGACTCCCTTTGCAGATACATTGCCTATACGACTTCGGTTGTTGAAAGTAGTGTGGTCGACTGGGTTATCTGAGAAGCTGAGGTTTTTAGCAGATTGAAACCATTTTGTAGTGCGGAAGCTATCAGAAATAGTTGTCACACGATACTACCCTCATCTGAGATCACTCTAAGATGCATCAGCTCGCTGGCGATCCGCTTGTTATTGTTATCCCAAGAGGGATCAATGATTTTGCGGACAGGTACAAAAAATCACCAGTATAAACCTTTGGGGGGAGGGGTAGAGCCTTGACTTCATGACACCGACCCTTTGACCCCATGTATTTTCTATGTTTTTGTGTGCTACATTCATACATTCATCTAAAAAACATTAAAACAAAGAAAAATCTTCTCTTCTAGTCTCTCTTTTTCAAAGTAAACTAAGACAATGATTGCCAATGTCAGAGAAAGGAGATTGCGCTAATGGATTTTGGTAGAAGGAAAACTCATAAGTACACCTTCAAGGTTCCAAAGTTAGAGGATTTGAGAGGTCTGGCGAGAATGATCACCAACCACGAGGCTTTCAGAGCCAAATACGGGGAACTACTGTCTCTATTAAGGGTTCATGTAATCGAAGGAATCCTGTCCACACTAATCCAGTTCTACGATCCGGTCTATCACTGTTTCACATTCCCGGATTATCAACTAGCACCAACACTGGAGGGGTACTCTCACCTGACTGATTTGCAAATTACTGACCAGGCTCCGTTTTCTGGACTGGAAGAAATTCCAAAGGATCAAACCATTGTAAGAGCAATTTATCTGGACGAGTCAGAAGTCAGGACTCACATGCCCACTAAGGGTGGCATCCAGGGCTTACCAGCCCAATTCTTAACAAAGAAATCTTTATACTTTACTAGTATAGGGAACGTGGCCGCTTTCGAGAGCATCTTTGTTTTGCTTACCTACGGGTTATTTTTGTTTCCCAACATTGATAACTTCGTAGATGTCAACGCCATTAAGATTTTTCTGATTGGAAACCTCGTACCGACCTTACTCTCCGATGCGTATCATTCGATACACTTAAGGAATTTATACAGTGGAGGAATGATCTCGTGCTGTGTACCCCTGCTTTACAAGTGGTACACTTCCCACTTACCCAAGTCTGCTGCATTTTGGGATCAAAAAAATACTTTACGTTGGTCGCAGAGAATCATGTCTCTTACCAACTCTGACATCGATTATTACAATCGAATCTACGACAGAATCAGGATCATTGACCGTTGTGGAAATTTCCCAATTGTACCCCTTATAGGAACTAAGGGAGGAATCAACTATCATCCAGTTTTATTTCGTCGTCAATTTGGATACCCGATGAGACATGTCCCGCGTAATGTTCATCTGGAAGGTCTTTTCTTCAAGAAAGAAGAAAATGACAGGGCACTAAAGGCAGAAATAGTGCACGCTTGGAAACACGTTCACAAGAAAGGAAGAGAGTCTCTAGGAAAACCAGACCGTGTCTCGGTGGAGCCTTATCTCCACTGGGTACAAACTAGAGCTCTCAAGCTGAGGATGCCTTACCCTCGCCAGGAAGTTCTTCCATTAAGGGACTCTGTCCTTTATTTCATGTTAGACATGGAAAAACTTCATGTGACTCTCACCAAAGTTCAACAGGAGAGGAGGTCTTGGAGGAACAAGTACCATATTCTCAATGTGGAGTGCAAGAAAATACAGCAGCTATTAAAAGAAAAGGATGCTCTGATTGAAATTTTAGAGCAACATGCTATAGAAAATCAGGATGACCAAAGGAGTTTGCTCGCTCCTTTCACTTGGCAAAGGAATGACAACCCGACAACGGCTCAAGAGCCCCGGTCAAAGAAAAGGAAAGCACCAGAACCAGCACTTGAGCTCTCCTCGGAGAGGACTCAGGATCCATTAGTTTAGATTTCCTTTTACAACACTTTGTAATTTACTGTATTTTCGTTTCCGAAATCTTTGAATTCAATAAAACGGGATCGTCCCCACTGTTTGATATTTGCAATCTAATTGTCGAAGTTTACTTTGAATAAACAAAAACCTATAATTAATATAATCATTGCATATCATTCATCATTCTCACTAAACGCATTCTTCTTCCCTACGAATCTCACGTTTGTGTCTCGATTCTAGAGTCAAGATGTCTCATTTGTACAATACTTTGGCCAATCGCCAGAAAAAGATGGATGATCTCGAGGAAGAGAACACAGAGTTGAGAGAAGAGATCGACACTCTGAAAGAGGATCTGAGAAAGCTTCATAACGAAATGCAAGCTCTAGCAGAAGCTCAAATGCAACAACAAAGGACTGTGATCTCAGAGGTCACATCAACGCCCATAGTGGAGATGTATGATCCTAGGTACAAAATGCCGAAAGATCATCCATGGGGCATGCCTATTAACTATATCCCGGAAGGATATGTTCTGCCGATCACTGAGGATCAAGGAACCGCAGCAGGAGCCGCTGGGCCTGAAGGTTATAAACTTCGGGAAAGCGAAGATGTACAGGGCATTACAACAACTCCTGAAGGTTACAAACTTCAGGAGACACCGAGAGTCTCAGCCATAATGACTATACCACCGGCCGTGGTACACACTGTCCCGGATGGACAGATTCCACAGATACCTTCTAGTGGAAATGAAAGTATGTTCGACAGAATGAATGAGTTCTAGGAATAATTCCTGGAGATGCAGAAAGAGCTGCAAGCCCTTCGCGGTCAGGATTTATTTGGAAAGGATGCCGCGGACCTTTGTCTGGTCCCTAATATGAAAGTTCCACACAAGTTCCAGGTACCCGATTTTGAAAAGTACAAGGTTAATTCTTGCCCTCAAAGCCACTTGGTGATGTACGCTCGACAAATGTCAGCTCAGACAAAGAACCAGGAGCTATTAATTCATTACTTTCAGGATAGTTTAACCGGTGCTGCATTAAAATGGTACATGGGTTTAAACCGCGCTACGATCGACACGTTCAGAGATCTTGGTGTTGCTTTCATCCAATAATATAAATACAATTTGGACATGGCACCGGACAGAGATCAACTCAGATCGATGTCACAAAAGGACAAGGAAACCTTTAAGGAGTACGCTCAGAGATGGCGTGAAATTGCCGCTCAGATTTCTCCACCTCTTGAGGAAAAAGAGATGACAAAGATCTTCTTGAAAACCTTAAGCTCATTTTACTACGACATAATGGTTGCCAGTGCGCCCAGTGACTTCACCGAAATGGTAGGCATGGGAGTTCGTCTTGAGGAAGCGGACCAGGAAGGACGTTTAGTTAAAGAATCTGGATCGTCAAGCAGTACAAAATGATACGGTAGTGCTCTCCCTAAGAAAAAAGAGCAGGATATTGGGAATATCTCTCTCGGAAAGCAAAGGCGACGTTACCAACCAGTAGCAGTTGTAACTCCTGCTATCAACCCTGCGCCTGTTCCTACGTATCAACCTCAGGTTGCTCAGAGCCAACCGATTCAACAGCAATATCAACAAAGAACACAACAGCCTCTTCAGCAGGCCTGTCCCCCGTACAACAACAACCGTACAACGCGACCACCGGGGTTTGACCCTATACCCATGTTGTACGCAGAACTGTTTCCATTATTACAGTATCGGAAAATCCGCCTTTTTGGTTCAAAACGGATTAGACTTGTCCTTACCATCAATGGGGACCAGGGCATAACAGAAAACTATCTCAGTTTCAAATTCGATGTGCAAAAGCTTGTTAGGAGCGGGGTCTTATCTTTCAAAGATACGAATCCGAATGTTCTCACAAACCCGCTGCCTCGACATGAGAAAGCTACAGTCAATTTGATAGAGGGAGAGTCTAAAAACAACTATCAAATTCACGATGTACTCTTATTAAGGGCCAATTTGGTCAAGATGCATTGTAGACAGAGCGGATACGGTCATGTGCCACCTCATAACTATCACCAGTGTGATATCTGCTCTAAAAATAATCAAGGATGTTCTGTGGTGCAATCAGCTCTACAGGAACAGTTGGATCTCGGATGGATCCAAGAGCATCGAGTTCGTGGAGTCAACATGACCTACACAAATTCCAACATCATTCAGAACCACGACATCCGTGCAATGAATGTCAACTTGGTGGAGATGCACTCAAGGCAAAGCCAGTATCATAATCTGCCGCGGTACGATTACAATTCCTGTCTGACTTGCTCGGTAAACAAACATGGATGCTCTTTCATACAAGAGGCCCTTCAGCGTTATATGGATCTTGGATGGATCTAGGACTACCATGATAGAAATCCCTATCAGATCAACATGATCCAAATCTTCGATATTCGTCTGATGAATACCAGTTTGGTGGAGTTACACGCCAGGAAAGTCCAACTCGATTTTCTCACTTTTCACGAGTATCTGAGCTGTAAAGGATGTTGTGAGAGTAACCAAAGGTGCGCTCTCATTCAAAGAACTTTACAACACTTGTTAAACCACTGGTGTCTTTCGATCTATATGGATGAAGACACGCAACAAATCAATGTGCTTAATGGGAACCCTACTAGGCATCAATGTCAGGAGGTCTGATATATGGAAATAGACCTAGTGAGGTTACACTGCATTCAAAGCGGACGTGGCCAGGTGCCACCACATAACTACGAGCGTTGTAGAGTCTGCTCGGAGTATAACCAAGGATGATACCTCGTGTGATCAGCCCTTCAAGGTCAGTTGGACCGAAAAGAGATTTACCCATGTCTGAGTTCTGAACCAATTAACTTGATTCCGGACTATTTCGCTGATCGGATTATGGACGTTGTTGTAATCTCTGATCACGAAGGGACCAAGGATGTTTGTACCATCATCCCTCTACTTGACGAATAAAAAATTCCTAGCCGGGAACAGATTGAAGTTACTTACGACAGTCAGAAAAATCAGAAGGCTCCTGTAGTCATTTACCCGCCAGGACCAGTGTCGTATGAATCAGCTAAGGTGATCCCTTACAAATACGGTGTAACAACAATTGAGAATGGAAAGGAAATTCCATTACCCTCCGTCGTAAATATTGCAGACATCAGTCGAGTAATACGAAGCGGTCGAATCTTCAACCAAGGGGTAGGAGAACCTAACAGAGAAAAGGAACTTCAGACAGAAGCTCCCAATCCACCAGTCGGTCAATCCAGTGATCCCGATCTTTCGAAAAACAATGATGAGAAGCTGAAGCTCATCCAAAGGAGTGAATATAACATTATTGATCAAGTGTTACAAACTCCTTCAAAGATCTATGTGCTATCACTTTTACTCAGTTCCGAAGCCCACAGAAAGGCTCTACAGAAAGTCTTAGAGCAGGCCTTTATGGAACAGGATGTGTCAATATGACAGTTCGATAGCATCATCTCTAACATCACTTCCTGGAACAACTTAGGATTCAGTGATGAGGATTTGCCAGAGGAGGGCAAAAGTCACAACATGGCGCTCAATATCACAGTCAACTGCCAGGACGATTCTTCAGCCAACGTACTGGTAGACACCAAATCGACTCTCAACGTCATGCCGAAGTCCACTCTAATGTGACTATTATTCAGAGGGTCCTCGATGAGGGGCAGTGAGGTCATCATCAAAGCCTTTGATGGATCTCGGAAAGCAGTTATCGGCGAAGTCGACCTTCCCATAACTATCGATCCTCACACTTTCCTAATCACTTTCCAGGTCATGGACATTCGAGCAACATACAGTTTCTTATTAGGAAGACCTTGGATACACCAGGCCGGACAGTCACTTCGACCCTGCACCAGAAACTGAAGTTCGTCAAGAACGATCAACTTGTCACGGTCTGTGGAGAACAAGCCTTGATCATGAGTAACCTGACATTATCTACTTGTGTAGAACCTGAGGAGGTTGTTGGGACTCAGTTCCAAGCCCTTTCGGTGAGCAATGAGGGTCAACTAGAGAAAGGAACATCAATTTCCTCGTACAAGGATACTCTCGAGGTGATCTAAAGTAACAATATGAAAGGATGGGGACAACTTGTCATTCCTACTGATAATAAAACAAAGAAGGGTCTTGGTTTTTCTGCAACATGTACCCGGACTGCTTCTAACGATGAAAGTCTTCATCCCATTCAGAACTTCTTCCACAGTGGAGGTTTCCTTCAGCCAATTTCCCAAGAAGTACACACTATCAACAAGGAAGATTCCTCTAATACAGAGGAAGAATGGGAATCCTATCTTAATAAGGATGGTTATATGTCTCAGGAAGAGGTGCCTACGCCATTTTTCTATCTAGCACAGAGTTCGAGATTTATACCAAGGTCAGACGTCGAAATGATATACGGAGATTATGATCTGGAAGGATGTCGTGCTTTGCCTAATTCATTAGAGAAGGACGATGAAATACAACTTTGACCACGACTATTATGGCCCAATGGATGGCCTACCTATGTGGCAGTCGTACCCAGGAGACTTGGGGCAAGAAAATCAGCCGAACAATGAAAATCATCTTAGCATCATTGAAAGGAATACCTGCATTCCCACCATGTCATGGGATCAACACTCAGGGCATTTAGAAAATATCCAGCACGACGATGAATTCGCAAAGCTTACAAGACTAGAATTCATCAACTATGCTTTTCCTGAGGTCAACGTCATCGAAAGAGATGACTCCTCCAGTTCCACAGAAGTGTGGGATACCTTAGGACAACCGAGTGGCAAGTTTGACTTCTTGGTCAAGTACACCGCTCCTGAGAGCTCTCGTATCAGGTTCAAAGACATCCAGCCTACTGGATGGGGAGATTTACCTAAGAGCACAAATGTTATGCAAAATACAACAGAAGAATCCACGTACGACAACCCTGCCTGGGAGACAGATTCCAATGATCCTGCTCCGCCAGAAATCAGCATCATTTCTGAGGACAAGCCAAGAAAGAAGGTACCAGACTTTGTGATTCACCGAGGAGTTCGCCGCCAATGGGTTGCTGTTGATGTTCCGAAGATTGTTCATAAGTCAAAGTAATTGGCGTCTTTACTTTAACCTTTCACCCTACCCATGTGAAACAGATGTTTTGATAGGGCTCACTTTCTGTAAATATCCCTCTTCGCTTCGCCCAAAGTGACAGAGTTTTGTTTTATAGGGCTGTAGTTTCAAGAATCGACAGTTCATAAATAAAATAACGTCATTCTGTAATTTTCGCATTTATTGATGTTTTCTCTTTTTTCTTTCTTAGAAAATGGTAATCCTAAAAAATAATTCAATAATAAAAACAAGCAGTTTTTAGAAAAACACTGCACACACTCTTGCATTTTCCCTCTATCTCTTCTAAACACAAATCATCACGTCATGCAGATTGCTTGTTTTAAACCCCGTTGAAACATACGATCCAATGCCTTCTCCCAACTTTGAATTCTCGGTATTTGAGGCTGAAGAAGAAGATAACGACGAAATTCCAGAAGAGATCTCCCGATTACTCAGACAAGAGGAAAGGTCCATTGAGCCTCACAAAGAGCCATTGGAAACGGTCAACTTGGGTTCAAAATAAGAAAGAAAAGAGATCAGGATTGGGGCACTGCTCAGTCCAACTGCCAAACAGAGTTTGACAAAGCTTCTCAAAGAATTTCCCGATGTATTCGCTTGGTCCTATCAGGACATGCCATGGTTAGATACTAGCATCGTGGAACATCATTTACCGTTGAGATCAGAATGTCCGCCAGTAAAACAGAGGTTGAGACGGACTCACCCAAACATGACCATTAAAATCAAGGAGGAAGTACAGAATATCCTCAATGGTTAGCCAACATAGTACCAGTTCCAAAAAAAGGACGAAAAAGTCAGAATGTGTGTAGACTACAGGGATCTAAACAAGGCTAGTCCAAAGGATGAAATTCCCTTACCGCACATTGACATGCTGGTAGACAGTACAACAAAGTTCAAGTCTTCTCCTCCATGGATGGATTCTCGGGCTATAATCAGATAAAAATGGCGCCGAAAGACATGGAAAAAACTTCACTCATCACCCCATTGGGGTACCTTTTGTTACAAGGTAATGTCGTTCGGTCTGAAGAACGTCGGGGCAACCTATCAAAGGGCCATGACTACTCTGTTTCATGACATGATACACAAGGAAATCAATGTATATGTCGATGATACGATTGCAAAATCTAAAATAGAGGAGGAGCATGTGACCCACCTCTCAAAATTATTTGAGCGTTTGAGGAGATACAAACTTCGCTTGAATCCCAACAAGTGCACCTTCGGTGTCCGTTCGGGGAAACTCTTAGGGTTCATCGTCAGCCAAAAAGGAATTGAGGTTTATCCTGACAAGGTCAAGGCCATTTAAGAAATGCCTTCTCCAAAGACTGAAAAACAAGTCAGAGGATTCCTGGGACGTCTGAACTACATTTCCAGATTCATATTCCTCATGACTGCGACGTGTGCGCCAATCTTCAAAATTACTAAAAAAGAATCAGGATTGCGTTTGGACAGAAGATTGCCAAACCGCCTTCGACAGTATCAAGGAATACCTGTTGAATCCACTAGTTCTATCACCTCTAGTGGAAGGAAGACCACTGATCTTCTACCTAACATTCCTAGAGGACTCGATGGGTTGTGTGCTTGGCCAACAAGACAAAAACAAAAGGAAAGAGTCTCCCATCTACTATCTGAGCAAGAAATTCACCGACTGCGAGACTCGGTACACTATGCTTGAGAAAACTTGCTGTGCTTTGGCTTGGGCAGCCAAACGTCTGCGATAGTATATAATTCGTCACACTACTTGGTTAATCTCAGAAATGGATCTGATCAAGTACGTCTTTGAAAAACCTGCTCTCACGGGAAGGATTGCCCGTTGGCAGATGTTGTTATCAGAATACGACATCGAGTACCACAATCAGAAAGTCGTTAAGGGAAGTGTTTTAGTCGATCATTTGGCTCATCAACCGATTGATGATCAAGAATCAGTTGGGTTTAACTTCTCGGACGAAGATGTTATGTATCTAAAAATGAAAGACTGCGATGAACCGCTACCCAGTGAAGGGCCAGAACCAGGTTCCCAATGGGGACTAATCTTTGACGGAGCTGTCAATCATTATGGAAATGGAATTGGGGCAATTATCATAACACCTCAGGGTACCCACATTCCTTTCACTGCCAGACTGACATTCAAGTGTACAAACAACAAGGTCGAATACGAAGCCTGTATCATGGGTCTCGAAGAAGCGATCGACTTAAGGATCAAAAACTTGGATGTATATGGCGACTCAGCCCTAGTTATCAATCAGATTAAAGGAGATTGGAACACATACCAATCAGGATTGATTCCTTACAAAGATTACGCGAGAAGGTTGTTACCATTCTTCAACAGAATCGAGTTTCATCACATCCCTCGTGAAGAGAATCACATGGCTGATGCATTAGCCACCCTCTCTTCCATGATTAGTGTAGGTCAATGGAATGACGTACCTAAGATTGACATAATGCGCCTTGAACGGCCCATTTATATCTTCGCGATTGAAGCAGTCATAGACGACAAACCTTGGTATCACGATATCAAATGCTTCCTTCAGAAACAAGAGTACCCACCTGGGGCACTAAGAAAAGACAGAAAGACCCTAGGAATGCTAGCAGGCAGCTTCTTTCTGAGCAGTGATACACTCTATAAGAGAAACTTCGATATGGTCTTGCTCCGATGTGTAGACAGAACAGAAGCAGACATGCTGATAAAAGAAATTCACGAAGGATCCTTTGGCACTCATGCCAACGGACACACAATGGCGAGAAAAATTCTGAGAGCAGGGTACTACTGGTTGACCATGGAATCTGATTGCTACAAGTACATGAGGAAGTGTCATACGTGTCATATACTCAGACAAAATCCATGTGCCGCCAACGCATCTCAAAGTTCTCTCTTCCTCGTGGCCTTTTTCCATATGGGGATTCGACATGATCGGAGTGATCAAACCTAAGGCTTCGAACGAACATCGGTTCATCTTGGTAGCCATTGATTACTTCACCAAGTGGGTCGAAGCAGCGTCCTACGCTAATGCTACCCAACAAGCGGTGGTCCGATTTATCAAAAACAATATCATCTGCCGTTCCGGTGTTCCAAGCCAGATCATTACTGACATGGATCTAACTTGAACAACAAGATGATGAAAGAGTTGTGCGCTGATTTCAAGATCGAACACCATAACTCATCTCCCTACCGACCCAGGATGAACGGAGCGGTAGAAGCGGCTAACAAGAACATCAAGAAGAATGTTCAAAAGATGGTTGTAACCTACAAAGATTAGCACGAGATGCTACCCTTTGCTCTTCACGGTTATCGTACATCTGTCCGCACTTCAACAGGGGCAACCCCTTTCTCTTTAGTGTATGGCATGGAAGCAGTGCTCCCCATAGAAGTAAAGATCCCATCAATCCGGGTATTGATGGAAGCTAAGCTAACAGAAGCTGAGTGGTGTCAAAGTCGACACGATGAACTAAATCTGATCGAAGAAAAATGAATAACGGCTCTATGCCACGGTCAGTTGTATCAATAGAGAATGGAGAAGGCCTTCGACAAAAAGGTCCGACCTCGCATCTTTAGGAAAGAAGACCTTGTGCTCAAAAAGATACAATCATTTCTCACTGACTCTCGAGGCAAATTGACTCCGAATTATGACGGCCCCTATGTGGTCAAGAAAGATTTCTCAGGCGGTGTAGCACCCCAAAATTTGCCCTACCTTTTTCTAACTTTTTCTGGCTCATGTTTCTTTTGCATCTCATTTAGGTCTTAACTCATAATCATGCATTGCATTGAGCTCTCGAGACGTCGGATCACGGTATCCTTGTGGCTAAGGACTTCTCTTATTTTAAGCAGCAAGCATTAGAGTGCCCAACAGTTATTTCGCTCGGTAATTTGGTACCAGATCATTCTTTTTGCAACAGGGTATTTTGAGAGTTCACAGCTTATTCCAGGCATTTTTAATATTTTCGTATTTTCATTCGTCTGACTGTATTTCCACTCTGCATCATCTAAATAGCATAAAATAGTGCTTTTCATCTCGCATACTGCCTAAAATATTGGTCGGAATAATTTCTCGAAAATTTACAGACAGAGTGGTCAAATTGAATTTCAGCGGCGCTTAAAATCAGGGGACGGAAAATTTTAAAATCGAACTTGCAGACGTCAATTATATTATTCTATGGTTCGTGTAGTTTAACTCGGCGTGTTCGTTTTAATTTTTCGTCATATCAATTTGAACATTTTTACGGATCAAAAGTTATTTTAAAATCTGACCAAATGCTGTATTTTTTCGAGTCATATATTTCGTACTAATCATTTTAGTGTACTGGATTTATTTCTTTCGATCACTCGGGCGTCCGATTTTTTTTGTTTATTTAGAGTCCGTTTATTTTACTTTTTTTTATTAATATTATTTAGAATAAATAATTAGAATAATTTGTACTTTATTTTAATTTCGTTTTAAATATTTATTTTTTTATTTTTTATTAACTAATAACGTTTAGAATAAATAGGAATTTTTATTTTGTTTTAAATATTTATTTTATCTTATATTTAACTAAATGTTAAGTAGTGATTAGTATTTTATTTTAATTTTATCTTAAATTTTTATTTTTATAAATAAGTAAGTTTAGTTTTTATTTCAGATTTATTAAATTATTTAAATTCTATTTAATTTTTAATATTATTAAACTTGGGCCTCAAATTGGGTATTAGGGACATTATTGGTAACTAAAAGTTAACCCTAATTTTAGTCCCTATATATATACCAAAGTTACACTTTGTTAAAAAAAAAAGGAGGACCGGAAGACGAAGACCGAAAAAAAAAGGAGAGAAAAGAAAACTGCGGCCGCTACCGTTCCAATCATCGCTACAGGTGCGCATGGATATTCTGGGTGAATGCTTTACTTTTTAATTGTTAATACATACTGTTTCAAATTCTAAGTGCAACTAACATCAGCTAACAATGGAAATTGTGCGTGCAGTAAATTTAGTGAATGTCTTGCTATTTGAAATTGATTTACTAATATGATGTCGTCGCCGGTTCGATAATTAACATATATACTTAATCAATATTATAATATATACCAATTTTTCTTTATAATCTTATTTGTTTTATTACATATTGTTTTTAATATATTGTTTTTTTATTTATTCATTTTATTTCTTGGATCGAAGTATGTCGATACGCTGTTTTGCATATTGGTTTGCATGACGCGTGACATTTTTTTTATTTCGATCCCCGTTGTGATGATCGCATTTTGCGTTAGCAACATTATTGTTTTAAAATGTTTTAAAACTTATTTTTTCTATGCATTTTTTCATATTTTATATATTTAGATCCACATGATTTGGATCCGGTTGCGATGACCGCGTTTTCGCGATAGCAATATTGTTGAGGGTTTTTTTTTCAAAGCTAAATTTCTCTTTTTTTTTTTTTTTTGAGTTGCCTTTTTTGTTATATTTAGATCCGTACAATTCGGGTCCGGTTGCGATGACCGCGTTTTCGCGATAGCAATATTGTTGAGGGTTTTTTTTTTTATTTTTTTTTATTATTTTCTTTTTTTTTTAATATTATTCGAATAATTTCCTTTTGAATTTAATTCGTGCACCATTTTTACCATTTTATAAAATTTTCACAAATTTTATTTTGATTTTTATTTTATTTTTATATCATCTAAGCCAATTGTTTAATTCAACTCCTTTTTTGCATCACACATTGCATGCATACCCTAAATTGTCTTTGATTTCTGAATTCATGTTTGGATTATAATTACTATTGTTTGCCATAGTTTGATTTTCATTTGCCTTGATATTATTTGTATCCGTTTCGTACTAACCTTTCACGCAGGGACTAAGGTAAGTTCTTTAAGGGTATGGATAAGTGCCCATGGTTACCCTTACCTTTTTTCTCTCCTATCTTTATTCTTTAGGATTTAGGTTGTCGTCAAACCTCATTAACCGTAGGTCTCCCATGCATGATAACTTTAGGATTCATAGTCCCCCTTTAGAGTTACCCTTGTGTCTTCTCTCTTCTCATCTCAAATTTCTTTAAAACACTTAATAATAATAAGGTGTATTGCGCACGAGCCTTAAGTATGGGGAATGAGAAATGAGGGGCTTCCTCTCATCTTTCTAGAGTGCTTAGCGAGCGTCTTGTCTTGGGACGATGCATTAAGTATTCGCCCCTGTGCCCTAGACTTTGGTACAATGCAGCTTAGGAACTAACTTAAGCCACTTCTGTCCTAAAAAACACCAACCAACTTCAAACTTTTTTGTCCTTCGGGACCTTCAACTTAAAGGTTATTTTCAAAAAGGGCACGTTACTTTCCGTCTGAGTCGCAAACAGGCATCGACCCTAACTGCCGGACGCGAACTTAACGTCGCTCATAAAAAACACAAAAAGAACTTGGTCCGAACTACGTTGACTCTGAATTCCCCATTGCACAAAGGGGGTACGTAGGCCTAGGACGTCGACGTCCTACCGAGTCGGTCTTTGTCTTTCCCTTCCCGTTTTAGCACAGCCCTAGATGATAGTATAACTCACCCTTAGAATAGACAACAAGCGTGGATCCCATCGAGTACGATGGACGCGTGGGGTGCTAGCACCTTCCCCTCGTGTAACCGACTCCCGAACCCAGGCTATGGTTACGATGACCATTCCTTTCCCTCTTCCTAAGGTTTATGTGGTGTTCCCTTTCCCTCTCTTGGGATAAATTTTCACGGCTGGCGACTCTGTTTTTCCGCGCCACTCTCGCGTTTGTACCTGGATGAAAATCCTGGGAGCGACAGGCGGTGCCTTGAGACTTGAAACCATGGATGAAGAAGAATTTGCCTACCCCACAAATGTTGATGTAGTCAAGAAATACTTCGCCAAAACTAAAAAAAAGACGTCTCGGTGGATTGAAAACCCGAAAGGGTGGTCCAGGCAAAAATTAGACACACAATCAAAAATCATCTCGGTGGATTGGAAATCTCAAAGTATAATCTAGGCAAAAATTAGGGATTAATGGCAAGTAACTACGTCTGATCAGTTCAACTCCTCAACAGCAATGCCATCCATCAGAAGAAAAACTCCAGTCTCGGTCATCTTCGACGGAAGCTCAGGATGTCCAGAATTCAAAGTTGGTAGAAGGATAGTGGTCGTTATGTTTCCATGCAGCCCTTTTCCCTTAAATTACCATTTTCTAACTTTGTAAATACTCTATGGAATCACGCGTTTGGCTGATTTCCATCCTATCAATAAAATTTGAGCCCTTGTGCTTTTGTTTGCAATTCTTATTTGTTTTAGCTTTATAGGACGATATTTTAACATGATTAACGATTCTTGAAATAAAACAAAAATGAATTTACTTGTTAAAACTTTTTCGGCTTTTAAAATAAAGATGGAAATTTCTTTTGACAGTTGAACATCGAAAGAACGTCGATCGCTTCGACAGAAGTAATCGAACTTCAAAGTGCATAATCAAAGTACTCCTTCTGAACCAGTGCGCCTGGATGAAGGATCAACTGTGTCAGAGGCCGTGTTTCATCTGACACCCCCGGCAGAGTTCTTACCTCCTAAGCCTGACCAACGGTTGTCCCCCACAGGGACTATCTCTCCTAAGCAAGGCAGAATTGCTACTTTTTGGACCAGTGATACTTTTCATCCCCTGCAGTGGCCAGGTATCTAGTCATGTTCATCTACTAGTCTGTATGTCGCGTTAGTTTTGTCAGCATAAACATACATACATCATGCATTATTGATTTACATTCATATTCATATTGCATCACTATCACTCTAGTAGGTCTTGTTCCCTAGTGATAAAAGTCCTCTTAGTCGAATTGCCAGTTCTTTCCCTGTCAAGAAATGTCGCATCTGAGCAACCTCGCCTCCAGTTTATTTCTGGATTGAAGTCGGCCCTTGACCACTTTGATAACTTGAACCTCTGAAAAGCAAGAGAACCATCGACAAATGTCACTCTTCGCCATTGAATATGATATCTTCGCTTTCCCGGATTAAGGAAACTCCCTAGAGAAAGCCTCACAACTAAAGACTTTCAGCAACACATTGATTTTGCTCTCCGGAGAGTCGATGTTAATGAAGTCATCAGCACCTCAAAATTGGGATACATTGTATGGCATTTCTCCGATAAGATCTCGAAGAAAAGTATGATGTAATATCCCCAAGCGACAGCAGTCTCTCAAGAGACCTGCTTTCCCCAGTAGAGTCGACAAATGGCGTCTCCATCAGAGAAGTTTGTGTACCTCTATAACTCAGACGGTTGGGTTCCTCAGCAACTTTGACATCAGATAATATATCCATCAAATGGCATTTCCCCAGGAAAATTCGGCGAGAAGTTTGAGGAAAATCGCTACACACAGCATCCCTTGTCAAGAAAGTTAATTGACAAAAGAAACTGAGACCAGTTCCTTGGTAGGAGACCAGGATTGAGGGGAAGTTTAAATAAGAAACTGAGACCAGTTCCTTGGTAGGAAACCAAGATTGAGGGGAAGTTTAAATCAGAAACTAAGACAAGTTCCTTGGTAGGAAACCAGGATCGAGGGGAAGTTCAAATCAGAAACTAAGATAAGTTCCTTGGTAGGAAACCAGGATCGAGGGGAAGTTTAAATCAGAAACTGAGACCAGTTCCTTGGTAGGAAACCAGGATCGAGGGGAAGTTCAAATCAGAAACTAAGACCAGTTCCTTGGTAGGAAGCCAGGATCGAGGGGAAGTTTACCTTTTCTAAGCATCATTGCTTAGCAAAAGAAGAAGAATGCGTGAACGACCATTCTTAACCACCATCAAAATTTCGGGCATTCCGATATTTAATCCTCTTGCACCCCGAAAGCCCGAATACCTTCGCCATTCACACCTTCGGGTCCAAGAAGATTAAATAGGGGCATCTGTCATACCAGAAATTTTGACCACTAAGATTTTCCATCATTGTGTAAATTATCATCACAATATGGATGTACCATCATACCTCATCAATCTCCTCAAAGATTGTTGAGCCTTCACTACAATCAAATTTAAGGTTTCAAGCCCTCTCAGAGCTCTTAGACAAAGGATCAATCAAGGGATGACATGATATTAAACTTGTCAAGCCTCTCAAACATCCCCAATGTATCAAGAGGACTCCCACTGCAAGAATCAAGCACAAGGTTACAGTATTCTGAGTGGATTAAGCCTCAAGATCACCAGTGTCACCAAATTAGGGTTTTGGTCGACCAGGGCCTCCAGATGGAAATCTTCCTCTGGGCATGAGCCAATGCTTCAAATCATAACCTAAGATGCTCCAAGGGACATCATGAACCCAACCATCAATTCAATTTAGCCTCAGGGGATGCATTCATCAAAAATCAGGAATTAGGGTTTCTTGACCTAATTCACCCCTAAGTTGACTTTTGGGACAAAACATGAGCCAAGACCTCAAGACAGGATTTGAGGGTCTCAAATACATCACATTGATCCATTTGAAATAATGGATTGACCCAAGAAGCTTGATCAACAAGTTTCAAGCTCATCAGAACCACAATTAGGGTTTCGCGGGAAAAAGTCAACTGTATCTTTGACTTTTGACCTAGGCATGCTCCCAAACTTTGGGACATGATTCAATACACCCTATAACACATATGAAATCAATCCATCAAGTTTGATTTAGGTCAAGGACTTGATTTCATAGAGGATCACACAATTTGGAATTCATCTGATAAAAAGTCAACTGTGCACAAAAGTCAACTTTGACATTTTGAGATTTTTCACAATTACGGTTATTTAACCCTAAAATGATGTTAATGTGTGATTGGAATCATCATTCATCAAGAAAGATCAAGAAAAGTGGGATAACCTGTAAAAGGGGTAACCATAAAAAACTTAGAAATTTTCTAAGTTATGGAACAAAGTCTAAACCACAAGGCCATTTTTCCCCATCCAAAGCTGGATTTGTAGCTCTCATGGCCCTCTACAAAAGCTTCAAACACAACTCATTCCAATTCCTCTTGGATTTTAAGTTATGGAATGATCAAAATCACAAAAAGTGAAAATGTCACTTTTTTCCAACACTTAGTGAAATTTTACCTAAGTTAGAATCTGTCTTACTTATTTCAAAATGTAGGGTCATTTTCCACTTGGATCCAAAAAGTATCAAAACCAATTATGATCAAACAGTTGTTGTATCATATGAGGGCTTTCCAAAATGGCCAAGAACCCCATCAAATTCCACTTGGGCCATGAGATATGACAATGGCATTATGCCTTGCTGCAAACTGCCAAGGCAAGGCAGATTTGTGCATTTTGTTCGATTTGAGCAATTTGTACAAATGACAAACAACTCTATCCATCTGAACACCTCAAGGGGATACCAAGGAGGGACAAACACTGATCCATAAGCCTTCCAAGTCTTTGGAACCAAAAGTAGCATGCCAAACCTAGAAGTGCCTAAAAGAGTGACAAGACTCCAATTTTGTTTTGGAGCATTTAATGGATGCACCAAGGTGGCATGGACTGAGCCATTTCCAACTGAATTCAATCAAGACATATCCAAGACCAAGGGAACCAGCAACCTGTGCCCTAACCTCTAGTCAATGGCTAGAGGAGACTTGGATTCCCATTGATCAACATTGACCAAACCTCTGCAGCAGTTACCATTCATTATTGCTTGCAAAACAAACTTGCCCCACTATAAATAGAGCTCATTTGTGATCAGTTTGAGTACACCAAAGCTATCAAATAGATGCTTTCCTCAAAATCTCCTTCTCACTTCCAAATTTTCCACCCGTCTATGCCATCAAACAGTTTGAGTACGAATTGAATCCGCAAAGGGTATCTCCACTAATTTGATGGTCTACCGAGATCGCTTATTCGTGAATCACTCCATGTAAGACCACCCGTCTATCCCATCACCTATCTTAGGGTTCTCTCATACTTTCCACATACGACATCACTCGCATTCCCATTAACATAAAAATAAACACGGATATCAAGTAAGAAAAGCGATATATATAATATAATTCCTAAACTAACATCCTAGACCTCTTAGGAATTCTAGTCTTAATCCTAGATAGATCAATGACGTCCCCTCCTTATCGCACATTGGTTTTCTCCTCACCGCAATGGTAGGAGTGGGGTGCTACTTTCTGATTTCTTATTTATCCCGTGAAGCTGGAAGGGAAAGGAAAGCTATCTAAAACTAACCTTGCACACGAATGTTTAACTGAACAAGCGCTAAGAGAGATTCGGGGAGTTCGGGGTCAGGTTATACAATGGGGACTTGTCAATTACCCATCCTATATGTGGTTATCCACAGGTTGTTAGCATTAGGTTCTGCTTTGTACTTTATGGTGTTTATCTGTTGTGGTTTGGGAAAGTTTCTCCTTTGGGAGGTTTTTTGAGAGAGAGAGAGAGAGAGTTTTTGATAATTTTGGTGAGGTACTGGACCTCATTTTTTATTAATGTGAAGGTACTGGACCTAAAGTTTTTGATTGGTGAGCTCGCTAAGATTTTACAATCTTATGCCTATGTATTCCCGTTAAAGAAAACAGGGAAATCATAGCAATCGTATGGGAGGAAAAGATGATGTTTTGGTGTCTTGTTTAAAGCCCAAGATTGAAGCTAAAAGAGTATTTGTGTCTTGTTCAAAGCCCAAGATTGAAGCTAAAAGGTTTGACTGAGAGAGAATTTGTCATCTCTAAAAGGAGATATCTTGTCTGTATATCACAACTGTTGGGTGATTGTTTATAATGGAAAATTACTTTAACTGGAATATGAGAATCCAGCAATGCCATAATTTCCTTTATAGGGGATTTGTCCTGAAGGGGAAAACTTTAACTCAGTGTTGAACAATGCCATTTTTCCTTAGGAGTTTTCCATGCTAAGAGAAGGACAGTGGCGTGGATGTAAATAATCCAGAGGCTTGCCACTTACAGCAATTAGATGAAAGAGGAATTTTACCAGGATAAGAGATGGACTACAAATTGGATATTTGAATCAACAAGTGTGCCTCTTATAGCAGTTATCTAGAATTAGGGTTTGTTTTAAATTTCTGTTTTGATATGTGATATACAGAGAAGTATCTTTCTACAGAGAGATTTTGATTTCCTTTGAGGGGATGTTGATTTTTGTGTGCCTTGATCAAAGTCCAAGGTTGAAGCTAAGAGATTGATTGACTCCACTGGGGAAGTCCTTATACAAAGCCTAAGATGAGGCTGGAAAAGGTTGACTTAACAAGAGAGTGTTTATCTGTCTTGTACAAAGCCCAAGATTGAGGCTAAAAGAGAATTGAATCTTTTGGGGATATCATTATACAAAGCCTAAGAGGAGGATAAAGGTTGACATTTCTGGGGAAATATTTTGTCTGTCTTGTACAAAGCCCAAGATTGAGGCTAAAAGTGTTTTTGACTCTACGGGTGAGAGGTTTTATCTGTCTTGTACAAAGCCCAAGATTGAGGCTAAAAGAATATTGACTCTGCTGGAGAGATTTATACGGTGTCTTGTACATAGCCCAAGATTGAGGCTGAAAAAGGAATGACTTAACAAGAGAGTTTTTTATTTGGTGTCTTGTACAAAGCCCAAGATTGAGGCTGAAAGGTAGTTGATTGACTCAGCTGAGGATTTTTAGGTGTCTTGTACAAAGCCCAAGATTGAAGCTGACCTTACTGGGAAAATCATTATACAAAGCCTAAGAGGAGGCTGAAAAGAAAGTTGACTCTGCTTAGGGATATTATTTCTCAAAGCTTAAAAGAAGACTGGGAAGAATTGACTCCATTGGGAAGATATTTATCCAGAGCTTTAAGAGAGGGTTATGAATATTTTGACTTTGTTGGAGAAAGTTTATATATGTCTTGTACAAAGCCTAAGATTGAGGCTAAAAAATGGCTGACTCAACAAGAGAGTGTTTGTACCATTTGACTCAACAAGAGAGTATGGAAAGGTGATTGACTCAATAAGAGAGTACTTTTAAAGCTAAATCAGCTGGGGAAAATCATTATACAAAGCCTAAGAGGAGGCTGAAAAAGGTCGACTCAACAAGAGAGTGCTTTAAGGTGATTGACTCAACAAGAGAGTGCTTTGTCTGTCTTATACAAAGCCCAAGATTGAGGCTAGAAAGGGTTAACTCAACAAGAGAGTGTTTTTAGAAAGAAGATGGACTCGATAAAAGGGGTTGTTGGGGGCTAATTCTGCTGAGGAAAATCATTATACAAAGCCTAAGAGGAGGATGACTTCTGCTAAGGATTATTGAGGTCCAGAGGCAGGTCCAAAATGGGGAATCAACCCTTGCTGAGGATTTACAGAAGAGTTGAGGTATCAGAGGCCTTAAGGTTCTGATCTGGGCTAGTATTATGCTGATGATAAGTTGAACCTGGATGGGGATATTTAAAGTAAGAGTTTAAAGATTGAGTTTTGAAAACCTTTAGAGGTTTCAAATCTACTGGAGATTGGTTAAATGATCAGGGTTTCTTCCTGTGTCTATAGGGAACTTGAGAATGTCTTTGAGATCCAAGAGGGGATTAGACTATCCAAGTCTACTGGTATGGAAGAGTTTATCTTTGTATGATGCCCAAGAGGAGGTTGGTGCTTTAAGGGATGAGAATTAACCCTAAATTGGTCTGAGGTTTTGACTCTGGAAAGACTGCTCTAACAAAGGAGGACTAAGTTCTGCCCTATACCTTTAAGAAGTCTTCAGGGTCCTTGTAGTAAGCCCAAGAGAAGGCATGAGAACCTCTAAGAAGCCGGAGGGTCCTTGTACAAAGCCCAAGAGGAGGCAGGGATGCTTTAAGGAAGCCCGTGGGTTCAAACTTAAGAAAAGTTCAAGAAAAGTTTCACCGGGAATAATCTTTTCTTTAATGAACAGTTATAGGGTTTGAAGAAATTTAAGAGAGGTTTCACCGGGAATTAATCCTCTCTGGGAAATGAATTTCTTTTGACAATTTTCTAATAGTGACAGTCTGAGAAAATTTTCACCGGGAATAATGCCTTTCTCTTTGTTCCATATTGTTTAAGCCCAAGAAAAGGAAAGACTGTATCTGGAATTCCTATGGGGAACTAGTTTTGACTGTATTAAAAGAGTGACCAACTGACTTTATCTAATTCTAGACTTAATTGCTGGGGAAAACTTTAAGCAGATATACAAGTATATATACAGTTGATAAATGACAAGTATTTAAAAGGGTATGAAAGAAGGACTTACAGGTGAGCAAGCTTCCAGCAATGCAGACAAATATATATATATATATATATATATATATATATATATATATATATATATATATATATATATATATATATATATATATATATATATGAAAGCATGTAAAGAAAGCTGGTAAAAACTTACAGGGGAGCAAACTTCCATTGTAATATCTGTATGGTTAGTTGTTCAAGAAATTAAAGAAAGTTTTGATAACAACTATGGATTTGAACCTAAATCAAAAAGGAAAGTTGTTTTTGGAAAGATTGTTGGGGCTCAAACTCAAGGAGAGGCCCAGATAAAAACAATGATCGTACCGTTGATCTGTACAAAGGTATGGGACTTACAACTCAAGGAGAGGCCCAAATGTTTGAAAAAGAAAAGAAATAGGACTTACAACACAAGGGTAGGCCCAAATGAAAATGTTTTGAAAAGCAACGATCGCGCCGAGATTTTAAAAATACAGTGGGACTTATACAATGACTGAGGCCCAAAATGGTTTCCTATTCAAAGAGGTTGGGTCTTACACTCTATTAGAGGCCCAAAAGTGTTTATTTTTATACAAGAGATGGGACTTATAGCTCAAGGAGAGGCCCAGATGAAAAACAACGATCGCACTATCGTTTTGAAAACTGTACTGGGACTTATACAACGACTGAGGCCCAAAATTATTTATGTACAAAGGGGGTTGGGTCTTACACTCTATTAGAGGCCCAAAATTGTTTTGAAAAAGGTTTGTGAGGGTGAAAATAATCAAAACCCTAATTTGATTTTAAAATGCATTTTAATTGAATAAAAATTCAATTAAAATTATCAAAATTATTAAACATGTGTGGAAAACAAGTTGTGATCTTGGTTTAATGCTTGAAAAATCACGTTTTATTCATAGAATAATTTGAAAATTATTTGAATTTGCAAAATCAAGAGAAAGAAATATTTTAAGTGTTAAAACAACAAATAAAACATAATTCTTTACAAAAATACTAAATATATGAAATAAATAATATTTTTGTGAAATTTTCATGGAATAAAATATTTTATTATTTTTGTGAATTTTCAAAAAAATAATCAATAAAAAATAATTAAAATTGAGAGAGAAATTAATTTTTGAATTAATTAACAAAAACCATAAAAATATTAAAAATAGAAAAGTGTAGAAGGGTAGCAAAAAAGGTCTGGGTGGGGTTTGAACCCACTGGGGTGGTGATACATCCGTGTATCAAAACCACCCCATTAATACATTAGGGTGGCCTGGTTTCTAGGCCTGGCCAAGGCAAGAAACCAAGTCATGGTGGATTGGCATGAAGGCTGTAACTTGCTCATTTCTCCATAGATTGGGACAAAATTTAGGTGCTTCTGACCTAGAATTTCATGAGGAATCCAGTGGTGCCTTTAGATTTTTTAGAAGATGCCTCTATCTAAAAATCTGATACTGGTTTCAAAAAATGCCAAGATTTGCATTTTCTATGCTAACACATCATGTACACACTAATAGCATGGTAAATTGGTTCAAACATAACATATATGATATGTATGAGATGTTTATAATCAGTGGACTTCAAAGAAATGCATAATTCAAAGAGTTCAAGTTGTCATGCACTTACCTCTTGGAGCTTCTTGTGCTAACTGTCAAGATCCTTGTGCCAGAAGTAATCCAATGCTTTGGAGACTCTTGATTGATCCCTTTGAAGCTTTTAGGATGATCAAAACCAGTTGGAATCCTCAGGAACAAGTTTTAGCTCTTTCTTGCAAAAGGGGCAAAAGTGACCAATATGGCAACTCTCTCAAATGGTGTTCCAGATTAAGGGAACCAATTGGGACAGTTTGAGGATGATATTTGGAGTGTGTTTGAGGCTTGGTTTGGTTTTGGAAGTGATTGAATCAAGACATGGCTTAGAAAATGGAGAAAAGTCTAATTTTGAGGTTTTGGAGGTTAATTTTCTGATTTTGGTCTTTCAGATCACAAGTGAGGGTTTGAACAGCTTAGATATGACATATTGGATGTGTTTGGATCATGAGCTGTGGTGGAATTGTTCTCTATCTCAAAAACTCAGAGATGACTTGCAAAAGAATGCATTTTGGCCTAAAGAGAGAGATTTTGAGGAAAGCATCAGCTGTAGTGCTTTGGTGTACTCAAACTGATCACAATTGAGCTCTATTTATAGTGTGTCAAGTTTGTTTTGGCATCAATAGTGAATGGCAACTACAACAGGCCTTTGGCCAATGTTGATCCAAGGGAATCTTAAGTCTCCTCTAGCCATTGACTTGAGGTTAGGGCACATGCCTATGGTTCTTTGATTTAGTGTTAATTCTTGACTCATTCAGTTAGGAATGTGTCAGTCCATGCCACCTTGATGCATCCATTAAATGCTTGGAAACAAAATTGGAGTCTTTTGCACTTTTTAGCCTTTTTAGGTTTGTTATGGCTATGTGTAAATTCTTGGACTTGGGAGGCTTGTGGATCAGATCATTCCCCTTTTGTTTTATCCTCAGATGTGTCCAAATGGATGACAAGGCTTGGAGTTGTCCAAATTTTCCAAATCGAGCAAAACACCAAATTCTGCCTTGTACAAGACAGTTGGAAATGGTGATTTTGAGAGGATCATATCTCCCTGCTCAGGTTGATTTATGGGAGGCTCTTGTTCTTTTTAGAGAGCCCTCATATGATACAAAACATGTGTGATCATATTTTGTTTTAAATCTATTTAGATCCCATTAAACAATCCTCATGAACATTGATGTTCAAGGCTGGTAACTTAGGCAGATTTTCACTAAGTGTTGGAAAAAGTGTCATTTTCATGTTTTTGTCATTTTGATCACTCCATAACTTAAAATCC
The DNA here is from genome assembly GCA_022829125.1 of Lathyrus tuberosus. NCBI lineage: Eukaryota > Viridiplantae > Streptophyta > Magnoliopsida > Fabales > Fabaceae > Lathyrus > Lathyrus tuberosus. The sequence continues at coordinate 892,381 of JALAZF010000084.1, forward strand.
ATGAAGAATTGGAGTTTCTTGTAGTTGAAGCTTTTGTAGAATGTAGGAAGACCTACAAATCAGGCTTTGGATCACCCAAAATGGCGGCTTGGATCTCAAGTTATGATCCTTAGAAGTTGGTACCAAAATCACTTGTGTTCCATAACTTAGAAAAATTTTGGTTTCTTATGGCTGCCCTTTTGCAAGAAACCTCACTTTTCTTGATTTTTCTTAATGAATGATGATCAATACCATACATTAACATTATTTTTGACTTAGGGGAACCATATTTGTGAAAAATTCCAAAAAGTCAAACTTGATTTTTGTGCACGGTTGACTTTTTATTGGATGAAATCCAAACTGTGCAATCCTTTGTGAAATCAAGTCCTTGACCTAAATCAAACCTAATGGATGGTCTCCATAGGTGTTATTGGGTGTATTGAATCATGTCCCAAGGTTTGGGAGCATGTCTTGGTCAAAAGTCAAAGATACAGTTGACTTTTTCCTCAAAACCCTAATTGTGGTCCAGATGAAATTGAAACTTGTGAATCAAGCTTCGTGGATCAATCCATTGTTGTAAATGGATCAATGTGGTGTATTTGAGGCCCTCAAATCATGCATTGAGGTCTTGGCTCAGGCTTTGTCCCAAAAGTCAACTTAGGGGTGAATTAGGTCAAGACACCCTAATTCCTGATTTTTGGTAAATGCATCCCCTGAGATTAAATTGGCTTGATGATTGGGTCCATGAGGTCCCTTGAAGTATCTTGGGTTATGCTTTGAAGCATTGGCTCATTCCTAGAGGAAAAATTCCATCTGGAGTCCTTGGTCAACCCAAACCCTAATTTGGTGACACTGGCGATCTTGAGGCTTAATCCACTTGGAATGTTGCAACCTTGTGCTTGATTCTTGATGTGGGAGTCCTCTTGATCCTTTATAGGTGTTTGAGAGATTAGAAAAGTTTAAGATCATGTCATTTCTTGTTTGATCCTTTGTCTAAGGTTCTGAGAGGGCTTGAAACCCTAAGTCTTGGTTGTGGTGAATGCTCAACAATCCTTGAAGAGATTGATGAGGCATGAAGGTACATCCATATTGTGGTTATGATTTGCCCAATGATGGGAAATATTGGTGGTAAAAATTTGGGGTATGACAGGAGAACCTTCAAAAGAAAAGGAGCCTCAAGCTAAAGTTCCTAATTAACAAATTGGTCAATCCAGCAACACGGAACCTGTGAAGAATAACGATGAAATGCTAAAACTCATCCAAAAAAGCTAATACAACATTGTGGATCAATTGTTGCAAACTCCGTCTCGGATCTCCGTTTTATCTCTCTTGCTCAGTTCAGAAGCTCACAGAGAAGCTCTATAGAAAACCTTGGAACAGGCCTTTGTAGAACAAGATGTGACAGTCGGTCAGTTTGACAACATTATCTCCAACATCACTTCCTGCAACAATTTGGGTTTCAGTGATGAAGAACTTCCAGAGGAAGGCAAGAATCATAACATGGCACTCAATATCATAGTTAGTTGCCAGGACGATGCTTTAGCCAGCGTACTGGTAGATACAAGTTCATCCTTGAACATCATGCCAAGGTCCTCTTTGGTACGACTATCTTTTCAAGGTACTCCCATGAGAGGTAGTGAGATCATTGTCAAAGCCATTGACAGATCCAAGAAAACAGTTATCGGCGAAGTCGATCTTCCCATAACCATCGGTCCTCACACTTTCCAAGTCACTTTCCAGGTCATGGACATCCGAGCAGCATACAACTGTTTATTAGGAAGACCTTTGATACATGAAGCCGGGGCAGTCACTTCGACACTTCACCAGAAGCTGAAGTTTGTAAAGAACGACAAGTTGGTCACAGTATGTGGAGAACAAGCTTTAATTGTGAGTAACCTATCATCAATTTCATATTTAGAACCAGAAGAGGTTGTTGGAACTCAATTTCAGGTGCTCTCGGTGAGCAATGAGAATCATCAAGATAAAGGAACGTCAATTTCCTCGTACAAAGACGTTCTCCAAATAATGGGGAGTGATATAACATAAAAGGATGGGGGCGGATTATAATTCCTACTGATAACAAGAGAAGAAAAGGTCTTGATTTTTCTCCAACATGTACCCAGACTACAAAGAAGGATGAAAGATTTCGTCCCATTCGGGATTTCTTCCACAGTGGAGGCTTCCTCCACCCGATATCTCAAGAAGTCCACACCATCGAGGAGAAAAACTCTTCTGATACAAATGAAGAGTGGAAATCCTATTTTAACGATGAAGGTTATATATCTTAGGGAGAAACATACATGTCATTCTGCTCTCCAAAGCAAAGTCCCGGATATATACCAAGATCAGACATCAGAATGATCTACGGAGATTGCGATCCTGAAGGATGTCGTGCTCCACCCAACTCATTAGAGGAAGATACTTTGATGAAAGACAACTTTGACTATAACTTGTATGATCCTATGAACAATTTGCCCATCTGGAAACCTTACATAGAGGACTCAGGGCAAAAGAGTCAGCCAGATAATGCATATTGTCATACCCTAAATTTTGACCAAAATATTTCTCATCATTGTGAAAATCACCACCACAATATAAATGTACCTTTATGCCTCATCGATCCCCTCAAAGATTGTTTAGCATTCACTACAATCAAGAATTAGGGTTTTGAGCCCTCTTAGAGTATTCAGATAGAGGATCAATCAAGAATGGAAATGATCCTAAACTTATCAAGCCTCTCAAACATCCATTAAGGATCAATAGGTTTCCCACATCAAGAATCAAGCATGAGAATGCAACATTTCAAGCTGATCAAGGCTCGAGATCCTCAATGTCACCAAATTAGGGTTTTGGTCGACCAAGGCCTCCAGAGAAAACTTTCATCTGGGCATGAACCAATACTTCAATACATGATCCAAGAATCTCAAAGGGACCTCATGGATCCAATCATAAGTTCAAAATAGCCTCAAGGGGTGCATTAATAAAAAATCAGGAATTAGGGTTTTTTGACCTAATTCACCCCTAAGTTGACTTTTGGAGCAATACATGAGCCAAAACATCAAGAGATGTTTTGAAGACCTCAAATATATTATATTAATCCTCTTACAAGTTCAAATGGACACAAAGAACTTGATTCATGAGCAATATGAAGATCCAAATTCATCTGGACCCCAAACTAGGGTTTTTGAGGAAAAGTCAACCATGCCTTTGACTTTTGACCAAGACATCATCCCAAACCTTGGGACATGATTAAAAATACTCTAAAACACCAATGGAATCCATCTATTAGGTTTGAATTAGGTCAAGAACTTGATTTCATGGAGGATCACAAGGTTTGAAATTCATCTAACAAAAAGTCAACTGTGCCCAAAAATCAAGTTTGACTTTTTGGATTTCTTGACAAACATGACTTATCTAAGTCAAAAACAATGTTAACTTATGGTTTGATTCATCATCCATCAAGAAAAATCAAGAAAAGTAGGGTTACTTGCAAAAGGGGAAACCATAAGAAACTTGAAATTTCACTAAGTCATGAAGAAAAGTGATTTCTACCCAACTTTGTAAGACCATAACTTGTGATCCAAGTAAACTTTTTCTTCCATCCCAAGCTCAAATGAAAGCTCTCATTACATACTTCAATATTGTCAACTACAACATATTCCAAATCCTCATGGATTTTGAGTTATGGATTGATCAAAATCACAAAAAGTGGAAAATGGACACTTTTTCAACACAGTGAAATTTTGGACAGGATCTGTTTTGGATTTTCACCAACTTTGAGGCCATTTCTCATTATGATCCAAGATGATTCAAGACCAAAGTTAAACATCAAAGTTGAAGTATGATATAGGGTCTTTCCAAAAAGTACAAGAGCCTCTCACGATTCAACTTGAGCAAGGAGTTATACGCCTAAAAAAATGGCATTTTTCACCTTGCCCACACAAAGGCATGAAAACATAACTTGGTTCCCATGATTTCTTGAGCCAATTTTGGACACTTGCATCATTTCATTTCTGTCCAGAATCAACTTGAATGAAGAAGAATCTGATCACAAGGCCACCAAGTCAAAAACCTCATCCATTAGGCATGTGACATTCGAAGTTCAAAATCCAAAACTTTCAAATTTGTCATGAAGCATTTAAGGGGTGCATGGAGCTGGTATGTATCAATCCACAAAATTGCAAATGAGTCAAGATGAACTCAAGCATCAGAAGACCATAGGCCTGCAAGATTGACCCAAGTCAATGGCTAGAGGAGACTTTGGCTACATGACAAAGTTCAATGAATAATGGAGTGATCCAGCCTCCAACCACTATTGCTCCTAAAACAAAGTTACTCTACTATAAATAGAGGTTCTTTCTGATCAATTTGAGTACACCAAAGCATAACAACGCATATCTTTCTCAAAATCACTCTCAAAAACCAGAATTTGCTTCTCTTTCAAGTAACATTCGAATTTTCAAATAGAGAGCAATTCCATCAAAACCAACCATCCTAATACCTCACATATGTCATATATAAGTGATCCATAACCTCAAAACATATCTGGAACACTAGAATCACCAAGTCACCATCCATTTGCTCAAGCTTTTTGGCCTATTTGCAGTTGAGGTACCACAACAAGATCCAGGTGCTTTCAATCCATTCCAAGCTTCCAAACACCTTACATTAGGTCCATTGAAGCTGTCCAGATAATCACACAATATCTGTAACACCTCTACATCAGAATTCAATTTCTTCTTGCAAGAGGTAAGCCTGAACTCTCAAACTCAATGATCCATGCATCATAAATGTGTTTTCAAGTTACAAACATGTTTCTGCACTTATGTAGAGTGTTTCTTCTCGATCAATTATTTTGTAGCTATCGTGTATAGGATTTCATAGTGTTCTTGAAGAAATTAGGGTTCATGTATTCATCACTTGATTTCTCACTCCACACTTAATATAAATGCAATTAATTGGTACCATTGGAATCCTTGTTCAAAAACGAGTGAGATTGATATTTGAATCGTGCAAAACCATTGAGTAATCAGAGAGAAAAGTGAGGTTTTACAAATCTGCAAGAACAGAGCTCGCGCGAACCACACAAGGTGTTCTTGGCGCCTTTTTCAAATTTTCAAATTTTTGAATATTTTGATATTTTATTAATTGATTTCAAAAATTAATTTCTCTCTCATTTTTAATCATTTTTTATTGGTTCTTTTTTTAAGAATTCACAAAAATATTAAAATATTTTATTCTACAAAAAAATCAAATTTATATTATTTATTTAATATAGCTTGAATTTTTGTAAATAATTTCATTTTATTTGTTTTTTAACATTCTTAAATGAAATTTCCACCATGATTTTTTAAATTCAAATGAATTCCAAGTTTTCATGTGATTAAACATGATTTTTCAAAACATTTTTCAAAGTTCACAACTTGTTTTTGAATATGTTTGCTATTTTATATCATTTTTTATTTAATTTCCTTTGAAAATTGTATTTTTAAATTAAAATTAGGTTTTTTCTTAATTTTGATTTTGTCAAAATTCATTTGAAATACTTTTGGGCCTCTAATAGAGTGTAAGACCCATCCCCTTTGTAAATACACAGTTTTGGGCTTCAGTCATTGTATAAGTCCTGATAAGATAAACGGTTCGATCGTTGTTTTTCATCTGGGCATCTCCTTGAGCAATAAGCCCCAACTCTTGTATAAAAATAATCATTTGGGCCTCTCCTTGAGTATAAGCCCCATTTTTCTTTTCACAAACACTTTTGGGCCTCAAATAGAGTGTAAGACCCAAAGCCCTTTTTGTACATAAACAATTGTTGGGCCTCTGCTGTAGTATAAGTCCCACAACGTCTTTCGGTGTCGCAGTGTGATCAATGTTTTCAAATAAGTCATATGGGTCTCTCCTTGAGTGGTAAGCCCCAATTTTTGTACATAAACTTTGTTTTAAACCATAAACAACTTCCATGGGCCTCTCCTTGAGTTGTAAGCCCCATACCTCTGTTTTCAAAATCATCTATCTGTTTTAACTGGTACTAAGAGGAGCATTATTCCCGGTGAAACTGCTCTTAGACCACTTGGGCCTCTCTTTGAGTTATAGGCCCCAAACACTCTTCTCTTTTAAATAACCTTTCTTTTAATTCAAGTTCAAATTCAAAAGTTTTCTCAAAACTTTCTTCAATTTCTTAAAACCTTAATCATACAGTTAAAATCATACAGTCAATCACCAGACACTTGGGCCTCGTCTCATTGTATAAGTCGAAATATCTTTTATTTTTAATGCATACTTGATTATATACCTGTCAATTTATCTGTATATACTTGTGCATATTTGTTTAGAGTTTCCCCAGCAGTTAGGTCTATATTTAGCTCAAACCAGATGTTACTTTCTAACTTAGTCAAAACTAGTTCCCTCATAGGAAATTCCCTATACAATCTGCCTCCTCTTAGGCTTATTCAATATGGAACAGAGAAAGGCATTATTCCCGGTGAAACTTTTCTCAAGATTGTCAAAACTTAGAAATATATATATATATATATATATATATACAAGAAATTCATTTCCCCAGAGAGGATTAATTCCCGATGAAACCTATTTTGAATTTCTTCAAACCTTAGAACTGTTCAACAAAGAAAGGATTATTCCCGGTGAAACCTCTCTTGAACTTTTCTTTGGCTTAGACCCACAGGCTTCCTAGAAGTATCCCCAGCCTCCTCTTGGGCTTAGTACAAGGACCAATAGGCTTCCTAGAAGTTCCAAAGCCTCCTATTGGGCTTAGTACAAGGACCCAAAGGCTTCCTAAAAGCATAGGATAAAATTTAGTCATTAGTACTAATTCAATCCCCAGGAAAGTCAAAATTCCAGAACATCATATCATTCTAGGGTTGGTCTTCATCCCTTAAAACAACAACCTCTTCTTGGGCATCATACAAAGACCCCTCTTTACACCAGAGCCTACCACGTCTTAAGAGACTTGGACTGTCTCAGCCTCCTCTTGGGCTTGATTCAAATAAGACTTGGAAAGTCTCATCTCCTCTTGGATCTCACACAGAGACCCTCAAGTTTCCTAAAAGCACAGGAAAAACCCTAATTATTATACCAATACATTAGTCTCCAGTAGAGTTGAAAACCTCTAAGGTTTTCAAACTCATCTTTAAACTCCCCTGGCACCCAACAAGGCTTAACTTTCACCTTAAACATCCCAGTGGAGTCAGTTTCCTTTCAGATTCAACCTTGGGCTTTGATCAATGCACACAAAAATCAACATCCCCTCAGATGAGACCATGAGTCCACTTTGCAGGAAGATATATCCTCTATACGTCACATATAAAAACAGATAATCAAAATATTTTCCCAGTTAATTATTGTAAGTGGCACACTTCAACTTACTACCAAAGATTGAAACATGCTTAAGCATGCCCATCTTTGCCCTATTCATCTTTTAATTTCATGACCATTGCATGCCCTTTTTGGTCATTTGCTAAGTCTAAATTTCTACAACCCATTTAACCTTCCTTTCTTTCCACGTGGCTTAATTTCCCTTTTCCATATTAGCATTACCGTGACACATCATTACCCGGTTTCATGCTTCTTTTCTTTGCACGGGTATTGAAACATCATTCAAATTTTCATCATTTCATCACTTCATCACTTCCTTTCTTGTATATCCTTTCCACCTACCTTGCTCTCAAACCACTTTCCCTGCAAACGCAAAACAGCTGACATCGAAGCTTCAGAACACCACACCGGTAACATCCTGGCTTCAATCTTCATCTTCGTTTAACATGCATGGTTTCGTTTTGTAGTATCCCATGGAAATCGGTCTTTGAGATCGAAAAAACATTTACCTCATTCAAACCCAACTTTCATATGAAAAATGCTTTTGATAAAACTGTAAAATAATTTTAGTATTGTTATATTGTTGTGTTTCAGTTTCTTGAATGTTACAAAGTTTGATTGTTTTTTAGGAGTTGCTGGTTTTATGAAAAACCAACTTTGAGCTGAAAATAAGTTTTGTTCAAAATGCTGAATGGGTTTACTTTTTTTATAATGTTCTGGTTTAGTTTGTTGAGGTTTACAACCTGTGAGTGTTTTGCATGCGTTGCTAAATTTTTCTTTGAAGCCCTAACTTACTCAAAACCCAAGTTTTTGATGGAAATGGTTTTTGTAAAAAATGTTAAATGTGTTAAATTTTGTTACATGCTTGTGGTTGAGTCTGTTGAAGCTTACAAAGTTGTAGTGTTTTGCATGCGATGGTGTTTTCATCTTTTTGTGCTTTTAACTGTTTGTGTCTTTGTGCAACAAAGTGGTTTTAACTTTGTATTTGTTGTTTCATTTTCATATCTTGCAAGAAACATGTCAAGACCACCCATCCTAATCAGTGACTTGAAGCCTGATAACAATGTTTGGAAACTGGCTGTACGTGTTGTAGATCTATGGTTCGTAAAGGAGCGCAATGGACAACAGCATATTGAGGCTGTTATTCAAGATGGGAAGGTGTTGGTTATGTCGATGTTTTGTTTTATAAACCCTTGGTGAATGTTATATTTTCTGTTGTGACTTACAAACTTTTATGTTAAATAGGGAGATCAGATACATGTTATTACGCGGTCCCGAGAATTTGATGTCTGGAGCAAACTATTACAGGAATATAATACGTACATGGTTTACAACGGAGAACCCATGTTGAATGACTTACCATTGAAAGTGTGTGACAAAGATTACAAACTATTTTGGAATCGTGCTACCACTGTGACAGCCACAGATATCCCAGATATCCCACCGCACATATTCAAATTTAAACCGTTGCAAGATTTCATAAATGGGAATTTCGTAGTTGATCGTTTGTATGGCCGTTAATTTCTTAAAAACCACACAAACTAACAATTCATTGTGATATAGATGTAATTGGTGTTGTTATGCAAGTGGTTAGGACACAACATCCAGGTGCAGGGAAAAAGGCTTGCGTTAACCTGTCTGTTGCTGATCAAAGGTTTCATTCTTAACTTTTATGTTAACATTTGGAAGGCATGTTTTCATTTTACAATACATAATTCATTGTTTCTTATTGTTTCTTTCCAGTGGGGCTGAAATTGATCTTACGCTGTGGGAGTCATATGCCACTCAATTTATGTCTTACAATGACGAAAGTGGTCAGCTGGTTGTCATCCTCACTCACGCATGGTGTCGCCAGAGTTCATGTAATTTGTATTGTTGTTGTTTGGATTTTCACATTACATCATTTGGTAAACCATTATAAATATATGTAATTGTTTGACTCCGATACAGCATCTGGAATGCTGAACTTGTCTAATTCATGGCATGGATCAAAACTACTTCTTAACCATGAACATCCTCAAGTTGCTGAATTCATGAAAACGTATATACCTTAAGACAGGTTTTATTGAGTATATTTCCATTCTAATTATAATTTAATAACCATAGATGCATACTTTGTTTTATGACTCAGATTTATTGATGGAAATCCTACACCTGATGCCTCACAAAGTAGATCTATAAATTCGTGTTCACAAGGGACATTCGATGATAGGTCCTTCTCCTTTACGAAGGATGTCAGGAGCATAAGAGATATGCTTACTCTTCGTGACGTAATTACGTTTATTCTCATTAATTACTAAGCGATGAATAATTAGACACTTTCTGGTTTTTTCAGCCTTTTCGGTGTTTTCTAATAATGTTATGTATTTTTTGTAGGAAACATTCTGCAATACGCTTGGTACAACAAAGCGGTTCAAGGCCAATCCGTTTGGATGGTACTATGAAGTATGTTCAAAGTGTAACAAAACTAACCAATGCATGTGTGCCGACAAATCGACACCAATTACAAAGTATTTAGTACCATTGAAGCTATGACTTTCGTTACACATTTGCTATTCCTGTTGTTTATAGTGTATTAATTGAAATACTTATTTTATTTAACATGTGTACGTTTTTTCTAATTAGGTACAAGATTGAAATAGAGGTCGAACATGATGGTGTGACTGCGAATTTTGTCTTCTGGGACAAAGAATGCATACCAATTGTTGGTATGTCTGTCCATTCTTTAAGGGAGATCATGCGACTGATAAGTATTCTATAACATTTCTTGATGGCTGAAAGTTACACCCATGTTTTTCAAATATGTCTATCATAACATTGTTTCATTACCCACTAATATGACTAATATTCTCAATATATTCCATAAATCTGAGGTCAATACATATTAATACAATACTTTCCAATATTATTAATTGCCATAAATCTGAGAATAATATATATTAATACAATGCTTCCAATATATTTCATAAATTTGTATGTGAAACGCTACTCGTAGACCAATGGGGACCACCCATTGATTTACCCCGGTGACCTTGACAATCTGCTGGAAAAGAGTTTTGCTTTTCGGGTCAAATATCAGCCATTTTACAAACAAGCATCTGTAGTGAGACTCACTAGAGATAAGGACGTTATGCAATAGATTGAAGATGCCATCATGCCTAATGAAGTAGGTTTTTCAATATCCAACCAAATATGTTGTTTGGTTGTATGATGTATATTTTTATATAACGTATGTTGTCAGTATATAACGTTGACAATAAGTTTTTTTAATAAAGGATGCCCCAATTATCCCACCAAAAGATTCTGGTAGCAAGGGAAAGGCCCCTATTACAGATGAAGATCAGAACCACAACATCACTCTCACACAAACCTCAAATCCCACTGTAAGCTTTCATATACTGTATTAACCGACAAATTCATGATATTGCAATGTAAATTACATTTATATTACCCTCTTGTAGAGTAATGCTTCTGCTGCACAAAAATGGAGCCCGGAACCCAACTTGACCCATAGCCCGGCTAAAAGATTGTCGCCGGATGTTGTTCTAAATGATGATACGGACTATTCAGATCTCTTGGCACCAAAACACTCTGCCACCAAAAGTGCAAGACCCAAAAGTGCAAGATTCTCCAAGAACAAATGATATCATGATCCATGCCATCCAACCTATTTCCTAATTTATGTTTAATCTTTTGAAGATCTAACTACAATCTGTTTGTGTATAATCTATATCCACTCCATTTCTCATGAATATTACCTCTTGGAGTGGTAGTTTTGTATCTTATTATGGAAGGATGTGTTCCTTTCTTTTGTTATGAATATCCATGGTAATGCAAATATTTTGTTCAGTTATTTATGACTTCTAAAGTCAACTACAACCAACAAATTCAACTTTTCTATATCCTACCATTCAACTATTTAATACAACAACTTTAATTATTTATAACCTTTAAAATATGAAACAAATCAAATTTTTTTTTCAACTACTACTTTAAATTACAAATATGATACCATTATAATTTGTCATTCTTCAATTATTTATTATTTCTACCATATTGTATTACTGTTTTTGATAACTATTTTATTTTAAACACCCAGTTTATTTTATTCGGCAACTGTAATAATATATGATACACACCATGCATGTTATATTTACATATGTTGCTGTCACTACCGTAAACCAAAAATATGAAGTCAAAGTCCTTTTTTTTGTACCAACTTCTGACACACGCCCCATACAAAAAGTTGCAATTTTTCAACCTTTCACATCCTTAAACAAAATATTGCAAAAAGTAGTAATAAAAAACTATATCTTGCAAAAAGTAGTAATGGAAAGTAGTCATTAAACCTGAAGTATACCATTGGGACACACGCCCTAACCAATGCTATGGCTGAATATTTGTCTATTTACCAAATATTTTATTCCAATCATATATTATGTTTGCTAACTTATTAAATGCAGATACAACTTGATTAGAAAGGTCACAAAGTGTTGTATCATTACTTGTACTTTATTACAATTGTTTTATCCTATTACACTCCACAAACTTATTTTCATTGGAATAATGTTGCTGCGCCACTACACTGGAATTTCCAAAATTTGCTTTTCCCATGCAACTTCCACAACTTCCTGCGCATCAAATCTGCCACAGCTACACTTTGTTGTAGCTTTCACCTAACACTCTGTTGTTACTTTTCATTATTGAAAACATTTTTCTACACACATACATTTCACATTTCCTATTCGTTCTTTTTGTCAATGCTATTATCTTTTTACTATCACAATTACAACTTCAACAACAAAATTATTATTAACTTTCTCTTTATTATTATTATTATTATTATTATATATATATATATATATATATTTAAATATATTATTACAATAATTGCAACTTCAACAACAATATTATTATTACCTTTATATTTATTATTATTATTATTATTATTATTATTATTATTATTATTATTATTATTATTATTATTATTGTTTTTTTACTTTTTACTTACTATATTCTTATTATTGTTACAATTTAACAACAATATTATAATTAGCTTTCTATTAATTATGGGGCTTATTATTTTTTTCCTTAATATATTCTTATTAATATTACAACTCAACAATAATATTAGTAATAGGTTTCTATTTATTATTATTATTATTATTATTATTATTATTTTACTTACTATATTCTTATTAGTTCAATGAAATTATTGTTGTTAGGTTTCTATTTATTATTATTTTATTATAATAATAATAATAATATTTATTTTTATTGTTATTATTATTATTATTACTACTCTTGTGTTGTTAACATATGTTATGACTTTAATATTTCTTTACTATTAAAATATTAACATTTTATTTTATTATTCTAATTGTCAAAGCTTTGTTCTTCTAATATGTTTCATTCATGTATTCTACCCTTTTTCATTCACACATTTTTTAAGTACATGCTTTGTTGTTATTGTCAAGTGGTGGTTACAGTACTTGCTTGGATTTCATTCTGAGATTACCAAGTGTAAGTTTTCTAAACTATTCATAATCCATGAATCCCATTATCAGCTTATTAGCCTTTCTTACAACTGTTGTTCTTATCTTTTGTCAATGCATGGAACTATCGTATATATTGCAGGAACCTCATATACAAACCCTCTCCTCTCAATTGCACCATTAGTAATGTTACATCCTACTTAATTCTACCCCGTCATTATCTCAACACCATGCAACAACCACAGCATAAAAGGTTATTTATAAATTTTTATATTTCCATTAATATTCCATAAAAATGGAGGTCTATGACATTCTGTAGAATTATGTAAATTAATGTATACCCTATTTACTATGTAATTGTGTTTATTTCGGTTAAATGTAGAGAAAGCTATTACAATGCAACTCCGGATGATGTTGCATTGTGGAGGCAGTATGCAACCATGCGGAATAGGTTCTGTAGATTTCAAATACTCAAGCATAAAAAATCAAAACGCAGCAAGCATGACTGCCACAACAACAGTTTTACCCCATCCAACATTAGGATTCCCCTATCTGAAATTCCTTTACAATGCATAAACCAAGCTTTCAATACCAACTCTACACATACACAGCCTTCTCATTCCAAACATGTTATGCAAATTCCACCTAAACGGTTCAAACTTAATAACATCGGAACAAACCTTTTAAGTCAGTTCTCCAATGTCTAAGACAAAAGTGGCGATGAAAATCGTAATTCAAACATACTATTGCATCCACATGGACCACAACCTCATCCTCCGACTAAACTGACTCCAACACCATCATTGAGGTAACTAATAACTCCTCAATACACAATACTTTATTCTAACAACAAAATTCTTTTTTCTTATGTCATTTCATGTTTCAGATTATGCCAGAATATACCGTGCTCAATTCCTGATCAAACTATTCCGGCAAGAGGCCGACCTAATAAGAGTCTCCGTTTACCAGAAAGAGCACAAATCCTTATGAGGAACGACAATTTGGATGTCGATGTAACTCGGCCTCCAATCCCTCCAGTGTAACTTATATTCTACTATTCAAGTTACCCTACCGGAGATGTCATTATTATACGTTATAATCTAATGTTGTTATTTGCAGTGGTGATAATAATAAGGCCACCGAAAGTGTCCAACTTCAAATTAAACGCGGAAGAGGCCGCCCAAAAAATCTTGTTGTTATAAATCATTTGCAAGTCAACTTACCAAAGATTCGTTACCTACTTAATACTCTTCCTGTGTAAGTATATACATATAACATCAATAATTTATTTTGAAATAATATGTCATAAAAGGCAGTGTGTTGAAGCTATTGTATTTCAGGACTCCTGCCAATGTTGTTGAGCCGCCTGTTAGCATTGAATTAAATACACCAATATCCACACAAGATGCCACTACACATGTTTTTAATCCTACTTCAAACATGGACTTTGATAGTGAAAGTGAACATGACTCTGACTATGACCCTTTCTTAAGTAGGTGTTTTTTTTATGATTCCTTTATAATTTTTAATATATAGCACTTTCAGTCAATATTAATTCAATGCTAACTATATGCACCTCTCATTTGGACAGGTCAACACTCAGATGACGACTCAAGCTTTGAAAATGAGGAAATTGACGCGCCGTTTTCAAATGCAAACATAAATTACCTTAACAATCAAGGTATACCATATGTTATTCATTCCTATAATACATTTTTCACCGTGGTTTTTCTATACGAATTCCATTATTCAAATATATCCCTATTTTTATAGAATATTCTGATTTGGGTGACGCCATGATGGAGTGTCAACATTGCAAAGCCTTAAAGTGGTACCAAGAGAGGATTGATAAACATAAGCATACACTGAATCCCAAGTACACTTTATGTTGTGGCAATGGCAAAGTCGAACTTCTATACTTAAAACACCCTCCAGAAATATTATCCCATTTTCTATTTCATAAAGATGCAAAGGATAGTAAAAATTTTCAGGCGAACTTGCGAACCTACAACATGATGTTTGCGTTCACTTCACCTGGTGCAAAGTTGGATAACAAATTCAACAACGGACGGGGACCACCAACATTAAGAATTCAAGGTCAAACTTGTCATCGGATTGGGAGTTTATAACCTTGCAATATAGTACTGAGGCCGTGTTGTACTTTTTTACATTTTTGTTTAATTCTTGTCTTTTCGCATATCTATAGGGAAAACAACAACATTGATCCAAACATTGTCAAACAACTTTCGGAAATGATGTACAACAATAATACACATGCAAAGAGTTTTCTAATGGCAAGACAAAGACTTAACCAAGGGAATGTCCATAACTTGCAACTACGACTAATTGCAAATAGAACTACAAATGGTAGAGTGTACAGCCAACCTACTGTATCAGAAGTAGTTGCATTAGTTGTTGGGGACATTGACACGGCAGATGAAAGAGATATAATTATGCAGAGGCAAGGATGAAAGCTAAAACGGATTGACGAGTATCATGCAAGCTATATGGCTTTTCAATATCCATTGATATTCCGATATGGAGAAGATGGTTATAGACCTAATGTTGCACATCGAGATCTTGACATTTTTGAAGACAATCTAAGAAACAGGCTTACTATTCGAGAATGGCTTGCATTCTGATTTCAAAAGAGGTGTCACGAGGGTAGGACACTTTTATCATCAAGGAGGTTGTTCCAACAATTTTTGGTGGATGGTTACACAATGCTAGAGGGAGAGCGGTTGAAATGGCTAAGAAACAACCAATCGAAGCTTAGAGTATCTAAGTATAACAACCTCAACCAAGAAACAAACAAACCTGGCACAAGTGGTTCATCCATTGGCAAAAGAGTTGTCCTACCATCTTGGAAGTCGAAGATTTATGGATCAGTTATACTATGACGGAATGGCCATTTGTAGTAAAGTAGGATTCCCAGACTTATTTATTACTTTTACTTGCAACCCTAATTGGCCTGAAATCAAAAGAGCTTTGGATCCCCTAAACTTGAAGCCACACGATCGACCAGACATCATTGCGAGAATTTTCAAAATGAAGTTTGATAACCTCTTATCAGACATTACAAAAAAAGGTTTCCTTGGAAAAGTTCTTGCTTGTAAGTTTGTTTATATCATTATTTAATTTGTTCAACAGTATCCTTTGTGTCTCTATTTAATTTGTTCAACATCATCCTCCACTGATATAGTTCTTTTCTATCATTAACAGATATGTACACAATAGAATTCCAAAAAAGAGGTTTGCCACATTCTTATATCCTTATATTCTTGGATTCATCCAACAAATATCCAACACCTGGTGACATTGATAAAATTATATCTGCTGAGGTCCCAGATCCTTTGAAACATCCAAGATTGTATGGTTTGGTTAAAAACCACATGATACACGGTCCGTGTGGTGTAGCAAACCCAAAGTGTCCATGTATGAAGGATGGAAGATGTTCCAAGTATTACCCAAATAAATTTCAAGATGTCACTATAGTTGATCAAGATGGTTATC
Organism: Lathyrus tuberosus; assembly: GCA_022829125.1. Taxonomy (NCBI): domain Eukaryota; kingdom Viridiplantae; phylum Streptophyta; class Magnoliopsida; order Fabales; family Fabaceae; genus Lathyrus; species Lathyrus tuberosus. The sequence continues at coordinate 908,700 of JALAZF010000084.1, forward strand.
CGGTTTATAGAAGAAGACAAAATGGGCATACCATCGAAAAGAATGGAATACAACTTAACAGCAGCCATGTTGTCCCACACAACCCAAGCTTATTAATGAAATATGAAGCACACATAAACATGGAATGGTGCAATCAAAGTACTTCAATCAAGTATCTGTTCAAATACATCAACAAGGGTTCAGATAGAATTTTGGCGGTTATTGTTCCAACAACTACTACCAGTAATACAGATGTTGATGAAATAAAACAATACCTTGATTGTCGGTACGTTTCTCCAAGTGAAGCATGTTGGAGAATTTTTTCATATTCTATCCATGGGAGAAAACTGGCTGTAGAAAGATTGTTCTTTCACTTGGAAGGCGAGCACTCAGTTTACTATAAAGATTTCGAACAAATCGAAAATGTCCTTCTAAAAGCAAGTGTCACAGAGTCAATGTTTACTTCATGGTTTGCGACAAATAGGGAATATGGGGAAGCCAAAACATTGACATATGGTCAATTCGTGTCCAAGTTTGTTTACGTCAAAAAAACCAGAAAATGGAAACCGAGGAAAAGAGGTTATACTATTGGTCGCTTGATTTGGGTTCCTCCAACAACTGGTGATTTGTATTACTTGAGGATGTTGCTAACAGTAAAAAAAGGCCCAACATGTTATGATGATCTCAAAATAGTTGACGGTTTTAAACATGCAAGTTTTAGAGAGGCGTGCTACGCCTTGGGCTTTCTTCAGGACGACAAGGAATTCATTGATGCTATAAAGGAGGCTTACAACGGGGGGTCTGGTATATTCTTGAGAAAGCTTTTTGTAACTATGTTGTTATCAGCTTCGATGAATCGTCCTGAACATGTTTGGCGAAACACATGGACATACTTATCTGACGGTATTTTGTACGAGGAAAGAAGATTGACAATAAATCCAGGTACTTTGCCACTACTGTCCTTACTTTGCTATCTCATCCATTACTATGTTTTCAAAATGCCATAATGATTTTTTCTTATTTCTTTTAACCATATTATGTAGATTTATATTTGACCGATCATGAAATACAACAACTAACATTGATAGAGATCGAGAAGCAGCTACAAAAAAACAAACGAAGCTTGAATGAGTTTAAGCCTATGCCATACCCCGATGCTTACATCCTGGATTTTCTTGGAAATCGATTGATATACGATGAAAGGCAATATGATATTTCTGAGCAAACTTCAAAATACCAAGACTTGTTTCAAAAATTAACAAGTTTTATTTAAAATACATGCACTTTTACTTTTTAATATCTAAGATTTTTTTTCATCTCTGCTGTTTTATTTTAACATGTGGTATTCTATTCCTAACCAAACACTATTCATTATACACACATTCATCACGTTTATTTTCTCTACGGTTTATGTCACTTTCAATGATACTTCCAGCAGTACATATGAAATCTACACTTAACAATTATACATTTTCATAAATATTACTTCATAATAGTTAAAACAATACAATCACAATGCTTACAAACTAAACACCATGCTACTACCAATAATGCATTTTTATAAGGCTTACATAATAATACTTCCAACAATACATTTCACAATCATTCAAAACTAAACAACATGGTACTACCATAGTTACTTCACGTACTAATACTGCTACTTAGTAAAACTAACTTAAACATCACGTAGTACCACTAATACTGCAAATAACTTCATCACATAATGTAACTTATAATACGAACTACATAACCAACCGTCCTTTTTAAAACCCAAACTGACTTCATCTATCCCTAACTTGAACATATAGCCTATCCGGGGGATTAACTAAAGTGAAATATACCACATTTCCTCTCTTTAGTTTTCTTGTCATTACTAAGTTGTACCAAGCTTTACCGATATACTTCTCAAAAACGTTTCAGTTTGCACTTAAAATTTCACAGTCATATCTGTTACCCATATCCAAAACTATCATCTCAATATAAGTTTGATTCCATAACAAACATTCTTCAGAACATTTTCTCGGAAAGTGCTGCAAAAAAAAAAGTCAAAACCCTTATAAACATTAAAAAATATTGGTTTACGGTAAAACAAATATAACATGCATGTATAGACACAAACCAAAACGTATTTTTTTGCCAATTTTCCAGACTTTATGTTAACCCTCCATGTATAGTTTCCGCCACAGTTAAATGCATCATTACTATCATCGGTTTCATAGTTGTCGATACATATGCAACGAAACAATGTTACAACATATAGAAACGAACTGATTCATCATAATATTCGAAACTTTTAATAAAAACAAATTTCCATACCTGCTGTCACTTGATAGTTCAATGGGATTTGCCTCCATTCTTACTTGCTTTCTTTATTTAAGTTACTTGTACACAAGCTGCTTAATGCATAGTACATGTGCCTTTTTATAGAAGCAATGGGCATTAATTTGGTAGCTGGGATATAAATGACATGCAAGGAAACAATACTTCATAAATGTTAATTTTACTCACCATGCATGCTACACGACATGTGGAGTTTATTCATTTAATAGGTGAGTCATAATAATGTGGTAGCTGGACATTAAATGAGTTTGGTGGAACTCATTTCTTTACTACATCTGGAAGTAAGTTCTTTAACACTTTCACTTACTAACATTAAATGACTTTGGTGGAACCTACATACATTGTTTCGTAGGAAATCCCTTACAGCCAGTGTGCTTCAAATTTTTTGTTGTCTATAAAATTCAATACTTTGTTTCATTGTCAAACATTCCTTACTGCCAGTGCTCTTCATATTCCATAAATAATGTGTTACTAATATTAAATATTCAAATACACACTATTAATAATGAATTTTAAATGTGCTTTCTCATAATTCTTTATGTCTAACACAAATACATTACTATTGTTAAGATAACTTAATTTTTTCTTATGCAGATGAACAAAACCGAATATTCAACGAAATTATGACTGCTGTTGAGGAACAGAATGGAGGTGTCTTTTTTTATATGGTTATGTTGGTACCGGAAAAACATTCATGTGGAACACAGTTTCAGCAGCCTTGCGTTCACAGCGTGATATTGTTTTAAATGTTGCTTCGAGTGGAATAGCAAGTTTACTATTACCGAGTGGTAGAACTGCGCATTCACGATTCAAAATTCCAGTTCCCTGTTTGGAATCATCTGTTTGTAACATTGCCAAAAAAACAGACCTTGCTGGGCTATTAAAACTAACAAAGTTGATAATATGAGATGAGGCTCCAATGGCAAACAAATTCTGTTTTGAAGCACTAGACAAGTCTTTAAAAGACATCATGGGTGTTGGAAAAAACCCTTCTGACAAAATCTTTGGTGGAAAAGTTGTTGTATTTGGTGGTGATTTTAGACAAATTCTTCCTGTTGTACCATGAGGCACTAGGTCTGATATCGTTCATTCAAGTATTAATGCCTCTTACATTTGGGATCATTGCAAGGTTCTAACACTTACCAAAAATATGTGATTGCAAACCGGGTCTGTTTCAGATGATGGAAGCGATATTGAGAATTTCTCTAACTGGATTTTACAAGTGGGAGATGGAAAACTCAATGAACCAAATGATGGTTATGCAGAAATTACGATCCCGGCCGATTTGTTGCTAACCATTATGTGGATCCTATTGATAAGATTGTTACTTCTACTTATCCAAATCTACTTGAGAATTACAAAAATTCAAGTTTCCTTCAGAGCAGAGCTATTTTGGCATCAACTATTGAGATTGTTGACGAAATCAATGATTACATTACAAAAATAAACTCTCACTTGACTACACAACTAATGTGGTTTTCAAAGAAATTTTTCATAATGTTGTCTAGGTATATTACTTTTACATCTTTAGACATAACATTCCATTCATCTATATTTCCTATTATATGACACTGTTGTTGATTTTACAGGTGGCTGCGTTCATCCATTTCTATCTGTGCCTTGGAAACCTTACACTCTTTGATTTCCATTTTTTTGTTTTTGCTTCACTTATAGGACTACCGTCCCAACTTTTCTGATGTATTTTTCTTTTTATTTTGATACTCTCCTATGCAACTCTTTCTCAATTCATAACTACTGCCATAATCTATCGAAATGAATTCTCACTTCATTGTTCAATTATTTAAATATTATTATTACCACAAATGCAGCGCATAATTTTCATAACTATTTTAATTTCCTCCTATTTTTTTTCAACCTATATTTAAATCCATTTTGACTCAGTTGCTCTAAATCATTATTTCTACTATTTCTACTACTGCTGGGAATAATTTTATGCCCCTTCGCGTTTTCCAACTTTCTTAGTCACAATTTTAAGTTGTTCCATAAGAAAAATCTGTAACCAAATACAAAACAGCATAACCCTGCATCAGCCATAGACAGCACGCAAACAAATACAACCAAACCATTTCTCTTATCAGTAACACCTAGCCTTAACTAAATAACCATTTTTATAATAAAATACTCATATAATCCTTTCAAACAAAAAACATCAACAACTTAGTTTAACATGCTTACATAATGATACCAACATAATTTACATTCCAACTGAATCATCACATTTCAAATGATCACCAACAACAACATACTTTAAACTTTCACCACCCCATCATCCTTCCTGACCATTTTTCGCATTCAATGGTTTAACTTTTTCACATAAATTTCCTTTGCTGGAGGCGTGCGAATGATGAAGACAACCTTATCACCAGCTTTAAGTTCTATTTTCTTCCCGAACTCGTACCAACCACGACCAATAAAAAATTTAGTGGAGTACTTCCTTACCAACCAATGCAACTGACAATCATAGATTTCTCTTTGGTTTGCATCACACAACTTAATTTGACTTTCACCTTCTTTCAAACATTCTTTGATAACTCGCTGAGGCAGTTGCTGTAAAAAAAACAAAATCTTTTGTTCATATCAATGTCCCTATAATAATAAATCACTTTCATACAATTACAGGAAACTTAACATTTACCAAAACATTATTCCTAGCCATCTGTCCAGAACGAATCTTCAGAAACCACACATAGTACTTCAAGCGACTACCCATCACTTTGTGACAACCCTTTTCATCATAACTAAAGATAAAAACAAAACATGACAAACACAATCTTCAATATGTATAAAAAATTCAGCACAACATCGTTAATACAATTTTTTCAATACCTTTCACTATCAGATGATATAGCTTTATCTGGCAAGTTCTTCTTCCATATTCCTCCTTCAACAACTTCAGCTGCATGTTCTTTACCCTTCTCAGTCTCCCAGATTTCACGGTTTCCCCTTCCTTGACTCCCCTCCCCACACTCAAACCTCTTTCTCTTCTTAACCCCGTTGTATTCAACTGAAATAATGTTGCCCTTCAAATCTTTTTCAATCACATTTACTTTGGACATACTTTCGAAATCTATATCTCCCACTTCAATTTTCAATTTTCCTTTATTTTGCTTATCTGCCTTGAGTTCAACAGCAGCTTCTTCTCTTTCACCACATCCACAGTCTCGAATATTTCTTCTGTCAGTTTGTTCTACCAAAGGCCTTTCCTTTCCTCTTGCAAACATTTACAAAACTTATTACACTTCTGAACATAAACTATAATATACATAACAACTGCACGTGAGTTTATAAAACAAACGTAACCTAAACAACATTACTTTATTTCAAAACTTTTTTTTCCTAACTGTTCTTTAAATCACAATACCAACAAATGAAATTTTCAGAAGCTTCACCATCTTACTTTCACTAATTTCATGTTTTACAACACATGCAAATTCATTTTTACTATGCAAAACACAACCCAACACCTACCATTACATATTTCAAAAACAACACTCCCCATACAAGCTTCAACACGGTTCCAGGTAGCTCAACAAGAACACGACATACTTACAAACAAAAACTTGAATTTGCACAAATCTATTACATTTTTACCTAACTGTTCTTTAAATCACAATACCAACAAATGAAATTTTCAGACCCTTCACCATCCTACTTTCACTAATTTCATGTTTTACAACACAAGCAAATTCATTTTCACTCTGCAAAACACAACCCATCACCTACCATTACATATTTTAGAAACAACATTCACCATTCAAGCTTCATCACGGTTCCAAGTAGCTCAATATGAACACAACATAGTTACAAATAAAACCTTCAATTTTCAGAAATCTATTACATATTTACCTCTTCCATGACGAACCCGTTCCATGCTTTGCCATTTCTCACCGTCGAATCCCTTCTTTTCTTCGGCTGCGTGGAGAATGCTTCAGCTCCAACCTCTCACGTTAAACCTAAAATTTTCACACCTTTACTTCATTCAACCCATTTAACTTCCTTTATCCCCACAACTTGCCACACACTACAACACGTCACACAACCCAACACTAACTTAGATTTTTCTCTAATTTTCACTTATTTTGGAAACACTGTTTTTACTTTTACACCTCCTCTTCTCTACATTGCATCACATTATCCCTTTTTATAACATTTCATTATTTTGTTTTTTTTTCTAATTTTTCTCTAATTTTCTATTTATAATTCTCAATCTTCACTTTTTATTATTAAAAACTTTTTAATGTTACACATGTCTGAATTTTAATTTATTTTCTAACTTTTTAATCCTTTACAATTTTTTCATACCTATTTCTATTACTTCTCCATTTATATTTCCTTTACTACCTATACATTATTAATTATTATTTATTCTTTCATATTTTTAAATTTATTCATTTTAAACTAAACAACAATAACCCGTGCGTCCGCACGGGTTTTTTACTAGTGTTGATTCAAAATCTAAGCTGGAGTCCTTCCCTTATCCTGGCTAAAATTCATCTTTCATCTGACTGCTATAAGTGGCAAGCCTCTGGATTCTACACATCCAAGCCAATGTCCCTCTCTTAGCATGAAAGATTCAAAAAGGAAAAAGTGGCATTGCTCTACACTGAGTTAAAGCTTTCTTCCTTCATGACATCATCGTTTATAAAGGAAATTATGGCATTGATGGACTCTACATATCCTAGTTAAAGTAATTTCCCTTATAATCAATTCCTCAACAATTGTGATGAATAGGTGAGATATTTTCCCTTTAGAGATGACAAATTCTCTCTCAGTCACCCCTTTAGCTTCAATCTTGGGCTTTGAACAAGACACAAATACTCAGTTAGCTTCAATCTTGGGCTTTGATCAAGACACCAAATATCTTTCCTCCCATAGAATAGGAGGAACTACGATTGCTCTGATTTCCCAAATTTCTTTATGGGAATACGTAGGCATAAGATTGTGAAATCTTAGCGAGCACACAAATAAAAAACTTTAGGTCCAGTACCTTCACAAAAACAACAGAAATCCCGAAAACAACAAAAACATTCTCTCACCACTCTCAAAGGAGAAACTTTCCCAATCCACAGTACATAAACACAAGAAAGAATTTCAAGTTAATAGGAATACATACAAAAGAATGTTCCCAAGGATTACCATAGATACACTGGGTGTTAATAGCTTCCCTTTGTATAACCAGACCCCGTTCCCCGATCTCTTAGCATTTGTTATGAAGGAATTTGCGTGCAGGGTTAGTTTAAGATATCTTCCCCTTCCTTAACCAGCTTCATAGGATAAATACAGAAATAAAAAAGTAGCACCCAAACCCCAAACCCCCTGCGGTAAGGTGGTCGCGTCACCGACAAAAACCGCACGCTACACATATCTGCTGAATGACCTTGAGAAAAATATCATTATTCTCCCAGGGTCATGGAATCCTTACCCAGAACATACTGAGAGTGTCCAACGCCACGTTGATGAATTTACAAAGATCGCAGGACAAGAATTTATTAACTTTGCATTTCCTGAGGTCAACATCATTGAAGAAGATGACACATCTATTCCCACAAAAACTTGGGATACCTTGGGGCAGCCAAGCGGCAAGTACGACTTTCTAGTAAAGTACACTACTCCCGAAAGCTCTCGCATCAGATATGAGAACATCCAGCTACCTGGATAGGGAGATCTTCTCGAGGATAAAAATACTGTTGAAGATGCGACAAACGAGTCCTCTTATGATAACTCTGCATGGGAAGAAGACTCTAGTGATCCGACTCCTCCCGAAATCAGTGTTATTTCTGAAGGTATACTTGGAAGAAAGATACCGGACTTTGTGATCCACATAGGAGTTCGTCGCCATTGGACCACGGTCGATGTCCTGAATGTCGTTCATAAATCGAAGTAATTGCCGCATCTTTGTTTTGACCTTTCACTTTTCCCGGGTGAATGTTTTATAGGGCTTACTTTTCTATAAATGTCCCTCTTCGCTTCGTCCAAAGCGACAAATTTTTTGTTTTATAGGGTTGTGTTTCAAGAATCGACAAATCATGAATAAATAATGTCATTCTGAATTCCTGCATTTATTGCTATTTTCACTTTTCATTTTTTTTAGAAAATGGTAATCCTAAAAAACAACCTAAAATAAAAATGAGCGTTTTCAAAAAAAAAATACACTGCACACACTTTTGCATTCTCTCTGTCTTTTCTAAAAAAAGAATCATCACGTCATTTGTTTTAAACCCCATTGAAACATACGATCCAATGCCTTCTCCCAACTTTGAGTTCCCGGTATTTGAAGCCGAACAAAAAGAGGACGAAGCAATTCCAGAAGAGATCTCCCGACTACTCAGACAAGAGGAAAGGTCCATTGAACCTAACAAAGAGCCGTTGGAAATAGTCAATTTGGGTTCAGAAGAAGAATGGAAAGAAGTTAATATTGGAGCACTGCTCAGTCCAATTGTCAAAGAAGGCTTGATAAAACTTCTCAAAGAATTTCCATATGTGTTTGCTTTGTCCTAACAAGATATGCCAGGATTGGATACCAGCATCGTGGAACATCACTTACCGCTGAAAACAAAATGTCCTCCGGTAAAACAAAAACTGAGAAGGACTCATCCAGATATGGCCATCAAAATTATGGAGGAAGTGCAGAAACAGATTGACGTAGGTTTCCTTGCCACCTCAGAATTTACTCAATGGCTGGCCAACATAGTGCCGGTTCCCAAGAAAGACGGAAAAGTCAGAATGTGTGTAGATTACATGGATTTAAACAAAGCAAGTCTAAAAGGTGATTTTCCCCTACCACACATTGATATGCTGGTTGACAGCACAACAAAATTCAAAGTTTTCTCCTTCATAGATGGATTCTCGGGCTATAATCAAATCAGAATGGCGCTAGAAGACATGGAGAAAACTTCATTCATCACCCCTTGGGGCACCTTTTGTAGCAAAGTAATGTCGTTCGGTCTAAAGAACGCAGGAGAAACTTATCAAAGGGCGATGACAACTCTATTTCACGACATGATGCACAGAGAAATTGAAGTGTACGTCGATGACATGATTGCCAAATCTAAAACAGAAGAAGAACATGTGGAGAATTTGTCAAAACTATTCGAGCGTGTGAGAAAATACAAACTCCGCCTAAATCCCAACAAAGGTACATTCGGTGTTCGCTCAGGAAAGCTCTTGGGATTCATCGTCATCCAAAAAAGAATTGAGGTTGACCCCGACAAAGTTAAGGCCGTTCAAGAAATGCCTTCACCAAAGACTGAAAAACAAGTAAGAGGATTTTTGGGTCGTCTGAATTACATCTCAAGATTCATATTCCTCATGACCGCGACATGCGGCCAATTTTCAAATTACTCAGAAAGAGTAAAAGTTGTCTATGGATAGAAGACTGCCAAAAGGCTTTCGACAACATCAAAGAATATCTGGTGAATCCATTGATTCTGTCTCCTCCAATGGAAGGAAGACCATTGATCATCTACTTAACAGTCTTGGAAGACTCCATGGGTTGTGTGCTTGGACGATAATACGAAACAAAAAGAAAAGAGTCTTCCATTTATTACTTAAGAAAGAAGTTCACAGACAGTGAAACTCGATACATTATGCTCGAGAAAACTTGATGCGCTCTGGCTTGGGCAGCTAAGCGTCTTCGCCAGTACATGATTTGTCACACTACTTGGTTAATCTCTGAAATGGATCCAATCGAGTACGTCTTTGAAAAGCCTTCTCTCACAGGAAGTATTTCCCGTTGACAGATGTTGTTATCGGAATACGACATCAAGTACCATGCTCAGAAAGTCGTCAAAGGAAGTATCTTAGCCGATCATTTGGCTCATCAACCGATTGACGACTAGGAATCAGTCAAATTTGACTTCCCAGACGAAGATGTGATGTACTTGAAGATGAAAGATTACGATGAACCGCTACCAAATGAAGGGCCAAAGCCAGGATCCCAATGGGGACTAATATTCGACGGAGCTGTCAACGCTTATGGAAATGGAATTGGGGCAATCATTGTTACCCCTCAGGGTACCCATATTCCTTTCACCGCCAGATTGGCATTCAAATGTACAAACAATGAGGCCAAATACGAAGCTTGCATCATGGGCCTCGAAGAAGCAATCGACTTAAGGATAAAGAACTTAGATGGGTATATAGACTCAGCCCTGGTTATAAATTAGATCAAAGGAGAGTGGAACACATGTCAACCAGGATTGATTCCTTACAAAGACTACGCAAGAAGGTTGTTTCCCTTCTTAAACAAGATTGAGTTTCATCACATTCCTCGTGAAGAAAACCACATGGATAATGCATTGGCTACTCTATCCTCCATGATTAGTGTGAGTCGATGGAACGACGTACCTAAGATCGATATGTCCTGCTTACATATTTGCAGTTGAAGCAGTCATCGATGACAAACCATGGTATCATGATATCAAATGCTTCCTTCAAAGACAGGAATACCCGCCTGGGGCATTGAGAAAAGATAGGAAGACTCTCAGAAGACTGGCTGGCAACTTTTTCCTAAACAATGATATACTCTGCAAGAGAAACTTCGAAATGGTTTTGTTCAGATGTGTGGACAGACAAGAAGCAAACATGTTAATGAAAGAGATTCATGAAGGCTCCTTCGGCACTCATGCCAACGGACACATAATAGAAAGAAAAATTCTGAGAGTGGGATATTATTGGCTGACAATGGAATTCGATTGCTACAAGTATATAAGGAAGTGCCACAAGTGTCAGATATATGCCGACAAAATCCATGTACCGCTAACGTATCTCAAAGTTCTTTCTTCTCCATGGCCTTTTTCTATATGGGGAATCGACATGATTGGCATGGTTGAACCCAAAGCTTCAAACGGACATCGGTTCATCCTGGTAGCCATTGATTGCTTCACCAAGTGGGTCGAAGCAATATCAAACACCAATGTGACCCGACAAGTGGTGGTCCGATTTATCAAGAACAATCTCATATGCCGTTATGGTGTTCCAAGCCAGATAATTACTGATAATGGATCGAACCTAAATAACAAGATGATGAAAGAGTTGTGTGCTGAGTTCAAGATAGAACACAATAACTTGTCTCCCTATTGGCCTAAAATGAATGTAGCGGTAGAAGCAGCTAATAAGAACACTAAGAAAAAATGATCCAGAAGATGGTTGTAACCTACAAAGATTGGCATGAGATGCTACCCTTTGCTTTTCACGGTTATTGCACATCCGTCCGCACTTCAACATGGGCAACCCCTTTCTCTCTAGTATATGGCATGGAAGCAGTGCTCCCCATAGAAGTAGAGATCCCGTCAATGAGAGTATTGATGGAAGCCAAGTTAACAGAAGCTGAATGGTGTCATAGTAGATACGATGAACTGAATCTAATCGAAGAAAAGAGAATGGCGACTTTATGCCATGGTCAGTTATATCAACAAAGGATGAAGAAAGCGTTTGACAAAAAAGTCCGACCCTGTGTCTTCAGAGAAGGAGACCTCGTGCTTAAGAAGATACAATCATTTCTCACTGATTCCAGGGACAAATGGACTCCAAATTACGATGGCCCCTACGTTGTTAAGAAAGCTTTTTCAGGCGATGCCTTAAGACTCGCAACCATGGATGGAGAAGAGTTTACTTATCCCACAAATGTTGATGTAGTCAAGAAATACTTCACCTAAATGAAAAAAAACGTCTCGTTGGATTGAAAATCCGAATGAACGGTCCAGGCAAAAATTAGAGACATAAACAATGACCATCCCAATGGATTGAAAACCCGAGAGGGCAATCTAGGCAAAAGTTAGGGATTCATGGCAAGTAACTGCATCCGACAAGATTGGCTCCTCAGCGGCAACGTCATCTGTCAAGAAATTATCAATCAAGGTCATCTTCGACAGAAGCTCAAAAATACACAGAATTCAGAGTTGGTGGAAGGATAGCAGTTGTTATGTTTCAATGTAGCCCCTTTTCCTTTAAATTACCTGTTCTGGACTGGGCCGACGCCTGCCCATCAGGCAGGCAGGCCCAACCCAACATCACGCTAAACGGCCCATTAAGGCCCAATTCATATCCTCGTCGGGCACGCCCAATAACAATACCGTCGAGCAGACGCAGCACGACCTGGGGAGAGTTCACGCCTCTCCCCCCACGTTCTCCACGTGCTCCCTCCGCGGGGACACATCATCAGGTAACTACCTACCTCCGAAAGAGCCGGTCAGCCCACTCTCCAGAAATCTCAGGACAGTTACTCCAAGGCGAAGACCACGTGCTGGTCTTCCCTATGCCACATAAGCCCTGGCAGTTATCTGCATTAGGCCTACCAATCCAACCCAGTGCAGACGATCGTTGGCCCAACGTTGGGGACACAATATAAATACCCTCTCTCACGAGAAGGTCAGGTATTCTATTCTATCCTATTCTCTCACTCTCACTCTCTGTACTTGCTTACTTAATTCCTAACTTTGGCATCGGAGTACCTTGCAGGTACACCCCCACCGTCTCATCATCAACGGAGTAGTGGAGCTCACGGCGTTTGCTGGCCACTAATCTCCTTTCTGATCAGGTACGATTAGTGGCGCCGTCTGTGGGAATCCTTTGCTTCCCCGTTTTCTCCTCATAAAACCAAAGCAACTTCCATTTTTTGACAACCATGGCCTGCACCCAACCTAAGGCCAAGACTCCGGACACCGCCTTCGCGCAGTTCAACAATGGAAACGACTACGAGGACAATGTGGTCGTCAACGTCGAAGAAGGCGACGAGAGGGAAGGGAGTACTGCCTCCCCCTCCGACTACGACGTGGCATACAACACCTCACAACATGACAGCACCCCAGCTGTCTATCAGCCTGTTCTGCGCCACCAAATGCTGACCCAAACACAGTGGCCCTGTTTGCACTGGTCAATCAGACCAGCATGCTGATCTCCCAGCAGAACTTGCGGATTGAAGCGCTCGAAAGGGGGCGACAATGACGCTCTCCCCCACGGAGACATCGTCACCCCACCTCTCACAATCTTTCTCTTCCCCCACGGAAGATAGGACAAGATGGCTCTCGGAGCCCTTCCCCCCAACCCATGGAACCCCGCCTGCTCCTGGAGCGACCGCAGCCTGTGGTCGCCCAGAAGCGCAATCTCTCCCCTCCTCGGAAGGAACAATGACGCTCCCCTGTCCAAAAGAGGAGAAAAGTTGATGGCAAAAAACCGAAGAGCCGTCCAAGGAGTCCCTCCCGACGGCGTGGCGATCTCTCCCCTTCGCAGTCACCAGTTAGGAGTGACGAAGACGACCAGCGTACCCCTTATCCAAAGAGATTATGGATACGCCCATACCCGTCGGGATGGAGAAGCCCCTACCTCTTGGGACGTACGATGGTACTGCTGACCCAGACAACCACGTCGAGAGCTTTGAGGCTATGCTAGACTACAGGAATGTCCGGGGAGCTATAAAGTGCAGGCTCTTCCCACCCAGCCTCCGAAAAGGTGCCATGGCATGGTACAAAAGGCTCGCACCGGAGTCCATCACTTCTTGGATGCAACCGAAGAGACAGTTCTCCAGGCATTTTACCGCATCTCGACGCCACCCGAAGAAGGTGGCCTCCCTGGAAGCCATCATCAAGAGAGGGACAAATCTCTCCGAGATTACCTTGATAGATTTAACAGGGAAGCCGTCGAGGTAGCCACTGTGCCCATGACTCACGGCACTAAGAAAGCCCCCGAAACTCCAGGAAAGACAACTCTATCACTCCCCGACGAGGGGGTGATAGAAGAAGGGGCCATGGGCATGTTATCGAGGACTGCATCCACCTCAAGGATGCGATAAAAGTTTTAATTAAAGAGGGGCACCGCAAGCAGTATACGAGGAGGAATGAACCCCCTAGACAGGATGCCCGAGAAACACAAAGGGTCGAGGAGAAGGCCCCTTCCACCGGAGAGGGGGGGACTGTAGGTCGCCCTGAGTATCACCAGACTGGAAGACTTCTACGTCCCCGACGAGACCGAGATCCCCGCGATCACCCCTAGCCCGTGGAAGAGTCTTCCCCCCGAGGACCCTGTGACCGCCTGCAACCCGTGGGAAAGTTTCCCCACGGCAATGGTTATATCCGACAGAGGCTTCAACAAGGTCTCCTTCGGGTCAATCAATCGGAAGTTCGATGAGCTGGAATCAAGGAGCTCGGGACAGACTGCCACCTTTAGGAATGTGCAAGGGAAGTCGAACCCCATCACCTTCTACCTCGAGGAGCTGCCAGGTGGCGCGCCCAAATCCGCCATCTCTCTCCTGATCCGGGCGCAGATGGCGAACTTTTACGTCAGCTGGATCCTGGTCGGCCAAGGGAGTTCGGTGGACATCATGTACGCCCACCTCTTCGAGACCCTCCAGCTCGACGAAAGGCATCTGACCCCTTACGTAGGCTCAGATCTCCAGGGTTTCAACGATACGACCACCAGGCCATGGGGTTATGTCGAGCTGATGGTCACCTTCGGGAGTGATGAAACTTCCCAACAAGTCAAGACCCGCTTCCTGGTAGTGGAATGTCCTTCCCTGTACCAGTGTATCCTCGGGAGGACAACTTTGCCCGAGCTAATGGTGGTGCCATCTACAGTGCATCTAAAGATGAAGTACTACACAACCCAAGGTCGGGTCGTCACCATCCACGGGGATATCGAAGCTGCAAGGAGGTGCTTCGAAGCTGCAACCAAGGGCCTGAGCTCGATCAACATCAAACCCAAGACTGGAGAGAATTCAACCCCGGACGCGGCGCAGAAGCCACTCCTGCGCATTAACACGGTGGACCTCGACAGTTATTTTCCCGGTGAACAGGAAGAAGAGGGAGCAATGGACAACGGCCTCCCAGCTAAAGGCAACGGGAAGCCTCTCCACCCAACATGCCCCATCCCAGACCGAGACTTTGAGCTCGTTGCCCTCAGAGACGATCCAGATAGGAGCGTGAAGATTGGTACCGGCCTCCCCGACCTGGCGAAGAAGCAGTTGAAGGCATGCCTCCAGGAGAACACGGATTTGTTCGTCTAGAGCGCTTCTGAGATGCCCGGCCTCGACCCCGAGGTGGTCTATCACTAGCTCACTGTAGATCCATCCGCTAGGGCTATAGTGCAACGTAGGCGTAGGCAGTCTCCCGAGAAAGCGGAGGCTGCTGAAAAAGCGGTAAAAGACCTCTTAGAGGCAAATTTCATTTCGGAAGCCAGGTACACAACCTGGTGTCCAATGTTGTACATGTCAAGAAAAATAATGGAAAACGGAGGATGTGCGTTGACTATACTGATCTTAACCGGGCATGCCCGAAAGATTCTTATTCATTACCTAACATCGACCAGCTGGTCGACAATTCTGCAGGTTTCAAACTTTTTTCCTTCATGGACGCCTACTCGGGGTACAATCAAATCCCTATAGCCAAGGCCGACAAGTAGCATATTGCCTTCATGACCGAGTCGGGCAACTACTACTACAACGTGATGCCCTTCGGCCTGAAGAACGTCGACGCGACCTACTGTCGGATGATGAACAAAGTCTTCCGGGGAGAGATAGGCGGCATGCTCGAGGTCTACATGGACAACATGATTGTCAAATCACCAGAAGAAGTCGACCACGCTGTCCATCTCAAAAAGGTCTTCGACACGACAAGGAAATGCAGGATAAGGTTCAACCCCGACAAATGTACCTTCGGTGTCAGAGCGGGCAAGTTCCTCGGTTTCTACCTCACAAAGCAAGGAATCGAGGCAAACCCTGACAAGTGTCGGGCATTCTCTGAGATCCTGACACCGAACTCGAAGAAGTCGATATAATTATTGAACGGGATGCAGACCTCGTTGTCCCGCTTCGTGGCCAAGTCGGCACAGTACGCACTCCTATTTTTCAAGCTTCTACGCCAAAAAGCCACGTTCGAATGGACTGAGGAATGCGAGCAGGCGCTCCTCCACCTCAAACAAGTCCTTTTGCAACCCCCGGTTTTCTCGCGACCAGAGGGCGGGGAGACATTATTCTTATACCTCGCCATCACGAGTGAAGCAGTCAATGAGGTCCTAATCCAGAAAACCCTCGACGGTTAGAAGCCGATTTACTTCACCAGCAAAGCCCTCCAAGGTCCGGAACTTAGGTACCAGTAGATTGAAAAGGTAGCTCTAGCTCTCGTCACCGCGGCTAGGAGACTGCGACATTACTTCTTGGCCCACACGATCATGGTGAGGACCGAGCAACCCGTCCGACAACTCTTTGGCCGACCAGACATGGCAGGAAGGATGCTCAAATGGTCGCTCGAACTCTTGGAGTTTAACATCTAGTATGAGGGGAGAAAGGGCCTGAAGGCTCAGGTGCTGGCCGACTTCATGGCAAAAATGACCCTCCCAGAGCCTTCGACTAGCGGATCCCCAAAGTGGACGATCTACGTCGACGGGGCATCCAGCTCGAAAGGTAGCAGAGCGGGCATCATCCTTGAAAATGGGTAAGGTATCTTGATCAAAGTCTCCCTCACGTTGTCTTTCTCGACATCGAACAATCAGGCCAGTATGAGGCCTTCCTCGCCGAGTTACGCCTAGCTGAGGACCTCGGTGCCAAAGAGGTCAAAATATTCACCGACTCCCAGCTCGTGGCCTCCCAGGTGCAGGGAGAGTACCAGGCCAAGAACGACAACCTCATCGAATACTTGGCTCTAGTGAAAGAAACGATGAAAAAGTTCTTCTTGGCAGAAGTGAATCACGTCCCGCTTGAAAACAATACTTGAACGGGCGTTTTTTCGAAGCTCGCAAGCACGAAAAAGAAAGGCGGGAACAAATCTGTCATTCAGGAGGTGCTCTCTCAACCGAGCATCAAGAAAACTGTCCCCACGAATGACGTGAACACCGTTGGAGATGGCCACAGCTGGATGACCCCGGTGTATGAGTACCTCAGCATGAGCAAACTACCCACCGACCCAAAAGACGCCGGAGTAGTTAGACGGCGTGCCTGCTCCTATACGATCGTCGAAGACAAATTATATCGGTGCTACTTCTCGATCCCTCTTCTCAGGTGCGTTGAGGAGTCCAATGTTCCCGGCGTACTCCAGGAGATCCACGAAGGGATCAACGCGCAACACCTCGGCAGATGATAACTAGCCCGCAAAGCGTTATGAGCACGGTACTACTGGCCCACCATGCAGCAGAACGCCAAGGAACACGTCAAAAAGTGCGATAGATGCCAACGACACGGGGACATGCACCTGGCCCTGCCTAGTGAGCTCAAAACACTCTCGCCCCCGTGGCCGTTTGCGTGGTGGGGGATGGACATCCTCGGGCCCTTCGTCGTGGGGTCGTACCAAAACAAGTACCTAATCATCGTCGTCGATTACTTCACGAAATGGATCGAAGCTGAAGCCCTGGCCAAAATCACAACTCACAACACACTACGTTTCTACAAGAGGAACATACTTGCCCGGTTTAGCGTGCCCCAGGCGATTGTTACCGGCAACGGGACACAATTCACTGATAAAAACTTTCAGGACTTCGTCGCGAAGCTGGGCACGAAGCAACACTTCACCTCGATCGAGCACCCATAAACAAACGGTCAGGCCGAGGCCGCGAACAGGGTGATCCTGCGAGGCCAGAAACGGAGGCTGGGTGACGCCAAGACAAGATGGGTCGAGGAGCTACACAGCGTCCTCTGGGCCTACAGAACAACCTCGCAATCCACTACCGGGGAAACCCCCTTCCGATTGACCTACGGAACTAAGGCGGTGATCCCTGTGGAAATAAGGGAACCCTCGTCGAAGAGATAAGGTCGGGCGCATCCCTCCGCGAAGCCTCACTCAAGCAGAAGATAACTTTACACTATAACAACAAAGTTATTAAACGTGATTTTCAAGTAGGCACCCTCGTCCTATGAAGGAACCCGAAAGATTCATGAGAAGGCAAGCTCGCCACGAACTCGGAGGGCCCCTACCGCGTCCGTGCGAAAACGGGGACAGGAGCCTACTACCTCAAAAATCTACACGGGGAGGAACTTGCTCGACCATGGAATGATGAAAACCTTAAATAGTATTACAGTTAAACACTGTCACGACCCATCAGCGTCGCGACTACAAGGGGACACTAAGGTACAAGCGCGACTCCCTTGAGACAAGAAGACAAGGGCCCGCGTTGTGTGTGCGCGAGGGCCCTTGATCTGACGGGGATACCTCACCCGAGCTCCACCGTTGTAGTACCAATTTGGGAAGGCACCCAGCTCGCGATGGGAATCCCACGCCACGAAGCTAAGACCTCGATCGAGCTCTTAGCCTCATTGTAGGTCGGAACACATCTCCGACCACTCGACCAGTTCCCTGCACTATCAAGGATCAACAAAGTCAAGCGAAACCCCCAATTACTTAATTAAAAACAAAACAAATATACAAATATCACACACACAGATAAACAAAAGATAAATCATTAAGTCGGGTAGAAACCCATTGTTCAAAGTACATACAAAAGTGTCATAAGCCTCTGGCACGCAGGCCGGGCAGAAAGCGGTTCAAAATCGCAGCACGCAGGCCGAACAAAACAGAAGAAACTGGCACGTAGGCCGGACAATCTAACCAAAACAAAAATCTAAGCAGTTTTGTTCCCCTCAGGCAGCCCATCCTCCATAGTCTCGTCATCATCATCCTCCTCGGACGCCGGGGGGACAATCTGACCTTCGACCACCTCATGGTAGGGGCCAGTCCCCTCAGTGATGAGCTGAACGTCGGGGTTCACGATCCAGAGCTACTTCATGGCGGTAGCGAAGCCCACCTCGACAGTCCCAAGGACATCATGCTCAGTCTGCTTGAGCTTTGCAATCAATTCGACCTGAGTGGTCAGCAGCTTGTCGTCCTCAGTTTCCTCTTCAGCAGGTCGGGCAGCCTGCTCCAGCTCAGCGATTCTCGCCAGGAGATTTCTCCTCTCCTCAGCAGCATTCTTCAATTTTCCCTCTAACTACCCCTGAAGCTTGACCTGGGCCTCATTCTGCTTTTTGCACTCCGCGAGGTCCTTACTTAGTTTCTTCATCTCGTCCTCAACTGACTTGAAGATATCCTGCAGTTTGGTCAGCTCCACTGATGGACAGGTTTTATCGTTCTGGACCAGGGCTGTAGCACACACCCGCATCATCGCGACCATGTCTTCCACCAAGGCTTTTATCCTCGAAACCCGGTCAGTACCTAGGATGGACTGGGCTTCAGATGCGCTAACGGCCGGTGAGTTGGCCCTGAGAAGAAATTCGGCCTCAGGTGACAAGGAGGGAGCACGAACTTCTCGCTGGGGGGCTCTCAGTAAGGTCGACCTGCACTTGCCCGGTGGTTCGCTGCCTTTTCGGGGACCCCTGTGAGTCAGGAGATTGGCTACACTGAGGGGGGCCGGGGGAATCCCCGGATGCCGAGATAGGACCTGGGCACTGCTTCCGGATCTATTCGACTCGTCCTTTCCCGCCCCTCTTCGAACCTCGAGTAGCTGCCAACTTCTTAACACGCTCCTCCATGCTCGACATTTTACCTACAAAGGGAAAATAAAATCATGTCAGTAAACCGAAGACAAAAATATACAGAAGAACCCGACCAAGGAGTTGCTCGCCACCTAATAGCTCGAGGGCGTCCTCGTCGGAAAATGTTTCGAGGAGGGCTCTCGTATTAATCAACCGAGCCTCCTCTAAGATTTCCCTGTTGTCTTCGCAGATAAACTTTCCATCTGGAGTCACGAGCTGCGCAGGTTTAAAACCAGAGACGAACTTTACTATCTCCTCATGGGCCAGACGATCATCTTCGACCAGCGTGCCCGGCCTAAATATGTAGTTGTCTGTGCCTTTCTTAAAGTGCGCTTTCGTCTAATACAGGGGGAACTTCGCCTCGAGGACTTCCACCTGCCGCCCGTTTATTTCTTTGAGCACCCAGTTGTACACTGTCTCCACAACCTTGAATGAGATAGGCTTTACAACATAATACCGGGACTTGAAGTGGCGGATAAAGTCCATATAAGTCCGGAATAACCGGCTCACTTATTTGAAGGATACCCACCCATGCCTTCCATCAATCGTCTGTCTCTGTAGGAGGAATATGCGGAAGAATAAAGGTATGGTTGCCCCGATGCCGAGGTGCCGGCAGACGAGCTCGAATGCGCGAATGAAGGCAAAGGCGTTGGGGTGAAGCTGCGAAGGTGCCAGGCGCAGCCAAGTGAACACCTCTTGCTGGAAATCACTGAAGGGCATGCGCCATCCCGCCTCGTCGAAGGTAAACTCATACAGAGGGAATCTCATCCCTTTGAATCTCGAGCAGATGCGGTGGTGCGCTAGAAGCTTGTACACCTAGCAGTTCTTCGAGGAGCCCTCGCAGCTATCCTCGACAGTGGCAAAGGCATCATCAGAATCCGTAGCGAACTGAGGTACGACGCCCAGAGGCTCCTCGCGAGCCCAGTATTCTGGTGGCTGTTCCTCATCACCTGTGATCGGCGCCAACGGGGAGTCAGGCTCGTCGTCGGTCTCTATGAATCCTGCGGCCATGGTCGCCATTTTACCTGAAAAGCATAAGGAATTGGTGAATTCGATAGTCCAGATCAAATTCACCCTTCCACCGCAAATCAAGTGAAAGGGCGAAGAAAGGGTCGGGGAACATGCTCTAAAAAATCCCCGACCAGAGCCTTCCGCGGGGACGTCCCACGCTGGGGAAGCATCCCCTCGACCACGATTATCGAGGGTGCTCACACCTTAGACCTCCCCGCACTGGGGGGACATGAAATTCGAGGACCCGAGCAGATATCCTCGGGGGGTCCATCGAACGTCCCCGAGACCTTCATCAGGTCCACAGTGTCTTCATTCCACATCCTCGGGGAATTCATCCTGTGTCCTCGGGACCTTCATCGAGTCCTCATAAGATTCATGCCAGTTCCCCGAGGCATTCATCAGAAATCTAAAGAAGCCCCGCCATTTTCGCCGGAAACTTCGTGGCCTCCCCGGGAACTTCATCAGTCCATCGGAGAAACCACCGTAGAAAACATGAAATAAAAAGAAGGAACCAGAAACTTACTTGAAACAACGGTTGGGAATCTCCGGTACGGCGGCGTGCGGTGGAAGGATGGCGACAGAAGATAATAACAAAGAGAGAGAGAGTGGTGAGCGGAGAGAGTGGAAACGCGCAAATGGCACGGACCCAACTCAATTTATAGAGTTGTCAGAGAGCTCGAGGCATCCTAAGGAACTTGAATGCCTAGGATCCTAGCCGCCCTAGGCATTGATGGCGAGCGACACGTGGCACTTAAGGCCCGCGCGCGGTGTTTTGCTTCCCTGTGTGCCCGCGGGATAAGCGTGTCCATTTCCTTTCATCTCCCCGCAGAGTCGACCATAAATAACCTTTCAAATGACAGAAGACCATCAGTCCCTGAGACTCATGCCTGACGAACATCCCTACACCTGGATGTCTACCTTTCCCATCAACTTGTCACTTCAGGCATGCTCCTCTACTGAACCAGCCCCGACGAATGGGCTGCCTCTTAAGTCGTTATTCTGACACTTCGGGTCAACGACTTTGGGGGCTCTTGTTCTGGACTAGGCCGGCGCCTGCCCATCAGTCGGGCAGGCCCAACCCAACATCACGCTAAGCGACCCATTAAGGCCTAATTCATCTCCTCGTCGGGCACGCCCAATAACATTACCGTCGAGCAGACACTACACGACTTGGGGAGAGTTCACACCTCTCCCCCCACGTTCTCCACATGCTCCCCCCGTGGGGACACGTCATCAGGTAACTACCCACCTCCAAAAGAGCCGGTCAGCCCACTCTCCAGAAATCTCGGGAAAGTTACTCCAGGGCAAAGACCACGTGTTGGTCTTCCCTATGCCATGTAAGCCCTGACAGTTATCTGCATTGGGCCTACCAATCCAACCCAGTGCAGACGACCGTTGGCACAGCGCTGGAGGCACAATATAATTACCCTCTCTCACGAGAGGGTCAGGTATTCAATTCTATCCTATTCTCTCACTCTCACTTTTTGTACTTGCTTACTCCATTTCTAACTTTGGCATCGGATTACCTTGCAGGTACACACCCCCCCCCCCACCGTCTCATCATCACCGGAGTAGTGGAGCTCACGGCGTTTGCTGGCCACTAATCTCCTTTTTGATCAGGTACGATCATTACCATTTTCTAAACTTTGTAATGCTCCATGGGATCATGCGTTTAGTTGCTTACCATTCTATCATTAAAAAATTGAGCCCTAGTGCCTTTAGTTTGCAATTCTCATTCATTCTGCTTTGCAAAATGACAAGTTTATTTGATTAACATTCTTGAAACAAAAAAAAATTACTTCTGCTTTTGAAATAAAAATGGCAATTTCCTTTCGATTACTAAACACAAAAAGCGAATATCGACGGCTTCCCCGGAAGTGATCAAACTTCAAAATACATAATTAAAATACTCCTTGCGATTAACACAACCTGAATAAAGGATCAATTGTTTTAGATGGAATGTCCCATCTGTCATCCCCGGTAGAGTTTTTACCTCTGAGAACCAATGATTGGTTTGTCACCCCAGTTGAAAAGCAAGAACAGATTTCTATCCGTAGTAGGTTTGTACCTCCGGAAACCAGAACAAACGCAGGAATCCCCGTGCCCAAACAAAAGTACAACATTCAAAATCTCCAGTGATACCCCCATCTCCCAGAGTGGCTGAGTATTCAGTTGTGTTCATCACCAGTTTGTATGTCATGTTTGTCTTGTCAGCATTCCATACATACATCATGCATAATTGATTCATATTCATATTCATGTTGCATTACTATCACTTTGGTCATACTTATCCCCAAGTGATAAACGTCCTCTCTTCGATAGAGTTGTCTGTCTTCCTTTCTATGTCAGATAGGACAAAATCTCGGTTTGAGTTCATTCCTCGTCAGGAAATGTATCGTCTAAACAATCTCTCTCCAGTTTATTCCTGGGTTGAAGTCGGTCTTCAACCACCTTGATAACTTGAACCTCTGAAAGACAAGAAGCCATTTGGTTATACACCTTTGGAACTTCACTCTTCACCAATGAAGATGATATTTTTCTTTCTCGGATTAAAGAAATTCCCAGAGAAAGCCTCTCAACAGAAGACTCTTGGCAATACGACAGTTTCTCCCCGAAAAATTTGATTTCAATGGAGTCATCAACACCTTAAAATTGGATTACATCACATGGCATCTCTCCGAAAGGAGGAAGTATGATGTAATTTCCCCCAGCAAATGGCATCTCCCACAAGGGAAGTTTGTACACCTCTGTAATTCAGACAAATGGTCCCCACCAAGAAGTCTGACATCAAAACTTTTCTCATCCTATGGCACCCCTCCAAAGAAATTTCAAAGAGAAGTATCATGAAGCACGTTTTTCCATCAAATGGCATCTCCCCAGCGAGAAGTTTGGTGAAAACCATCACAAATAGCATTCCTCGTCAAAAGACGGACTTGACAAGAAGAAATTGAGACCAGTTCCATGGTTGAAGACCAGGATCGAGGGGAAGTTTATTTCAAAAGAAAACTGAGACCAGTTCCTTGGCTGAAGACCAGGATCGAGGGGAAGTTTATTTCAAAAGAAAACTGAGACCAGTTCCATGGCTGAAGACCAGGATCGAGGGGAAGTTTATTTCAAAAGAAACTAAGACCAGTTCTATGGCTGAAGACCAGGATCGAGGGGGAAGTTTTACCCTTTTCTAAGTAGCAATACTTAGCAATAGAATATGAATGAGCAAATAACTATTATTCACAACCACAATCAAAATTTCGGGTATTCCGACATTTAATCCTCTTTTACCTTGAATGTCCAAACGCCTTCGCTATTCACACCTTCAAGTCCAAGAAGATTAAATAGGGGCATCTGTCATACCCTAAATTTTGACCACAAGTTTCCACGTCATTGTGCAAATCATCACCACAATATGGAGGTAACTTCATACCTCATCAATCCTCTCAAAGATTGTTGAGCATTCACCTCAATCAAGAATTAGAGTTTTGAGCCCTCTCAGAGCACTCAGGCAAAGGATCAATCAAGAATTAACATGATATTCAACTTGTCAAGCCCCTCAAACATCCATGAAGGATCAAAAGGTCTCCCACATCAAGAATCAAACATAAGAATGCAACATTTTAAGCTGATCAAGCCTCAAGATCACCAGTGTCACCAAATTAGGGTTTTGGTCAACAAAGGCCTCCAGAGGGAAATTTTCATCTGGGCATGAGCCAATAATTCAAAACATAATTCAATAAGCACAAAGGGACCTCATGGATCCAATCATGAGTTCAAAATAGCCTCAGGGTATGCATTCATCAAAAATCAGGAATTAGGGTTTCTTGACCTAATTCACCCCTAAGTTGACTTTTGGAGCAAGGCATGAGCCAAGACCTCAAGAAATGTTTTTAAGACCTCAAATATCTTATATTGATCCTCTCACAAGTTTAAATTGACACCAAGAACTTGATTCATGAGCAATATAAAGATTCAAATTCATCTGGACTACAAACTAGGGTTTTTGAGAAAAAGTCAACCATACCTTTGACTTTTGTCCAAGACATGATCTCAAACCTTGGGAAATGATTCAAGACACTCTAAAACACCTATGGAATCCATCTATTAGGTTTGAGTTAGCCCAAGGACTTGATTTCATAAAGGATCACTGATCGGAAAAATAGCAAGTGTACTATTTAACGATGTAGTAATAATTGCGGTTATCCCCAGAGTCGGTCTCTCGAGGACTGCGCGTCAATGTAAGTTCAGATGCTAATTCAATCAAACAAAAGTTTTCTTTGGGGTTTGTTTGGTTGAGAGAATTATAATAACAAAATAAAATAAGCAGAATAATAAAAAGTGCTTTTGACAAATATGATGAAATATGCTAGGGAAGGTGTATAAATTGCTAGCAAGAACCCGAAATTATCGTCAGAGATATATGTCTCAAAACCTTAATTTTACTAACCCTCAAATATTTTTCTTAAATTCCTTTAAACGAAAACCTTTGATATTCTCCCTTGACCCTAATTCCTTAGCAATCAAGAAATAACATCAAGCAATAATTCTGACAAAGTTGTTTTTAGTCACTACGGGATATCCCCATTCCTAGGCAATATCTACCGTAATGTTATTATGCAAAATCAATGGATTGGTTTTTTAGGCCAAATCCCTAATCGTAAATCGTTCCCAATTTAACCGATCGAAAAATATAAAATAATTTTCACAACAAAAAATTAAGGTAAGAAAACATAAATTCATCAAATAATTCAACAAAGGTTCATTACATCACAATTTAGGGACACCCCCTAGCATTGGGGGGTTTAGCCTCTCATAATATTCGAAACAAAAACAATAATAGGATTAAAGAAAGACATTACAAATTGATCGGAGTAATTTGATCCTTCAATCGCTTCCGCTCATGAACAATCTCCTTCTCCAAATCTCCTTGATCGCATAAGCTATCCTAAAATTGTTCGTAAAGTCAAAAGTCTATTCTTCTTCCAAAAACTAGTCTAAAAAGTTACAATTCACCCAGATCGATTGGAAATACCCAAAGTACCCCACAACTTAATATAGGGAGAAAATATGGAAAAATTTAGAACATCAGCGTCAAAGCTGACACGGGTCGTGTCAGCCAACACTGTCGGCCGTGTCAGCTTGCTGGATTTTATAACTGAAATTGTTTCGATCATAACTTTTGATCCGTAAGTCTGTTTTGGTCCCCGTTCGAAGCGCCGGAAAGCTAGTGAAGAGAACTACAACATAGTATAGACAAGGAACTTGGTTGCCCAATATTTTTCCATGTTTGTTGAATTTTAGGTCCAGAAATCCTCTGCTTCATTCTAAAAACTCTTCTAAATCCCCGGAGCTTCCATTTTCTTCGCACGAGTCCTTTGGGCTTTTCCACTCAGACTTGAAACCATTGAAAACTACCAAACCAAAGCATAAAATGCAACTTAATTGAAATAAAACAACAAATCATAAAATGCGAGAATGAAATACGACAAGTAAAATTGAATTGAAAAACAATGAAAAGACAAACAAAGTGCTACCGATTTATGGATTGATGCCGAATAAGTGACAGAAACATAGTAGAAATGGTGGCCGATCAATCACAAAGTTTGAAATTCATCCGATAAAAAGTCAACTGTGCCCAAAACCAAGTTTGACTTTTGAGATTTTTTGACAAACATGGCTTTTTTAAGTAAAAAACAATGCTAACTTATGGTTTGGATCATCATCAATCAAGAAAAATCAAGAAAAGTAAGGTTACTTGCAAAAGTGGTAATCTTAAGAAACTTAAAATTTCACTAAGTTATGGAAAAAAGATGATTTTTACCCAACTTTGCAAGACCATAACTTATGATCCAAGCAACCATTTTCTTCCATCCAAAGCTCAAATGAAAGCTCTCATTACATACTACAAAAGTGCCCTACAGGTCCATAGTCTAAAGATGCATGGATTTTGAGTTATAAAGCCATGAAGTTAGGGTTTCAAGGGATTTCCACTTTTGACACTTAGTGAAATTTTGGGACAGAATCTGTTTGAATTTTTTCCAACTTTGAGGTCATTTTTCTCCATGATCCATATTGATCCAGGAACAAAGGCAAACATCAAAGTTGAAGTATGATGTGCAAGCTTTCCAAAAAGTACAAGAACACATTCTAATTCAACTTGAGCAAGAAATTAAAAGCCTTGCAACATGACATGAAATTCTGGTTTTTCAAGACAGCATTGGTGCATAACTTGCGCCACACGATTTTCTCCTTTAAATTTTGTCATTTTGAAAACTTTGTCATCTTCCAAAAACACAAAACTCTTGATGACTCATTTGTTACTTGATCAAATATGCAAGAATCCAGCCTAGCATGTGATGATCCATCATTACAAAATGCCTCCAATTTCAAATTTGGCAATGTTACATTAATGTAATGCATTGAGGTGTCATGAACCAAGCTGTAGCGCGATTTTTGTGGTCCTGAGTCACTATCGCTTGGGGTACTACAGTTCGATTCATTTTTTATCCTATTGAGCTGGTTAAGGAACGGAAATAGATGTCTCCAATTAACCCTGCTTGCATACTGAGTTTGAACAGCGGTCTGTTAGGTTACAGATGTTATGTGGATGAGGGGCCCAATCTTTGATTATTTCGTCAAGAACACAGTGTCTGAATTATTTATGAGGTTTTTGGTAATGTGTTTAGATTTGATGCTTTTGGGTTGATTTGGTGGAGATACTGGGTTTTGGGTTTTTGATTGGTATGCTCCCTAAGATTTTTTTCAATCTTATGCCTACGTATTTCCGTTTGATGAAACAGGGAAATCAGAGCGATCGTAGTTCCTCCTATTCTATGGGAGGAAAAAAGGTTGTTTTGGTGTCTTGTTCAAAGCCCAAGACGTGAAGCTAAATGTGGTTTGTATCTTGTTCAAAGCCCAAGATGTGAAGCTGAAGGGTCTATTGGTATCTTGTTCGAAGCCCAAGATGTCAAGTTAAAGGGTTTATTGATGAGAGAGAATTTGTCATCTCTAAAAGGAGATATTTGGTCTGTTTGTCATAACTGTTGGGTGACTGATTATAAAAGAGAATTACTTTAACTGGGATATGTGAATCCAGTAATGCCATAATTTCCTTTATAGGGGATTTTTAACCTGAAGGAGAAGACTTTAACTCAGTTTAGAGCAATGCCATCTTTCCTTAGGAATTTCTCATGCTTAAAGAGGGACAGTGGCGTGGATGTAAATAATCCAGAGGCTTGCCACTTACAGCAATTTAGATAAAGGAAAAGGAGTTGTTGATGTTTATATACTGTGAGCAAGGCACAGATTTTGATGTTAAAAGGTTGATTGACTCAACCGGGGTTTTCTTATACAAAGCCTAATAGGAGGCTATTGACCCAACAAGAGGGTGTTTTTATGTGTCTCGTACGAAGGCCGAGAGAGAGGCTAAAACGGTTGACTCAACAAGAGAGTACTTTTATGTGTCTTGTACGAAGCCCAAGACGGAGGCTAAAAGGTTTTGACTCAACATGAGAGTCTTTTATACTCAACATGAGAGTGATTTTTATCTCGTACGAAGCCCGAGATGGAGGCTAAAAGGGGTTTGACTCAACAAGAGAGTCTTTTATACTCAACACGAGAGTGTTTTAGTATCTCGTACGAAGCCCGAGATGGAGGTTAAACAGGTTTGACTCAACAAGAGAGTCTTTTATACTCAACAAGAGAGTGTGACAAGGTTAGCTCCGCTGGGGAGAATCATTGTACAAAGCCCAAGAGGAGGCTAATTATGCTGGTGACAGTTTCAGTTTAGTGACAGGTGTTAGACGATGGCTATGGATCTAGAAGGGGGGTTGAATAGATCCCTTAAGTTTTACACACAAATGGTTTTGAAATTTTTAGTTTTAAAAAATTATTTAACGGAAGCTACCACTAGATAGAACGTCTACAACGAACCTTCTACTAAAAGGATCGGATATGCACGGATATATCGAGAATGAGTATGGAAGAGAAAAATTCAGTTTGATTACTACACTTAAAAAACGCAGTCAACAAAATATCACTTGCTTGATGTTTATTCCAATCCAATGAGGTAAGATGATAAGCAATTTAAGGTAACGTGTTCGAAATTTGCTTTGAAACAAATTATCAAACACCTAGTGTGCGTAAACACACTAATTGCAGAATTTCTATGGAGGGTAATGTAAAGCTGCTCCAAGATACAATTCAAGGAATTGTATCAATTTACCAACACAGTTTATCAGCTTACAATTACTCGACGACAGAAATTTCAATAACTTGCGACTTCCCAAATTCGAACAAACTGAAATGTAAAAGAGTTAAGGGAAAGAGAGAACAAACGAGATTTGATTAGGCAGTTCCCCAATCGTCCTCGCTTTGGGTACCTCTGCCCCCAATTCCACAATTGGAATTGATATATATATATATATATATATATATATACATATATATATATATATATATATGTAGCTGTTGCAAATTGTTTATTACAAGAGAAACCTATGAACATCCAAAACCTCGAACGTCTTCGATCATTGATGCAAAATTTTCTCTTCCCTTGATTCAAGATGAATCAAGTCCTTCGAATATGGTTGATCCAATTATCGTCCCACGCTACTAAACCGAAAAAAACCTTCGTTCTTCGGTTACCTTCACTCGATCAATTGCAATCTACCAAACTTAGAACCCAAACCTCTCTTCTACGATCCTCCGATTACAGCTACTAAACTGAACAATTGCTCCAATCGTCGGTTACCTTCGCCCGGCTGAATCCCTGTAGAATGAAATGGTTTGTGCAAAAACCCCCCAAAATCTTCCCGATTCTTGGAGGAGAAAAGCTAGGGTTTTATTCAAGAAACACCTACCAAAATCTCAACTCTGAAATGAAGATCACGCGCTTCCAAAATCTGAACGTTATCACCTTGAAACAATGAACTACTCAAACAAAGATTATTATGTGTAATTGTTTGTTCACTCAATGTTGAAGATAAAGATGAAGAGAAATGGCATAAATTTTCACGTTTCTTGTTATGTAAAAAATGAGCTAAAATGATATATATATATATATATATATATATATATATATATATATATATATATATATATATATATATATATACTATCCTAGACAATACAATAGAAATAACAGAGTTTTGAAATGAATAACACAATAAAATTCTGGTCACATTCAGCGAGCGGTCAACCTATACAGATAGTATTGTCGACCTGAGCAATGTCGCACGTTCACTGTGCAAAACTGAAGGTTATGCGTCGACCGGAGCAGACCACGAGTCGACTTATAGCTCCCAGTTTTGGGCAAACACAAATGCAGAATGAGTGAGTCGACCGGTAGGTCGACACGAGCACTCCTGCTGATTATACTAACATATGACAGACATTTAGGTCGACTAATGCAGGGTTGTGAGTCGACTCACACCCTTGGAACATGCAAAAATCCATTTTTGAGTTTCCTAAAAGTGTTAAAACATATCTAATGATCCTACACCATCTACTAATCATGATCAAACACTCTTAGACCACTTAATGAGCATTTCATATGACGTTTATCACTTGAATCTCTATATTCTAATCATGATAGTTTTGACATCATTAAAATCAAGTACATAGAGAGAATCTTCCCTCACATACTCCCCCTTTTTGATGATGGCAAAACGGTCATATGTCCTCCCCCTGACTTTATGCATCTACTATTGTTTGATCATCTCAATACATGTTATGTCCTTGTTCTTCTCCCCCTTTGACAACATCAAAAAGAGAGAAGGATGAAAGTGTCAAGAATAAAAAAATGAGAGCTGCATTTTGAATATAATTGCAACAGATACCATTAACACACATTCACATATGATGCAAGTTAATGAAAAGCTAAATAAGGTAAAAACACTTAAGAGGCACAAAATAAGGAAATAGTGCATTGTTACTACATGTAACAACTATAAGGAGCAATAAAGCAGTACAAAAATAAGACACACATAGCTAAAATCAACATATTAGAGTCATAAACCCAAAACAGTGCAAGAAACAAAGCATAAAAACATGATACGAAATGTAAGGATGATTCTCATGGCCTCCTCCCCCTAAATGAATGGCCCCGCCTGCGAAACTGGTGAGGATGATGAGGTGGTGGAGGTTGCATATCCATCTATTCAGTCAACTCCAACACGGATTGATTCAGGATGTTAAAGTTGTTGGTGAGAGCATGGTGCTGAGTTGTAGAAGTCTCAGCCATAGTGTTAAACTTACCAATCACATTAGTAGCAAAAGCGTCAAAGTTGGTGGTGTGATTCTGAAACTCTTCACGCAAGGATTGAAACCTTTCCTCTTGAGCAGTGGAAAACCTCTGTTGATCAAGTTGCATAGTCCTCACAAGTTCAAGGATATCCTCATTGTTTTGTTGAGGATGCGGAGGTGAGGGAGGAGTACAATAGGACTCCTGATAGTCCAACCTTTGAGTTGCTGGCATATAGTTGGAACCAAGAGTGGTCCATCCATTATATTGCGATTGATCCCATCCTTGGTCAATTTCAGCTTCCATTAGAGATGGTTGAGGCATATAACTACCTGTATATTGCCATTGGTTCCATTCAGGGGCTTCCTCTGACACTATAGCAGACGAATTAGGCATCTAAGCACTATTGTCTTCAACACCAATATCCATTTGTTGTTGTTGATCATTATCCCCTTGTTCCTCTTCAGAATCGCTTTGTTCGTCCTCACCTTCTTCCTCATCTTCGTCATTCTCGTCTTCTTCTTCCTCATCGCTTTCCTCAGATTCTTCTTCCAATATTGCAGTGTTTGCTTTCACCACATACTTATACCTCTTGTCTTGGACATCCCACACATGACCCATCATAGTTAATGTTTTCTGACAAAATTCTTGATTGATAGTGATATATTTGTACGGAATACCTGGAACAACTATTTTAGCATGGTTGAGTACATTTTGAATAAATGATGCGTAGGACAACGCAACGCCCCTGTCGGAGTCACAAAGAGAATACATTCTGCTTGCAAAATAATAGGGCCAGCTAATCCTGATTTTATTCTTCAAAACATACATCAACTAAACCTCAAGTTAATCCACCCTAGAGTAGCCTCCTATCTTTGGTCTAAGAATGTGAGAAACAATCCATTGTAAAATCCTTGTAGGAGGAGTCAGTTTTCCTGTTGTCACAGTTTTGGGAAAAAGACTGCTAGCCATAACCTGATCCGAGTATGGTCTCTTCAACATAGAGTTCAGTGCTTGTTTAAAATCATAGTCTTTAACATGATCAGTATCAGTTATATACTGAGTAGGTTGATCATTGGTCATAGACATACGGAACAAATCTCTCCAAATAGTTTGATCAACAGCAACAGTCTTATCTCCTAGTTTGCAGTTAAACATGTAATCTTCGAACTTTCAAACTAAACTAGAATAAAAGATTCGAACCAAATCTTCATTGTACTTAGTGTCACATAATAAAAACCCATGAAAGTTCTGAAAATCCAATAATTCTAAGATATCTCCTATGCGCATGTGTTCAATAGTACCGCAATAGCAAATGAATTGCTTAACAACAGACCATTTGCTCAACTTTTCTTTATATAAAACAACATACTTATCAGAGAGAAGAGATTAAAGTGTTACTGGTTGATTCGAGGGAGGTTGAGAAGTACCCGCTTGAGATGCCGACTCTCTTGTGACTCGTTTTCGAGATGTTCTTCGAGAAGCCATTGTAGGAGAAGATGAACAGTGACGAATTTGTTCAAATTTTTGTGAATCCCAAATTTTGTTTGTAGGAAAGTCAGATTAGGGTTTGTGTAGCAAGGAGTTAGAGGAGAGGAGGAGATGAGATTATGTGATAATGTGTTGAAACAATGCATATGCCACATAGAAAAACAAAAACAATAAAAAAAATGCACAGTGACCAAGAGATGTTGTCGCAGCTTTTTAGTGACCGGTCGACCTATAGGTCTGTGTGCGTCGACGCACACTGTAGTGTTTCTGATAATTTTGAAAATTTGAGCTATGCGTCGACCTATGGGTCGACCTGAGCATTCCCGGCCATACATGTTAACAATACACCAAGAATGAGTCGACCAGAAGCATTTGTGAGTCGACCCAAACAAAAAAAATCAAATTTTGTGACATTTAAGCTATGACATTGAATAAATAGAAATCCAACACAAAATATCAAACATCTACATGGTAAAGGTATGCTCAATATGTGCAACAAACATCAATGTAATCACTCAACATGGTACGTTTAATTAGAGAGAATCTTTGAAACGGAACGATATTACCTTGATCACTATTGACGATGAGAGCCCTCACATATAGCTTAATATTTATTCGCATTGTTAGTTAAAACAATAAACAAGCATGTGTATATATATGCGAAGATCACTATCTTAAAAGACTATTAAGAACAATCCGAGATATCGAGAATGCCAAGTTCCCTACGGATGTGAAAGAAAGGCTCTGTAGCTATTGGTTTTGTAAAAATATCAGCAAGTTGATTTTTAGTGTTAACGTGCTCAAAAATCACATCACCTTTCTCTACATGATCCTTAAGAAAATGATGGCGTAAATCGATATACTTGGTGCGTGAATGCAATACGGGGTTCTTAGTTAGATTAATCGCACTAGTGTTATCGCACAAAAATTGGAATATGCTCAAGTTTTAAATTGAAATCAAGCAATTGTTGTTTAAGCCATAGGACTTGAGCACAACAACTACCGGCGGCAACGTATTCCGCCTCGGTTGTTGACAAAGCAACGGAAACCTGTTTCTTGCTATGCCAACTCACCAAGGAATTTGCGAAAAGGTGACACGTGTCACTAGTACTTTTCCTATCCAACTTGCACCCGACAAAGTCGGAATCGGAGTAGCCAACTAAGGAATACACACTATCTTTGGAATACCACAGCCCATACTTTGGAGTACCAGAGAGGTATCGAAGTATGTGCTTAACTGCCTTTAGGTGGGATTCCTTGGGATGTGTCTGATACCTCGCACACATGCATACACTAAACATTATATCGGGACATGATGCGGTAAGATAAAGAAGGGATCCTATCATACCTCTATACCTTTTTACCTCTACATCTTTACCATTCTCGTCACGATCAAGATTCGCACTGGTCGGCATTAGAGTATCTATTGCTTTGCAGTTTAGCATGTCGAAACGTTTTAGAAGCTCAAGACAATATTTCGTTTGACTCACGAATGTGCCCTCTTCGAGTTATTTGATTTGCAATCTGAGGAAATAGTTGAGCTCTCTCATCATGCTCATTTCAAACTCCCCCTGCATCAAACTAGAAATCTCCTTGACCAAGGTCATGTTTGTAGACCCAAAAATAATATCGTCAACATAAATTTGTACCAAAATTAAGTGTTTTACTTGACGTTTAATGAAGGGAGTTGTGTCAACCTTCCCTCTTGAATACCCTTGATCAAGTATAAATTTGCTTAGACGTTCATACCAAGCCCTAGGGGCTTGTTTAAGTCCGTACAAAGCTCGTTTAAGTTTATATACATGATCAGGATATTCGTGGGATTCAAAACCTGGAGGTTGGGCTACATAGACCTCTTCATTTATGTATCCGTTAAGGAACACACTTTTAACATCCATTTGGAATAGTTTGAAGTTCTTTGTGTAAGCATAAGCAAGTAGAAGGCGTATAGCCTCGAGTCGGGCAACCGGCGCATAAGTTTCCTCATAGTCGATTCCTTCCTCTTGGTTATAGCCTTGCGCTACAAGCCATGCTTTGTTACGCGTTATTACTCTATTTTCATCAAGTTTATTCCTAAACACCCATCGGGTTCCGATTACTCGATGATCTCGCGGAGGGGGGACAAGGTCCCAAACCTCATTTCTCCTGAATTGATTTAGTTCATCTTGCATTGATAGAAACCAATGCTCATCGAGTAACGCCTCCTTAGAGTTTTTATGTTCAACTTATGACACAAAAGTAGAGCAATAGCAAAAATTACTAAGTTTAGAGCAAGTAGTTACTCCCTTAGAGATATCACCGAGAATGTTGTCTATTGGATGGTCTTTTGAAGACTTCCAAGCTGGAGGAAGTTCATCTTTATCAGCATGATGATCATCCTCACTTTTCACTGGTTGGTGATCCTTTTCCTCCTCAATACGCACTGCTTCAGGCTGATCAATTCCCTTATCAGTGTCCTTAAGTATGTCATCAGTAGGTACACCTGCACCATGAAAAGAATTACCTTCTCCGACATTTCTCGGATAAGACTCGTCAAAGGTAACATGAACTGACTTTTCAACAACACGTAACCTCTTATTATAAATTCTATACGCTTTACTTGACTGAGAGTATCCAAGAAAAATACCCTCGTCGGCCTTGGCATCAAATTTACCAAGAGTCTCTTTCCCATTGTTTAACACAAAGCATTTGCAACCAAATACATGAAGGTGAGAGATGTTTGGCTTATGCCCTTTTAAAAGCTCATACGGTGTTTTGTTTAGAATAGGCCGGATGAGCACCCTATTCAAAACATAACAAGCCGTACTTATGGCGTCGGCCCAAAAGTATTTTGGTAATCCACTATCATTGATCATAGTCCTTCCAAGTTCTTCCAAAACTCCATTTTTACGTTCCACTACCCCATTTTGTTGAGGGGTACGTGGTGCGGAAAAATTATGATCAATTCCGTTGGAATCACAAAATGCTTCAAATAAATGATTTTCGAACTCACCCCCATGGTCACTTTTAATTGACCCAATATTTGTGTTTAACTTGTTCTGAGATAACTTAGCAAATCGTTCAAAGGCCGAAAAGGTATCACTCTTATTTGCTAAGAAAATTGTCCAGCAAAACCTAGAAAAATCATCGACTATAACAAACCCATAATAGTTACCACCTAGACTTTTAACCCTAGATGGTCCAAAGAGGTCCATATGGAGGAGCTCAAGGGGTCTCATAGTTGAAACAATGTTTTTAGGTTTGAATGAGATCCTTGTTTGCTTCCCCATTTGACACGCATCACAAAGGTGATCCTTTGTGAATTTAATTTTGGGCAAACCGATGACTAGATCTTTAGAGACTATTTTGTTAAGCAAATCAAAGTTGATGTGAGCCAACCGTCTCTTCCACACCCATGAATCTTCATTCATAGCGACTAGACACTTGTCTCCATTCAACGATACCTCGTTTAAGTCTAGCATATAGACGTTGTTCACCCTCAAGCCCTTAAACACATTCCTTTTGTCGCTATCTTCAACTATGCAACAATCCTTTGAAAAAGATACTTTATAATTCTTGTCACATAGTTGACTAATGCTTAAAAGGTTGTGTCTAAGGCCTTCCACAAGTAGCACATCAGAGATAGTAGTAGATGAGGGGTTACCTACACTACCTTTGCCGAGAATCTGTCCCTTGTTGTTATCTCCGTAGGTGACAAACCCCTTTTTCTTCGCCACAAAGTCGATGAAAAGAGATATGTCTCCGGTCATGTGTCTCGGGCAGCCACTATCCAGAACCCATCTTCTTTCGGTGGTCTCAAGATTTTGTACCTCTTTTACTTTGTTATGGCGTGCCATAAGACAAAATTTAACGGATTCACTTTCGTCACATGATGAATCATCTTTCTCCGACTCACTGTCGCTTTCCCAAGCGATGTATGCTCGTCGAGACTTGCTGGACCTTTTGTTTGAGCGACTCTTGTCATTATCCTTATCTTTGTCTTTCTTTAGAGATGGACAATCCGGCTTGTAGTGCCCGGATTTTCCACAGTTGTAGCACATCCCTTTTACCTTGCCATTCTTATTTCCTTCGCTTCTAGATTGTTTCCTAAACTTGACTAGATTTCTGTCCGAGTGTTGAATCTTGTTCTTACGAACATATCTATTGTACCTCTTTACAAATAAGCCCATGTCATCACCGGATTCTTCATCTTTGTCATTATTGGTTTCATCATCACTTAGCTCTTTATGTGTGGACTTTGAACAAGAAGCCTTAAGAGCTATCGACTTCTTCTCTGTATCTTTTGCCTTCTCTTTCTTGATACTCTTTTCATGTTTATCCAAGCCAATGAGCACTTGCTCATGCTCATCGAGTTTGCCAAAAAGTGTTGTGAGGTCTAGTGTAGCAAGATTGTTGGCCTCCTTGATAGCGGTGACCTTCGATTGCCATTCCCTGTTTAAACACCTCAAAATCTTGTTAGTAGCAACCTCATTTGGAATTGGTTTACCAAGAACATGCAATTTGTTGATAATGTGAGTAAATCGTTTTTAAATATCCGCAATGGTTTCCCCTTCCTTCATGTAAAACAAATCAAACTCTTGCGTTAGTGTATTAATACGAGCCATCTTAACATCATTAGTGCCTTCGTGAGCTACTTGTAAAGCATTCCACATGGCTTTGGCTGTTTCACAATGGGAGACTCGATAATACTCGTCAACTCCCAAGGAGAAGATGATCATATTACGAGCCTTCCAATCATAGCTGTACTTTTTCTCGTCCTCCTCAGTCCATTGAGCTTTGGGTTTAGGAACGACAACGCCTGTCGCGTTAGTCATAGTAATTTCCATGGGACCGTTTAAAACAACTTTCCAAACCTTTTGATCTATGGAATTAATATGGACGCGCATACAATCCTTCCAGTAGCTGTAATTTTCGCCTGTAAAAACTGGAGCTCTATTATAAGCCTCCTTAGGTTCGTTCGCCATGATCCAAGAAGTTTTACCGAAGCACCAGAATAAACCGGAGCTCGTGATACCACTTGTTAGACGATGGCTATGGATCTAGAAGGGGGGTTGAATAGATCCCTTGAGTTTTACACGCAAATGGTTTTGAAATTTTTAGTTTTAAAAAATTGTTTAACGGAAGCTACCACTGGATAGAACGTCTACAACGAACCTTCTACTAAAAGGATCGGATATGCACGGATATATCGAGAATGAGTATGGAAGAGAACAATTCAGTTTGATTACTACACTTAAAAAATGCAGTCAATAAAATATCACTTGCTTGATGTTTATTCCAATCCAATGAGGTAAGATGATAAGCAATTTAAGGCAACGTGTTCGAAATTTGCTTTGAAACAAATTATCAAACACCTAGTGGGTGTAAACACACTAAGTGCAGAATTTCTATGGAGGGTAATGTAAAGCTGCTCCAAGATAAAATTCAAGGAATTGTATCAGTTTAATAAAATAGTTTATCAGCTTACAATTACTCTGCGACAGAAATTTTAATAACTTGCGACTTCACAAATTACAACAAACTGAAATGTAAAAGAGTTAAGGGAAAGAGAGAACAAACGAGATTTGATTAGGCAGTTCCCCAATCGTCCTCGCTTTAGGTACCTCTGCCCCCAATTCCACAATTGGAATTGATATATATATATATATATATATATATATATATATGTAGCTGTTGTAAATTGTTTATTACAAGAGGAAACTATGAACATCCAAACCCTCGAACGTCTTCGATCGTTGATGCAGAATTTTCTCTTCCCTTGATTCAAGATGAATCAAGTTCTTCGAATATGGTTGATCCAATTATCATCCCACGCTACTAAACCGAACAAAACCTCCGTTCTTCGGTTACCTTCACTCGATCAATTGCAATCTACCAAACTTCGAACCCAAACCTCTCTTCTACGATCCTCCGATTATAGCTACTAAACAGAACAATTGCTCCAATCGTCGGTTACCTTCGCCCGGCTGAATCCCTGTAGAACAAAACGGTTTGTGCAAAAACCCCCCAAAATCTTCCCGATTCTTGGAGGAGAAAACCTAGGGTTTTATTCAAGAAACACCTACCAAAACCTCAACTCAGAAATGAAGATCACGCGCTTCCAAAATCTGAACATTATCACCTTGAAACAATGAACAACTCAAACAAAGATTGTTATATGTAATTGTTTGTTCACTCAATGTTGAAGATGAAGATGAAGAGAAATGGCATAAATTTTCACGTTTCTTGTTATGTAAAAAATGAGCTAAAATGATATATATACTATCCTAGACAATACAATAGAAATAACAAAGTTTTGAAATGAATAACACAATAAAAATCTGGTCACATTCAATGAGCGGTCGACCTATACAGATAGTATAGTCGACCTGAGAAATGCCGCGCGTTCACTGCGCAAAACTGCAGGTTATGCGTCTACCGGAGCAGGCTATGAGTCGACTCATAGCTCCCAGTTTTGGGAAAACACAAATGCAGAATGAGTGAGTCGACCGGTAGGTCGACGCGAGCACTCCCGCTGATTATACTAACATATAACAGACATTTAGGTCGACCAATGCAGGGTTGTGAGTCGACTCACACCCTTGGAACATGCAAAAATCCATTTTTGAGTTTCCTAAAAGTGTTAAAACATATCTAATGATCCTAGACCATCTACTAATCATGATCAAACATTCATAGACCACTTAATGAGCATTTCATATGACGTTTATCACTTGAATCTCGATATTCTAATCAGATAGTTTTGACATCATTAAAATCAAGTACATAGATCGAATCTTCCCTCACAACAGGTCCAGTATGTTAGATAAAGAGAAAATCAGTTCTTATAAAGGGAAAGATTAAGGGTATGGTTGTGCTTTGGCACTGGTCAGAGGATCAGGGTTATTTCCTGTTCTTTAAGGAAATGGGAAATCCAAAGGGTATTGAGACTGTCCAAGTCTACTGGTGTTCTGAGAAATCGATTCTCAGATATTGAATGATCTTTTTATGACGCCCAAGAGAAGGCTGGTATGTTAAGGGATGAAGGTCAACCCATTAACTGGTATGACACTTGACTCAGAAAGACAGCTCTAGCAAATTGATGACTAGGTTATGTTCCTATACCTGTAGAGGTCTCTGGGTCCTTGTACTAAGCCCAAGAGAAGGCATGAGAGCTTTTAAGAAGCCGAAGGGTCCTTGTACAACGCCCAAGAGGAGGCGGGGATGCTTTTAAGAAGCTCGTGGGTCCCCAAATCCCGAGAAGTTCAAGACATGCCATTCACTGAGAATAGATCAAGCCAGGAAAGTCTGAGAATTTGGAAGAAACTCAAGAGATGCCATTCACGGAGAAAAGATCATCTCTGGGGAGTAGAGTCTCTTTGACGATTTCTAAGGGTGACAGTCTGAGAAAGGGTTCACCGAGAATGCTGCCTTTCACGTCTCCATATTGTTTAACCCCAAGAGGAGGGAAGACTGTGTCTGGTAATCCTATGGGGATCTAGTTTTGTTTGTATTTAAGAGTGACCAACAGAACTTTACCTAGTGCTAGACGTACTTGCCGGGGAAAACTCTAAATAACTATACTAGTATTACGCAGTTGATATTTGATGAGTATATAGGAGGTTGTGAAAGAAGACTTACAGTGAAACAACCCCACAATACAGTTATATACATATGAAAGCGATAAATGAAAGCTGGTAAACACTTACTCGGTTGTAGAGCTTCCATGCTATTTTGTTAGTTGTTCAACAAAGAAAGCTTTGATAACAATATTATATTCAAAATCAAATG
The DNA here is from genome assembly GCA_022829125.1 of Lathyrus tuberosus. Taxonomy (NCBI): domain Eukaryota; kingdom Viridiplantae; phylum Streptophyta; class Magnoliopsida; order Fabales; family Fabaceae; genus Lathyrus; species Lathyrus tuberosus. The sequence goes on from JALAZF010000084.1 coordinate 948,995, forward strand.
AGGAAGTGCTTTGAAAGGTTTGTTGGGGCTTACAGCTCAAGGAGAGGCCCAAGGTTTTATCAGTGATTGCACTGTTATTTTGAAATTGTACAGGGACTTATACAAGTGACTAAGGCCCAAAAAGGTTTTTTGTACAAAGGGATGGGTCTTACACACTCTCAAGAGGCCCAAAGGTGTTTAAAGAAAAAGAATGGGGCTTATAACACGAGGGTAGGCCCAGATGATTTATTTTTGTACAAGTGGTGGGGCTTACAGCTCAAGGAGAGGCCCAAAAAGTTTTGGTTAAAAGGGGGTTGGGTCTTACACTCTATTAGAGGCCCAAAAATGATTTTAAAAGAAAAGATGGGGCTTACAACTCAAGGAGAGGCCCAAGGTTTTTTTGTTAAAAAGGCGACGATCGCGCGAACTTTTTGATGGGATCAGGACTTATACAATACACTGAGGCCCAAAAAGGTTTGTATTTATAATGGGTTGGGTCTTACACTCTACCAAGAGGCCTAAAATGTTTGAAAAAGATTTGTGATGGTTGAATTGATAAAAACCCTAATTTGTTTTCAAAATATATTTTAATTGAATAAAAATTCAATTAAAATGATCAAAATTGTTAAACATGTGGGAAAAACAAATTGTGGTATTGGATTAATGTTTGAAAAATCATGTTTATACCCACGAAATAATTGGAAATCAATTAAGTTTGGAAAATCAAGGGAGAAAAAATAGTTCAAATGTTAAAAACAAATAAAAACATTAATTCTTTGTAAAAATATCAAATATATGAAATAAATAATATTTTTGGGATTTTTTGGTAAAATAAAATATTTTAACATTTTTGTGAATTATTAAAAAAAGAACCAACTCAAAATCATTAAAACTCATAGAGAAATTAATTTTTGAATCAATTAAATAAAATCACAAAAAATCAAATATTCAAATATTTGAAAAAGGGCGCCAAAAACATCTTGGCCTTGCCCGCGTGCTCTGTTTTGCCCAGATATGCGTTTTCTCATCAATCTCACTGAATACTTGATTATATCATGCAATCTACATATCAATCTACTCGTTTTCACCTCACGATCATGTCTATGGTCTTTAATTTCATTTCATTTAAGCATGGAATAAGAAATCATAGAGAAACCTCAAGAACCCTAAAATTTGCATGAAGGCTCAGAAATTCCATACACGATTCAAACAAAGCAATTGATTGAGGGAAAACACTCTATGCATGATTACGAACATATGGCCAAATTATTGTGCAGCAAAAAATGCTTGGATCATAGAGTTAGAAGAGCTCATACTTACCTCTTGCAGCTGGTGATCGTGTTTTATATTAGAGGTGTTACAGCTGGGTTCCAATGATGTGGATAGCTTCCCTAGGTGCCAAGTGACGTGCTTGAGTGCTTGGAATGGTTTGAAACAAGCTGGAACTGAAGATGGTATCCCAACTGCAGTTTGGTCAAAACCTTGAGCAGTTGGCTGGTGATTTTGTGAAATCAGTGTTCCAGATGTTGTTTAAGTGTTTGGAACACTTTTATATGATGTTTAGGAAGTGTGTGTGTGTGTGTGTGATTGGTTTGGTTGGAATAGCTCTCAAACTCAAAACCCGATAGTGACTTGCTTTGGAAGGCAATTTTGGAGTGAAGAAGGAGATTTTGAGGAAAGCATCTGTTTGATGGCTTTGGTGTACTCAAACTGATCACAATTGAGCTCTATTTATAGTAGAGCAAGTTTGTTTTGGGAGCAATAGTGATTGGCAACTGCTTCAGAGGTTTAGCCAATGTTGATCAATGGGAATCCAAGTCTCCTCTAGCCATTGACTAGAGGTTAGGGCATAGGCTGCTGGTTCCCTTGGTCTTGGATAAGTCTTGACTGAATTCATTTGGAAATGGCTCAGTCCATGCCACCTTGGTGCATCCATTAAATGCTCCAAAATAAAATTGGAGTCTTGTCCCTCTTTTAGGCATTTCAAGGTTTGGCATGCTACTTTTGGTTCCAAAGACTTGGGAGGCTTGGGATCAGTGTTTGTACCTCCTTGGTCTCCCCCTGAGGTGTTCAGATGGATAAGTGTGTTTGTCATTTGCACAAATTTGGCAAATCGAGCAAAATGCACAATTCTGCCTTGCATTGACAGTTTTCAGCAAGGCATATTGCCATTGTCATATCTCATGGCTCAAGTGGACTTTGATGGAGTTCTTGGCCATTTTGGAAAGCCCTCATATGATACAACAACCTTTTGATCATAATTAGTTTTGATACTTTTTGGATCCAAGTGAAAAATGCCCCTACATTTTGAAAAAAGTAAGACAGATTCGGACTTAGTGAAAATTTCACTAAGTGTTGGAAAAAAGTGACATTTTCACTTTTTGTGATTTTGATCATTCCATAACTTAAAATCCATGAGGAATTAGAATGAGTTGTGTTTAAAGCTTTTGTAGAGGGCCATGAGAGCTACAAATCCAGCTTTGAATGGGGAAAAATGGTCTTATGGTTTAGGAGTTATGATCCTCCAAAGTTGGTACCCTTGCCACTTTGTTCCATAGCTTAGAAAAATTTCTAAGTTTTTATGGTTACCCCTTTTACAAGTTATCCCACTTTTCTTGATTTTTCTTGATGAATGATGATTCCAACCACACATTACCATCATTTTAGGGTTAAAGAACCATAATTGTGAAAAATCTCAAAAAGTCAAAGTTAACTTTTGTGCACAGTTGACTTTTTGACATATGAATTCCAAACTGTGCGATCCTCTATGAAATCAAGTCCTTGACCTAAATCAAACTTGATGGATTGATTTCATAAGTGTTATAGGGTGTATTGAATTATGTCCCAAGGTTTGGGAGCATGTCCTGGTCAAAAGTCAAAGGCACTGTTGACTTTTCCAGCGAAACCCTAACTGTGGTTCTGATGAAATTGAAACTTGTTGCCCAAGCTTCTTGGATCAATCCATTGTTTAAAATGGATCAATATGGTGTATTAGAGACCCTCAAATCCTCATTTGAGGTCTTGGCTCATGTTTTGTCCCAAAAGTCAACTTAGGTGTGAATTAGGTCAAGAAACCCTAATTCCTGATTTTTGGTGAATGCATCCCCTGAGGCTAAATTGACTTGATGATTGGGTCCATGAGGTTACATGGGGTATATTAGGTTATGCTTTGAAGCATTGGCTCATGCCCAGAGGAAAATTCCCATCTGGAGGCCCTGGTCGACCAAAACCCTAATTTGGTGACACTGGCGATCTTAAGGCTTGATCCACCGGGACTGTTACAGCCTTGTGCTTAATCCTTGAGGTGGGAGTCCTCTTGATCCATTGGGGATGTTTGAGAGGTTTAGACAAGTTTAAAATCATGTCATTCCTTGATTGATCCTTTGTCTAAAGCTCAGAGAGGGCTTGAAACCCTAATTCTGATTGTAGTGAAGGCTCGCCCATCTTTGGGGAGACTAATGAGGCATGATGGTCCATCCATATTGTGATGATGATTTGCACAATGATGGGGAATATTAGTGGTCAAAATTTGGGGTATGACACAAGCCATATCAGTATAAAACGGTCAAGATTCAGTCTAAAGCTCTGAGTGTTTAAACATGCAAAAATTGAATTGAGTCAAGCTAGAAGATACTTGGCACTTTGAAACATCCAAGTCAATGGCTACCTAGCTACACATTATGATCAGCCTCCATTCACTATTCCTTGCAAAACAAACTTCCTCTACTATAAATAGAGGTCATTTGTGACTGATTTAAAGACCCCAAAACATCACAACACATGTTTTCCACCATTTCCCTCTTGTGAACCAAAATTCCATTTTCAAAGAAGTGATAATCGTGTTTTGAGATAGAGAGCAATTCAGCGCAAACCAACCATCCTAACACCTCACATACATCATATATGAGTGATCTAAACACTCGAACAACATCTGAAACATCATATTCATCAAGCTCACATTCATCCCAAAGCCATCTGTAGTTGGAGTCGTGCCCACCAATCCAGAGGTTTTAAATCCATTCCAAGCATCTCAACACACTACTTGAGGTCCAAGGAAGCTGTCCAGATCGTCAAAACACTTCTGTAACACCTACAACTGAGGATTCAATTTCCTCTTGCACAGGTAAGCCCGAACTTCTCAAACTCTATGATCCATGCATCATAAATGTGTTTTCAAGTTACCAACATGTTTCTGCACTTATGTAGAGTGTTTCCCCTTAATTAACTGCTTTGTATCTATTGTGTACTGAATTTCATAGTATTCTTGCAAAAATTAGGGTTCATCTGTTCTTCACATGATTTCTCACTCTACGCTTAAAAGAAATGCAATTAATTGGTATCATTGAAATCCTTGTTCAAAAACACACAACTTTCATGTTTGAATCGTGCAAAATCATTACGTATTGAGAGAGATATGAGAGGTTTTGCAAATCGTCCATGGAAGGTACGAGCGAGGAAGAAGAAGATGGCCTTGGCGCCATTTTTTGATTTTTTGAATTTTTAAATATTTTTAATATTTTTCAATTATTTTCAAAAATTCATATTTCTCTCATTTTTAACCTTTTTCAATTGACTTTTTTTAAACATAAATCATTTATACATTTTAATATTTTATTTCATAAAAAAATAAAAAATAAATTTTATATTTGATATATTTTTGAATTTTTCAAAGAATTTCTTTTTAATTGTTTTAAACATTTTTAAATGAATTCTTTCTCTTGATTTTTCAAAACCAATTGAATTTGAAATCATCTAATGAATTAAAACATCTATTTTCAAACATTTTTCAAAGTTCACAACATGTTTATTAAATATATTTGATATTTGATATCCTTTTTATTTAAGTTTTGCTTTAAAAATGCATTTTTATTTAAATTAGGGTTATTCCTTGATTTTAAATCTTTCAAAACTTCATTTGAAACACTTGGGCCTCTATTAGAGTGTAAGACCCAACCCCTTTTGTAAATAAATAAATTTTGGGCCTCTGTCATACTATAAGTCCCAATACGATTTTCAAAAATAACGGTGTGTCTACTGTTTTTTCATCTGGGCCTCTCCTTGAGTATAAGTCCCACTTTTCTTCCTTTCAAACCCACTTGGGCCTCTAATAGAGTGTAAGACCCAACCTTTTTGTACATAAATAAAATTTTGGGCTTCTGCTATGGTATAAGTGCCACAACATCTTTCGGTATCGCAGTGCGATCACTGTTTTCAAATAAGTCATTTGGGCCTCTCCTTGAGTATAAGCCCCAATCTTGTGTACATAAACTTGGTTTTAAACAATAAACAACCTCCATGGCCCTCTCTTTGAGTTGTACGCCCCATACCTCTGTTTTCAAAATCATCTGTCTTTTTTAAACTGGTACTAAGAGGAACATTATTCCCAGTGAAACTGCCCTTAGACCATTTGGGCCTCTCTTTGAGTTATAAGTCCAAAACATTCTTTTCTTTTAAACAAATTTCTTTTAATTCAAATTCAAACTCAAAGTTTTCTCAAAACTTTCTTCAATTTCTCAAAATCCTAATCATACAATTGTAGCCAATACAATCAATCACAATACACTTGGGCCTCTTTTCAGAGTGTAAGACCCAACATCATTTCAATTTAATGCATACTTGTTTATATACCAGTTGATTCACTTATTTATATACTTACGCATATCTGTCTAGAGTTTCCCCAACAGTTAGGTTATCCTTAGGTCAAACAAAAGGATACTTCTAACTTAGTCAATAACTAGTTCCCTCATAGGAAACTTCCCTCTGTACAGTCAGCCTCCTCTTGGGCTTTATTCAATATGGAAATAAGAAAGGCATTATTCCCGGTGAAACTTTTCTTAAGACTGTTAAAACTTAGAAACATATAACAGAAATTCATTTCCCCAGAGAGGATTAATTCCCGGTGAAACCTCTTTTGAATTTCTTCAAACCTTGGAATTGTTTAACAAAGAAAGGATTATTCCCGGTGAAACCTTTCTTGAACTTTTCTTAGGCTTGGACCAACATGCTTCTTAGAAGTTCCCCACAGCCTCCTCTTGGGATTAGTACAAGGACCACCAGGCTTCTTAAAAGTTCCCCCGGCCTCCTCTTGGGCTTAGTACAAGGACCCAAACGGCTTCCTAAAAGCATAGGATAGAATTCAGTCATCTCTGCTAGTCTCATCCTCAGGAAAGTCAAAACTCTAGAATACCCAATCATTCAAGGGTTGATCTTCATCCCTTGAACCTACAGCCTCCTCTTGGGCATCATACAAAGATCTCTATCCAACCAGAGTCTATATCTTCTTAATGAGACTTGGATAGTCTCAACCTCCTTTTGGGCTTCATACAAGTAGACTTGGAAAGTCTCACCCTCATAGTCTCCTCTTGGGCTTAACACAAGGACCCACAGGCTTTCTAAAAGCATAGGATAAATCCTGATCATTTTACCAATACATCAGCCTCTAGAAGAGTTAAAACTTCTAAGGTTTTTAAACTCACCTTTAAACCCCTCTGACCCCAACAAGGCTTAACTTTCACCTTAAAAATCCCAGCCAAGGTCAATTTACCATCAACAAATACTTAAAAGAATCAGAGCCTCAGGGCATCTGGTAAATCAACTCTGCTCAAATCAACAGCAAAAATTAGTTTCCCTTTGGATCCCCCAATACAGTTTAGACCTTCTCCTGGATTTCAATAATCATCAACAAGAGTCAGCCTTCTCTTAGGATTTATATAATGATTTTCCCAGACAGCCTCAATCTTGGGCTTTATGCAAGACAGATATAGCACTCCCCAGAGGAGTCATTTTCTTTTAGCTTCGACCTTGGGCTTTGAACAAGGCACATAAAAAACAACATCCCCTCAGATGAGACCATGAGTCCTCTCTGTAGGAAGATACCTCTTCTATATATATCACATATCAAAACAAACAATCAAAACCTTTTTCCAGATAATTGTTGTAAGTGGCACACTTGTTGATTCAAAATCCAAGCTAGAGTCCCTCCTTTATCATGGATAAAATTTCTCTTTCATCTACCTGCTGTAAGTAGCAAGCCTCTGGATTCTACACATCCAAACCAATGTCCCTCTCTTAGCATGAAAGATTCATAAAAGGAAAAAGTGGCATTGCTCTACACCGAGTTAAAGCTTCTTCCTTCATGACATCTCTCTTATAAAGGAAATTATGGCATTGCTGGATTCCATAAATCCCAGTTAAAGTAATTTCCCCTTATAACCAATTACTCAACATCTGTGATGAATAAGTGAGATTTCTCCCTTTAGAGATGACAAATTCTCTCTCTCAGTCACCCTTTTAGCTTCAATATTGGGCTTTGAACAAGACATAAATACTTTGCTAGCTTCAATCTTGGACTTTGAACAAGACACAAAACTTTCCTCTCATAGAAATAGGAGGAACTACGATTGCTCTGATTTCCCAAATCTCTTTACGGGAATACGTACGCATAAGATTGCGAAATCTTAGTGAGCACACAAATCAAATATCTTAGGTCAAGCACCTTCCCAAAAACAATATAAAACCCGAAAACAACAAAAATATTCTCTTAACCCTCCCAAAGGAGAAACTTTCCCAATCCATAGCAGATAAACACAAGAAAGCATTTCAAATAGTAGAAATACATGCACACGAAGGTTCCTATAGATTACTATAGATACTCTGGGTGTTAATAGCTTCCCTTTGTATAACCAAACCCTGATCCTCGATATCTTAGAATTTGTTAAAGAAAACACTTGCGGGCAGGGTTAGTTTAAGATATCTTCCCCTTCTTTTCAAGCTTCATAGGATAAATACAAAAATCAGAAAGTAGCACCAAACAGCGGTAGGTGGTCGCGTCACCAAAAAACTGACGCTACAGAAAAATGACGACTCTGCTGGGGAGGTTTAGAATTAGATTTCCTAAGAGGTTTAGGCCTTGTTTTGAATTTATTTTTCTGCTATTTTACTTGCTTTCTCATTTTTATATATCATATGATGTCATATTACTTGATATATTTATTTAAATTACTGTTATATGGGAATGCGATTACGCATGTGGTGAGTCTGAGAGAACATTAAGATAAGTGGTGGCATATTCAGGAAGGCTTATAGGGAGTGAGTCCCGACCAAGCTTACTTGAGAGTCCACCGAATAAGTGGAGGTACCCTTTGGAATTAGTGATGTTGAACGAGCAAGTCGTGAAATTATTACTTTTTCCGCTGGGCACCCTTGAAACTGAGGTTTAGTTGACATTTAAACCCTTGACCATTGTTAGGTAGTGCGATGACTATCGGGAATAGTTGATACGCGATATTATACTCAAAGGAGATTCGTCTTAGGGATATTACAGCTCTCATGAGTCAGTCGGTTTGTTGTTAATAATCTTGAGAGGGGTCAATGATTTTGGGAACCTTTGTTAGAACCCGTTCTACAGGTACAAAAATTGACCTTTAGTACACACGTGGGGGATGGGTAGATCCATGGCTTCGTGCTCGTGATGATGAACCCTTAAACCCATGTTTTTAAATGTTTTTCTTTGCCGCATTCATGAATCCATGCATTTCATTTATTAAAAAACTTTTTTTTAACAAGAAAACAAATCTTTTCTAAAAGAACTAAAACAATAATTGCAAATATCAGAAGTTACGTTATAGATTTCGGTAGAAGAAAAATGCACAAGTACACCTTCATGTGGTCTAGTTCTAGACACATATATAGGAGTCTCTGGAGATTCAGGTTTTTTCCAAGGATCTTAAGGTACAGGTGAAGGAGGAGTCATCATCTACTTGGGTCAGTTTATTTCTGATTTAGGTGCATAGGAGTGTAGCTGCCGGGAGCATGACATCTCATTCATCTTAAAGAATTCTCTACTTAAGGAAAGCTGGATTTCCTTTGGTATAGATACTGTGTGGTCTACCCTTATGATTATCTTTTTCTAAAGAATCAGACTTTGGCATGTTTGATTCATTTGAAGAAGTGTTCTTGAAGTTGATGCCTTTTCAAGGTATCTGGTCATAAGGTTCGTTCATGAACGAGATAGAGGTTGTTTACTCAAACTTGGTATCTTGATCAAGTATATGAGAGCATGGAACTCTTGTTCTGAAGAAGTGAAGAAGTTTTTCCAAGTGATGTGTCTGAGGAGGAGTTAATCAAGACAGTAACAGGTTGCTGAAGTGGCATCAGCTGATTGCTTAGTTTTGATATCAATTCAGATGTTCTAACATTAGGTCTAACATCTGGATGTTCTTTCTGAGCGACTTGGTTGCAGAGAAGATATATTATATTGGGATAAGTTGACTCTTCTCAAGTATGTGATTAGAATGGATGCTTTAAAAGTCTATGCAGTTTATGGGAATTGCAGAAGCTAGTAGAGGCTACATTTCATAGTCTTAGTGTGTCTAAGATGTATTGCTGAAGACCCAGACTCTTGTGTGGAGATCTGGAGGAAGCTGTGTCACTTGGTTGTGGTTAACCATAGTCACTTGAATCCACGATGGGTGTTGCATCTTGTCCTTAGAACAAATTACCTTTGTGGAGAAAGGAGGTTGTTTGAAAACCAACGGAGGAGATGGTTTAGCTCTTGACTTTCTGGTTGGATCTTCACTTAAAGAGCTTGCTTTGATGGGAGTATGAGAGTTTATGTATCTCTATAATTGTCTGAAGTTCTTGATGATCAAGCTGGTAGGAGTTGTGTTCTATGAAGATCTTCAGTTGGATTACTATGCAGATAGTAAGTCCAGTGGTAATTGTATCAAGAACCATAGTGTGTGGTGTCTGTGATATGATCAGAATGTCCTAACTGATGTTAGAACATCATCATGTTTTCTGAAATTGGAGTTCACATTGTGGAAGCTGATATTAACCAGCTGAATCAAAAGTGTTATAACTTATCATACGAGAGAATGATGAGGTAGAGATTGTCTTGGATTATGGGGTGTCTATCTAGTAGACTGACTTTTGTTGAGGTCAGAATGCTTGTGGAGAGGTGATTTCTTCTGATGCAAGTAACTCTAGAAAGAAGTGGGCCAGTTTGGTGCTTGTGAAGCAAGTAAGCTGAGAACTTCTGGAGCATGTGTTTGATGCCCTTCAAGTGTGAAGGACATTTGGGCTAGCTAATAAACTAAGAGATTTGGTATGTCTCTTTGAGGAATGTGAAGCATTCCAGGTTCAATTGGATTTATTCTCAAGGAACAAGGATATCTATGGCTGTAAAATTCAAGGTGGATTTGTACAGGATATAGATGGGTTTGGGATGAGAGGGATCAATGGTGATTTTGGTCTCAAGAGTTTGTTGGTTATGGTACAAGGATGTGATCCTGGTACTCTCTCACTATATGAGCATGAAGTTATACATGTGATATCATGTGGTGATTTTGGGTGTTTCTTTTTGGGAGAAGCATCTTTTGTAGAAGATAAGGGGAGAAATTTTGTTTGTTGGGTGTACTATTATAGTACATAGATTGCTTGTGGATCAAGCAGTGAGTGAATGCATTCAGCAGGTGTGTTGAACGAGGAGTGAGCTCTTGAAGACCTTGCAAAGGAGCACTGGTTATCTCCGACAGGGGGAGTTGGACTTTTGTCTAGGATCTGTTACTGTAGTAGTGCAATTGTTTATCAAGATTGTTTGTGGTTTCAAGCAGTCTGTGATAGAATACCTCTGGTGAGGGTGTAATGTCAGACAAGATGTCGTGACATTGTGTTACTGTTACAGTTCCGGGTGGACATTACAGGTTGATTTTGGTTCAGTCATTGGGATGTCAATGGATTGAATCAGAGTTGTACAAGCCTCTTGGGAGTGTCCTGAGAGTCATTACTTATGTCTGCGAGAATTTATTTTTCTCTACAGAATTAGACAAGGCTCTTGGGAGAGTTTGTTGTTAACTGGGAGATGTTTGAAGAAGTTTCTTAACATCTTGGTCAGTTTTTCTACTTCTGGTTGAAAGGAGCATTCGTGGGGCTCATTGAAAGGCATTGTGACTATGCTTCAGAGTTTACAAGATGGACTAAACAAAGTCTGACAAGGTGTCAGAACATTGTCTAGGACGTGTGGCAATTACCAAGTTGATTGCCTTGGACGGTGGGGAGTGTGTCCTAGAGAAGGCGTGTTAAACATGTGTCTTGATACATGTGCTTTCTTTGGAAGGTTTACCCTAAAGTTGAAATAGTCAAATCCTAGTTGGGCGGTGCACAGTCATTTATGTTGAATTTACCTACCTAAATTTATTTCTCCATTGAATTGTTCAGCGATAACTTCTCTGGACTGTAAATTTCTAGAGAAACTGCTTGGGTATTTAAAGAGGGGCTGCTTCTGGATTCTCAGGGTGTGTTTCTTGTTCTGGGTTGTTTATTCCTAGTTTTTGTCCGGGTTTGGGTAAGTACCATATGGGTATGAAACTGTGTTGGCTACTTTTACCAATTTTTGGATAAAAAGGGGGAGAATGGGTGTGTATTCATCTCAGTTGTGTGTTGGTCCTTACAATACACAACTGATATCCTTTTTGGTGTCGAGTCCATTCTTGCAGTTGTTTTGCAAGGATGTTGGATGGGATGTTCTAACATCCTGTCTGAGTCTTTCCTTCGTGCCTTGTGATCTGAGTTATGAAGCAGGTTGTGTCTTGTGACCCGAGTTACATTCTCTATGTACTATGTATTACGTATACTACATCTATTTCTTCTTAAGCTCTTTTTGGATCTTCTTATGGGTTCTCTTATGCCCCTTAAGAAGAAGATTTATCCCTTCGTGGCAAGTAAAGGTTTGAGGGGGATTGATTTACATCCTCTTCCTCATGTACACCAACAGGCAACTAGGAGTTTCAGGAGAAAGGGGGAGCCTCGGAAGTGCGCCAATCATAGCCACCACTCTCTGGATAAATTTGAATGATGCTCGGACTTTCTTTTTCTACCTAAGGATTTTTAGCCAAAATTTGTCAAAAGTGGGAGATTGAAGCCTCTGCAGATTTGAGCAAATTTTGGTAAAACAAGATGTTGTGCAAGATGTTCCAACATGAAGAAGTCTGATAGAAGAAGACATGTTAGACAATATGTCCTAGCTTGTGTCTCCACATCTTGACCTGATATAGCAGGTTGTTGCTAATCTAGTCCAAGATTTAAGGAGCAATTAGAACATGGATCAAGGAAGAAATAATCAGATACTTCGAAGCCCATGGGATACAGAAGATTATAAAAGGAAGACCAAGACCTAGGGTAGAATAACTAATCCTTATGTAAAGTTTTGTAAAGTAGAAAATAGGGTTTAGGGTTTTAAGAGTCGTAAGACTTTCTTATGTTGTAAGTCTCCCTTTGTATCGGTTTGATACATTGTCGTAGACATAATTGTTTATACAGATTCATAAACCTTTAGGTAATGAATTACATATTGTTTTTGGATGAAGCTTTTAAGCAAATCCGAGTTAGGTTGTTAGTCGAGAATGCTTGGCTGAACTTTGCATTGAAAGAGGTGCCTTTCAAGTAGGATGATACAGTTATTGTGACTATTATTGTTAAATATCACAGGTTGTGATTTAGGGAGTGATATGGGTTTCTCTTATTAATTAGATGTGACTTCTAATGATAAAGTTTTCATTGGGTAGTGATACGTAAACCAAAGGTTGTTTACAGTAAACCAAAGGTTGTTTACATAAAACTATATTACTGATAGTGGATTCTTCTTCTTGGCTTGGTAGCCCCCAGATGCAGGTGATTTGCACCGAACTTGGTTATCATATTCTGTGTTATTTATCATTCTGCAAATTTACAGTTCAGTATTGATCAACATGTTGTAACAGATGTTGAAACATCTGTCTTGCTTTTGTTGCTGATATTCAGAGTATAAGCTTGTTTGTTCTGCCCTTGTTTTAAGGTTATGCAGAGAACAATGTCGTGACATGTTGTTAGGACATCTGTTATCTGCGTGCCAAAATTTCAATTTGATGATAATTGTTGTGATTTTCTTTCTTAATTGTTTACATAATCATTTGGTGTTTGAATGCATAAGTGATTATGGAAAAGTGATTTTTAAAAATCATTTTCTACTGCTGTTGCAGGTGCAATCGATTTGTACATTAGTACAATCGATCACACCACTTTGTTGCGCACCTGGATTGATTTACTTCAGGGTGCAATCGATTTGTATATAGGTGCAATCGATTGCACCAGTGCAGGAGACAAATTTTGGCTTATTTTTTTGGGACAACTTTGTTTCCTTTTCTTCTTTCTTCCTTTTTCCCTTTGTTTTGCATTGGATCATGGCTTTATTTATCAAATTTCTCTTTAATTTCCATGGACTTGGGTGTTTGATGAAGTTGGATAAACCTTCAATAGTTAAAATATATCTTTAAGTGAATCATTTTATTCATTTTAGGTGCTTTGAATTAGTGATAGGTTTAGTGCTTTAATCCACCAAGAAGAGTGATGGAAATTGAAGATGGAATAATCCAAATGATATGATTCAATTTGGTTCCCCTTCTCCCCTTTCTTTTTTTTCTTTTGGTCAATGAAAATATTAAATATCATGGAACTTTTCTTTAAAGTTTTTATTAAGATGAGACCATTCCTTCTTTTCTTTTAGTGTGGTAACCTTTAGGAGGGTGACTTATATGTTACTTCTCTAACTTGTATTAGCACAAATAGTGTATTGACCGGCCTCCCATAGTATGACCTTCTTTATAGGTCGTGCTACGATTGCTTAACATAACGCTACATTTTGTCCTGAATCAAAAATCAAGCTGTTTTTGTACGCGAGATTGTCAACCTCCTATTCTCCATTGTGTGGTGTGAAATAGATTGTCTCTTTGTCAATAAGAGAGCTAGTGATATACTTGTTAATTTTATCCAAGTTGGAGCCCTTCTCTTAATGATGTATAGATTCATGTTTTCATGCTTATGGTTGACTAGTCAAGTATTCTCCGAAAAATGACAAAATATTCTCCATCACTAATACTAACATATTATCTATATTATTGCACTAACTTTACTTTGTGTCATTTAATTCTTGCTCTTTAATTCTTTTCATTTATTTTATGCCTTTTATTTTATCATTTCATATTATATTATAATCTTGTTTTTTATTTTGTCCACTTGGACCTTTGTTTATGCTTATTGCTCCTTTATTTTTGTCCACTTGGACCTTCATTTTTTCTTTTAAGACACTAATAAATTTCAAAACACTAAAAACCTTGGTTCTCTTAATCTCGGACTGTTGTGACCTTGTGATTGGACTTAGACTTGGACTTTGGACTTAGATTTAGGATCCTTGCCATATTCTCTTGGAGATTTAAGACCTAGGACCTTTGTGTTGCCTTTGTCTGTTTGTTGGGAAATTTTTTGTGTGCAGGTGTTGATACTTTGACATTGTGAAAATCACCTGATGCATGAATCTCCTAATTGGATTTCAACCCTTGGGAAGACCTTACTTTGACTTTGCTATGGCTTAACTTGGGACTTCCTATAATGCTTTAATTCATCTGGTTATTATGCTTGTGGCTTAAATCCAAAAAAGGAAAGGAGTGCTTATGTTAACTTGTTGTCAAGTGTTTACTCCTTGTGTGGTTAGATTTTTCCTTCTTTAGCTTTTATTTTACGTTTTAGGGTAGTCACTTCATCTCCTCCCTTTCTTAAATTTTTAAAATCTTCTCTTGTTTCAAAAATCTTCTCGTTTTCAAACTATAACCTCTTTCACAATAAACCTTGACTTTTGTCAAGTGATTTTTTTTAAACTTCATTTTCTTTAATAAGTGTTAATCAATGTTAATTATACTTTGACCATTTCAAAAAGACTTTAAAAACACTTAAACTCATTCAAACTTTTGTTCCTTTGTGCACTTTTTCATTTAAAACTTTTAGTAAAGTTTATACATGAGTCATTTTCATAGTTAAGATGTAATTCTCCTATTCCCCGTAGTATTAAAGATGTTGGCATTTTCCACTTAGATGTTGAGTGATAGACTTGTTGATTTTTATCCAAGCAAAGACCTTCCATCTTAAGATGATGTAAATGTTGTTTTCTTATACTTGTGGGTGACTAGTTGTAGTTTTCTCCTTAAAATGATAACTTATATTTTCATTTAAAATGAACTAAACAAACCAATTTTGTTATTTGTACCACGAACTACGTGGTTTTGATCCTATATTGCACTTTGTGGGTACGTAGGCATGAGGCTCAAGAAGTCTCTCCAAACACAAAAATCTTAAAAAATATTTCTCTTCTCATCTCCCCAATCCCATTTCAAACAAACCTTTTCAAACCAAAAAGCGTGGATATTTCAAAGGGTTCCTATAGAGTACTATAGACGTTTTGGTTGCTAACACCTTCCTATCCCGTAACCAACCCCCTTACCCTGTCTCTGTTTATTTGTTCTTGTTTAGAACTTGTTTAGGTTTTGTTCGCTCTTTTTCCTTTCCTTTTGAATAATATAAAAGTGCGGTGGCGACTCTTGTTTTATGAGTTAAGTTAGTCAATAGCTTACACTCACAATTTTTACCGCTAAAGAAAAGTGGCAACTCTGCTGAGGACTCTGGTTTTGAGCGGGTTCAGCCTACTTTGATTTATTTACACTTTTTCTTTGATTTGTTTGTTATTGGTTGTTCTGTTTGGGTGCTTAGTGATCTCTGTGTGGTGAGATAGGTTCTAAACCCGAACCTGAGAGCTCTTATGATAGGATGTGTGGTATAATTGAGGAGATATGCATAGAGTAGTCCTTTGCATGTCATGTCGAGATCCACCGCTCAGTGGAGGCCTCTTTGGGATTACTGATGTCATACAAGTAGTCGTGATTGGAATTACTTTTTCCGACCTGGGAGCCTGAGAAGCTGAGGACCGTAGAACCTGTAACCCATCCTGGCCTATTAGGACATAGTGTGGAGATTATCCAGGTGTAGACCTGAGGTGATTGTCACGCGATACTACACTTAGATGAGTTTCTCTTGAAATTATTACTGGTAGGCGAGTAGTCGTTCATACCGGTAATATCCAAAAGATGGAATTATGACTCTGGGAACGTTTTAGAACCTTGTTCTACAGGTGCTGATATAACCTTAGTACACACCATTGTAGGTTGGTTCTCACCCTTGGCTCCATGCTCATCTTAGTGAGAAGAAAGAGAAAGGGCAGTTTCAAGGAAAACCTTATGTGACTTCATCTGACAAAGGGAAGCAGAAGGCTTCAGATGGGAAGAAGACAAGTGGGGGAGTTTCTCATTCGTTTATTTTTCTTGAATGTGCTAATAGATTGGGTTTAAAATTGTCTGATATGAATGGTAGTATGGTGATAGAAACTCCTGCTAATGGTTCGGTTACTACTACTTTTGTGTGTTTGAGATGTCCTTTGACGATATTTAGGAAGACTTTCGTGATGGATTTGGTGTGTTTACCCTTACACCAAATCAGTGTTATCCTTGGAATGAACTGGTCGGAGTTCAACTATGTTCTTATCAACTGTTATAATAAAACCATGGAGTTTCCTGATTTTGGTGATAATGGAGAGTTGATGTTCTTGTCCGCTAAGAAAGTAGACGAACTTCTAGAAGACGAAGCTTCGATTTTTGCATTGTTTGTATCATTGCAATTTGATCGTGAAGCTGCGAGTGTCGAATTACTTGTTGTCCGTGAATTTTCAGATGTGTTTCTGGATGACATAAGTGATTTTCCGTCCGAGCGTGAAGTAGAGTTCACAGTGGACTTGATACCAAGTACGAGTCCGGTGTCAATGGCTCCTTATCGGATGTCTGCTTCCGAGTTAGGAGAATTGAAGAAACAATTGGAAGAATTACTTGAAAATAAGTTTGTTCGACCGAGTGTTTCTCTGTGGGGTGCTCCGGTGTTGTTAGTTATGAAGAAAGACGGTAGTATGAGGTTGTGTGTTGATTACAGGCAATTGAATAAAGTGACTATCAAGAATAAGTATCCACTTCCGAGAATCGACGATTTGATGGATCAACTAGTGGGCACTTGTGTGTTTAGCAAGATTGATCTGAGGCCTGGTTATCATCATATTCGTGTTAAGCCTAATGATATTCTGAAGACAACTTTAAGGATGAGGTACGGTCACTATGAATACACTGTGATGCTGTTTAATGTATCCAATGCACCAGGTGTGTTTATGGAGTATATGGATTGGATTTTTCATGAGTATTTGGATAAGTTTGTTGTGGTTTTCATTGATGATATTCTGATATACTCGAAATCAGAAGAGGGGCATGTTGAGCATTTGTGTACGATGTTGCGAGTGTTGAGAGAGAAGAAGTTATATGCAAAACTGTCGAAATGCGAGTTCTGGTTGAAGGAAGTGAGTTTCCTCGGCCATTTGATATCGAGTGGTGGAATTGTCGTGGATCCTTCTAAGATTGACGATGTGTTACTGTTTACTGGTAAAAATGGTAAACAATCACTGGTTTATCAATTTCGTATAAAACTGAGTAACTTGCAGGATCGACCACACAAATCCTAGGACATGTGCTAAATTGATTTCTTGTGTAAACTTCTATGTTTCGACTAAGTAAAGGAATGGAAAAGGGCTTTCTTCAAGAAACTTAAAGTGACTAAAAAGTAAAAGACTTTGAGAAAAATGTTTAAATCGAAGAGGCTGGTACAGGCATGAATTTAACTTGCGTGAAATTAAAGGGACTTTTAATAAAAAGATGTGTAAAGACTCTAAGTCGAAAAGGCTAAAAGGGTAAAGACTAAATGAAATGCAGAAAAATAACTTGCACGAAGTAAAAGATAAACTCTTAGTAAAAGACTTAAAGAAATTGCATTGAAATGAAAAGTGGTGTTTACATCACGTATATTCTCACAAAACTCGTTTCTCTACACGCGGATACTTTGAGTAATTTCTGAGTAATTTGTACAACTTTAATAACACACAAATCCTATTGCTAGAACCCCTATTTATCCTAATTAGATTAATTGTTGTTAACTTCCAAAACAATTAACATATGACAAGTGTCGCCTTGCATGCTTCTAATCCTCTGGATGTGCGCCACTTGTCTTTTTCAAAAGTGGATAAGAATAAGCATTCCCTCCTTTATTTGAATTTGAATTACTTCGCATCGAACACCATCAGCAGTATCCGTCAAAGGATATTTCCCAATGGTTGAAAATATTTCTAAGTCCCACACTTATCTTTTCCTTACGTAAGCATACCTTCGACTTGGGCTTCCACCATGAAGATCCAGTCGAAGGCTTTCAAGCTTCTTCAAAGAGTTTAACACTTCAATTAATTCCTATAAATCAATATAGGCGTCGAATTGAGGAGCTAAAAAATTGCCCCCCAAAATGTCCTTTTCGACAATACTGAAGGAAAGGTCATTTTTTGAGAGTGTCTGTTCGACGCCATCTTTCGAACCTATATGGATGTTGACATAACTGACTATCCCACGTCCCAAGAAACTGCTCAGTTCATTTTCAATCATCTTTATGATGTCACAGTCATTTATGATCATATCTGGAACGTCTCTTCAGAAACCACATCAAATCACGAACCATCATCACTTTCCCTAGAGTCTAGGAGATCGCGGGGCTAGGAAGTAACTGCTACCGCCCCTACTTTCGCTCCTGGGAAGATGCGTGTCCCACTAGCTCTAGTGAAGGTGCGAGAAAGACACAAGAAAGGGGGGTTTGAATTGTGTATTTACTCTTTTTAACAACTTTTCGGTTCTTGTCGTTAAAGCACTTAGGATAACATCAGAGTTCGTTGGGAGATTCTAACTAACAAAGTTACATTCAGACTTACAATGCATGAAGCATGAGAACCAACAAGAGTCTGAACATTATGCGTAACATTTAGAACTTACAGAGCGGAAGCTTATCAGAGTTGCAAGGTTCTGACTTGCTTGTGTAAGGTTCTGATACTCAATATAGAACATAAATAAATACATTAAGTTTAAGAGTAAAGAACACACGATATATCCTGGTTCACCACAAAAGCTAATCCAGTCCACCCTCCTCAGGTGATTTTGCCTTGAACACAAGGTCTTAATCCACTATAATCAATCTCGATTACAGATGCATGGGCAACAGCCGGTGACTAACCACTTGCACAGCCGCACTGTGACTAACATGCAATGAATCGTTCATGGATTCAACTTAATGAATATAACGAACATTGACCTGCAGGTTCCAATCTCGCAAGATCTACTGCGAGGCTTTCACAGCTAGACGCTAAGGGATTCATCGCAATGAATATAATGCTACTAACCCTATTTCAGGCTTTTCTCACAATGACATCTCGCCATTGTCTTCTCGAGTCTCCGGTCACACTGACCACTCAAGGAATCCTAATTCAACAAGAATTAGTTATACAGGAGATTACAATAATGCTTCTTAACAAGCAGATTACTCCTAAGTTTAAGTATAAAGAACACACAAGTGTTCAAGCAAGATATGAGCAACAGCTCCTTGCTATCCTAAGAAACTACAGAGATGTATAAAGATTTGACAGTTGTTGACATCTTGTAGATCTTCTTTTTCTTCGTCTTCTTGAGTGAGCAAGCTTTGAGCAATAACTCCTTGCTTCAGATCTTCAATGTAGCACTGACGAGAAGGTGGGTTGATGACTTGACTGATCTTCAATGATGTCTTCTTCATCAACAGCTTCTGTACTAATTTGTTGTTGTTGTGTTGAATGTTGATCTTAAGCTCCAACAACAATGGCCATGTGTAAATGGTGATAGCTTTTGATATTTAGTGTTACAACGAGAACTCATCGTTGTTGTTATCTTCACACAATGACTTTGATCAATTCGCCATTCATGGACTAAATCGATACCTTCAGAAGCGAATACTCTTTCCTTTAAATATCCCAGTAGAAATATAGCCGTTTGAAATATTCTTGGTTATTGGAAAAGAGACATTGTGTAATAATTAGCTATACTGACACATCTCCTTTTTGTTGTGGGAGAAGTGACGGGATATCTTCTTGAGCAGTGTGTACAGTTGTTCACAACGGTAACATTTGACTGCCAAACTTCAGAGGCTTCTGATGGTTAATTGATGAAGCATGAGTAGAGCCTTCTTAACAGGATATCTAATACATCAAGTCTTCAGTCAATTGAATAAGTCCATTAGGAATCAGTCTTCAGAACTTCAGCACTTGTCTTTAAGAACAATATCCTTTACTACTTCAAGTCTTCCGAAACTTCAAAACTTGTAAATTAGGAATCCGTCTTCAGAGTCTTCAGCACTTGTCTTTTGGAACCGTAAAATTCAGAACACATAAGTCTTCAGAGTCTTTCTGCACTTGGTCTTCAGAGCCTTCCGCCTTCACAACTTCAAGTCATGAGAGTCTTCAGCACTTCGGTTCTCTTCTTTAAAAGCTTCGTAATCTTCAGAATCTCGACCACTTTCAGAGATCATCCACAAGAGAATTGCAAAAGCAATATCATAATCCTTGGATCTGAATGATCACAATCAGATACAGAAGCGTTCTTGCTTCTATCGACTTGTGTCACACATAGTAACTTCGCATATTATCAATTTCGCTCATCTGGCTGGTGCTTGTTGGATCTGATATCTTCTATTAATATGATCTGCACACAACACACATTAGAACATAAAATAGTTCTTTCACAAATACGTATTGTTATCATCAAAACATAGATTGACTTGTAGAGACAATTCTTGCTCTCACAATCTCCCCCTTTTTGATGATGACAAAACCAAGTATTTTGATTGAACATTTTATACCAGGTAATCACCAAAACAGATATATTCAGAGTCTGGAACAACAGCTCCCCCTGAATGTGTTATCCTCAAATTTTTATCTATGATCATCTAGAATCTTATATGATCCAAAGACATACAGAATAACAACTCGAGTTGCCAGAACAAAGAATAGAAAAGGACTACTTCTCTATCTTGTCTTTAAGGAGACACAAGTCTTCAGCATCTGGACTAGTTCATCAGAACTTCCATCTTCAGATCTTTAGAACTCAGCTCCTTTGTAGTCGTATTAGAGCTTATAACCTTCAGAGATATCTGAAGCATTTCTACTTTTTAGCAGATTCATTTAAGCATAAACAGAACAGTTCTTATCTAATAACATAGCATCGCTATTCATTAGAGACAGACACTGTCTTTTGTGAAACTCCCCCTGAGTTTCAGACTTTGTGAAGATTTTAGATTTAGCAATTGAATCTTCTGGGTAGTCTCCCCCTAATTTCCATAAGTCAGATATTGGGATCTTCAGAACGTAGTTCGGGAATATGAGTTTTAATCACCAATATGGATCATGACTTTTTCAGAGTTTGAATTTTGAACACAGGTCTTCATCTTAGAACCTTGTTACTGTCACAACTCAGTGGTTCATTAAAGCTTGATTTTTGATCAGATACTAATTGAAGGTTAATTTTTGTGATCTATCAACGCTTGATTCTGAAACTATCACATATGTTTTAATCTTAGTCTGATACTGAATTATACCAGAGTATGTTGTGTCTGATTCCAACTGAAGGAATTCTTTTCATACCACTTGAAGGGTATTTTCGTCGTGTGCTGAGATTGATACCAATGAAGGTATACAAAACATTTCACAACTTAGCTCTGATTGATATTACTGTAGACTGAGTCTGATACCATTCTTTGTGTATAATGAGTCTGATTACAATTTGTTGTTTTGTCTGATACCAAATCATTTCTTCATAATTGAGTTCTTGGCAGACATCATAACTACTTGTTCTTGGATCTTCAATCCGGATCTTCAGACAGTTCTTTGACTTCTGATTTGCACAGTTCTTCTGAATAAGCATCTTGAGATGTATACTTTGTCTTGACTCCTTTCAGATTTTCTTCTTCTGATACTTAGACAACTTACAACATCTGAACCAAGTAAGACAAAGATCAAGATAAACTTTGACTTTCAGACAGTTCTCAACTTTTGAACAGTACTGGGTAGATCTGATTCTGAACACATGTTCACGAAGGGTACAACTTCTATCATATAACCAACAGTTCATAAGAACTTCTCTGTTCTTCATTCTTAACCTGTCTTAGAATGCCTAGTGAACTTGTTTAGAGTTCCTCGGATAAACATCAAACAACAAACGTTAGTAGTAACACATTTTATATGATTGATTACTTGTTTGAGTTTGCATTCTTTCTGTTTCAAGATTTTTCTTTCCAATCAAAATCAAATTATATTTCTCCCCCTTTTTGACATCATCAAAAAGTTTTGGAGCATCTGAGCATTTAAGCATATGTAGATCAATATGATAGTGAATATTAATAGATTCAAAAGATATTATCAATTAAGCATTAATCATACGAAGGATTGATATAACACAAAACCACAAAATGATTTTAAAATATAAGGCATAGGTTAAGCTTAACCCTAAAAGGTTCAACACAGTCCTAATGGGGATAGGTTCCTAAGGATTAGACTAAAAGGAGCCTAATGATGATGAAGATGAGAGTGAGCTTTCAGAATCATCAGTCTTTGAGGAATGCAGCTTTTCTTCTGCTTGAGTGACAGTCAATTTCTTGCTCTTCACAATTTCATCTGAGACCCATTCATGGAGCTTTGAGGAATGCAGCTTTTCTTTTGTGATGATATTATTCTTGAAGAATGTTTAATGTGATTTTCACAATTTTGCATATGATTTCAGTTTTAAGTGTTTTAATCAAAATAAAGATTTTAGAAACAGATTTAATTCCGATTGAGTAAAATGATAATGAAGAACACAGCATTGGTTTATTAATCATAAAAGCAAAACACAAACAGACATATACTTGATAGATCAGCTTACACTGATAGCTTTAACCTAGTTTTAACTAGCAATTATCTTATCCTATGAGAACCAATTGCTGTCAAAGGTTTCACAGAAATTCCTAACCAGAGCAGTGTCAGGGCCACACCGAATCCTGCAAATTGCTTGCACAATTCCTGCTCTGAAGAGTACTTCTGATAAGACTCTTCCATAGGGAATGAGCATTTCGTGCGTAGTTCTTGACAGAAGGATAGAATCCTTAAGATGGTCAAAGATGACTTGGGCCAGATCTATAGGAGTTCGCCTGAGAAGACACGTGATGAGAAGCCTATCATCATGATACAGAAAATCTTTGTTTGTGCTGTGAGGTTTGATATTTTTCAGGATAAACTTAAACCATCCTCTACCAGTAGGAAGAAGTTTTTCGGGGTTCGTGGGTTCGAAGGCAAGGCTTTCATTAAACATGTAATGCATTTCAGCATCAGAAGTGCATCGAATGGATGCATGGTTGGGAGTGACACCTCCTAATGGATAGTCAATGGCTTCAGAGATTTTTGTGGCATTGATGGTGACTGGAAGACCATAAATGTCAGAGGAGATAGTCAGACCATTACTGCTAACGGAGGCATTAATCCAAAAGGATTTTAAGAGGTTTGGATAAATTGAGCCTCTAAGCATATGAATGTATCCATTCCAATTTTGGAAGTGAATACTAAGATGAAAATCATGATTAGTATCCATTGGATTTGGTCGTTTTTCATTGATGACTTCAAGGAGATCATCATTGCCATAAAAGGTTCTTGCAGTCATTTTAGATTGAGGATGAAAGGAAGGTTAGGACTAAGAGATTGTGGTGAATTCTTTCGGAATAGCTAGGGTTTTAAATAGACGAGTGGAGGAATTTGAACTGGATAGGTCAATAATTGAGAATGACTTAAGAAGATTGGAATTCTTAGGAGAAGTCTAAAGGATGAGGACAGCTAAGCAGTTTGTTATTCTAGGGAAGATCAAAGAGATATATATGCACTTTATTCTTAGCAAAAGTTAGGTGGATGCAGTAACTGCTTTATGAAGTTATTAATTCTAAGAGGGAACCAGACGACACGCTTTCTAATTTCAAGGTTTTTATTTATTAATCGTTAAACAGCACATGGCCAAGAATGCAGGTAAAGGGATTTTTCACTATTTCCAACATTTAAAGGGAATCCTAACTTGTCTGAGCATAATCATGCCCGCTTAAAGCTAGTAGCTTAAGTGAAGAGCTATTGAAATTCTGGTATCAGATATGTGATGTCAAGTGAGATGTCACAACATCAATATCTGTTGTATGAACAAGGCAATAATAGTAACAGATAAAAGCAGCAAACAACACAAAGGATTGTTCACCCAGTTCGGTCTAACAACCTACGTCTGGGGGCTACCAAGCCAGGGAGGAAATTCACTATTAGTAGTATCAATTCATAGACTTCATAATCAACACACAAGTTGATAATCTACTCACTTAATCACTACCCAATGACACTTCTACCTAAGACACTCTTAGATAAGAGACACCTCTCACTCCCCCTCAATCACACCAGTGATAACAACTAACAATAATGAGAATAGAAGACACGCTTCAAGGATAATACTTGATCTTGCTTAAAAGCTTCAATCAAGAACAATACACTCGTGCTTAAAAGCTTAGAGTGGAAAAATTACAACTCAATTAAATCAGTCCAATTCAAACATCAAAATAGATGAATGAATGGCTCACAATACACAGATGAAAACACAAATCCTAATACTTGACACTCAGTACACACTCTCTTGTCTTCGTCACCTCCAAGTAGGGTTGAGGTTGCTTTAAATAGAAACTTATTCTTGGGCTTGGACTCCTTGAAAATCTCATATTTGATTCACAATTAAAACTTGATTTTTTTCTTCAAATATTTTCGTCCTAAAACAGTAACAATATACACTCCACAAATGATTGCATCAGATAAAATCTCCTCCAAGAATCTCGCCTGCAATCTCTCAGACAATCCTCAAGATACAACAAATAAAGCGCAGCCCTAACATAACAGACTGAACCTGATGTTCTGTCAAAAGATGTTAAGACATCCTGTTTGACATCAGAACACAGACCTGCAACACTAAGTAACAAAACCACAAGCAGAATGTTAGCAACACAAGTTAAGACATCAGACATGACATCTTGAACCAACACATTGTTTTACCAAAATTGCAGCCAATCATAGAACTAACAATCTCCCCCTTTGGCTAATTTTGGCTAAAACAATATCAGCAGACATCAGAGATACCAACTGCAGAAACACACCTCAAACAAACCAATCTAACAAATTCTGAAAATAACCAAGAAAACCAGCTGCACAAAAAAAATACCAAAAAAAAACTCTACTCTCCCCCTTTTTAGCCATAATTGGACAAACTCTGAACATAGCAAACACCCAAGGTGGAAAACAAAAACTAATAACAAAAAGAAAAACCAAAAGAACCATCAAGGAACAATAGCAACACCATCAACAGAACACAGTAGAGTGCCAGAACCAAGTCATTCATCAGTCTCCTCACTGGAGGCACCAGCTTCCTCTTCTCCCTCATCATCAACCTGTTCCAAACTTTTGATCAAGGCTTCTAATTTCAGCTTCCTAGCAGTATTTATGCTGATCACTGTTTCTAGCTCCTTGCAAGTAGCCTTCAACTCACTGATTAACTCACCTTTGGTGGTATTCTTGTTGCCAACAGTTGCAGATGTTGAAACAATATCAGGAACATGTTGTCCTACAAAGAGTTTGGAGTGAAGAGACAAAACAGACTCCCTTTTACAAGCAATATCTGTAGCAGCTAAGATCCCAGGATGTTGATTCACAATAATTCCACAGATTAAGGATGGAAAAGCAATTGGCAACTTCACAACCATTGTTCCAGCATGTTTGACTGTTTGATCAAAAATATAAGAACCATAATCAAGGTCCTTCTTGGTTCCAACTGCAAAGATAAACTTTCCCAACCCAACAGAAATTGTAGTCTTATGGTTGGTAGGAACCCAGTTGGCAGCTCCAATCCTATGCAGTATAGCATACTAAACACTTAAAAGACCAGCAACCAATTTTCCCTTCAAAGGCCATGCAGTCACTTGATTTGCAGTAATCTCCTTGCAAATCTGATTGTCAGTGACCTCCAGCTCACTCTCTGCTTGTTCACTCCTTCCCAAGTACCTGTTAATAACAGTAGGAGAAAACTCAATACACCTCCCTCTTACATAAACCTTTCTAAAATCCATACTCCTGCTATTAGTAATGTCTTCAGGGATGTTCACAATGAACTCCTTAACCAGCATATCATAACATTTTGAAAAACTAGACACAGTCTTCATTAACCCAACATAATTGATCAATTCCATAATCTCCTTCATCTCAAGAGCATCTCTGTAAGAGGCAGTTAGATCATCATATGTAATCTCTCAATTAATAGAATCATCATCAGAATCACATATTCCAACCATTGCTCTAACAAGCTTGGCAGATTCATCTTCAGGTTCACTATCAGAATCTTCATCAGACCAAGTGACAGACAAACCCTTTTTCTGCTTCTTAAGATATGTAGGACATTCAGCTCTGATGTGACCATAACCTTCACATCCATAACATTGGATTCCTTTGTCATCACTAGACTTCTCCTCAGCTCTAGTTTTCTTCATCTGATCACCTGACTTGTTGGTGTCAGATGTGATGTTCTTGACATTCGGTTTATAAGTCCTGTCCATCCTTTTCAAAACCTTATTAAACTGTCTTCCCATTAGAACAATGGCATTGGATAGCTCCTCCTGAGTTTCAGGACCACATTCTTTCTTTTCATCTTCAGTACTAGACACCAGTGCTATACTTTTGGCCTTCTTTTCTGATCTGTCATTCAACCCTAATTCAAATGTCTGAAGGGAGCCAATCAATTCATCTACCCTCATCTGGCTGATGTCTTGAGCTTCCTCTATAGCAGTCACCTTCATATCAAATCTCTTGGGAAGAGATCTGAGAATTTTTCTTACCAGTTTCTCATCAGACATCCTCTCTCCTAGGGCACTAGAAGCATTTGACAGTTCAAGTATATTCATGTGAAAGTCATGAATGGTCTCTTCATCTTTCATCCTCAAACTTTCAAACTTTGTTGTTAGCAGCTGAAGTCTTGACATCTTGACCTTGGAAGTTCCTTCATGAGTTGTTTTCAGGATATCCCAAGCCTCCTTAGCGACTTCACATGTATTGACCAGCCTGAAAATGTTCTTGTCAATACCATTAAATAAGGCATTCAAGGCCTTAGAATTCCCAAGAGCAAGTTCATCTTCTTCCTTGGTCCACTCCTCTTCAGGTTTCAGCTTTGACACACCATCTTTTCCCACAATGACAGGGTGTTTCCATCCTGTCAAAACAACCTTCCAAGCCCTGCTGTCTAAAGACTTCAAAAAGGCAACCATGCGAGGTTTTCAATAGTCATAATTTGATCCATCTAGAATAGGGGGTCTATTCACAAATCCACCACTCTCCTTGTCCATTGTACCAGAAAGTAACAGCCCTAGATCTCACCCAGATGCAGAGCAGGATGACCTGCTCTGATACCAATTGAAATTCTGGTATCAGATATGTGATGTCAAGTGAGATGTCACAACATCAATTTATGTTGTATGAACAAGGCAATAATAGTAAGAGATAAAAGCAGCAAACAGCACAAAGGATTGTTCACCCAATTCGGTCTAACAACCAACGTCTGGGGGCTACCAAGCCAGGGAGGAAATTCACTATTAGTAGAATTAATTCATAGACTTCACAATCAACACACAAGTTGATAATCTACTCACTTAATCACTACCCAATGACACTTCTACCTAAGACACTCTTAGATAAGAGACACCTCTCACTCCCCCTCAATCACACCAGCGATAACAACTAACAATAATGAGAATAGAAGACGCGCTTTAAGGGTAATACTTGATCTTGCTTAAAAGCTTCAATCAAGAACAATACACTCGTGCTTAAAAGCTTAGAGTGGACAAATTACAACTCAATTAAATCAGTCCAATTCAAACATCAAAATAGATGAATGAATGGCTCACAATACACAGACGGAAACACAAACCCTGATACTTGACACTCAGTACACACTCTCTTGTCTTCGTCACCTCCAAGTAGGGTTGAGGCTGCTTTAAATAAAAACTTATTCCTGGGCTTGGACTCCTTGAAAATCTCAGATTTGATTCACAATTAAAACTTGATTTTTTTCTTCAAATTTTTTTGTCCTAAAACAGTAACAATATACACTCCACAAATGATTGCATCAGATAAAATCTCCTCCAAGAATCTCGCCTACAATCTCTCAGACAATCCTCAAGATACAACAAATAAAGCGCAACCCTAACATAACAGACTGAACCTGATGTTCTGTCAAAAGATGTTAAGACATCTTGTTTGACATCAGAACACAGACCTGCAACACTAACTAACAAAACCACAAGCAGAATGTTAGCAACACAAGTTAAAACATTAGACATGACATCTTGAACCAACACATTGTTTTACCAAAATTGCAGCCAATAATAGAACTAACAGCTATTTTGGTCAAGGTAGCATGTTTCCCTATTCCGAGACTGAACAGATATCATTCAATGTGAGTATATCAAGGATATTTGGATGGCTGCAAGAAATGTGCTACAATTTAATTGAACATCCTGGTTTCTTAGACTAACTAGGTTAGGTAA
Source organism: Lathyrus tuberosus (assembly GCA_022829125.1). Classification (NCBI taxonomy): domain Eukaryota; kingdom Viridiplantae; phylum Streptophyta; class Magnoliopsida; order Fabales; family Fabaceae; genus Lathyrus; species Lathyrus tuberosus. Next base: position 977,396 of record JALAZF010000084.1, read on the forward strand.
AGGGGCTCTAAGAGAGATAGAGTTAGGTTTGGAATAGGAGTACTAGTTGGAGTGTACTTATGGGTTATAGGAAGTGATCATGCAGAGTGAATGACATGATGCGGAGAATCCTACTTATGTGAATTTCTTTAACTATTTCAAAAGGCATATGCAGACAAATAAAGGATTTTCTTAAAACTTTTCTAGTTATCACAGCATAATCAAAGGTTTTGATAAGAGATTTGTTATCATGAAAATAAGTCATAAATGAAGGAAGGATGGTACCTGGAATCATTATAGACTTATATGAATACATTTTCATCTTGACTCTTATCTTTCCTTTTCTGAGTGAACTACTGAGGGTTCTTGGATTCTTCAAGAATCACTTGCATTCTGACTTCCTTTCCTATTTAACCTCATTCATCAGATTTCTTTGAGAGGTTATGTGTTGAGGGATTCTGAGACACTTATTGGAAGATGATTTGATCAACAAGGTTTGATTCAACTGTGAGAAAGTCTCAAGTCATCAGGACTTAGTTATACTGATTCAACCAACACTTAATAGATCATTCTTGATCACGTATTTGATGGATCTATGAAAGTCGTTTTCCTGAACATTCTTTCAATTTTCTACATAGCTCTCCATGAAAACAATATTCAGTTCTTCATTGAATCTTTTAATTTCTAGATCATTCAAGATTCAAATGTTGAATAATTTCTAAGAGTTTGAATTCTTCCGATTTTCTGACTTCAATAGACTTCACTCTAAAGTTCAAAATCATAGAACAACAATCTTTCTTCTTTACATGAAGAAGTTCTGAATGAATTTTTATACGAGAAAGTCAAGGGTTGACCTAATCCATTTCTTGAAAACATCTCAAAAACTCATAAAGAATTAATCTTCAGCAAACAAGACTTCTTGTTTTTTGATGATTCAACTTTGAGCAAATATGTGGTTCATCCACACGCATCTTCCAAGATAGGCATTCAACAGATACTACTTCTTATCTGATGAGTCTATCTTATCAGCTGATTCTTCAATCTTCATTAAAACTTTAGTGAGGAAGATTTAGTTTTTTGACAGCTGCAAAAACTTCCAGGATCAGTGATTTGCTCAAATACTTAGATTGATTACAATTTTGTACACAGTCATCTTCTGAACTGTTACAGAAATTGTAAGTGGATTTCAAACTCACCCAGAGTATTTCTATGCACCGCATCCGAATATTTTTCTGACACTGTTAAGTGTTTGATATCCATCAATAACAGAATCGGAGCTCTGATACCAATTGAAGGTGCGAGAAAGACACAAGAAAGGGGGGTTTGAATTGTGTATTTACTCTTTTTAACAACTTTTCGGTTCTTGTCGTTAAAGCACTTAGGATAACATCAGAGTTCGTTGGGAGATTCTAACTAACGAAGTTACATTCAGACTTGCAATGCATGAAGCATGAGAACCAACAAGAGTCTGAACATTATGCGTAACATTCAGAACTTGCAGAGCGGAAGCTTATCAGAGTTGCAAGGTTTTGACTTGCTTGTGTATGGTTCTGATACTCGATATAGAACATAAATAAATACATTAATCTTAAGAGTAAAGAACACACGATATATCCTGGTTCACCACAAAGGCTAATCCAATCCACCCTCCTCAGGTGATTTCGCCTTGAACACCAGGTCTTAATCCACTATAATCAATCTCGATTACAGATGCACGGGCAACAGCCGGTGACTAACCACTTGCACAGCCGCACTATGACTAACATGCAATGAACCATTCAGGGATTCAACTTAATGAATATAACGAACATTGACCTAAAGGTTCCAATCTCGCAAGATCTACTGCTAGGCTTTCACAGCTAGACGTTCAGGGATTCATCGCAATGAATATAACACTACTGACTCTATTTCAGGCTTTTCCCACAATGACATCTCGCCATTGTTTTCTCGAGTCTTTGGTCACACTGACCACTCAAGGAATCCTAATTCACCAAGAATTAGTTATACAGGAGATTACAATAATGCTTCTTAACAAGCAGATTACTCATAAGTTTAAGTACAAAGAACACACAAGTGTTCAATCAAGATATGAGCAACAGCTCCTTGCTATCCTAAGAAACTACAGAGATGTATAAAGATTTGACAGTTGTTGGCATCTTGTAGATCTTTTTCTTCTTCGTCTTGTTAAGTGAGCAAGCTTTGAGCAACAACTCCTTGCTTTAGATCTTCAATGTAGCGCTGACGAGAAGGTGGGTTGATGACTTGACTGATCTTCAATGATGTCTTCTTCATCAACAGCTTATGTGCCAATTTGTTGTTGTTGTGTTGAATGTTAATCTTAAGCTCCAACAACAATGGCCACGTGTAAATGGTGATAGCTTTTGATATTTAAGTGTTACAACGAGAACTCATCGTTATTGCTATCTTCACACAATGACTTTGATCAATTCGCCATTCATGGAATAAATCGATACCTTTAGAAGCGAATACTCTTTCCTTTAAATAGCCCCGTAGAAATATAGCCATTTGAAATACTGTTGGCTGTTGGAAAAGAGACGTTGTGTAATAATTAGTTGTACTGACACATCTCCTTTTTGCTGTGGGAGAAGTGACGGGATATCTTCTTGAGCAGTGTGTACAGTTGTTCACAACGGTAACATTTGACTTCCAAACTTCAGAGGCTTCTGATGGTTAATTGATGAGGCATGAGTAGAGCCTTCTTAATAGGATATCTGATACGTCATGTCTTTAGTCAATTAAAGAAGTCCATTAGGAATCAGTCTTCAGAACTTCAGCACTTGTCTTTAAGAACATTATCCTTTACTACTTCAAGTCTTCTGAAACTTCAGAACTTGTCCATTAGGAATCCGTCTTCAGAGTCTTCAGCATTTGACTTTTGGAACCGTAAACTTCAGAACACATAAGTCTTCAGAGTCTTTCTGCACTTGGTCTTCAGAGCCTTCCGCCTTCAGAACTTCAAGTCATGAGAGTCTTCAGCACTTCGGTTCTCTTCTTCCGAAGCTTCGCAATCTTCAGAATCTTGACCACTTTCAGAGAGCATCCGCAAGAGCATTGCAACAACAATATAAGCATCCTTGGATCTGACTGATCACGATCAGATACATAAGCGTTCTTGCTTCTTGCGACTCGTGTCACACATAGTAACTTCGCATATTATCAATTTCACTCATCTGGCTAATGCTTGTTGGATCTGATATCTTCTATTAATATGATATGCACACAACACACGTTAGAACATAAAATAGTTCTTTCACAAATACGTATTGTTATCATCAAAACATAGATTGACTTGTAGAGACAATTCTTGCTCTCACATCTAGTCCCTTAATGATGATTAGCAGCCTATTAGTATTTTAAATACTTTATAAATAGCTTCTTCTGAAACTATTTTCACTTTTCACCTCCAAAGCACTTCTTTTCTCTTTCCAAAACTTTCAGCTCTCCATCTTCAACAACACCCATTTTCCTTCAATCTTTAACAATGGCGTCCTCAAACACCATAATTTAGGATTCAAAGAAAGGCCAAAAATCTAGAGGGTCAAAGAACACACCACTACTCCCTCCTTTCGATACACTGAGCGGACCCAAGACAGTGAAGAACCAACAGTTCATTCCTGAACCTCTTAAGGAAGAGAAAAGGCACATCTATGAATCTCAGGTATTGATTCTTGTCACTGTTTCTGGTAAATCATTTGCTCTGTCTGGGCCTTTATCTCCCACAGGTTTAGATTATGAAGCTATTAGCAATTTTTTCCCTTCGTACCATAGAACCGAACCCTTAGGACAAAAGGATAAAGCTAAGGTAGCAGTTATTCCTCAAGACAATGTAGCTCTAACCAATATAGACTTGAAATACCTGAATGATGGATCTAGGCTGTTTAGAGCAAACCCATATTTTAAGGATTTTGACCTCTACTTGAATTTGTTAGCCAAAGTAGAGAAGGTCAAAGCCCAAGCTTAGAAAGATTTGGGAATTTATGACCTAATTGTGCTGTCAAAGACTGGTCCTGCTTATTATCTGGCCTTGTTAGCATCATCCTTATACTTCTGGGATAGCGCACATTACACTTTCCATCTCCCTTGTGGGATGATGACCCCTACCCTTTTCGACTTAGCTTCTATTACTGGGCTAAGACCAAACGGGATAGTCTATGATCCTGAGATAGACGCCCAAGATACCATAGGGTTTTCAACCACAAAACACACCTGCACCCACTTCATGAACCACTATCATGATAAGCAAACTGACACGGTGACGGATCAAGGGCACATAGCATTTCTGGCTATGTGGCTTTCTCGCTGTATCTTTTGCACAAAGTCCCTACAAGTGGCCAGGAAGTACCTAGCTCTGGCAAACCAATTACACAATAATCGAGGTATTTGTCTGAGTGAAATGATACTGGCCAGTTTGTACAAATCCTTGAGCGAAGGCGCTACTCGCCTCAAAGACCTGGGAAGCAATGGGAACCTCTCGTTGTCAGGAACCTTTTGGCTGCTCCAACTTTGGCTCAATGCCACCTTCGAAGCCAGTCTTCCTTACAAAGGAACTGTGGATGAAGATGCTGCAAAGGTAAAGGAGACGCGTGTCAAATGGCCTCGATTGGTGAAGTTGACCCCTAATGAAGAAGGGAAAACGCTTAGAGCATCCTTTTCTGGCTCTATCAAAATGTTTGACAAACGTTACGAATTCACACCAAGGATGGCCCCATTTGCTGAAAGAAACTATGGCCCTGAATGGTTCACCAAGCCTTTTCCTCCTTCATTCAAGAAACGCTATGAAGTGGCTTTCGCATTATTCCCTCCGAAGACTCCTCGACTGCCATCTACTGATTTTGGAGTGGCTCTTGCCCCTCTATTTCCATATTGGTTCATCTGTGGGGATTCTATAAAGATCCTTCGTCAGCAGTGGAAACCCAAGGCTCAGCGGGTGCTTCCGACTAAGCATACGCTAGACAGTTTCAAAGGACACCTTCATATCGGTATCGAAGATGTTCGCATCAAATTCGAAATACATGAAGGTTTAGATTCTTCGATTTTATGTTCTTTCATTTGAAATTTATCATTAGTGACTCGTGGTAATTTTGTTTGTCTTGCAGCTACACCCAAGAAGGGTACAACTCCAAAACTGGCTGAAGTGAAGATTGAGAAAATGAATGAAAGCAGCAAGGCATGTCACACAACTTTTCCCTTTTGTGGATGAGCTGTTCTTTCCTCTAATGCTTTATACTACTTCAGGCTTCCCGCAAACCACCTCCGACACCTCATAGGAAGTCGAAGAGGGGCACTGCCCAAGTCATCATTGATTTGGAGGATGAGAACCAATCTCCTCCTGAAGATTTAAAAATGAAAAAGAGGAAGAAACCAACTCAGGCTACAAATGTTGCTGGCCAATCTGAGCCCAAAGTGGCTAAGGTCTCCAAGAAGATAACCACTACCAGTGGTGTTGCAGAAACCTCTACTGGGGCTGCCGCAAAACTAGCCGCAAGCCAAGCTGAAAGTGACAATTCTAGCCCTGGTGCTGAAGGTGTCAAGGTAACTATCCTTTCACATTCATTTAACTGCTTACCTTATTTCTCTTTGACCTAATTTACTTCAATTTGACTCAGGCTGATGCAAGTGGCTCAAACCCACCAGTGGCTAAGTCTTCTTCTCTAGCCACTATTCTGAACAGCCAAGGTGAGCCTACATATCACCCTACTTCTGACTTAGGCTCTGGAAGGAGTTCAATAGATGAAATTAATAAGCCTGACTTTGAAACAGTTCCTCCTTCACCAACAAAGACTACTACCCAACAGTCCCAAAACCCTTGGGGCTGAAATGCTGATCCAGAGGGGGATGAAGAGATGGAGGAGGATGAAGAAACAGTGCGCAAAACTGAGCCTGATGGCAACAATGACGGAGATAATACTGATGACAACATGGATGAATATGAAGAGGAGGAAGACAAAGGCGGGGAAAAGAAAATTAATGAAGAGCCTAATAATGATTTGACTCCTGTCGGAGCCACCACTATTCCAGCAACTGCTATTGCCACCAAAAGCAACATAGCCTCGACTGTGTATGGAGCAGGCCTTTCTGAAAAAAAAAACTTGATGCCTTGAAGGTCAGCGACCCTCGAAGGTACATAAAGATCCTCCTTGGAAGTCGAGGAAGTTCCTCTGATAAGACCCCTAGTGCTTCAACTGCCTCTGAGGATCAACCTTCGAGCAAGCCTGAGGACAACATCCTCCTGAAGATCAAAGAAAAGATTTTTAAGGGTGACCTCTTCAATCTCTTACAAATGGATAATGTCACTCATATTGCGCTGAAAAGTCTCCTTCAACAAGTCGACATCCACATAATTCCTCCTGAATCTGCTAACATCATTTTAGAGCTTGGCACTATGATCGATCAAGTCCATGCTGACCTCAAGCGGCTGCCTCAAATTGAGGATGCAATTTCAATCAAATCTGGAAGCGAGGCTGCCTCTTGGACCGCTACCACTGAATCTGAAAATAAGGTAGCAGAACTGGAGGAAGCCAAAGTGAAAAACAAGCAAGAGATCACCTCTAACGATAGAAACATTGCTTCCTGGGAGCGAAAAATTAAGAAGCTTCGAGCCAAGATCTCAAAGGTCAAAAAGCGCAACGCTGAGCTGTCTACCTTTGATGACTCTGGCTTGTCGAAAGAACTTGACAATGCCATAACTTTTGCTGAGGAAGCTCGACAACTGGAGAAAAAGGTTTCACGTTTAAGATCTGACAAGGCTTTGTGTGAGAAACGCCTTGAACTCCAGAAGTCAAAATATTTGAGGATGAAAGAGAATCTCCCTTTTTAGCTTGTAATTTCTTTGTAATATTTTCTTTTCAGTACAATGTTCCATAGCCCTTTGAGGCTTTTTATGTAATGACTTTTAAACCATTTTGGCATTTATGAACACCATGTTGGCTTCACCTTTTTATGTCAAATTACTCTTTAGCAATTTTAATTTCTTGAAGTGCTGGTTTATATTTTTTCAAATACTTGCCATTTACTTTCAAGATTCTTTTATCCTCGTCTAATTCTTCAACCTCATAGGCCCCATTAGAAAATACTTGCATAATTCGAAACAGGCCTTCCCATTTTGCGGACCATTTGCCCAAGGCTCGTACCTTTCGATCCATAGGCAGGATTACCTTCCAAACTAAATCTCCAGGTGAAAAGGTCTTACTCTTAACCTTTTTGTTGTAAGACTTCTCCACACTTTTCTTTTGTCTTTTTAACAATTCCAAAGCGTTAAGTCTCTCTTCGTCCAAATCCACCAATTCATCTAACATCATATTCCAATAAGACTCAGAAGGAATTTCATGATGTCTTTGGACCCTTGTTGACTGAAGGTAGATTTCGACAGGTAATACTGCGTCATGACCAAAAGTCAATCGAAATGGAGTAGTGTTAGTTGCTTCTTTGGGAGAGGTTCGACATGCCCAGAGAACCTGGTCTAATGTCTTATGCCAATTCCTCGGCTTCTACCCCACATGTTTTTTGATCAAACCAATCACTACTTTATTAGCTGCTTCTACCTGACCATTAGCCTAAGCATAATAAGGTGTAGAAGTTAAGAGTTTGAAACCCATTTCTTTGACAAACTCCTGCATTTTTCGACCAGTAAAGACTGATCCTTGATCTGTTGTAATTGTCTCTGGGATTCCAAACCTATCAATGATGTATTTTTGAATGAATTTGTTCACATCTTCTTGATCCACATTTGGTAAAGGTATCGCTTCGATCCACTTCATAAAATAGTCAATACCTACCAAAATGTATCTCTGATTTTTTGACGATGCTGGTCGAATCTCTCCAATCAAATCCAAAGCCCAACCTCTAAAAGGCCATGGTTTGACTATGGAATGCAGCTCACTTGCAGGGATATGCTGTATGCCAGCATGAACTTGACATTCCTGGCAGCCCTTGGCGAATTCAATGAAATCCTTTAGCATGGTAGGATAATACATGCCTTGTCGAAACAAAAGCCATTTCTTCTTATGACCTACTTGATGTGCCCCACATGCCCCACTATGGACAGTCGAAAGGGCCAGATATGCCTCTGATTCACTCAGGCATTTAAGTAAGACTCCCTCAGGGGTCTTTTTAAATAATTAGTTACCTAGAAGAACATAACTTAAGGCTTGATACCTGACCTTTCGCTCTGTGGATGCTGTTGGATTCTGCAAGTATTCGATTATGGGATTCCTCCAGTCTTTGTCCATCAAGTTGTCTATTGCAAAAATCTCGAAATTTTCTTCATCAGCGTATCCAAGCTTCGTTGCTTCTAGATCTTATGGGCATAATCCAACAGACACAACTTTACCTCTAACTTCGATTGCCTCTTGTAACTTTTATTTTGAAACTTTATACCCAGAAGCAATCTGAGCCAAGTCATTGGCCACTTGATTCTCTAGTCTAGGTATGTGTCGAATGCTTACCACTTCAAATTTCTTTAGTAGTCTGTTGACTATTACACAGTACATGATAAGATTTTCCTTAACACATTTGTCCTCCTTTGTAATTTGCTTTATGACCAACACTGAGTCTCCCATTATTTCGACTCGAGTTGCCCCCATTTCTAACAAAATTTCAAGTCCAGCTATTAGGGCTTCATACTCAGCCTCATTGTTGGAACAAAATCCCTCGACCTTGTACTTGAATTTTGTTGGAATTTTATTAGGAGAAATAATCAACACGCCTACGTCTGTTCCATCTCTATGGCTGGAGCCATCGATGTATAGCTTCCAAGGTTCCAGTTCGACATAATTCAAAGCGCTTTCATTTATGGAGTGGTCGACTATGAAGTCCGCTACCACTTGTCCTTTAACTGCCTTTAAAGGCTTATATGTTAAAGAGTATTCAGTTAATGCTAGTGCCCATTTACCAATTCGACTATGCAAAATAGGTTTGGACAACATATGTTTAATGACATCAAAATGAGACAAAACATAAACATCAACTGGTTTTATATATTGCTTTAATTTTGTACAAGAAAAATACAAGTATAAACATAATTTCTCAACCATGATATACCTAGTTTCTGCATCGTTCAAAACCCGACTAAGGTAGTAAATGGCTCTTTCGACGCCATTTTCATCCTCTTGAGCCAACATGCTCCCTAGGGTTTTGTTCGACGCAACTATGTACAATCTCATACTCCTATTTCTACAAGGTGGTGCTAATATTGGAGGATGACTTAGATATTCTTTGATTTTATCGAAGGCCTCTTGTTGGGCTTGCCCCCAGTCGTATCCTTCCTTGTTCAATCGGAGTAGAGGTGAAAAGGCTTGAGTCTTCCCGCTGAGATTTGATATAAACCTTCCCAAGAAGTTAATCTTTCCCAATAGCTACTGTAATTCCTTTTTTGTCGATGGAGCTTTCGCTTCCATGATGGCTTTGGTCTTATTTTGATTGATCTCGATCCCCTTCTTGTGGACCACGAAGCCTAAAAAGTCTCCCGCCTGCACACAAGAAGCGCATTTGAGAGGATTCATTTTAAGACCATGTCTTCGCATCCTTTCGAATGACTGTCGAAGATGGTCAATATGGGTCTCCCCTGAAACAGACTTCACAACAATATCATCAATGTAAATTTGCATAAAAGTTTCTATGAAGTCATGAAATATTGTATTCATTGCTCTTTGATATGTTGCCCTAGCATTTTTTAAGCCAAAAGGCATCACCACCCATTCGTAGGTGCCTAAGGTCCTAAGGCATCGAAACACTGTTTTAGGGACATCATCCTCAGCAATAAATATTTGGTTATACCCAGAATACCCATCGAGCATACTTAGGTATTCGTGGCCAGCGGCATAATCAACTAGCATTTCCGCCACAGGCATTAGGTATTCATCCTTTGGGGTCGCAGCATTCAGATCTCTGAAGTCTATGCAAACCCTCAAAGTACCATTCTTTTTTATAACAGGTACAATGTTAGCTAACCATTCGACATACCTGGCAGTGTTGATGAACTTGCATCGAAGCAGTCTTTCAACTTCCTCTTTTATCTTTGAGAGAATTGCTGGTGCAAACCGTCTTGGATTTTGTTTGATTGGCTTTTTCCCAGACTTGATTGGTAGCTACAGTTCGACCAACTCCCTGCTTAGACCAGGCATCTCGTCGTAATCCCACGCGAAACAGTCCCTAAACTCTTTCAATAGCTGGATTACTTCGACTCTGAGTTGTCGAGTAATGTTGGCACTTATGTAAGTAGGTTTTTTCACTTCCCCCTCTCCCAGGTCGATTTCTTCAAAGGATCTTGCGCTAGCATTTGAACATTGTTTGCCAACGGATCCTTCTCAAAACCCAAAGGCTCATCGTCATAAATAGCATCGAGCCTTTGTTCTTCATCCCGAACCTGATCAGGTGGTTCTGGGTCGAAGTCCTTACCAGGACCTTCTTGGTAGAATCCTGAATTGGCTTAGACAGCCATATATTCATTAGCAGCTTCCAAAGCCGCTTGTAGTTTGGTTTCGGCCACATAAGCCGAAATTCTTTTCAACGCTTCGAACTCAGTCATTATCACTGAATTCCCTCCCCCAGCCTATGGGGTCCACTGAAGGCATGCCAAGGTATGGGAGCCTTTCTCCTGGCACCTTCTTATCCCAACGGAAACTGTCGACTGGATGCAGGTACAATGAGAAAAATGTCTCATCATCTGGGACAAACTCGAAGTCTGCTGGACCACAAGGGGCAATATAAGCCAAATGCTTGTCGAACTGATGTCTGTCAACATGATTTATTGGTGCTTTAAAGTACCCTTGGTCAGCTTCTATGTTCTCTACTATGCCATCTGGCCTCCAGATGGTGATCCTCTGATGCATCGAAGATGGAACTGCTCTAATGCCATGTATCCACTCTCGTCCTAAGAGCAGATTGTAGTTAGCTTTTGTTTCCACTACCATGAAGACAGTAGGCTTAGTAACTGTCCCAACTGTCAAGTCAACTTGTATAACACCCAATGTGGTGCCAACTTTTCCTTCACAATGTAGCGGGGAAATTTGTGAGTGTAAGCTATTGATTAACTTAACTAAAAAATAAACAAGAGTCGCTACCGCACTTTTATTTTTATCCAAAAAGGAAAGGAAAAAAGAGCGAACAAAACCTAAAGAGTCCTAAAAGAACAAAGAGATAAAGGGTAAGGGGGTTGGTTATGTAAAGGGGAGGTTTTACACACCCAATACATCTATAGTACTCTATAGGAGCCCTTTGATGTATTCATGCTTTTTGGTCTGAAAAAGGTTTGCTTGAAAAAAGAGGTTGAGGAGATGAGAAGAGAAATATTTTTTAATATTTTTGTGTTTGGAGAGACTTATCGCCTCATGCCTACGTACCCACGATGTGCAATGTAGGATCAAAACCTCGTAGTTCGTGGTACAAAGAACAAAAATTTGTTTGTTTTGGTTGATTTTAAGTGTAAAGACAAGTCGTCATTTCTAAGCGAAAAATTCCGCTTAAAGAAATGAATCATGTCTAAACTTATGAAAAAGTTTAAAAAGGAAAAGGTGCACAAAGCACAAAAAAGAGTTTGATGAGTTTTTGTATTTTTTATGTTTTTATGGAATCGTCAAAATATGGTTAATATTGATTGACATTTATTAAAGAAAACAAAGTTTAAAAATCGCTTGACCAAAGTCAAGGTTTTATTATGAAAGCGGTTTTAAGTTTGAAAACAAGAAGGTTTTAAAAAAAGAGAGGAGATTTTGAAAATTGAAGAAGGGGTGGAGAAGAAGTGACTATCCTAGTGCATAAAATAAAAGCTAAGGATAAGAAATATCTAACCACATGGAGACACTCTTCAAAGCATAAGCATTTTTCCCTTTTTGATTTGGTCTTGATTCAAAAAAAGTCTTCAAAAGAGGACTCCAAGTATCCAAAATCCAAGGTTTTCCATCACAAACTCCCAAGCATAGGTTAAGATCCTAATTCTAAGTCCATAAGTCCATAATCAAGAGTATAGGTCCTCCAAAGCAAGGGATAGTGGCCATAGTCCAACAATTAAGAGCACAAGTCTTTTAGTGGTTTAATCCTTTATTAATGTTTTATGTCCAAAATGGACAAAAGAAAAAATAAAGCACAAGATAAAATGGTCCAAGTGGACAAAAGAAAAATGACACAAACATAAACATGATATGATAAATGGCATAAAGCATAAAAATAAAGAGAGATAGGGAGCGATAAGGAAAAGTAAAGAAGTTAGAAGTTAGTGGTTAGTAGCACAAGGCTCTAGTGCCATAAGCCTTCACCGATTATTCCGTTTCACGTTATGAACTATAGCGATTAAACAATGCACTTAAGCCAAAGTTAATGAACTTGACAGAAGATTGGTAGAACCAAAGCCTCTACAACGCCAAGTTTCAAAGATTATGGACCTAATAAAAAAATTAATCAACATTGGGTTGACGCGACCAATCAAGGTCCGGACCACGAAAGTTCAAATTCCGGATTGGATAAAGAGGGACAAATGATGCGCTATGTTAAGCAATCGCCGAGTAATTTACGGAGTAATTACCCTACAATGAGGCCGATCAATAGATCTTTGTGCTAATGCATGCTAGATGAACGATATGTAGATCGTCATCTGAAAGCAATACCACACGAAAAGAAAATCGGTAACGATCTAGTCTTGATCAAGAATTCAACAAAGGAATTCTAAGATCCATAAGACTTTCATCGACCAAAAGAAAAGAGAAATAGATGAAGAGAAGGCCAAATTAAACCACAAAAATATGTGATCTAAGTCTAAGAACAAATGAAAGGGAAGAAAATGGCAAAATAACCAAAACAGTCCCAAAAACAAGCTAAAAACTCAGTTTTGTTTCAGAGTAATCGGTTACTCAAAGTGAGTAATCGATTACCAGCTTTAAAAACACAGTTTCTAGTGAAAATTACACTGAGTAATCGATTACCCTAAGTGAGTAATTGATTACTCTATGCGCATAATCAAAAATTTGTGCAAAATTCAGTATGATCCCCTTTCAAAACCTTTTTCAAACACCTTATGATCATACATTTGAACTTGCACGAATTTTCAAGTAAAACAACAGTAAAAACCAGCAATCAACAGAAATTGCAAGATCCAAAGATCAAGCAAACAAGATCAACAAAGGATCTACATTGTGGAAGATGAATCAAGAACCACAATGGTGGAAAATGAGATTACCACTCCAAATCTGAAAATTGCTTCAAATTGCTTCAAGATCTACACAACCAAAGCCTTGATCTACTATAATTGATGAACAAAAATAAGAATGGATGAAGGTTTAGCTCAAAGTTGAACAAGATTCGATGTGAATTCTTGTTAACTTTCAAAGGAAGAAATGTGAGCTTTTGTGAATTTTGTGGTTGGGAAGGGAATTTGCAAGAGGTTATTTGGCTATCAAAAGCTTGTGAAATGAATGAAATGAAGCCTCTATTTATGGAGTTTAGGCTTGGGAAAATTGGTGGTTTGGAATTAGGATTGGAAGATCAAAATTAGGATTGGAATTCAAATTTGGAGGGAAATCACAAAAGAGTGGTGATTAGTGATGGTACATGGTGGGAATTAATTATGATGATGTAGGGAATTAAAATGGGATGGTCTAGAATATTCCACATGTGATCAAAATGATGAAAATTGGTGCCAATTGCTGAATTTGAATTTGCTGCCATTTTTTTCAAATTTTCACGAGGGTAATCGATTACCCTGATTGAGTAACCGATTACTTAGTGCAAATTTTGAAAAAACTGCTTTTTTGAGTGCACTGATGTGGTTCGGCTCGATTCTTTTGCTTGTCAAAGAAGGCATGGAAATAAACACATGAACCTTGGAATTCCTTGGATAATAATCAATTAAAACTTGAGGAATCCTTGATCGGATAAAATTTGACATGATTACGGATCAACTTTGACTTTGTTCAGATTCATTCGAGCTGCGGGACTGTTGTTCTGGTATTTTTAACTTGTTCTTCCCCTGAAAATGTTAGTGAAATAAAACAAAATATTTATGGATTTTAATTAATGGTTAGTAAACATAAACAAATTAAGCAATGAAACAACTAAGAAACACACACAAACTCAAAGATCCCTGCAAAGCACAATCCTACAAAAGAGGGAACCAATGTGTGATCCTATTTGTAGTATGAAATGCAAAAAAGACATGCAGAGAATATTAGGTGCAAAAATTAGGGTATTACAGCTGCCCCTATTTAAGTTTCTTCTATTCGGAGATATGAAGATTGGCATCTTTGTCTCGACGAGATAGAAGAGACTTAAATATAACAACAACCCAATTTTTGGCCCTAAGAGACCACAAAATGATATGATCATGCAAATGATATGCAGACACAAGACCACTGTGGTGAGAATATGCCACAGGAGATAAACAAAAAGAAGAAACGAAGAATGAAACTCCATCGGGGAAACATAACACAGGAGACCACCAACTAGCCGGGGAACATACCGCACAACTACTGGGACTCATCTGAGGAAAATATTCAAATTGGGGATAACTGTATATGGAAATAAACCACGACATAGCAAGGATATAACTCAATAGGGAAGACTTAGAACAGCAAGGCTCCACTGGGGAAAATCAATACCTCAACAATGAACTGTCTCTAGCATACTGAAGAAACTAACCATCCATCGGAGTAGAAAACCTCAACAACGAACTGTCTCGTCTAACCAAAGAGACTTACCATTTCATCGGAGTGACAAAACCTCAACAACAAACTGTCCCGTCTAAACGAAGAGACTTACCATTCATCAGAGTCACAAAATCTCAACAACAAACTGTCCCATCAAACCGAAGATACTTACCATTCATTGGAGTCACAAAATCTCAACAACAAACTGTCCCAACAAACCGAAGAGACTTACCATTCATTGGAGTCACAAAATCTCAACAACGAACTATCCCATCAAACCGATGAGACTTACCATTCATTGGAGTCACAAAATCTCAACAACAAACTGTCTCATCAAACCGAAGAGACTTACCATTCATTGGAGTCATAAAATCTCAACAACGAACTGTCCCATCAAACCGAAGAGACTTACCATTCATCGGAGTAGAAGAATCTCAACAACGAGCTGTCCCGTCTAACCGAAAAGACTTACCATTCATCGGAGTAACAAAATCTTAACAACGAACTGTCCCATCAAACCGAAGAGACTTACCATTCATCGGAGTAACAAAATCACAACAACGAACTGTCCCATCAAATCGCAGAGACTTACCATTCATTGGAGTGGAAGAATCTCAACAACGAACTGTCCCGTCTAATCGAAGAGACTTACCATTCATTGGAGTGGAAGAATCTAAACAATGAACTCTCTCGTCTAACCGAAGAGACTTACCATTCATTGGAGTGGAAGAATCTCAACAACGAACTGTCCCGTCTAACCGAAGAGACTTACCATTCATCGGAGCGACAAAAGGTATTAACTGCATCGCCTCAGGCTTCTCAAATAAAGGAATGCCACGAAATAGTATTGAACCTTCTACCAGGGGAATCATACGCAGATTTCAGCTGAAGGGCATAGAATCCTCAAAGGTGCAAAATAAATGCACTCTCAATCTAGGTTTCACAGCCTAGGGATCCAAACAAATATTGCAGGGGACCAAAGTTCAATCCAAGAACAAGCTCGAGAGAAACACTCAAACAAGACTCATCCCGAGGAGGATATATCTCAACTGGGGATTAATTCCATCCAGATAATGCACTGGAGAGGAAACTGAATCAAAATCTTCCACGAGAAATAAACTCAGTGGGGAATTAACAAAGATAGGCATTTTTCTGCTTACGGGTCGACACTCTAAATGGAGAGGGGACACACACGCTCTACGGGGATAACAACATCAGAGAGCAAAGAAACACCAATACAAATGCAAAATGCACAATGCAACAATGACATGCTATGCACAACAAATGAATACGCATGCAATGCTTATGAGTATGAATATGCTGACAAAACAGACATAAAGGATAAACAGAGGGTGGAATAAACCTCACAACACCACTGAATACTCGGCTAATCTTAACAAGATGGAGATGTTATTAGCAACTCTTCTAGGCATTAGCTGAAGAAATCCTACATGAGATAAACAAAAGCCATCAAAGGAAAATGAACCCTACTACAAGGCTCAGATCTTGCTTGAGAAAAGAAGATACTCCTTAGGGAGAAACCCGAATATCAATCTTCTAACATAGATGATCCGCAAAGAGGATAACAACATAAACTCTACTTTGAGGATGGCAGGAAATCTGTCGGGGAATCATAACAACCCAAATCTTTCTTAATCTTCCTAGGGATAATAAATGTTCACAGAAACTTCTATTTCAGCTGAAAAAATAGTGAATTCCCTGGGGATTGTAGACATATAAACATCTATGCAAAAATCCATTGGGAAAACAAGGTAGATCTGCTGGAGATACGAGAACACTCTCAGAGGATTAACCAATTATGAGCAAAGCATCCTGGACTTACTGGGAAAACAGCAAAAGGTCAAGCTGTGGGGATTTTAGATTAATACTCATCAAAAATGAGAGAAAACCCAACAGGTGACTAGTATATCAATATTCCTTGAATATAGTTATCATGAACGAAATTATTGGGGAATAGCCACAATAGTGATGCATAATCTTCACTAGGAGGATAAATCTCTGAAAAACAATCCGGAGAGAAGTACATCTTGGACTTGCCGGGGGAAATGAGAAATTAACCTCACTACTTTATGATTGGAAATGATAATACACTGCCTCCGTTGGAGAATCATCAAGGATAAATCCCTGGGTAGAACAACCTGGAGGGAAAAATATCCACCAGACAAGATGAAACACGACAAGCGATCACCGCGTCAATGCTTCTTAGAAGAAAATAACGTCGCTCTCTGTTTGGGGACATCCAAAGTAACAACAACACATCTAGAAGATAAAACTCTGAGTGGGGATTCCTCATATGATTTCGGCTGGGGACAGCAAAAAATGAATCTCTGCATGGGGACCACCATTAAGGAGAAGTGGACCTCAAAACTACTCAACTGCCTGACCATCAGCTGGAGAGGATTCGGATCAAGACCTAGTTGGGGAAAAACTAAACATCATTGGACCTTATGAATTCAACACATCATAACAAACCCATCACCTTGTCAACAACTGATCACATTCATAGAAACAAGTTCTGCTGAGGAAATATCAACAAACTCTACTGGGGATCTGTCCATAAATCCTGCCAAAGGAGCGAGAACGAACCCTGTTGAGGAAAACATTGATCATACCATTCTTGGAATAACCGTTGACATTCTTTTTTTTTATATTCATAAATCAAAGAAAAATGTTTTTATAATTTTCAAAAATTTAAATCAATTATTCATATTTTGTTTCAAAAATCATCATCAAAAATAAATGAAATTTTGCAAACAGAAACAAAATAAGAATTGCAAAAAAAGGGACAAAGGCCCAAATTTTATTAATAGAATGGAAGTCCGCAAAAGGCGTAACTCCATGGATCATTACAAAGTTTGAAAAATGGTAAATACATGGAAAGGGTTACATTGAAATACAATGACCATTATTCTCCCTAACAACTTCGAATTCCCTTGTGCTCAAAACTTTAGATGTGGACGATTGAAGCAGAATCCTCGATAAACAATGTTGCTTTCACATGATCAAGACTGGCCAGATGCAGTTACTTGCCATAATCCCTAACTTTTGCCTAGATTGCCCTCTCGGGTTTTCAATCTACCGGGATGATTATTTCTGTTTTTGTCTCTAATGTTTGCCTGGACCGGCCTTTCGGGTTTTCAGCCCACCGAGACGCTCATTTTTGCCTAAGCCGCCCTTTCGGGTTTTCAACTTAGCGAGCTGTTCTTTTATTTTTTAGGCGAAGTATTTCTTGACTGTATCGGCATTCACAGGACGAGTGAACTCTTCACCATCCATAGTTGTAAGAAGTAATGCACCACCAGAGAAGGCTCTCTTGACAACATATGGGCCTTCATAATTAGGAGTCCACTTGCCCCTAGAATCATTGATAGAAGTCGAGATCCTTTTGAGCACGAGGTCGCCTTCTCTAAACACACGAGGTCGAACCTTCTTATCAAAAGCTTTCTTCATTCTGTGTTGATACAATTGGCCATGACACAAGGCCGTCATTCTTTTTTCTTTGATCAAATTCAACTGATCATATCTACTCTGACACCTTCAGCCTCAGACAATTCAGCTTCTATCAAAACTCTCATAGAAGTGATTTCAACTTCTACTGGGAGCACTGCTTCCATACCGTAAACAAGAGAAAAAGGGGTTGCTCCTGTTGAAGTGCGGACGGATGTACGATACCCATGCAAAGCAAAAGGAAGCATCTCATGCCAATCCTTGTAAGTAACAACTATCTTCTGAACAATCTTCTTGATATTCTTATTAGCATCTTCAACAGCCCACCAGAATGACTCATCATCATTTTTTCTTCTTCTTTTTTTTTCTTCTTCTTTTTTTATTCATTTATTCTTTTTTTTTCTTATTTTTTTTCTTTCATTTTTACAGACATTCTGGCTTCAGCGGCAATCTATGCTCCACAATATCAGTATCAAGATCAAGCACGTCTTGATAGGACCAAGCAAACACGTCAATATATTCTCTAAGAAGCTCCACAATCCTCTTCTTAACATCTGACTGAAGCAGTTCCCCAATCTTGACTTCTTTTATATCATCCTCTGAACCCATATTAACCAATTCCACTGGCTCTTCAAGAGGCTGAATGGTTTTTTCCTCGTGCTCAAGCAACCGAGAAATTTCATCTGGAATCTCCTCAATACCCTCTTCTTCAGCTCCAAACACAGGGAACTCAAAGTTGGGAGGGGGCATAGTGTTACGATTGATAAAGTTGTTGTAGTATTATGCTGATAAAGTTGTTAATGAGTTGTTTATGATTGTTGTTTGTTGTGTTGTTGATGGAAGGTAGTGAAATTGTATGATTTTAGTCTAATGTATTGATTATCATACTCTTGTTTATATTATTCGATATCTCACCCCTTCTGTTTGAATGTTACCCCTATGTTGGTAACGTGCAGGTTAGCAAGAATGAAGCTCGTTTATCTTCTTTAGTTGAGTCGGTGATGTCGCTCTGATACGTAGCACTCGGGGGGTTAACGATGTTTTCGTTTGGTTTTGGATTTCATCATGTTGCTGAATTTTAAGTTGTTTCCATTGAGGATATATTATTTTAAGTTGTTTTGATGTTAAACACGAGTTGAACTATTTTAAAGTTGCAATTATGAATTCGTTGTATAGCAATAAAGATGTTTTATTTTACATAATAAATAAAGCATCTTTATAAATAAAGAATGGATGAAGGTTTAGCTCAAAGTTGAATAAGATTCAATGTGAATTCTTGTTAACTTTCAAAGGAAGAAATGTGAGCTTTTGTGAATTTTGTGGTTGGGAAGGGAATTTGCAAGAGGTTTTTTGGCTATCAAAAGCTTGTGAAATGAATGAAATGAAGCCTCTATTTATAGAGTTTAGGCTTGGGAAAATTGGTGGTTTGGAATTAGGATTGGAAGATCAAAATTAGGATTGGAATTCAAATTTGGAGGGAAATCACAAAAGAGTGGTGATTAGTGATGGTACATGGTGGGAATTAATTATGATGATGTAGGGAATTAAAATGGGATGGTCTAGAATATTTCACATGTGATCAAAATGATGAAAATTGGTGCCAATTGCTGAATTTGAATTTGCTGCCATTTTTTTCAAATTTTCACGAGGGTAATCGATTACCCTAATTGAGTAACCGGTTACTTAGTGCAAATTTTGAAAAAAATGCTTTTTTGAGTGCACTGATGTGGTTCGGCTCGATTCTTTTGCTTGTCAAAGAAGGCATGGAAATAAACACATGAACCTTGGAATTCCTTGGATAATAATCAATTAAAACTTGAGGAATCCTTGATCGGATAAAATTTGACATGATTACGGATCAACTTTGACTTTGTTCAGATTCATTCGAGCTGCGGGACTGTTGTTCTGGTATTTTTAACCTGTTCTTCCCCTGAAAATGTTAGTGAAAGAAAACAAAATATTTTTGGATTTTAATTAATGGTTAGTAAACATAAACAAATTAAGCAATGAAACAACTAACAAACACACACAAACTCAAAGATCCCTGCAAGGCACAATCCTACAAAAGAGGGAACCAATGCGTGATCCTATTTGTAGTATGAAATGCAAAAAAGACATGCAGAGAATCTTAGGGGCAAAAATTAGAGTATTACACATAATTTAAAAGAACCATATTATGTGGCTTAGTATCAGTATCATACTTCCCTATCTTTCTCAAGATATGGTGCGGCATCAGATTCACTGTGGCACCGCAGTCAACCAAAATCTTGTTTACTGGAACATTCTCTACTTTCCCAGTGATGAATAAAGGCTTCAGATGGTTTTTCATAGCCTCATCTGACCGTTCAAAGAAAGCATTATGCTCTTCGACGCAGCCATTGTTCATGATATAGTAGCACACTGGTTTGTGTTCTGCCATCTCTGCTTCAGAATGGTCATCAACTTCCTCAACCTCTGTGATTTGGTCAAATTCCCTAGGCAATACTGAGACCACATTCACGAGGATGTCCAACGAAGCATCAGAATCCGAGGCAAAATTGTCTGTCATCATCTCATCTTTTTCTATGGCCTGATCACGTTTTTCTTTAGCCATTTCGACTTCAGTTTTGAATAATTTTTGCCCAATGGGAAACTTCTTGATAGTTCCTTCCCTTCCGTTGTTTCCGCCAGGTAGGTTTGTGCTTGATTCAGCCTTATCCTTCGACTCGGCCTCCCTCTGGGCTTTTCTCCTTCGCTGCTCCCTCCTCCACTGTGACCTTGTCATAGGAATTTTTCCTTTGTAGTTCTTAGAAATATGGGCAGTTTTGTTGGAGGATTGAAACTCCTTGCGATAGGTGATCGAAGAGCCCCTGTTGACATCGAAGTTTTTCCACTTCTGCTGACCTTTCTGCCTGTTCTCATTTGGTTTAACCCATTTGCCGTTAGAAATTTCAGCAAATGGTTTAAAGGTAGCGGGCCTTGCTCCTGGTGCTCTAGCCTTCGACTCAGACCTTCTTGGGTCAAAACTTCGAGGGCCATGGTTGGCCTTCTCCCACTTCTTCTTAGCCTTTCGTACCCCTTCGAGATTCTGCGCCGCTTTTTTGTCGAACACAACGCTGCACCTAGGGCAAAGCATTACTTCAGATCCCTTTCGTTGACATCTGTGTATGAAGTCAACCAAACTTTCTTCCTCTTTTGGGAAGGCCAACTTATTGTATTCCTCCTGTCGGCGTTCCTCGTCCACTTCCATTGGTAACTCCTCAAAAATTTCCACCATGTTAACTTCCATTTCGATATCCTCAGTGATGTCAAACTTGCACCATTTCATCTGTAAACCCTCAATAGCCCTATCCATCTGGACAAAACTATCAGCGGTCTCCTTGGTTACCAGCATCTTCTGAGAATCCGCAGCAACTCCCTCGTCAGCACCTTCAATAATCTGAACACCATCAGTAGTGTTGTTGTTGAATACTTCGACAGAACCAATAACCAAGCTCCTTAGGAATTTCTGGTCAAGATTTTAAGTAACCCTGGCCATGACTATTTCATTGTTAAAATCATCAGCGATCTCAATCATATTGACATCATTGTTGAGGCCTTTAGCAACCTCGAGCATATGGACCTCCGTTGGCTCAGTATAATGAGCATCAACTACTAGCAAGGGGTCTGAATCGATCTTCATTTGACTTTTGGACTTCTCTCCAAACTTCAGCCTTCCTTCTTGCATTGCGTTCTGCACCAGATCCCTGAAAAGAAAACATTGAGAAGTCTTATGACCCAAGAAATTATGATATTTACAAAATCCTCTTTTTTTCCTTTGTTCTAAAGGAGGCAATTTAGCACCAGGTGGCACTATCATCTGACCATCCTTAACTAACAAATCAAAAATTTCGTCACATTTAGTGACGTCGAAAGTATAAGTTTTCTTGGGAAATTTGTCATTTTTCTCAGTTTCAACATTCGAAGGTGCCAGCAACCTACAAGAGTAAGGTGGACCTTGTTTCAATTTAGCAAGGTCGACCTCGCCTTCGTCAAAACTAACTAGCTCATCATGATATTTTTCATCGACGTTATTAACTTCGACGTAAGACACTCTCTTGTTCTAATTTGCCCTGGCCTTTTCTTCCTTAAGGCGTTCTAATTGTCGAACCCTATCGGCTAATTGGGCCATATCTCTAAGATACTGTGTATCCATCTTCTTTCTAATAGAATAATCCAGGCCTCCAGCAGCCATTTCGACTAACGCATGCTCTGGTAGTTGAGTAAAGCATCTAGCTTTGAGTAGTCGGAACCTATTTAGGTAATTATCAATTGGCTCTGTGAATTTACGTTTAATACTAGCCAACTCTTTCAAACTAATCTTAGTTTGTCCCATATAGAACTATTCATGAAACAACCGGTCTAATTGGGTCCAATTGTAGATAAAATTAGGTGGCAAAGTTGTGAACCACGTGAAGGCATTCTTCGTCAGAAAACTTGAAAATTATTTTATCCTAAGGTTCTCATTATTTACGATTTCCCCAGCCTCTATCACGTATCGAGCCACGTGTTCAACGGAAGATTCAGTGGTATCACCAGAGAACTTAGTAAACTTAGGGACTTTTGTTCTAGGGGGTAACTCTGACTGGAGAATGTATTCTGACAATGGGGATGTATAATTTGGCCTTCGCAGGCCCATATTTACCCCATTTTGGACCATTATCCTTTTGATCATAGCTGCCAGATTATTATCTGCTGCCATGTTGTTACGTCGAACTTGTTGTACGACGTCATCAGCATCCTGATTTTTATTCACCAAAACCACCCTTGGTTGATCCCCTACAGGCACTGGCTGTTGAAACCTAGGGGGTTCAACTACTACCTGATTTGGTGCATTTACTTGGCGAATATTCCCTAGATTTTGTTGATTTTGGTTAATAGTGGGGTCCTCTTCGAATACCACCCCATGGTTTGCTGCGATATACTCTCTTTGAGGGTGTCGAGGAGGATTCGGAACACCAAAGAAATCTGCAAGTCGCGTCATCTGCGCAGCCATTTACTGATTGGTCTGGGTAGTATTTTGGATTAGAGGCTGAAAGATTTCCCCTATGGCTTGAGACATCATTTGGACCATCTGGTGGTTACTTTCATCCATTAGCTGCCTTAGATAGGCTGCAGTAGTATTCGTCAGGCCTGGCACTTGGGTTGAATATCCTACTCCTAAGGATTGGTTTCGACCCATATTTACTCCAGACCCAGACCCTTGTAAAGGTGATGTCATTATAGGTTCAGAATACACTGGGGGTGCATTTTGTAAATTCATCATCATGGAAGTTGGCATCCCATAAGGATGCTCTCGACCATTTAAGGGCATTGAAAAACCTGGTGGTGGGAAAGGTCGATAAATAGACGTCCCAATCGGAGGAGGAGTTACTAGGAGTCTGGTTGGCCCCACATATGTCAAGACTGGTTCAGTATAGGGAATGGAATGTGTCAGTGTCGAACTAGCCATAGAGGGCATAGTTTCGGATGTAGACGCAAGAACGGTGGTCCCTCCAGTCGAAGACACGGGGGTTGGTTCTACATTGACACCGGATGTAATTTGAGGATTTGAACTACTTGGCTGATTAGTACTTGCCATTTTCCTCGTATATTTTCTTTTTGGTCTTTCTTCGTTTGTGGTGGCTACCTTTCCACTCCTCAATAACATACAACGAAGTACGTGACACAAAAAGGATATTCAAATCACAGAATTCTAAGTTTTCTAAAAATGTTACTTAGCACAGTCCCACTAGGCGTGCCAATTTGTTTACTGGTAAAAATGGTAAACAACCGCTGGTCTATCAATTGCATATAAAACTGAGTAACTTGCAGGATCGACCACACAAATCCTAGGACATGTGCTAAATTGATTTCTTGTGTAAACTTCTATGTTTCGACTAAGTAAAGGAGTGGAAAAGAGCTTTCTTCAAGAAACTTAAAGTGACTGAAAAGTAAAAGACTTTGAGAAAAAGGTTTAAATCAAAGAGGCTGGTACAGGAATGAATTTAAGTTGCGTGAAATTAAAGGGACTTTTAATAAAAAGATGCGTAAAGACTCTGAGTCGAAAAGGCTGAAAGGGTAAAGACTAAATGAAATGCAGAAAAATAACTTGCACGAAGTAAAATATAAACTCTTAGTAAAAGACTTAAAGAAATTGCATTGAAATGAAAAGTGGTGTTTACATCACGTACATTCTCACAAAACCCGTTTCTCTACACGCAGATACTTTGAGTAATTTATGAGTAATTTGTACAACTTGAATAACACACAAATCCTATTACTAGAACCCCTATTTATACTTATTAGACTAACTGTTGTTAACTGCCGAAACAATTAACATATGACAAGTGTCGCCCTGCATGCTTCTAATCCTCTGGATGTGCGCCACTTGTCTTTTTCAAAAGCGGATAAGAATAAGCACTCCCTCCTTTATTTGAATTTGAATTACTTCGCGTCGAACACCATCAGCAGTATCCGTCGAATGATATTTCCCAATGCTTGAAAATATTTCTAAGTCCCACGCTTATCTTTTCCTTATGCAAGCATACCTTCGACTTGGGCTTCCACCATGAAGATCCAGTCGAACGCTTTCAAGCTTCTTCAAAGAGTTTAACACTTCTATTAATTCCTCTAAATCAATATAGGTGTCGAATTGAGGAGCTAACAGTTACAGTGGGAGACTCCAAAGTCTGCTACGAAAATACGAAGTTTTCTTGGGTTGGCAGGATATTATCGCAAGTTTATCAAAGGTTTTTCTAAGTTAGCATTACCGTTGACTCAGTTGACTCGAAAGGGTCAAGGTTATGTGTGGGATGTTGCATGTGAAAAGAGTTTTATGGAATTGAAGAAGAAATTGACGACCGCTCCGGTGTTGATCTTACCTAATCCGAGTGAGTCTTTTGTGGTATATTGTGATGCGTCGAAGATGGTTCTTGGTGGAGTATTAATGCAGAATGGTCAAGTTATTACTTATGCTTCCAAACAATTGAGGGTTCACGAAAGGAATTATCCTACACATGATTTAGAGTTGGAAGCTATGGTGTTTATGTTAAAACTTTAGAGAAATTATCTGTTTGGCTCTAAATTTAAAGTGTTCAATGATCATAAGAGTTTGAAGTACTTATTTGATCAGAAAGAGTTGAATATGAGGCAGAGAAAGTGGTTGAAATTGTTGAAGGATTATGATTTTGATTTGAGTTACCATACTGGTAAAGCAAATGTGGTGGTTGATGCATTGAGTAGGAAGTCATTGAATATATGAATGCTTATGGTAAGAGAGTTGGAATTAATCAAGCAATTCTGAGATTTGAGTTTAGTATGTGAAGAGACTCCTGACAGTGTGAAGTTAGGAATGTTGAAACTGACGAGTGGCATTCTCAAAAATTCAGGGAAGGTCAGAAATCTGATTTGAAATTGGTCAATTAATTGACCTTGATTAACCAAGGTAACGGAGGTGAATTCCGGATTGATGGGAATGGCGTGATGAGATTCAGAGATAGAGTGTGTGTTTCGAATGTTCCAGAGATTAAGAAGAGTATTCTTGAGGAAGGAGACAGAAGTAGGATGAGTATTCATCCTGGTGCTACGAAGATGTATCAGGATTTGCAGTAGTTGTTTTGGGGAACATGATGAAAATATGATGAATTTTGTGATTTAGGAATGTGTAGGATAAGGGGAAATGATACATATGTTGTCTAGTATGATGTGTTATTGTTGTAGTATGGATTCCCTTGGGATTGATGTGTATTTTTGGACTGTATGGTATTGGAATCATAAGAATTTAGGGTCAGAAATTATGCAGAAACACAACAGCAGGATTGTTATTTCGCATGATTCGCCGGGAAAGTTTCCCATGTCGCCGGGCGAAGCAATTTCTCCCCAGCCTCGCTAGGCGAGAGTAGAGGCGAAAGGAGGGTGGAAAATAGGTGCTACTGGAGTTTGTATGAGGGGATGGACTTCTCCCCTGCTTCTCCGAGTGAAACCCAAGCGAGCGAACTGCTTCGGCGGGCGAGCACCAGGCGAGCAGGAGCAGATATTTTATTTTATTATTTTGTTTTTGTGTCTTGTTCTTTGTTGACTTCGTGTCGTGGGGTAATGGAATTATGGTGTCTTGATGATGATAACATGATGAACTGTGGTGTATGTGATTGATGCTATACTATGATGTTTTGATGATCTCTCATGAATGATGATGCAACTTTGACGACCCTATGATGATGAATACTATGACGTTTTGCATCATGCATTCTTAGCATAATTAGGACTTCGGTCCAGTGATGATGTTAGGACTTCGTTCCAGTGATGATGTTAGGACTTCGGTTCAGTGATGATGTTAGGACTTAGGTCCAGTGGTGACTTCAATCCTATTGTGTGGATTGAAGTGTTCATGACGTGCTCCGGTTCCAAAGAGGAATCGATCCTATGGTGGGGATCTTTGGAGGGTGATGGCCCAGTGTCCATCAAATGATTTGGTACCACATGCATGAGTCTATGTTGTTGCATTTCATACTATGTGGGATTGCATAATTGTGAATAAATGATGTTATTGATGACGTGATTTTAAGTGATGTACGACGATGATGACTTAATGATGCTTATTTTGCTTGACGATACTATGACGGTGCAAATAAACTGTGATACTGTTGTACTTGTATATCCTTTTCTTTATATCTCGTATAATGATTTGTGATTACTCACCCTGCCTGTTTGAATGTTGCCTCCACGTGGGTAACGCACAGGTGATCAGGATTAGCTCTCTTGGTGCGTTAAGATTTAGCCTTGGAGATATTCAGTTTTATTTCCTTGAATTCAGAAGGCGTCTTGCTCTGACATGTAACATTGGGGTCGGGAACGTTTGAGTGGAACGATATGTTCTTTATTATTTTTTTATGAATTCTTCTTTGAATTATTTTAAATAAAGATGTTTTGATGACTAAGATTTCCGCTGCGATGGTTGAAAATGCTCATCGAGTGCATTGATGAAATAATTGTTATAAATGATTTGAAACCCGTGTTACGGAGCTGGATGTTATTTAGATGTTTTATGATGAAATATGGCACCCTTGTGGTGAATTACTCTGATTTATTATCTTTAATTAGTTATTTTATTCGTGAGTATTTTGTGGGGTAGAAGGGTGTTACATCCAATGCAAGGGATAGTCACCATAGTCCAAAATTAAGAGAACAAGTTTTTTTAGGGGTTTAAGCTTTTATTAATGTTTTTGGTCCAAAAGTACAAAAGAAAAAAGAGCATAAACATAAACAAATGGTCCAAGTGGATAAAGGGAAAATGGAGGAAACATAAACAAATAGTCCAAGTGGACAAAGGAAAAATAGCGGAAACATAAACAAATGATATGATATGATAACATAAAGCATAAAAAATAAAGAGATATATGGAGCGAGAAAGAAGCATAAACATAGCACAATTAATATAACAATAAAAAGCAATTGTCATCCAAAAATGAGAGAATAAGTTTTGTTGTGTTTTCGGAAATGCTCGACTAGACATCCATGAGAATGAAAACATGGTCTCATACATTACCATGGGGAGGGATCCAACTCGGATAAAATCAACGAGTATGCCAACTAACCCCCATGGGTAACAAGATAAAGCCAATCTATTTCAAACTATGCCATGGACGAATAGGAGACTGATAATTCGCTTACAAATCACAAAGGTTTTCTGATTTTGGAACAATTTAGCGTTATGTTAAGTAATTGTAATCAGACTTATATAGAAACCACGACTATCTGAGGCCGGTCAATAGCAATTTTAGTGTTAATGCATGCTAGAGAAGCGATATGTAGATCACTCTCCGAAAGCAATACCGCACGAAAAGAAAAAAAAGGTAACGGTTTCATCTTCATCAAGAACTTAAAATAAGTTCCAATGATATCGAATATTTTCATCTATCAAAAGAAAAAAGAAAAAGAAGAGGGAAATGTAAATTGAATTACAATTTCAAAATCATTCCATCTTTAAGTTCAACCACTCATCTTGTTTGATTAAAGCACTAAACATATCATTAACTCAAAGCACCTAAAATGAATTGAGCAATTCACTTTAAAGATAGATTTGAATTAGTGAATGTTTATCCAACTTCATCTACACCCTAAGTCTATTTAATTTAAAGAGGAATATGACCTTTAAAAGTGCAAACCAAGGCAAAAATCAAAAGGAAATGGAAGAAGAAAGAGAAGAAACCAAAAAAGTTCCAAAACAGAACCAAAAACACAATTCTGCTACTGGTTAACCGATTAACCAAATTGTACAGCATTTGGTTAATCGATTAACCCTGACAGAACAGCAAAAAAAAATTGAAAAATTCAGCATTCATGATTCAATCATTTCTTCAAACACCTCATGGTCATGGATGCAAATTAACACGAAAATCCAAGTAAAACAACAGCAAACAACACCAATAAAACACAATTTGTAAGATCCAAAGATCAAACAACAAGAATCAACAATATATCACACTGTGGAAGATGGATCAAACACAACAATGGTGGAACAAGAGTTTACCACTTCAAATCTGAAAAATTCTTCAAATCAACTCCAAGAGCCACACTCCAAAGCCTTAATCTACATAAACTAATGATGAAAAAGCAAATGGATGGAGGTTTAGCTCAAAGATTAGTAAGTTCTAATGAAGAACTTACTAACTTTCAATGGAAGAAAGAGCTTTGGTGAATTTGGGTAGATGAAGAATTGAGAGAAATTTTTGCAAGGTGAATTTGGCTATCAAAAGTTTGAAGAATGAATGAAATGAGACCTCTATTTATAGGATTTAGGCTTGGAAATTTTGGTGGATTGGAGTTTGGTTTGGGACCAAAATTAGGCTTGGAATTTGAATTTGGAGGCAAAATCAAGATCAAGTGGTGATTAATGAGGGTGTATGGTGGGAATTAATTATGATGAGGTAGGAGAATTAAAATGAAGTGATATAGAATATTCTCATGATGAAACAAGTGACATTGGGTGCCAAATTGCTGCAAAATTTGAATTTGGCTCATTTTCACAAAAAACGCACTGGTTAATCGATTAACCATATAGTGTTAACCGATTAACACAACAAAAATTGTGAAAATTTGCTTTAGATGTGTTGTCTTGGCTCTGGCTCGATTTTTTTTACTTGTCAAAGAAGGCATGGAAATAAACACATGAACCTTGGAGTCTCTTGAATAATAGTCAATTAAATCACAGGAAACTCTTGATCAAATGATTTTGAATTGTTTGCAGATCAACTTTGACTTTGTATAGATGAATTTCATTCTAGCTGAGGAACTGAGGTTGATATCCTTGATCCAAATTCTTCTTGAAAAAGTTAGTAAAGGAAAAACCAAACATATTTTTGGATTTTAATTAGGGTTAGTAAACATAAGCAATCAAAAATAAAAGCAAGCAAGAAACAAGAGGTACACAATGATCTTGCTTGTGGTATGAGATGCAAATGATATGTGGGATCTTAGGGGTAAAAATTAGGGTATTACATTCACGACATATGACCAAAGGTATTTGGAATTTTTTTGTTGTAGTGATTTAACATCATTAATCGTTTATATGATGTTCTTGATCTGGGCCTAAAACCATTATTATGTCTCATGATTAGATTAACAATCAAGCTTTATTTCTCTAAGTAGAGTCATTTTCATGGATTCAATTCCGCTATCGATGGTCATGTTTCTATCAAATTCGTAAATCTTGATATCTTTCTTAATTGTTTATCTTATATTTTTGGGGGGAAATTACACTCACCTCCCTTAAGCTCAATTAAAATGGCACAGAAACCCCTAATAATCTTAAAATACGCACTAACCTCTTAAAGGTCTATAAAAGCGGCACCGACTTCATGGGAGGTGAGTGCAATTTTCCATATTATTTCTTACGTCTTCCCTAACCTTTAATTATTTGACTCTTCTCTATATGATCTATTGTCCTTACAAAAGAATCTACAAGTCTTCACTACTACGGAAAACCCATTTAACAACGGTTGGGAAAGGTATGTAATCACGCGTGCACAGGCGTTGTTATGTAGAGTGTCGTTTTATATATGATACTTACAATCACGGACCAGTAACCGTTGTATTAAACTGGAAAGAGCGCTACCTATCACAACGGTTTATACAAAAAAACTGTTGTGATAAAGTAATTGTCCTAGGTTTGATTCCCAGCTGCGCTGTTTTGATATTTATTTTTTTCTGGACAGCGCGCGACATATTATAACGGTTGTGTAATATAATTGTTGTTAAAGCACAAGATATTATTATAGTTATGATATACAGGCGTTGTTACATATTCTGCAGAATTAAGAAAAAGATTACTAATTTTATAATTAATCTCTTTTTTTAACCTGTATTATTGTTCACCATATCACAGCAGAAAATACAACTAACATTTGTGATAAAGTAATCATAATAATGTTAATTGTATCATATTCATAACATCACATAATTGTATCATATTCAATTGTAACAAATATCTTACAATTTATCAAAACAAACAACCTACAGTTTACACATTACATAACATCACATAATTGTATCATATTCAATTGTAACAAATATCTTACAATTTATCAGAACAAACAACATACAGTTTACACATTACATAACATTACATAGTTGTATCATATTAAATTGTAACAAATATCTTACAATTTATTAGAACAAACAACCTACAGTTTACACATTACATAACATCACATAGTTGTATCATATTCAATTGTAACAAATATCTTACAATTTATCAGAACAAACAACCTACAGTTTACAAATTACATATCATCACATAATTGTAACTTGGAGTTTTGGTTTCTTGTCTCTTGGTGTCTCGACTCTAAAGACCTATGATTTCAAATAATTATACTTGTTAGTAAAAATAGTTAGAAACTATAACATACAATTAATATATTATGAATAAAGACTAAATTATGTACTTGTTAATTTTCCCATATGCCTTCTTCATGATCGATTCGAATAGCGTGCACGGCATCT
The DNA here is from genome assembly GCA_022829125.1 of Lathyrus tuberosus. Taxonomy (NCBI): domain Eukaryota; kingdom Viridiplantae; phylum Streptophyta; class Magnoliopsida; order Fabales; family Fabaceae; genus Lathyrus; species Lathyrus tuberosus. Next base: position 1,008,496 of record JALAZF010000084.1, read on the forward strand.
CCATCAACTTCATCATATGAGGTAGGGACTTGTGTTGTGTAACAAGGTGTGGACGGAATATCAAGACTTCCATCACTAAGAGGAATGTGTTTTCGTTGGAGAACGATTGACCATTTCCCCGATATGTCTGATGGGTCGGTAACATAGAAAGCTTGTTTTCTTGAGAAGCCATGATGAATGGTTTGGTCATAAAAGATGCCTTGCCAAGGTCGACCCGTGTGAATCCTAAGTCACTAATGTGTAATCCATTACTATTATTGGGAACCCATTTGTATTTAAATAAATCCACTTTGAAAATAACATAATCAATCTCCCAAATCTCATCAATGACACCATAAAACACGGTAGTTGCCAATACATGATTCTTATCTTTTGAACTAGAGAAATACATCGATTTGGCTTCAACCATAACCCCACTATTTTGCATTGTACTACGATCATCTTTTGATTTTGTATAAAAGGTATAATGACCAATGTCGTATGCAGTTCATGTAATGACACAAAAGTTTGGCTCGTACGACAGCCATTTAAGTATCTCAGATGCACTACGATCATTAGATACACTTTTATTAAACCAATCTATGAATCTTTTGTTATGCTCTATTAACAACAACTTGTCACTCATTCGGGGATATTTTTTCCACAAAAGTCCTTTATGAGTATCTATGAAAGGTTGAACTTCATCTATATTATTCAATATCAAGAAATGTGCTTGAATAACTACATCCCAAGCCATTGACTTAACATTTAGACCTTGAATATATCTTTCGTCTGTGTCAGAATGACGAGACTTTGGAATTCCTATAGAATCTGCGCCCGACAAATAGTTTGTACAAAACTCAATAACTTTTTCTGTGATGTATCTTTCAACAATCGAAGCTTCTGGTCGGTGATGATTCTTCGTATATCCTTTAAAGATATTCATATCTCGCTCTATTGGATACATTCACCTTAAATAAACTGGACCACAAATTCTGATTTCTCTGACTAGATAAACACGTAAGTGAACTATAATGTCAAAAAAATGATGGAGGAAAATACATCTCCAATTGACACAAGATTATGACAGCCTCATCTTCTAATTCATCTAATTTTTTGAAATCAAGAACTTTATTACATATGGCATTGAAGAATAAGCACAATCTCGTTATAGTTACTCTCACATTTTTTGGTAGGATCCCACGGATAGCTACTAGTAGAAGTTGTTGCATCAATACATGACAATCATGAGATTTTAAACCAATTAACTTGAGATCTTTCATTGATACAAGTTTCTTTATGTTTGATGAGTAACCTTGCAGAACTTTAATACCTTGCAAACACTCGCAGAAAATTTTATTTTCCTTTTTAGAAAGAGTGTGACACGCTGAAGGCAGATAAGTTCTTTTTCCTTTCTCTATTGGAGCCAACTATTTTCTTATACCCATCTTCTCCATATCAATACGGGAAGTCTTACTATCTTTAGTCTTGCTTGGAATGTTTAAAAGTGTGCCAATCAAACTGTCACACACATTTTTCTCCACGTGCATCACATTAAGACAATGTATAACATCAAGACTTGACCAATACAGAAGATCAAAGAAGATGGACCTCTTTTTCCAAATACTTTTCGCAACTGCCCCTTTTTTCTTTTTTCTCTTCCCAAAGACAACATTAATGTGTTCCTGCCGTTGATAAACTTCTTCCCCGGTTAAAGGTTCAGGTGCCTCATCAAACTCTTGCTCTCCATTAAAAGCCTTCCGCAATCTACGATAAGGATGATCGGGTTTTAGAAATTTTCGATGCCCAAGGTAAACAGTCTTTTTCCAAGGTCTACCCGTGTGAATCCTAAGTCACTAATGTGTAATCCATTACTATTATTGGGAACCCATTTGCATTTAAATAAAGCCACTTTGAAAATAAAATAATCAATCTCTCAAATCTAATCAATGAAACCATAAAACGCGGTAGATGCCAATACAAGATTCTTATCTTTTGAACTAGATAAATACATCGATTTGGCTTCAACCATAACCCCATTATTTTGCATTGTACTACGATCATCTTTTGATTTTGTATAAAAGGTATAATGACCAATGTCGTATACAGTTCATGTAATGACACAAAAGTTTGGCTCGTACGATAGCCATTTAAGTATCTCGGATGCACTACAATCATTAGATACACTTTTATTAAACCAATCTATGAATCTCTTGTTATGCTCTATTAACAACAACTTGTCACTCATTCGGGAATATTTTTTCCTCAAAAGTCCTTTGTGAGTATCTATGAAAGGTTGAACTTCATCTATATTATTCAATATCAAGAAATGTGCTTGAATAACTACATCCCAAGCCATTGACTTAACATTTAGACCTTGAATACATCTTTCGTCTGTGTCAGAATGACGAGACTTTGGAATTCCTATAGAATCTGCGTCCGATAAATAGTTTGTACAAAACTCAACAACTTCTTCTATGATGTATCTTTCAACAATCGAAGCTTCTGGTCGGTGATGATTCTTCGTATATCCTTTAAAGATATTCATATATCGCTCTATTGGATACATCCACCTTAAATAAACTGGACCACAAATTCTGATTTCTCTGACTAGATAAACACGTAAGTGAACCATAATGTCAAAAAAATGATGGAGGAAAATACATCTCCAATTGACACAAGATTATGGCAGCCTCATCTTCTAGTTCATCTAATTTTTTGAAATCAAGAACTTTATTACATATGGCATTGAAGAATAAGCACAATCTCGTTATAGTTACTCTCACATTTTTTGGTAGGATCCCACGGATAGCTATTAGTAGAAGTTGTTGCATCAATACATGACAAGCATGAGATTTTCAACCAATTAACTTGAGATCTTTCATTGATACAAGTTTCTTGATGTTTGATGAGTAACCTTGCAGAACTTTAATACCTTGCAAACACTCGCAGAAAATTTTATTTTCCTTTTTAGAAAGAGTGTGACACGCTGGAGGCAGATAAGTTCTTTTTCCTTTCTCTATTGGAGCCAACTATTTTCTTATACCCATCTTCTCCATATCAATACGGGAAGTCTTACTATCTTTAGTCTTGCTTGGAATGTTTAAAAGTGTGCCAATCAAACTATCACACGCATTTTTCTCCACGTGCATCACATTAAGACAATGTCTAACATCAAGACTTGACCAATACAGAAGATCAAAGAAGATGGACCTCTTTTTCCAAATATTTTTCGCAACTCCCCCTTTTTTCTTTTTTTCTCTTCCCAAAGACAACATTAATGTGTTCCTTCCATTGATAAACTTCTTCCCCGGTTAAAGGTTCAGGTGCCTCATCAAACTCCTGCTCTCCATTAAAAGCCTTCCGCAATCTACGATAAGGATGATCGGGTTTTAGAAATTTTCGATGCCCAAGGTAAATAGTCTTTTTCCAAACTCATGTTGGTGATAACAAGTATCATCTTCACATATAGGACACGCTCTATGTCCTTTGACACTATATCCAACCAAGTTACTGTAAGCAGAAAAGTCGTTAATTATGCAAAATAACATTGCACGCATCTTAAACTTTTCCCCAGAATATGCATCATAAACTTCAACGCCTTCATCCCACAAGAGTCATAAATCATCAATTAATGGATTTAGATAAACATTTATGTCGTTACCAGGTTGTCGTGGTCCAGAAATCATCATACTTAACAGTATATACTTGCGCTTCATACTCAACCAATGAGATAGGTTGTAAATAGTGAAAAGAACAAGCCACGAAGTATGATTAGTGCTCAGATTACCAAAGGGGTTCATTCCATCGGTGGCAAGTTCAAGCCTAAGGTTTCTTGGCTCAACTCCAAAATCCAAAAACAACGAATCAATTTTCTTCCATTGAAACGAATCAGCAACATGGTGAATGTTTCCATCACGAGTCCTTTCATCTGCATGCCATCTAAGATTCTTTGCGTAATTCAAATTAGGAAAAAGTCTCTTAAATTGTGAAATTATTGGCAAGTATCATTACACTTTAGCAGAAGGATGATACCTACTAACATTATCATAGTCATTATCATCACCACTGTTGGCTTTCAACTTGTAACGCGACACACCACATTTCAGACATTGATACAAGTCTTCATACTCTTTTCGGTATAATATACAATTATTAGGGCAAGCATGTATTTTAATATACTCCAGACCCATTGGACACAATATCTTCTTGGCCTCATAACAACGATCCGGTAATTTGTTATCTTTTGGTAACATTTCCTTTAGCAGTTCAAGTAATTCCGTGAAACTTTTATCCGACCATCCATTTTTTGCCTTCAGATTAAACAACTTTAACACCGCCGAAAATCGTGTAAAATCTGTGCATCCCTTATATAAAGGGGTGTCTTTATCACTACATAAAGTATCATAAATATGAGCATTCTTAAAATAAGATTCCCCAATATCACGAAACATATCCTCTAGTTGATCTTCTATATATTCATCTTCATCGACTCTTTGACTTTGTGACACATGACTTTCCTCCACTTCACCATGCCACGTCCATATTATATCATTTTGACATATATCATCACAACAAAGGTGATGGAATATTTCATCCTTTCTACACTTTTCGATATTCGGGCAAAGAACACAAGGACAATAAAAGATACCATTATTTTTGGGAAGATGTTTATCAACGTATTCAAGAAATTCAATAACTCATTTCTCATAAATCGGACCTAATCTATCGGATTTCATCCAGCTACGATCCATAACAACTTCTGAAATTTATACACATATAATAATGTGAATGACACACCAAAATGTAATCCAAAAACTTAATGCAAATCTAAACCTAAAGCATATAAAACATTTACTCTAATACTGATTTAAGCATATACAACTTAAACAAAGAAAAAAGGAATGAAGATGTTGAAGAATACCATACTTCGAAGCTGAAGAATCAAATGAACGAAGAGGGTGTGAAGATTTGAGCTACGAAGAGGGTAAAGATTATGCCGCCGCTGTAGTCTCTGGCTCGCTTGTTCAACTAGGGCGTATTTTGAAAGAAATAATACATAAGAAGTTTTGTTTTAATTTATCAGTGAACCCTATAATTACGGTTGGAAAACACAACCGTAGTGGAATTGAAGTCCTCTTACAACGGTTGTTTTACTTCACCGTTGTAAACTATTTTACAATTTATTTTTTAAATAATGGAGTTAAGTCCTATAACAACGGTTGGTTTAATAAACCGTTGTAAAATCATTTACAATTTATTTTATAAATAATGGACTTAAGTGACAAACGCTTAATGTACTCTAAAAAATGGAAAAAGTGTAATTGATGGGAATCGAAGCTTGCTATACAATATTTATTACTACAGTCTTTTAAAACAACCGTCATTATATTTCTGTTTATACATACAGCTACTTACTGGGCGCGAAAATTTTAACCTATTACAACGGTTTAGATGAATCCGTTGTAAACATGGCGTTGTTGTTTGCACGTTTTGTAGTAGTGCTTCTCTCTACTTGCCAAAACTACCAAAGTCAGTTTTCTATTATATTTTCTACTATATGTATTACCCAAACACTCTTTGTAATATTGTCATTTCTTATCTTGTCTAGTCTTACTACACATCCAACATAACATACTCATCTCTGCTACATTTACTTTATTCTCATGTTTTTTCTTAAACATCCAAAATTATGTATTTTATAACATTCTAGGTCTTAACACAGTCTAATAAAATAATTTCTTCTACGTGAGTGCAGAGGTTACAGAAACACAAGAGGGGAGTTGAATTAGGTTTCTAGAATGAAAATCTTTTTCTACCCAAAACAACAAGGAGAGGACTAAGAAAAAAATAATGAACACAAATATTATTATCCTAGTTTGCTGTTAACGAATCTACCTCTAGTCCATTCGTTAAGGTGATTTCACCTTATCACAAGGACTTAATTCACTATTGAAATTTTGGTATCAAATATGAGATGTCGAAGGAGATGTTACGACTCTAATATCTAAATTGATATCAACTTAAAAATAATGTAATAAACATAGTAAGAAAACAATAAATAACACAAGCAATTGTTAACCCAGTTCAATGCAACTCACCTACGTCTGGGGGCTACCAAGCCAGGAAAATTCACTAAAACAGAATTAGTTTGAAGATTCTCAGCAAACAACCTCTGGTTTACAATCTTCTCACCTAATCTCTACCCATGCAATTTCTATCTAGGACTATCCTAGATATGAGACACCTCTCACTTCTTTTCAATCACACAGCAATGATAAGACTTAATAATGAACAATAGAAGACACATTCCAAAGACACAAAATCCAATCATGCTTAAAAGCTCATGAGTGATTCACAATTACAACTCAATAAACTCAGTCCAGTTCAAGCATCTAGGTGATGAATGAATGGCTCACAAATAACAAAAGCACAGAAAATTGAAACTCTAATACTTAAGCAATGCACATGTCTCAACCCTAGCTTCTCTAAACTCCAAATAGGGATAGAATTACTTTATATAGAAATATTTCGCATGGGCTTGGGAAATAGAATAAACTAACTCATATTTGATCAAATCAAATCAAATAAAACTCCAGATCTTCTCAATATTTTCTGCATGAAAATAGAACGACTGATTCCAAAAATAACTCCACAAATTATGCACTAGAAACTCTTTTGTTTAAAGAAAATCTCCACCTTGATTTGCGCCAGTAATATATCTCATCAGAAAGCACAAATGATAGTTAATAAATAGTAATAAACAAATCACAACATTCTGAATAGAATGTTGTTCAGTTCTGTACTAACATGTTAGAACATTAGTCCTGACATCCTGTACTTGAACCCTGCAATACCTGAATAAACAACCTGCAAGGATGTTTGACCCACATGTCAAGACATCTTGCACAACATATAGCTGCAACAACATGTTTTAGCAAAAATGCAGCCAACACAGGACTTACAATCTCCCCCTTTGGCAAATTTTGGCTAAAACCTTCTTTGAGTAAGTTACCGGGGAAACACACCATACCTGAGACACACGTAGCAGAAAAAAATTCAGAACGTCGTACACCAAAAAAATGTCACTACTATCACAGATTCTCATTATTCCCCCTTAATCTCACACATTAGCATAGTTCAAGTTTATCTTCAAGATTAATTATTACTCCCCCTTAATCTCACAAGCCAAATTAGCCTAGTTCACCGGATTAGCTTAGTTCAGTTCTGTTTTATCTTCAAGATTGATTCAGTTTTATCTTCAAGACCACTCCCCCTTTTAGCCATAATATGACAAACACTAATCTTTCATCAAGACAAAAGAAGATAGAAAAATTCAGGACAAGATTCAGTACATGCCAAGCACATTAATTGCCAAAATATTCAGGGCATACCCCAAAACAAAGAAAAGGAATGTAAGCAAAAGTCTTCAACAAACGAAAACTTTAGAACCACAAAATCAAAATTCTTCAACCAAAATCATCAGAACCAAAAAATCAGATGTCTTCATCAAAACCATCAGAATCGGTACTCCCAGCTTCATCATCACCACCTTCCTTCATATTGTCATCACCAAAACTGTTAACTTCACCTTCTTCCAGAGTCTTGGTTAGACTTTCAAATCTCAGTTTCCTCTTAGTACTTACATGAGTCACTGCATCAAGCTCTTTGCAGGCCTCTTTCAACTCAGCTATCACACCACCCTTGGTTGTAAGCTTGCTCTCAGCAGAAGCAGATGTCAGAATAATGTCAGGGACATGTGTTCCTTCAAACAATTTATAATTGAGAGATAAGGAAGACTCCCTTTTACAGCCACCATCAGTACTAGACAGAATCCCAGGATGTTGAGACAGGATAATACCACAGAGAAGGGAGGTAATTGCAATAGGCATTTTGACAGCACAAGTTTCTGCATGTTTCAAGGTTTGATCAAAGATGTATGTACCATAGTCAAGCACTTTCTTGGTAACCACAACATAAATAAACTTCCCTAAACCAGTTGAAATGGTTGAAGTATAATAAGTTGGCACCTAATTAGCTGCACCAATTCTATGTAGAATAGCATATTTCACACTTAGCTTCCCAGTAGAAAGCTTTCCCTTTCTAGGCCATTCCACCATCTGGTTAGCAGTAATCTCCTTGCACACTTGATTATCAATCACCTCCAGCTCAACCTATTCTTCTTCACTTCTTCCCAAATATCTGTTAATAATGGCAGGGGAGAATTCAACACATCTGTCCCTAACAAACACCTTCCTAAAATCCTTACTTTTTCTATCTGCACAATGCAAGGAAATATTAACAATAAACTCCTTCACCAGAACTTCATATCACTTAGAAAAACCAGACACTGTTTTAATTAGACCAGCAGCATGAAAAAGCTCCATAACCTCTTTGTATTCCAAGGCATCTCTTCCCAATTCCATTTCAAGAGCAATCCTCCTTTGATAAACATATTTCCATCTCTTTGCATTTTCAACAGAGTGAAAAGAGATGTTATCAAGAAGAGCATCAGGCACACTACCATAAGGCTTTTTAATCACATATTTTATCACATTAGTGATGTCTTGGACATCATCTTCAACATCGTAATCTGACTCACTATCAGACACAACTTTTCTCTTTTTGGAGATGGTGACAACTTTACTCCATGATTTCTTAGGACCAACAACAACAGTCTTCTTGACACTCTTGGGAGAGATCTTTTCAGCAGCAACAACCTTTCCTTTTTTAGTCTTGAGTCTTTTGGCAATGCCAAGGTTAAGACTCTTGATTACTTCATCATCAGATGGAAAATCATCAACGTTCACAGCATCTCCAGCAAATTCATCCTTTCTTCCACCTGAACCGTTGTCTTTACCTGCATGCTCAAGGACATGACCTATGATAAGGGATTCTCCATTACTGATGATGTCCCAGCATCTGTTCCAGCTTCTTCAAGCACAGAGTCAACAAACTTGTGAAGTATTCCATTTGTACCCTTTTCCTTAGATGTATCAGTTTTAGAGAGATTAGTTATCTTCTCTTCATAGTCATTTTGTTCGGATTCAGAAGAGCTTGAGTCATGACCACTACTCACAACAGATTGAGCAGGCATAAGGGACATAATAGGATAAACTTGGGAGAGGGGTGTAGTAATACCATGCACAACAAGATTTTTACCTTCTTTCAAAACCCTAGCAACAATCTTTCTAATGCTTCTATCAACAAAAAACTTTTCTTCCTCCGCTTTCTTAGAGGTGGAGTCAACATAGGGTTTAGAAATTACTTACAGAAGCGTTCTTCGATCCTTTTGCATGTGAAGTTTTGGGCTTCTACAACTCTGACGCAACGCAAAGAACCATGGACAGTGGAGTGGCATAAAAAATGTCTTCAAAGGAGATGTCCACAGATTTAGCCCTTGCTTTTGATGGAGATACATTGGCCTTACCAGTAGAATCTTTTGAAGGGGTGGATGCAGGTTGTTGAGACATCTTGGGATCTTTGAGAATTTGATGACACTGAGTAAAATAGGTTCATTCTCGTAGATGGGAAATGAAGGAACTAGTGAGCAGAGTGATGATACAAAGATAGCGTGTGGGAAAGACGGTTAGGTTACTATGAAAAGATTTCCTTTTATAGATGTGCCCTATTTATTAAAAAAATAAGGAAATATGTTTAACATTCCCACACGACATTAATTGCGACAAATCTTCAGACAAGAAAATCCCTAGTTTACCCCTCAATAATTCAAATTGATTATCATCCAAGGCCTTAGTGAAAATGTCAGCTAGTTGCATCTCAGTAGCTACATGTTCTAGAGCAACAGTCTTGTCCTTAACAAGTTCTCTTATAAAATGATGACGGATATCAATATGTTAAGTTATACTTTGTTGAATAGGATTTTTGGAGATATTTATAGCACTTAGATTATCACAATATAATGTCATGACATCTTGTTTGACATTGTATTCATTCAACATTTGCTTCATCCAAACCAGCTGTGAAAAACTACTTCCTGCTACTATGTATTCAGCCCATGCAGTAGACAAAGAGATACAATTCTGCTTCTTACTGAACCATAATATAAGATTGTTCCCCAAGAAGAAACATCCTCCTGATATTTTCTTCCTATCATCAGCATTTCCTGCCCAATCATCATCACAATAACCAATTAACATAGAACCAGATCCATGGGAGTATAACATACCATAGTCATATGTCCCATTCACATACTTCAGTACTCTTTTCACTTGATTGATGTGGCTTACTTTGGGTTCAGCTTGATATCTATCACACACCCCTACAACAAAAACAATGTTAGACCTGCTTGCTGTAAGATATAGCAAGCTACTTATCATACTTTTGTAGAGACTTTGATCCACATTCACATCATTTTCATCTTTAGAAAGCTTCAAGTGAGTGGGAGAAGGAGTTCTCTTGTGGCTGGAATTCTCCATCCCAAACTTATTTATTATATTCTTTGCATACTTACTCTGAGATATGAATATAGAGCCTTCCATCTATTTGACTTGTAGACCAAGAAAGAATGTTAATTCACCAACAAGGCTCATCTCAAATTCTGACTGCATTTTCTTGACAAAATGTTGAACCATCTCATCAGACATCCCACCAAACACAATATCATCAACATAGATTTAGGCAATCATGAGCTTTCCTCCTTCTTCTTTGATAAATAGGGTCTTATCTATTCCAACTTTTTTGTATCCAGTCTCAACAAGGAACTCAGCCAACCTTTCATACCATGCCCTTGGAGCTTGCTTCAATCCATAAAGAGCTTTCTTTAACTTGTACACATGATTAGGAAATGTTGGATCAATAAATCCCCTAGGTTGTTCCACATAGACCTCCTCATTTAGGTAACCATTTAAGAAAGCACTTTTTACATCCATCTGAAATAACTTAAACTTTAAAATGCAAGCCACTCCAAAGAGTATTCTAATGGCCTCAAGGCGAGCCACATGAGCAAAAATCTCATCCAAGTTTACCCCCTTAATTTGAGTATACCCTTGAGCAAAAAGTCTTACTTTATTTTTGGTGACAACCCCATTTTCATTAGACTTATTCTTGTATACCCATATAGTTCCAATTACATTGATTCCCTCAGGCCTAGGAACCAGATCCCATACTTTATTTCTCTTAAATTCACCTAGCTCATCTTGCATAATGCTAATCTAAAATTCATTAGTTAAGGCCTCCTTAACATTTTTGGGCTTAAATTTTGAAACAAAACAAGAATTTGATATGACTTCCCTTGATCTAGTAGTTACTCCTTTATTAAGATCTCATATTATAAGCTCTTTAGGGGGGTCTTTCTAAATTCTGATAGATGGTCCCTTGTTGGTTTGAGCAGTCCCAGATTGAGCATTAGTAGGTTCAGACCCTATACTTGTATCTGTAGTTTCTTCTAGGACATCATTCATAGATGTTCCAGCATCCTCTAGATCATCAACTTCCTTATTCATACTTGAGTCATCAATCACAACATTTATGGACTCCATCATTACTTTCATTCTAGAGTTAAACACCCTATAAATTCTGCTGGTGGTGGAGTACCCCAAAAATATTCCCTCATCACTCTTTGGATCCATCTTTCTCCTCTGTTCATGATCTGCCAAGATATAGCACTTACTTCCAAATACATGAAAGTATTTGACAGTAGGTTTTCTTCCTTTCCATATTTCATACAGGGTAGCTGAGGTACCTTTCCTCAAGGTCACTCTGTTATGAATATAACAGGCAGTGTTCATAGCTTCAGCCCAAAAGTGGTAGGGTAATTGTTTGGCATGAATCATAACCCTAGTAGATTCTTGTAGAGTTCTATTCTTATTCCACAACTCCATTTTGCTGAGGAGTGATGGGAGACGAGAATTCATGACCAATTCCTTCAAATGAACAAAATTAAGCAAATTTGTTGTTTTCAAATTCCTTCCCATGGTCACTTCTGATTCTAATAATATTACTTTCCTTTTCTCTTTGAAGTTTTTGACAAAGATCTTTGAACACTTCAAACACTTATATGAGTTTTCTCTAATTAAATTCACCCAAGTGTATCTTGAATAATCATCCACAACCACATAGGCATACTTCTTTCCGCCAAGACTTTCCATGTGTATGGGTCCCATTAAGTCCATATGAAGGGGTTCCAACACTTTTGAAGTAGTCAGATGTTGAATCTTCTGATGCGACATCTTAGTCTGCTTCCCAATTTGGCACTCACCACAGACTTTTTCTTCTTCAAATCCCTCTGACAGCTTCCATAGAAATTATCCTCTTTATGCCCTTTAAATGAAGAGGACCAAGTTTTTGATGCCACAGTTTAGCTTCATCTTCTTTGGTTAGTAAGCATGTGGATGAATAACTTGAGTCTTGAGAAACCCATAAGTAACATTTATCTTTGGATCTAACTCCCTTCATAAGCACTTCACTATTCTCATTGGTCACCAGGAACTCAAATTTAGTGAAGTTGACATTGAGACCTTGATCACATAGTTGACTGATGTTAATAAGATTGGTTGTCAATCCTTTAATAAGCAGAACATCGTCAAGATTTGGAAGCCCAGATCTATCCAGCTTGCCAACTCCCCTGATTTCTCCTTTATCCCCATCACCAAATGTTACATAGCTGGTGGAGTGAGATTTGATATCCACTAATAAGTTCTTGATCCCTATCATATGCCTTGAGCAATCATTGTCAAAGTACCAGTCTTCTCTGGTTGAGACTCTGAGAGAGGTGTGAGCTATAAGACTGGCAGTAGTAACCTTGGGAACCCACTATGTTTTAGTAGTAGTAATGACTTAATTATGTCTAGGCTAAAGTGGCTTGGGATATCCATACATCATGAAGCAGAAGGGCTTTATGTGACCAAAGGGACCACAGTAATGACATCTCCAGCGATATAATTTTCCTCTAGAGTTGTTGAATTGACTTTTGCCATGATGTTGAGACATTTGATTTAACATCTTTGGTTTAGGTCTAGGAGGAATGGAATCTGTAATAGGTTCCTTTCCTTTATTAAGCACAGCTGGATCATTAAATCCAAATCCACTTTTATCTCCAGCCACTTTTCCAACCTGAAGGATCTCATCTAGTGTATCAGACCCGCTGTTCAACATTCTAACTGACTTGGTTATTCTGTCAAGTTTGGAGTTCAGCAGGATCACTTCACTTTCCAGCATAGAGATAGTTACCATATTCTCTTTCTTTTCTACCTCTAGTTGGACTATAGTTCTCTTTGATTTTTCTCCCAGTTGACAAACTTCTTCACTTCTGATACACAACTCTGTGTAGGAGGCAGCTAGCTCATCATAAGACACTTCTTCATCACAAGAATCTTCATCAGAGTCACATCTTCCAGTTAGAGTTGTTACATGCTTGGCAGACTCTTCTTCAAGCTCACTTCCAGAGTCTTCATCAGACCAAGACACATATAGGCCCTTCTTTTGTTTCTTGAGATATGTAGGGCACTCAACTCTAATGTGGCCTAATCCTTCACATCCATGACACCGGATCCCTTTACCTTGAGTGGATTTTTCTTCAGCTCTTGTTTTTCTTTCAGAATCATTAGACTTGTTGATGTCAGATGAGTTGTTCTTGACATTAGATCTTGATTCACTGTCCATCTTTTTCATTATCTTGTTAAATTTCCTCCCAAGTAACACTATAGCATTTGACATTCCTTCATCAGTATCCATATTACATTCATCCTCTCCATCTTCAGCATTAGACACAATAGCTATGCTTTTGTTTTTCTTTTCAGATCTGTCACTAATGCCTAATTTAAATGTTTGGAGGGATCCAATAAGTTTATCCACTCTCATCTTGCTGATGTCCTGAGCCTCTTCTATGGAAGTAACCTTCATGTCAAATCTTTTGGAAAGAGACTTGAGGATCTTTCTTACCAGTTTTTCCTCTGACATCCCTTATCCTAATGCACTGGATGAATTGGCTATCTCAAGAATATTCATATGGAATTCATGAATACTTTCATCATCTTTCATTCTCAAGTTTTCAAATTTTTTAGTGAGCAGCTGAAGTCTTGACATCTTCATCTTAGATGTCCCTTCATGAGTAGTTTTTAATATTTCCCAAGCATATTTAGCCACGACACAAGTGTTAATCAGTCTGAAAATGTTCTTATCAACTCCACTGAATAAAGCATTCAAGGCTTTAGAATTTCCAAGAGCCAGTTCATCCTCTTCTTTAGACCATTCTTCTTCAGGTTTCAGCTCAGAACTCTTCTTTCCATCTTTGTCCAGAACAACAGGATATTCTCATCCTCTTATGATAGCCTTCCAATACTTGTTATCTATAGCCATTAGGAAGGCCACCATGCGTGCTTTCCAATAATCATAATTGGTTTCATCCAAGATGGGTGGTCTGTTGACAAATCCTCTCTCCTTGTCCATAGTAACAGAAAGTATCTTCCCTAGATCTCACCCAGAAGAAGAGCATGATGCCTGCTCTAACACCAATTGAAATTCTGGTATCAGATATGAGATGTCGAAAGAGATGTTACGACAATAATATCTGAACTATTATCAACTTAAAAACAAGGTAATAAACACAGTAAAAACAGTAAATAAAACAAGCAATTGTTAACCCAGTTCGGTGCAACTCACCTACATCGCCAGGAAGGAAATTCGCTAAAACAAAATTAGTTTGAAGATTCTCAGCAAACAACCTCTGATTTACAATCTTCCCACCTAATCTCTACCTGTGCAATTTCTATCTAGGACTCTCCTAGATATGAGACACCTCTCACTTTCCTTCAGTCACACAGCAGTGATAAGACTCAATAATGAACAATAGAAGACACACTTCCAAAGACACATAATCCACTCTTGCTTAAAAGCTCATGATTGATTCACAATTACGACTCAATAAACTCAGTCCAGTTCAAGCATCTATGTGATGAATGAATGACTCACAAATAACAAAATCACAGAAAACTGAAACCCAAATACTTAAGCAAGGAACACGTCTCAACCCTAGCTTCTCTAAACTCCAAATATGTTTAGAATGACTTTATGTAGAAAAACTTCGCATGGGCTTGGGCAAAAGAATAAACCAACTCAGATTTGATCAAATCAAATCAAATAAAACTCCAGATCTTAATATTTTTTGCATGAAAATAGAACAACCGATTCCAAAAATAACTCCACAAATTATGCACAAGAAACTCTTTTGTTTAAAGAAAATCTCCACCTTGATTTGTGCCAGTAATATATCTCACCAGAAAGCATAAATGATTGCTAATAAATAGTAACAAACAAATCACAGCATTCTGAATAGAATGTTGTTTAGTTATGTACTAACATGTTAGAACATCAGTCTTGACATCTTGTACTTGAACCCTGCACAACCTAAATAAACAACCTGCAAGGATGTTTGACCCACATGTCAGGAAATCTTGCACAAGATATAGCTGCAGCAACATGTTTTAGCAAAAATGCAGCCAACAAAGGACTTACAACTATAACCAAACTTGATTGCAACCACAAAGACAAATTGTCAATGTCTTCTTGAGAAATTATGACTATACTCTAGTCTCTCAATGAAATAAAACTCAAAATTTGAGAAACAATATGTGTTACAAAGATGTTTCTATGAAAGCAGACAAATGTATTACAAAGATTTACACACACAAATATTTTCTACGAAAGTGTATGAACAAAAGTTCCTTGCGTGTATGCTTTTCTTTCTCTCAAAAGTTTCACAGTATTGTAATGTTCACGTAGTAGTTCTTGTTATCTCTATTAGTTCCATTCTTCCAAGACTCCATTATATAGGCAATAGAAAGATCTGCTGGGGGCAGAATTGGAATTTCACAAGTAGTTGTATCCTTTCATAACATTTTGTAAAAATGGGAGACAAAATGGTACAATAGTATCCTTTTTCCCACAAAATCAATGTAGTGGAAAGAATATTGATCTTTTATTGTGTACTATTTTCTCACATAAATCTTTTTGATCTTATCTTCAAATATTCAGAGGCTTCATAAAGAGAGTTGATGAAGCATGCATAGAAGAATCAAAGCCTGTATGAGAGAGTCTTCAGAACATGGTCTTCAGAGTCTTGATCCAGAGTCTGGTGACACAACTCATCAGATTTGTTAAGCGCAAGACTTTAGAGCTTGATAACGTCAGAGGCTTCTATCATCAAATTCATAAACTGAAGCTTTCTAGATGAGCGATGATCATAAGCGTTGAGTAGAGTAATCTAGAGCTTGATTATTTTTGTAGAACATACATCATTTTACTTCTTTGAATAAGAGTGCACTGGGTTCAGAGTCTGATGACCTCACATGTCACTTTCTCAGATTCAGAACTTGTTTCTAGTAGCTGCACACTTAACAAAACTATTAGGGTACAAAATTGTACTTTAAGAGCCTATGTATTGTTATCATCAAAACTTAAGGCCAGATGCAAAAGCAAATCTTGTTCTTACAATCTTCCCTTTTTTTATGATGACAAAACCATGTATTTTGATGAATAATTTTTACTTGGTTTAATCATATAAAATTTATCAGAGTAAGCTAGTAAGCTCCCCCCGAGTTTTATACTATCAAAATTTTATCAACTTATTCATAATGAAGTTAGTATACTCCCCCTGAGTTTAAGACTTTTGAAAAATTTTAATACGTAAAACATTTTAATCATCATGAAGGTAAGAACTTCCCTATTTGAGATTCTGATTAAAATTTATTGATTCCTTGTATCAGAATCTGGCTTGTATCAGAGCTGGATGAAGAACAAGAGCTTTATTCAATCTTAAGAGAAATAACATTTTTATTCCTGGTTCAAAAATATCTAAAATATTTCTGAATAACCAACCTGACTAGTAACATTAGTGAACTTTTTTCAAAGTTCCTTGATCATTCAAAATTGCTAGAGTCAAATGTTTGGGATTAGAGAGGAAAATAAGTATATCAAAATCATATATATGTATCTCCCCTTTTTTCATCAATCAAAAAAATAGAAAAAGAAGAAAAAACGAAACTTCATTGATTGAAATAGATAAAGATACGGAATCACAAAAAAGCTAGGTTTTCTTAAAAACTTAAACATAGAAGCAAAAACAAAACAAAAAAGGTTTTAGGTAGGGGTTGCAGCCTTGATAGAATCACTTGAAGCATGCCTTCACTTTTGGTGTTGATCAGAGCTTGTTCTTTTACATATCATCTTGCTAGTCCAGATGAGATCTAACAACTTCATTCTCCTGCTTGAGTTCCTCCAGAGTCTTCAGCACAACTAGAGGCATAGAGTCAGATTCATAAGGCTTTTCAGTTCCAGAAGTAGTTCCAATTTTAGATTAAGAAAAGACTTGTTGTTCAGAAGAAGAAGTAACTTCAGACTTAATCTCTTGTTCAATCTGAGCCTATTTTTCATAAACAATCAAGGTCAGATCAGCTTCTGGTGCAGTAAGAAATTTTGGATTATTTAATATAATAAAAATATTAATTACCTGGATAAATGTAGGGCACTACAATATCTAATGAATACACAATCATGGGATTTACTGGTGAGTTTATCTCGCTTCGGATCTGAAATCCTGACATAAGGCAGACAACCCTAAGTTCTTAATTAAGACATTTGAGAACTTTATTCAGTACATAGAAAACAATCAATAAAATTTTCATCCACTAGTGAAATACTATGAAACTTCTTAATTTTCTTATTAATTGATTTTCATTTTCATTTACAAAAGTAATAAGCATATCAAACACTTTACTTTCATTCTTACTAAATTTATTTTCAATTTCATTCATATAAACTTAAAAATATCAAATTCATTTACAAAATTATCATTCTTAGTGACGATGTACAAATCTACCTCAAT
The DNA here is from genome assembly GCA_022829125.1 of Lathyrus tuberosus. NCBI lineage: Eukaryota > Viridiplantae > Streptophyta > Magnoliopsida > Fabales > Fabaceae > Lathyrus > Lathyrus tuberosus. The sequence continues at coordinate 1,026,317 of JALAZF010000084.1, forward strand.
AGGCTAAATAAACCCTAACTTATTCCAAAGAAAAAGAGAAACAAGACTCTTTCTAATCTCATGTGCATGCATGACATCCTTCAAAATCAAACTCTTTTTGGAGGTGAACTTCATCTTCAGATCTTCAATGACAGTAACATTAGTGGGCATCTCCCAAAAACACTTTCTTATCTGCAGTATTCGTGTATGTTTTAAACATTACATGATCTTAACAAACATGGCGAAAGGCGCCATGTCTATTCATCAACCATCATATCCAAAAATCATGTTGATTTTGGTGATCATAACAATAACTTTCTCATCAAGAAGGATGACCTATGCATTATGAGCACCAACAAGTTTATTTTTGTTCTTATATTTTTTTAGCCATTTGACCTTTTTTCCACAATTGTATTAAGAGAAAACACAATTATCATTTCTTTGAGGTGGTGGTTTTTTCATAGCAATTAGGGTAATTGGTGCCTTTGAAGGGTTCCCATTCTTAATTTGTTTCACAATATTGCAATTATAAATCTTTAATGGTTTTCTAGATGACATCAGAATCGCACCACATTTCTTTTTGTTGATTGAAACAACCAAAAGTTTTTCCTTTTGATATTGTCCTCGAGATTTGTCTGTAATTCGGAGGCATGTAATTTGACTCCCAATTGAAAATTATTTTATTTTGTGGCGAAGCGAAATTTTAAAATCTTTCAAATCAGGAGGCAGTTTGTCAATAATAAAAGAAATTTTAAATTGTTCATGTAAAGCATACATTCAGTGATGAACTCATAATCAATCTTTTGATTTTCATAACATGGAGATTATACATATCTTTCATCATCCATATGATACTTCAACTGACATCATACTTCTTTACTCCAACCTCTTTAGTATCACTCTTCTTTTTCATAGTCTCTCAAATCTATTTTGTAGTATCACTATTATTATAATAATCTTATAGATCATTTCCAAGTCCATTAAGAATATGATATTTTCAGAGATAATCATTCTCATTTCATAAGGCGGATTATTTTTTCTATTGTAAATCCTTTTCTTAAATTTGTGCAACAAATTTAAATTCATTTTAATTAATTGTTCCATCTGAATCTATATAGTTCTTAGCGTTATTTTTCCCACTTGATTTAGAAGAAAACACATGAATGTAGTAATCAATCAAAACATAACCAACATTTGAAGCGACTTTCTTAAGAAAGAGTTTGTCATAGACAACAATAGAAGTACCAATAATTTCTTCATTAGCCATGGCAGTTTGAAAACGTTTTAAAATTGTCATTTTAAAATTTCAAAAATAGGTTTAAACAATGACACAGAAGAAATTATCATGTCGAGTTGCAAATTAAGTTGCTCTCTTTATAACGTTTTATGACACTACCAAATTTGTGCCAGACAAATTATCAACCATAATGCCTCTAAGATAAAATAATAATCGGCCTAAACATACACCCTCTATGGCACAAATACCATTCTAAATAATTTTGAAACGAAGAGAAATCCAAATAATTATCCAAAGAAAATTGAATAATTATCTTTTGACTACTCTAAATAATTTCTTGAACAAGAAGAAATTCAAATAATTCTCCATAATAAATCCAATAAAATACTCGGTAATTTTTCGAATAAGGAAAAATTCAAATAATTCTCTAAAAAATATACTAAAAAATATTAAACAAGTAGAAAGAAAAACGATGAAGTTGGGACATCGACAATTCGAGAATGCTGGTTAAAAAGAGCGGAGAAGAAAAAAAAATTAAAATGATTTTTTAGTGTATTTTGAAATGAGATGTATTCATTTCTTATATAATGAAGCAAACTAATCCGTGTATATAATCTAAGCAAATTTTCTTTTATAATACTACATCCGTTTTTTATTATAAGTCGTTTTGGGAAAAAAATTTGTACCACAATATAAGTCATTTTATAATACTAATGAATCATTAATGTTATTTTTTCTATTATACCCTTAAATATTTATTATACTCTCTTATTTCAATTATGTAAATTTGTCTTTCCAATATCATTAATAAATGACAATTTTATAAAATCATTCATAATTTTTCTTTTCCATACTATATTTATTACATTTCTTAATTTTTGTGAAAAATAAAAAATAACTTATAATAAAAAACAGAAGTAGTATTAGACACTAATTTAGTGGGTAGGCTAAACAATATAACCGAAATGAGAGATAAAACACATATAATATCGACTTAAAAACAATTTTCAGTCTGTTAAAATTTTAATATGTTTTTTTTTATAAACGAGAATATATTATGAAGAATATAAAGGATATTTAATATAAAGAATAGAACCACAATAAAAAAAACAAAAAGAAAGGAAAAAAAAAATGTACCATGGGAAAATTACAGCAAACAACTAATAGGCAACTTCCTATCTCTCCCTTTATTTTTATATCTGATTTTCAGCTAAACGTATATTTTTAATATTTTTAAGACAAATTCTTAAGTACTTATGATAAATAGTTAGATATTGGTACCTTTTATCTAAATTGATTTAAAATATTAATTTATTTTAAATAAAATATATATAAAAAATAATATGATATTGAATGTGAATATTTTATTAAGTGAGAATATTAGTATCTAACTGAATTTAAAAATACCGAATTTCACCTATTTTTAATGTTGTATTGGATTTTAAAGTCGGTCAACAAACGAGAATGAAATGTTTCTACGGGTCACAAATGTAACACATGCACATTTTTGCAGAATATTTAAGCATTAAAAAAGTAAAATTTTGTGTGAAAATATATTAAAGCAGGAGAACACAGTTTTCCTCTAAAACAAAAGCATAAGCTATCATATTGGATGACTTCAGTCTTTCATTATATGATATTAAAATTATTGATGACTTCAAGTCTTTTATTCTATGATATTACATGATGAAAATAGTGATGTAAATAATAACTCTAATTAATCTTAGTTAATCATAGTTATAACTGAATTAGTTTAGCTAAGTTCGGAGCTAAGTTAAGAGTTAGTTAGTTTCCTAGTTTACTATATATATTAACTACACTTGTACATTGTAATTAGGGTTTTATAATGAATATACTTTCCTTAATAATTTTCTCTCCTTTGGTATTCCAAAGTTAACATATGATATTAATATTACTATTGACTTGCAAGTCTTTCATTATATGATATTAATATGAGAAAATGGGTGATGCACTGACAGTATAAATAAATTTTATACTAACAATCAATCACAATCATAAATTTTGCCAAGTCAGACTGTAATTTTTAAAAAATTTATAAGACATAGTAAAACGTTATATTTTTATTAAATGATAGTCTAAAATTTTTTTACATAACTGCATATCAATTAAACTCTATTAATATTACTATCTTGCAAGTCTTTCATTACGGAGTGTTTAAAACGAAATGCTAAGGATGGGATATTGTTTAAAAAAAATCGTAAAAATATATATATTTTTAAATATATATATATGTACTACATTAAAATTTAAAATAGTTAATTTTTAAAAAATATATTTTTATTTGAATCCTTTAAATAGTGCTTCCAAGTATTAGTTAGCATGACCCTTATTTAAAAATTATTTTTTTTATCTATGTGTTTAAAAAGTTTGTAATCTACTTACTCTATTATTAATATTCCATAAAGCACACCAGCAGCCAAAGTGGAAGCATGAATACCGCACATTATTTTCATAGCATTGTTGTTATAGTCATCTCATCGTTGTTATATTTTAAAAAAAAAATTGAAATTGTTTGATTTTTATAATTACAAATATATGTATTTTTCTTTTAATTTTATTGTTTTTGTGTTTTAGTTTCTGTTAAATTATTTATAATATTTTATTTTAATACTTCAAATATAACTATTGAAGAGACCAATTTAAATGTTACATACATATAATAAAGATCAGTTTTAGTAAAAACATATTTTATAAGGATTAAAACAGGACAAAAAAATAAAATAAAATTACATTTAATTTGATAAAATTCTTTATAATTTATCATTTTATACAACAATGAATGTATAATATTAAAACTACTAATAATAAATAAAAAATAAGTATAATTAAGGATGACAAATAGAAAGTCCGTCTCCTCATTTAAACTTATTAGGTAAAAATCTGAAGAAAATGGACACAGTTTGTGGAGATTGTGTAAGATGCAAACTTAAAATAAAATTTATTCTGCCCGTAAAGAAATGAATTGGGTGGGACTGCCTTTCGTTTTAACCTAAATTATTCAAAAAAATAATAATAATATTTATGTCTGCAATTGAAAAAGCTCGAAAAAAGGAAAGACTGACATATTAAAGATTACGAATTTAAAATATTTGCCTACCATGTAAAATGTGCAAGTAAAACATGGTGTTGACGGGCCAAACTGGTTTTTCTATCCGTAAATATAATCCTGCATTCACAAATATATTAGGTGTTTACAAAAGAAGATAGGGAGAATTTAGAGTAAATAATTTGCATTTTCTTAAATTGTCTCTATAGAGCTGATGGCTTTGGAGGTGTCTAGTAGACTTTAATGCTATACAATAGTATGCTATTAGTAGTGAGTTAATTAAATTGAGATCTGTTTTTTAGACTTTTTTATTGGCTTGCATCAAATCTTAAATAAAATTTCCTAACTGTTCCATTTTAAAAAAAAAAAAATTGAAGAAAAGGTTCGGCTATTAAGTGTATGTTTGGATTGGCTTTTGGAAGATCCTGACTCAATTTTAATGGTGTAGAATTGATTCTGGGGGATTTTGAAGTGTTTGTTTTATAAAAAGTAGAATTGATTCTACCTTCAGAATTGATTCTATTTGAAACTAGAATTTGTAGCTTCTATCTCCAGAATTGATTCTGGGTGATTTTTATTGTTTAACTCACTTTTACATAAATATATCCAAACATAAATCAATTCTGCTAAACTCAATTTTGTCAAAATTAATTTTACCAAATTCAATTCTATTAGAATCAATTTTGTTCACCGCCAATCCAAACACACTCTAAATGACTAAGAATATCCTGTGTTTTCTTTAACGTGGGGCTTCAGCCAATGAAAGGATAAGGGTATAAATATATTAATTTTTTCATTTTTAAATATTTTTAATTAGTTTGTTAATAAGTATAATTTTAATTTTAATCTTTTATTAAAAAAAATAATACTTTTAAATTTATTTTTAGTTTTTTTACTATGATTTTTTAATTATTTAAGAAATATATATATATATATATATATATATATATATATATATATATATATATATTAGTTGGCTTATTAATTTAAAAATTATTTAAAATAATCGTAGAAAAAGAACACCTAGTCTGAAACCGGTGGTCTCTATAATAAATAAAATGTATATTATTTCTTTATACATATTTATATAAGTGTTTCTATAATTTTTTTAGTTTACGAATTAAATTTTAAAAATGTTTAAATGCTTAATTGTCATAATTATAAATATATTACAAAAATTTATTATAATTAAATTAAAAAATTATTAAAAATGTTATATTATTAAAATAATATATTTATTATTATATTAATTAAAAAATAGCAAAAAACAATTTAATAAAATAAAACAAATAAAAAATTAAAAGTACTATGCCGTGACGACCATGTTCAAAAAAGAGGATAATTTGAATTTCATTTTGGATAGAAATATCATTTTTAAACAAACAATTTATTATATATATTAGTATCATGACTGAGAGTCCCTTGCCTCATTCATACACTAGAAAATGAATAATCAATTATACTATCTCTTCCTTTTTTCATTCTCACTTTACAGTTTCATAATCATTGCTTGCTCAACTGCAGAGAAAAGAAATATTAGCGTAGATGAATCTTCTCTTCTAGCATTTAAATCCCTCATAACTTCAGACCCCTATGGTGTATTGGCTAATAATTGGTCAACTTCATCTTCTGTATGCAACTGGGTTGGTGTCACTTGTGATAAGAAACACAACAGAGTCAATAGTTTGAATCTCACAAGCATGGGTCTTAGAGGCACCCTTTCTCCAAATTTAGGGAATTTGTCGTTCCTGGTTATACTTGATCTCTACAACAATAGTTTTGGTGGCCAAATTCCTAAAGAGTTATGTTTGTTGCGCCGTTTACAGGTTCTATATTTCAATACTAACGAGTTTGTTGGAGGAATTCCTACAGCGTTGGGAGAATTATCACACCTACAAGTTTTAGATCTCAGTGTTAACCAATTCAGTGGTTTTATCCCTCAATCATTCTACAACTTGTCTAAGTTAGAGTACTTGAATTTTAGGAAAAATTCCATTGAAGGAACCATTCAACCCATGATAGGACGACTTGGTCGACTGAAACTATTGGGTCTTGGTTACAACAAGTTGTCGGGACTCATACCCAAAGAAATCTCCAACATATCTTCACTTAATGGATTGTTTTTACTTTATAACAATTTTTCAGGTACTTTCCTCATATTTCTCTATTATATTATCATCCTTAGAAGTTTATCGTTTCACATTTACTTAAATATATTATTTTATAAATGGTCTTGATTAACTGATTGTATAATAACTCAATATCTTTAGTTATTATTATAAACAAATTTAACTTTGTCTGATACGTTTATATACATTAATAATTAAATGCAGGGGCGGAGCCAGCATGCTTCTAGGGGATGCAAATGAACCCCCTCAATATTTTTTTTTAGTCTAATAATTCATTTATTTTCATTTTTGAACCCCCTGAAATTTCTTAATTGCACCTCTTTTGCACCTGCTGCCACCTATACATTAATGTTGCACCACATATTAAATTAATGTTATGCATGTGCTAAGTTTTTCTGAGTAATTAATAACACACGTGGGATAAGTGTCTGGCATAAAATATAATATTTTTAATATATTAATATGCACCCTCTTCAGACACCTATGCATGTGCTAATTATAAAATATATTAATATTTTTAATATTAAAATATTATTATTATTATTATTATTAATTTGCACCCCTGGCATAAGTTCTTGGCTCCGCCACTGATTAAATGTACCACAAAAAATTAAATTTGCTTATAATAGTAATCAAATGGTGTATATAAAATATACTCCCTCCGTCTCATAAAAAGTGTCTCATTTGCACTTTTTTTTTGTCTCAAAATAATTGTCCATTTACATTACCAATGTTGTAATTATTATTATTTTTCCACTACTATACCCCTATTCATTAAATTTTACTTTATTCAACTACTTTATCAACTATATTTAATAGGGGTATTTTCGTAAATGACATTAACTTTTTCACTACAACCAACACATCTAATCATTTTCTTAAGAACCGCGCATTACTCAAATATGACACTTTTTATGAGACGGAAGGAGTATGAAATTGGATCGCCAGCTGCTATTTCTCTCCATTTGTTCCTCCTGCCCAAGTTTAAGCCTTTTGATTAATCCAACGGTTTAACTATTACAAGAGGATAAAGTCACTTAAAGAAAAAGGAAAAAACAATTAAAGGAGAGAGAAATGTTGTGTCAGTCATCTTCTCCACTTTTATTGAGACTTCTTTGCCATCTATGTAAAACCTTTTGTGTTTAATTGTCCTCTGTCATTCAACAGCTTAGAGATAAAAAGGTGAAAAAAAATAACATATCAAACATATTTCATTACTTCTCTTACTTTGAGAAAATTGATTTCCTATTTCAATTTTCGTTAGGACACTGAGCACCACTTCTCCACCTCCTCCATCTAGTCCAAATCTGTTCCAAACACTCCGTTGGTAAGGTTTGAAGCAGATAATTACAAAAATTCTGACAGAACGGTCTATTAGAAAAACTATTTAGGTCTGTTTGTTTTGGTTTTTTTTTAAAATAATTTTTATAGTATAATATAATTTTGTAGAAAAAAAAAGTACAAAGAAATTTTTCATAAAAGATTCAATTGAAAATTTGGTTTGAATAGTTATTCTTAAAATGTTATTTTAGGTATTTCATCATTTTATCGAAAAAAAATTTTAATATCAAAATTTTAAAAAATCACTTAATTTTGAAGCTATTTCAAATAGCTTTTCATGAAAATCATTTTGAAAATACAACTTTTTAAAAAAATTGTGATTTTGACTATGTTTTGGTTTTCAATAATGTATATTAATATTATAGAATGTCAAAATTAGTCTTTTAATTTATAAAAAACAAATTTAACAAAACTTATAATATTTTGAAAAACGTTTTTGTAAAATCCATTTTCAAAAATACAAAAACAAAATTTATTTTTTTAAAGCTGAAACAAACTGGCCCTTACTGCCTGGTGGTTGTCAAAATTATCCAAAATATGTTTGACGAAGAAGCCGGTGATTACAGAATAAAAGGATACAAATTTTATGAACAATATAAATATAAAATATGCAAGAAACTTTAAGATGATTAACACCTTTGCTGTAAATTTTTCTCAGACAAACTTTTTAAAAAAAATTGTTTACCTGACTTAATTTTGTTTTTAAAGTGCTTGCTTTTTTCTTATAATAAGTAGTTGAATTGAGATCAAATATATTTTGAATTCATATTTCAATTGAAAAAAATTTTCTAAAATTTCAGGCATTTTTTCTCTCTCTCTCTCTTATTAAATGATTTTTTTTAGTTAATTTATTTTTGTCTAACCACCGTTGGATTAGACGTTGAAGAGATCGCAGTTAGCGTGAAAATAAGTTGGGCCGAGTTAGGCTTTGTCAAGTCTGAGTCTCACCTATTAAAAAATTCAAAACTTAAGCCTAGTCTGTAGCCTATGATAGATTTATTTTTAGGTCTGAGTCTGACCTTTTCAAAGACTTGATTGACCTACTAACCTATTTAAAAGCCTACTTTATTTGAACATTTGTAAATAAGAAATTCAAATAATGTTAAATAGACTAACAAATTATAAGATCAATGAGACTAAATATTTGTTTTTATTGTCTCATTCAAGTTTACCTATTAGCATAAGTTTGGTGATATTATTTTGCTGTAGAGAACTTATGAGAAAAACTTAGGACAATACCTTATTACATTGTTTATAATGTTTTTAAAACTTATTTTCATAAGTTCTTCCAGATAACTAAGATTTATTTTCGTATTTTAAATCAAACTACAAAATATAATATAATAATAATAAAATTATTGAATTTTTTTAACTAGATCGGCCTGATAGGCGTAAAAGACTTTTCTTGCAGCCTGTGGCCTAGCCTCTTTAGCTAAATAGGCTTCTAAAAAAGCCTAGACCTTTTCTATTTAAGAAAAAACCTAATCTGACCTGGACTCATGTAGGCTAGACCGTAGATTCTTATTAGTTAGCATGACCTATTCCCACCCTAATGGCAGCACACAAATTGCAGGAGGAGATCCTATTCCAAAATGTATATAAATATAATCCCATTATTTTAAAAAACTTCATGATTGACACTAAACTATCTTACAATTTGAATGATCGTTTATTAAATTTATTTCACCACATGAAATTTTAGTATTATTATTTGGATTATAAAATTTGTTTTAATAAGATGTTAAATCTCATATATTTTTCCTTTAGAACTTAAGAATCAAACACATCCTAATTCACAACAGTTATCTTCATAATCACACTGTTTCTTAATCACATTGCTTGTTATCCATTTTCAGGTCCAATACCCGAGGAGATTGGTTATCTTGATAAGCTTAGGTTTCTAGTATTGGCTTATAACAACTTTAGTGGATCTATTCCGTCCAATTTCTTCAACATATCATCACTAGCATACTTGCAGCTAGAACATAATAGCCTCTCAGGTATAATTCCATCTAATACGAACCTTCCTAGCTTACTATCCCTACACTTGTATCAAAACAATTTTGTTGGAAATATTCCAGCGAGTATATTCAATTCTTCTGAGCTCTTTCAACTTGACTTGAGTGAGAATGCATTCACTGGAACTTTGCCAAATAATGCTTTTGGAAATTTAAGGTTCCTAGAAGAGTTTGCCATACCTGCCAATGATATTACAATAAATGATTCTCTTGAATTCTTTACTTCCTTGACGAATTGTAGATATTTGAAATATCTAGAGTTATCAGGAAATCATATTCTATCGAATCTTCCTAAGTCAATTGGAAACATAACTTCATAACTCTTTATGGTAGATTCATGTGGAATTGATGGTAATATTCCCTTAGAAATTGGAAACATGAGCAATTTGATATCTCTTTCTATGTCTGGGAATAATATAAATGGACTCATACCTGAAACAATCAAAGGGTTACAGAAACTTCAGGAATTGGAACTGAGCAACAATGGTCTACATGGATCATTTATTGATGAGCTTTGTGAAATGGAGAGTTTAACTGAGTTGTATCTACATAATAGTATGCTTTCTGGTGTTTTACCAACATGTTTGGGAAACATGACTTTTCTTGAAAAGTTAGACATAGGATATAACAACTTGAGTTCTAAGATACCTTCCTCTCTTTGGAGTCTCACAGATATCTTAGAGATAAACTTGACTACTAATGCTTTCACTGGTAATCTTCCATTTGAGATTGGGAATTTGAGAGCAATTGTACTATTAGATCTATCAAGAAATCTAATTTCAGGCAATATTCCTGCAACCATTACTTTCTTAAAAACAATGCAAAATCTCTCCTTAGCACATAACAACCTGTATGGGTCAATTCCCACATCAGTTGGTGAGATGGTAGGGTTGATCTCCTTGGATTTGTCCCAAAATATGCTAACTGGTGTTATTCCAAAATCTTTAACATCACTTTCATATCTTCAAAACATTAACTTCTCATATAATAGTTTACAAGGAGAGATTCCAGATGGTGGACTTTTCGAAACTCTTACAGCCCAATCTTTTATTCATAATAAAGCTCTTTGCGGAAATCCTCGCCTACAAGTGCCTTTATGTGCTAAACAAGTTAGGAAAAGTTCCAGGAAAAAAAAGTTATTACTCAAATGCATAATTCCCTTGGTTTTGACAACCATTTTTCTTGTTATATGCATAATACTTTTAAAACATAAATGGAAAAAGGTTGAAAATAATCTTGAGAAAGGTTTATCAACTTTAGGAGCTCAAAGAAGAATTTCTTATTATGAACTTGTGCAAGCAACAAATGGATTCAATGAGGGAAACTTACTTGGAAAGGGCGGGTTTGCCTCTGTGTATCAGGGAAAACTTCTTGATGGTGAGATTATTGCAGTTAAAGTAATTGATTTGCAGTCACAGGAAAAATCAAAAAGCTTTGATGCTGAATGCAATTCAATGAGAAATCTTCGACATCGAAATCTGGTTAAGATTATAAGCAGTTGTTCAAATCTTGATTTCAAGTCATTGGTGATGGAATTCATGTCAAATGGAAGTGTGGACAAATGGTTGTATTCAAATAATTGTTATTTGAATTTCTTGCAAAGGTTAAATATAATGATAGATGTTGCATCTGCATTGGAATACCTCCATCATGGTTCTTCAACACCTGTGGTTCATTGTGATCTAAAGCCTTCTAATGTATTGTTGGATGAAGATATGATTGCACATGTTAGCGATTTTGGTATTGCGAAGCTCATGGATGAAGGACAATCTAAAACTCATACACTGACTTTGGCTACAATTGGATACCTTGCACCAGGTCATTTCTTGATCTCTTTTACATAACATTTTCTTCTTTGTGGTTTTAAGTCCTAACCAATGGATCTTATTTTGAAAATAAAAAAAATCTAGAGTAATTGTTAGTAGTTATTTTCTTCTTTGAACTCATGTTGTACTTTCTTGTGTAGTCATCATCTATATGTCCCTCCCCCAAACTAAATTATTTACCTTATAACTGTTATTTATCAAAATACATGGGGATGTTCGTGGATGATTAAAACTAAATTGCATTTTCTTGAAATGGTTATAAATTAATTATTAACCGAGTATATCCTTAACCAGTTTTTTAAGTTGTTTTGATTTTTTTTAAAAAAACATTTTTTTCAAAGAATGTTTTTTTTTGAAAAGCTAATCTTATTTTTATTTTCAGAAAAATATTTTTTCAAAACTACAAAAAAATCACATTTTTTTTAAATAGTTTTTTTTTCCAATTTTGTTTTGAAATTAAAAACATAATTAAATAAAATATCTTTTGTTATTTTCAAAAAAAAATTGACTAATTTTGTTTAAATTTTGGATATGAATATCCAAAATATATATTTAATTAAAACCATATTAATAACATATCCAAAATATGAATTTGATTAAAATCATAGAATAATTTATTTTTAATAACCAAATTTAAATATAAATATGAATACTCCAAATAACCTATTAATTTAAACACCCCTACAACTAATATCATACAAAAAGATATTGAATTTTTCAGACTAACTATAAACTTTATATATAAAAAACAATTACAAATTGTTATGTCATCAACCAACTCGTTACAATTTCCAATCTTCAAATGATTGGTGAATAAAACACGACAGGATCCATACAAAAAAGAGCATGACAGGGTCTTACATTTTATCATTTTTTTAATTATATTTAAGAATATTTGATAACTAGTTGTACGTATATATAAACATGCCGAGTATGGATCTGAAGGAATTGTTTCTGTTAAAGGAGATGTGTACAGCTATGGAATTATGTTAATGGAAATATTTACAAGAAGAAAGCCAACGGATGATATGTTTGTTTCAGATCTAAGTTTAAAGACATGGATTAGTGAATCATTTCCTAATTCAATCATGGAGGTTTTGGATTCTAATTTAGTCCAACACAACGAAGAACAAATCGATGGAATATTGAAACACATGTCATCTATTTTTGGTTTGGCCTTGAATTGTTGTGAATATTCTCCTGAAGATAGAATAAATATGGCAGATGTTAAAGCGTCGCTAATCAACACTAAGACTTTGGTTCTTAGAGAAAACAGGGTATACAATTGAAGTGCTAATTCATTGGAATGTATTTTTAGATATTATTTATTTTGTTTAATAATTAATAATTCTTAATGACAAATTAAAATTTAAATGAATTTATTTGAAATGAATAATTAATTTTGTTTTACTCTATATATGTTATTGAAAAGGTTCGATACGATTTAGTGAAAAGTTTCAAAGCAAGTAATGAGAATTAATTGAAGGAATGTAAACAAGTATTAATTTTTATTTTATTAAGTTACAATGAAATTTATTATTATTATTTTTTTTTTTTAAATCTTGGTATCCGGCCTTGCCACCGACTAATCCAAGAGGGACCAATCCCACCGTCCACTAGCGGGGGTCCCGTTTAAAACCGGAGCTTGCTCTGTATGGACTGGCTCACACAAGAATTGATTGCACCTAGCAGGATTCGAACCTGAGACCTTGAGAGGAACACACTCTCAAGACCCAAGCCTCCACCACTAGGCCAACCCTTATAACTATGATATAAGAAACAGTGAAGAAGAGTTTGATAGACACAATTCAGACAAACAGTAAATAAAAGAGTTCATTTATATTATACCATTTCACAAATTTATACTATACTTCTTCATAAAAAAAATTCTGGGTCAAAAACAAAATAGGCATAAATGCACTTTTGATCCCTTTAGTTTGGACAAATTAAACTATTGATCCCTTATTATAAAACTTGCGAAATTGGTCCCTTAAGTTAGATCTACTTTGGATTTACTTGGTCTCCATACAATTCTGATGATGTGTTGTGTTTTTTATAGAGGTGGTATTGTGTAATTGAATCCATATCATCAAGTTGTAATTTTTTGTTTCCAGCTAGATAAATTAATTCAGAAACATTTATAATGAATTATTAAAATAACATAAACAAAATAAAAATGGAATTGGAATAGGTTATATGTATTTAGGTCAACCATTTCTCCCCAATTCACACACACCATCGGTGCTGTTTTGAAAGAAGAAAACCCTAATCCTCATTAAAACGTTCAATCGTAAATAGCGAAATCCTGCAATCCTTTAATCAACACCATAGTCCAACACGAATTTCTGCAATCATTCAATGGTGTTTGGTTTGACGAAGATGACAAAGTCAGCAAGTCAAAAGGAGAGAAACGAAGGAGTCAAATACTGTGTAAGGTACGTTTAGCAGGTAACGAGGTTAATGTATTGTTGTTGTGGTCCCTTGTTTGAGATGTGTCGGTTTATGTTTTGTTTAGTTAAAGTATTGTTGTTGTCGTGCTTGTGGTCCCATATGCTTAGTTTTTTTTTATAATCAAAATTATATTCCAACTAGATCAATAAGATCCAAAATTCAATACATAGCGCCTTCCTATACAAAATTTCCAAGAATGGCTAGCCACACAATTACAATATCATGATTGAACAAAAAGCACTCCTATAAAAAATTCTCAGGGCTTTTATACCAATCATAATAATTACATTGACTAAAGTTTTTATATCCTATTCCCCTCCACCTCCATGTCATGTACATGATTCTAAAAAATATCTCTTTAGGAACCGCAAAACCGTCATTGAAAATGATTTGGTTCCTATACCACCATAAATTCTAGCACGTAGACAACCAAATAAGCATAGCAACCTCATAGGAGAGACCGTCGACAAAAGATACCAGGAAATGATCGACACAGTTCGACACATCAGCAGCCTCGTATCCTATCCAGTTTTCTACCTCTTGCCAAACCAATTTTGATTTTGGACATGATAGTAGTAAGTGATCCAATGTTTCAACAGCATTAAAACAAAAAACCCGTACCTTATCATGCTCATTTGATACTATACTTTTAACCTCCAAATTTGCATGTGTCGGTAATGTCATACCCCAAATTTTGACCGCCAAAATTTCCCATCATTGTGCAAATCATCACCACAATATGGATCTTTCATGCCTCATCAATATCCTCAAAGTTGGTTGAGCATTCACCACAATCAAGAATTAGGGTTTCAAGCCCTCTAAGAGCACTTAGACAAATGATCAATCAAGAAATGACATGATCTTCAAATTGTCTAACCTATCAAACACCCATGAAGGATCAAGAGGACTCCCACATCAAGAATCAAGCACAAGAGTTCAACATTCCAAGTGGATCAAGCCTCAAGATCGCCAGTGTCACCAAATTAGGGTTTTGGTCGACCAAGGCCTCCAGATGGAAATTTTCTTCTGGGCATGAGCCAATACTTCAAAGCACAACCCAAGATACTCCAAGGGATCTCATGTACCCAATCATCAAGTCAATTTAGCCTCAAGGGATGCATACACAAAAAATCAGGAATTAGGGTTTCTTGACCTAATTCACCCCTAAGTTGACTTTTGGGAAAAAGCATGAGCCAAGACCTCAAGACATGATTTGAGGGCCTCAAATACATTACATTGATCCATTTGCAACAATGGATTGATCCAAGAAGCTTGATTCACAAGTTTCAATTTCATCTGTACCACAATTAGGGTTTTGAAGGAAAAGTCAACTGTATCTTTGATTTTTGATCAGGACATGCTCCCAAACCTTGGGAAATGATTCAATACACCCTATAACACCTATGGAATCCATCCATTAGGTTTGATTTAGGTCAAGGACTTGATTTCACAAAGGATCGCACAATTTGGATTTCATCCGATAAAAAGTCAACTGTGCACAAAATCAAGTTTGACTTTTTGGATTTTTTCACAAATATGGCTCCCCTAAGTCAAAAATAATGTTAATGTATGATATTGATCATCATTCATTAAGAAAAATCAAGAAAAGTGAGGTTTCTTGCAAAAAGGGCAACCATGAGAAACCAAAAAATTTCTAAGTTATGAAACAAAAATGGTTTTGGTACCAACTTCCAAGGACCATAACTTCTGATCCAAGCAACCATTTTGGGTGATCCAAAGCCTGATTTGTAGGCCTTCCTACGTTCTAAAAATGCTTCAACTACATCAAACTTCAATTCTTTATGAATTTTAAGTTATGGAGTGATCAAAATGACAAAAATGAAGACAATGGCAATTTTCCAACACTTAGTGAAAATCTGCCTAAGTTACCAGCCTTGGACATCAATGTTCATGAGAATTTTTAGTTGGATTCAAATAGTTTCAAAACAAACTATGATCACACATGTATTGTATCATATGAGGGCTTTCTAAAAAGCACAAGAGCCTCCCATAACCCAACCTGAGCAAGGAGATATGATTCCCTCAAAATCACCATTTCCAACTGTCTTGTACAAGGCAGATTTTGGCATTTTGCTCGATTTAGAAAAATTGGACAACTTCAAGCCTTGTCATCCATTTGGGCACATCAGAGGATAAAATCAAAGGGGAATGATCTGATCCCCATACCTCCCAAGTCCAAGAATCTACTCATAGCCATAACAAACCTAAAAAGGCTAAAAAGTGCAAAAGACTCCAATTTTGTTTCCAAGCATTTAATGGATGCATCAAGGTGGCATGGACTGACACATTCCTAACTAAATGAGTCAAGATTCCGCTCTGAATCAAAGAACCATAGGCCTGTGTCCTAACCTTAAGTCAATGGCTAGAGGAGACTAAAGATTCCCTTGGATCAACATTGGCCAAAGCCTGTACCAGCTGCCATTCACTATTGCTTGCAAAACAAACTTGTTTCACTATAAATAGAGCTCATTTGTTCTCAGTTTGAGTACACCAAAGGACTACAACTGATGCTTTCCTCAAAATCTCTCTCTTTAGGCCAAAATGCCTTCTTTTGCAAGTCATCTCTGAGTTTTTGAGTTAGAGAGCAATTCCGCCATAGCTCATGATCTAAACACATCCAATATGCCATATCTAAGCCGTTGAAACACTCACTTGTGATCTGAAACACCAAAATCAGAAAATCAATCTCCAAAACCTCAAAATTGGACTTTTCTGCATTTTTCAAGCCATGTCTTGATTCATTCACTTCCAAAACCAAACCAAGCCTCAAACACACTCCAAATATCATCCTCAAACTGTCCCAATTGGTTTCCCTCATTTGGAACACCATTTGAGAGAGTTGCTATCTTAGTCACTTTTTCCCCTTTTGCAAGAAAATGCATATACTTGTTCCTGAGGATTCCAGCTGGTTTTGATCATCATAAAAGCTTCTAAGGGATCATTCAAGAGTGCTCAAAGCATTGAATTACTTCTGGCACAAGGAATTTGGCAGATAGCACAAGAAGCTCCAAGAGGTAAGTGCATCACAACTTGAACTCTTTAAATCATGCATTGCTTTGAGGTCCATTGATCATGGACCTCTCATACATATCATATGTGTTGTGTTTGAACCAATTTACCATGCTATTATTGCTTGTACCATGAGATAGCATATAACATGCAAATTTAGGCCTATTTTGAAACCACTATTGAGTTTTAAAATAGGGACAGTTTCTGAAAATTCCAAGGGCACCAATATTGGATTCCTCATGAAATTCCAGGTCAGATGCACCTAAATTTTGTCCCAATCCATGGAGAAATGAGAAAGTTAGAGCCTTCACGCAAATTGCCAAAATTAGGCCTTGCCTTGGGCAAGGGCCAGGCCATGGCGCCTTGGCCAGACCTAGAACTTGGCACCCCTTATGTATTAATGGGGTGGTTTTGATACACGAATGTATCACCACCCCAGTGGTAGCGCGCATGTGTGTTTAGCCAAGAGGTCGTGGGTTCAACACCCACCCAAACCATTTTACTATTTTTTTGCTATTTTGCCATATTTTGCTATTTTTTATGGTTTTTGTTAATTAATTCCAAAATTAATTTCTCTCTCAATTTTAATCATTTTTTATTGGTCTTTTTTTTGAAAATTCCCAAAAATGTTAAAATATTTTATTCCATAAAAATTTCACAAAAATATTATTTATTTCATATATTTAGTATTTTTGTAAAGAATTATGTTTTATTTGTTTTTAAACATTTAAAATTATTTTTTCTCTTGATTTTTGCAAATTCAAATAATTTTCAAATCATTATATGAATGAAACTTGATTTTTCAAACATTAATCCAAGATCACAACTTGTTTTTCACACATGTTTGATAATTTTGATCATTTTAATTGAATTTTTATTTAATTAAAATACATTTTGAAATCAAATTAGGGTTTTGACTATTTTCACCCTCACAAATCTTTTTCAAAACACTCATGGGCCTCTAATAGAGTGTAAGACTCAACCCTTTTGTAAATAAATAATTTTGGGTCTCAGTCATTGTATAAGACCCCCTGTGTTTTCAAAAATCTCTGCGTGATCGCCATTTCATTTCAAAATAACTTGGGTCTACCCTTGTGTTGTAAGTTCCATTTCTTTTCTTTAAAACACCTTTGGGTCTCTAATAGAGTGTAAGACCCATTCCTTGTACATGAAAACCTTTTTGGGCCTCAGTCATTGTATAAGTCCCACTGCAATTTCAGAAAATCACGGCGCGATCGCCATTTCAAAACAAAAACATCTGGGCCTACCCTTGTGTTGTAAGTCCCATTTCTTTTCCTTTTTCCAACCTTTGGACCTCTCTTTGAGTTGTAAGACCCAACCCTTTTTTGTAAATAAACAATTCTTTGGGCCTCTTCTTAAGTGTAAGCTCCAATCTTTTCAAAACAACTTCCCTTTTGATTTAGGTTCAAATTCATAGTTGTTATCAAAAATTTCTTTAATTTCTTGAACAACTAACTATACAGCTGTTACAATGGAAGCTTGCTCACCTGTAAGTTTTATCAGCTTTCTTTTACATAATTGCTCACCTGTAAGTCCTCCCACCTTCTCTTTTACATACAGTATATATTTCATCTGTATATATATGTATATATATATATATGCCTGTATATATCTGCTTAGAGTTTTTCCCCAGCAATTAGGTCTAGAACTAGATAAAGCCAGTGGCCACTCTTTCAACAGTCAAAACTAGTTCCCCATAGGAATTCCAGATACAGTCTTGCCTTCTATTGGGCTTATACAATATGGAACAAAGAGAAAGGCATTATTCCCAGTGAAACTTTTCTCAGACTGTCACTATTAGAAAATTGTCAAAAGAATTTCATTTCCCCCAGAGAGGATTAATTCCGGTTAAACCTCTCTTGAATTTCTTCAAACCCTAGAACTGTTCACTAAAGAAAGGATTATTCCCGGTGAAACCTTTCATGAACTTTTCTTAAGTTTGGACCCACGGGCTTCCTTAAAGCATTCTCGCCTCCTCTTGGGCTTTATACAAGGACCCTCCGACTTCTTAGAAGTTCTTATGCCTTCTCTTGGGCTTAATACAAGGACCCTGAAGACCTCTTAAAGGTATAGGATAGAACTTAGTCATCCTTTGTTAGAGCAGTCTTTCCAAAGAGTAAAAACCTCAGACCAATTTTAGGGTTGACACTCATCCCTTAAAACACCAGCCTCCTCTTGGGCGTCATACAAAGATAAACCTTCCATACCAGTAGACTTGGACAGTCTAATCTTGGATCTCAAAGATATTCTCAAGTTCCCTACAAACACAGGAAAAAACCTTGGTCATTCAATCAATCTCCAGTAGAGTTAAAACCCATGGGTTCTAAAACCCAGTCTTTTATCCTAAATTTCCCCAGCTAGGGCCAGCTTATCATCAGAACCTCAAGGCATCTGATACCTCAACTCTTCTAGAACCCTCAGCAAGAGTTGATTCCCCATTTTGGACCTGCCTCTGTAAATTCCGCCATAATCTTGGGCTTTACACAAAACCAATCATACTCTCCAGCACAGTCAGTCTTCTTTCAGCCTCAATCTTGGGCTTTGTACAAGACACCTAAAATATCCTCAGCTGAGTCAGTAAAATCTCGTTTCAGCCTCAATCTTGGGCTTTATACAAGACAGATAAAACCTCTCACCAGTAGAGTCAGTTCCCCATTTTAGCCTCAATTTTGGGCTTTGTACAAGACAGACAAAATATTTCCCCGGAAAGTCAACTTCTAGCCTCCTTTTAGGCTTTGTATAATGATATCCCCCAAAGAGTCAGCCTCTTTTTAGCCTCAATCTTGGGCTTTGTACAAGACAGATAAACACTCTCTTGTTGAGTCTGTCTTTTCTAGCCTCCTCTTAGGCTTTGTATAAGAACCTCCTCAGTGGAGTCAATCAATCTCTTAGCTTCAACGTTGGGCTTTGATCAAGGCACACAAAAATCAACATTCCCTTTAGAGGAAACTAAAATCTTTCTGTAGGAAGATACTTCTCTGTATATCACATATTAAAACAGATAAATCAAGACAAACCTTAAATCCCATATAATTGTTGTAAGTGGCACACTTGTTGATTAAAAAATCCAGGTTGTAGTCCATCTCTTATCCTGGTAAAACTTCCTCTTTCATCTAATTGTTATAAGTGGTAAGCCTCTGGACTATTTATATCCATGCCACTGCCCCTCTCTTAGCATGAAAGACTCCTAAGGAAAAATGGCATTGCTCAACACTGAGTTAAATTTTTCTCCTTCAGGACAAATCCCCTATAAAGGAAATTATGGCATTGTTGGATTCACATATCCCAGTTAAAGTAATTCTTCTTTATAATCAATCACCCAACAGTTGTGATAAACGGAACGAGATGTCTCCCTTTAGATATAACAAATTCTCTCTCAATCAAACCTTTAGCTTTAATCTTGGGCTTTGAACAAGACACAAATACTCATTTAGCTTCAATCCTAGGCTTTGAACAAGACACCAAAACATCATTTTTCCTCCCATAGAATAGGAGGAACTACGATTGCTATGATTTCCCTGTTTATCTTTAACGGGAATATGTAGGCATAAGATTGCGAAATATTAGCGAGCACACCAATAAAAAACTTTAGGTCCAGTACCTTCACTCATCAAAAACATTGGAAAACCCGAAAACAACAAAAACTCTCTCTCTCTCTCTCTTTCTAAAAAAATCTCCCAAAGAAGAAACGTTCCCATATACAGATAAACACCAGCAAGTAGAAAGAAGTAAGGAAAATTGCTAACAACCTGTGGATAACCACATATAGGATGGGTAATTGATAACTCCCCATTGTATAACCTGACCCCGAACTCCCCTAATCTCTTAAGTGTTTGTTCAGTTAAACATTCACGTGCAATGTTAGTTTTAGATAGCTTCCATTTCCCTTCCAGCTTCCTGGGATAAATAAGAAATCAGAAAGTAGCACCCCACTCCTACCATTGCGGCGAGGAGAAACCCATGGCGATAAGGTGGTCGCGTCACCGACAAAAATCCCACGCTACAGTAAAATGGCGACTCTGCTGGGGAGCCAGATTAGGGCTAGGATTAGAATTCCTAAGAGGTCTAGGTTGTTAGAAATTTTCTACATAGTATATATTATATACTGATTTTCCTACTTGATATTCGTGTTTATTTTTCTGTCAATGGGAATGCGAGTGATGTCGCATGTGGAAAGTTTGAGAGAACCCTAAGATAGGTGATGGCATAGACGGGTGGTCTTACAGGGAGTGATTCCCGAATAAGCGATCCTGGTAGACCATCAAATAAGTGGAGATACCCTTTGCGGATTCAATGTTGAACGACAATCGTCGTGAAAGAAGATTGTCCCAATGTGGTATCCGTGAAACTGAGGATTTAGTAGACATTAACCATGTGACCATTTGGTAGTGCGGTGACTATCGGAAATAGTTGATGCGCGATACTACACCCATATTGAGGTTACCCTAGGATGCTACAGCTCGCTCGGGTGAACCAGCTTGTTGTTGTTATCCCTAGGGGGTCAATGATTTTGGGAACCGTTAACCCGTTCTACAGGTACAAAAATTGACCAGAATACAACCTTTGGGGATGGATACAGTCATGACTTCATGCTCGTGACGTTGAACCCTTGAACCCATGTTTTTTCAATGTTTTTGTGTGCTGCATTCATGCATTCATTTAAAAAAACTCTTAAACAAAGAAAAATCTTCTCTTTTCTCTTCTCTTTATTTTTTCAAAATTAAACTAAAACAATAATTGTAAATATCAGAGAGAAAGATTGCGTTATGGATTTCGGTAGAAGAAAGACGCACAAGTATACCTTCAAGGCTCCAAAGCTAGAGGATTTAAGGGGGTTGGCAAGGATGATCACCAACCCTGATGCTTTCAGAGCTAAGCATGGAGGAGATATGTCTCTGTTAAGGGTCCATGTAGTTAAAGGAATCCTGTCTATGCTGATTCAGTTCTATGATCCAGTTTATCACTGTTTCACATTCCCGGATTATTAACTGGCACCAACGTTGGAAGAGTACTCTCACCTAACTGATTTACCCATCACTGACCAAGCTCCGTTTTTTGGACAGGAAGAAAGTCCAAAAGATCAAACCATTACAAGAGCAATCTATTTGGACGAGTTAGAAGTCAGGACTCACATGACCACTAAGGAAGGAATCCAAGGTTTACCGGCCATGTTTTTGGTAGAGAAAGCCCTATTATTTGCCAGTGTAGGAAACGTTACTACTTTCGAGGATATCTTTGTTCTACTCACATAAGGGTTGTTCCTTTTTCCTAACATTGATAACTTCATCGATACCAATGCCATTAAGATATTTTTTATTGGAAACCCTGTGCCAACCTTGCTCACAGATGCTTATCATTCTGTACGCTTAAGGAATCTGTACAGTGGAGGAATGATCACATGCTGCGTACCCTTGCTTTACAAATGGTTTACCTCCCATTTACCCAAGTATGCTGCTTTTTGGGACCGTAAGAGTGCTCTACGTTGGTCACAGAGAATCATGTCTCTTACCAATTCTGACATCGATTGGTACAATAGGATTTATGAGGGGATAAAAATCATCAACCGATGCGGAAACTTCCCTAATGTACCCCTCATAGGAACTAAAGGAGGAATCAACTATCATCCAATTTTAGTTCGCCGTCAACTCGGATACCCAATGAAGCATATACCGCGTAATGTTCATCTGGAAGGTGTTTTCTTCATGGAAGGAGAAAATGACAGAGCACTAAAGAAGGAAATAGTGCATGCCTGGCAACATGTTCACAGGAAAGGAAGAGAGTCTCTAGGAAAACCGGATTGTATCTCTGTGGAATCTTATCTCCACTGGGTACAAACTAGAGCTCTCAAGCTAAGGATGCCTTACCCTCGTCAAGAAGTTCTTCCGTTAAAGGAATATGTCCTTTATTTTATGTCTGATGCGGAAAAACTCCAGGTCGCTCTCAACAAGGCTCAACGGGAGAAAAGCTCTGGGAAAAACAAGTACCGAATCCTCAATGTAGAGTGTACCAAAATTCAGCAACTGTTAAAAGAAAAGGACGCTCTGATTAGGATATTAGAGCAATATGTTGTAGAAAGTCAAGAGGACCGAAGAAATTTGCTCGCTCCTTTCACTTGACAAATGACTAATGACCCGACAACGGTTGAAGAGACTCGGTCAATGAAAAGGAAGATACCAGAACCAGCATCAGATTTCTCTTCTGAGAGGACTCTGGATCCATAAGTCTAGACATTTCCTTTTACAGCACTTTGTAAAATACTGTATTTCCCTTTCTGCAATCTTTCAAATTCAATAAAACGGGGTCTCCCCACTGTATGATATTTGCAATCTATTTGTTGAAGTTTCTTTTTTATTAAAGCAAAAAACAAAAAAAACAAATATATATATATATATATATCATTGCATTCATCATTCTCACATAACGTGTTCTTCTTATCTTCGAATATCACATATGTGTCACGATTCTAGAGTCAAACTGTCTCATTCGTACAATACTCGGGCCAATCGATAAAAGAAAATGGACGATCTCGAGGAATAGAACAGAGAGGTGAGAGAAGAAGTCGAGCTCTGAAAGAAGATCTGAGAAAACTTCACAATGACATGCAATCTCTGGCAGCAGCTCAGAGGCAACAACAAAGGACTGTGATCTCGGAGATCACATCTACACCCATAGTAGAGACATATGATCCTCGGTACAACATGCCTAAAGATCATCCCTGGGGCATGCCTCTCAACTTCATTCCTGAAGGATATACCCCGCCGGTCACTGAAGACCCAGAAACTGCAGCAGGAACCGCATGGCTTGAAGGTTACAAACTTGGGGAAAGCGAATACGCAAGAGTGATGATAGAAACTCCTGAAGGTTACAAACTTCGGGGCATAGAAGCACCAAAAGTCACCGCCGTAAGTACTATACCACAACCAGTGGTACACACTGTCCCGGAAGGACAAATTCCACAAATAATCTTTGGTGGAAACGAAAACATGTACGAAAGAATGAATGAGTTCCAGGAGCAATTCCTGGAGATGCGAAGGAACAGCATGCCATTCGCGGTTAGGATTTATTCGGAAATGACGCCGCAGGCTTTTGTCTGGTCCCTAATGTGAAAATCCCGCACAAATTCAAGGTGTCTGACTTTGAAAAATTCAAGGGCAACTCTTGCCCTCAAAGTCATTTGGTGATGTATGCTTGAAAGATGTCAACTAAGACAGAGAATCAACAACTATTGATCCATTATTTCCAAGACAGTTTAACCGGTGCCAAACTCAAATGGTACATGGGATTAAACCGCACTAAGATCAATACTTTCAGAGATCTTGGCGCAAATTTTGTTCAGCAGTATAAGTATAACTTGGACATGGCACCAGACAGAGATCAACTCAGAGCAATGTCGTAGAAGGACAAGGAAACTTTTAAGGAATATGCTCAGAGATGGCGAGAAATTTCCGCCCAGATATGTCCCCCTCTTGAGGAAAAAGAGATGACAAAAATCTTTTTGAAAACCTTAAGCTCATTCTATTATGACTGAATGGTCGCCAGTGCGCCCAGTGACTTCACTGAGATGGTGAACATGGGAGTATGCCTTGAAGAAGCAGTCCGAGAAGGGTGTCTGGTCAAAGATACAGGACCATCAAGCAGTACCAAAAGATACGATAGCGCTTTCCCTAAGAAAAAAAAGCAAGATATTGGTAATATCTCTCTCGGAAAGAAAAGGCGAAGGTTTCAACCAGTAGCAACAGTAACTCCTGCCATCAACCCTACGCTGGCTCCAACGTATTAACCTCAGGTTGCTCAGAGCCAACCAAATCAACAACAGTATCGGCAAAGGACACAACAGCCTCTTCAGCAGGCTCGTCCTCAGTAAAACAATAATAATCGTACGACACAACCACCAGGGTTTGACCCTATACCGATGTTGTACATAGAACTGTTTACACTTCTACTGGTCAAGGGGCACGTCCAAACCAGGTCTCCTCTTACAGTACCGAAAAATCCGCCTTTTTGGTTCAAAGTGGATCAAACTTGCCCTTACCATCAAGGAGGATCGGGGCACAACATTAAAAAATGTCTCAGCTTCAAGTCTGATGTGCGAAAGCTTGTCAGGAACGGGGTCCTATCTTTCAAAGATACTTATCCAAATGTTCAGACGAACCCGTTGCCTCAACATGAGAAGACTGCAGTAAATTTAATAGAGGAAGAATTTAGCCGCGGTTATCAAATTTGCAATGTACTCCTATTAGGAACCAATCTGGTAATGACGCATTACAGACAGAGCGGGTACGGTCATCTACCACCTCACAATTATCACCAGTGTTATGTCTGCTCAAAGAATAATCAAGGATGTTCCGTTGTGCAATCAGCTTTACAAGAACAAATGAATCTCGGATGGATTCAAGTTCACCAAATCCGTGAGGTCAATATGGCTCACGCAAATCCCAACATAGTTTAGAACCACAACATTCTGGCGATGAACGTCAACTTGGTGGCGATGCATTCAAGGCAAAGTCAATACCATGATCTTCCACGGCACGATTACAACTCTTATCCGATCTGCTCTATAAACAATCAGGGATGCTCTTTTGTACAAGAGGCCCTCCAGCGTCAGATGGATCTCAAATGGATTCAGGATTACCATGATAGAAATATTGATCAAGTCAATATGATTCAGATCTTTGATATTCGCTTGATGAATACCAATCTGGTAGAATTACACGCTAAGCAAGTCAGGCTCAGTTTTCTGGTTTCACATGTTTATCATGACTGTGAAAAGTGTTGTGAGGACAATAAAGGGTGTGCGCTCGTCCAAAGAACACTTCAATATTTGTTGGACCATTGGTGGCTTCCAATCTACTTGGATGAATCTACACAACAGATCAGTATGACTGACGAGAATCCTGATAGGTATCAAAGTCAGGATGTCCGCTCGATGCAAACAGATTTAGTGAAGTTGCACTACATACAAAGCAGACGTGGCTGGGTACCACCACACAATTATGAGCGTTGTAGAGTTTGCTCAGAAAATAACCAAGGATGCTACCTTGTACGAGCGGCTCTTCAAAATCAGTTAGACCACAAAGTGATCCGACCATGTTCAAGTTCTGGGTCGACCAACGGGATACCCGACTATCTCCCTGATCAAAGCAAAGATGTTGTCTTAATCTCTAAACATGAGATGACCAAAGACACATGCACCATAATCCCTCTACTCCATGAATCAAGAGTTCCTCTTCATAGTAGAAATATTCTCAACCTCGAACCAATTGAGGTCGGCTACGATGGTCAGAAGAATCAAAAGGCTCATGTGGTTGTCTATCTTCCAGGACCAATACCGTACAAATTCGATAAGGTTATCCCTTACAAGTACGGTGCAACAACAATCGAAAATGGAAAGGAAACTCCATTACCCTCCGTCATAAACATTGCAGACATCATTCGAGTGACACGGAGCGGCCGAATCTTTAATAGAGGAGTTGGAGAACCCAATAAAGAAAAGGAACCTCAAACAGAAGTTCCCAATCTACCAGTCGGTCAATCCATTAATCCCGACCTTTCAAAGAACAACGATAAGATGCTGAAGCTCATCCAAAAGAGTGAGTACAACATTGTAGACCAACTGTTGCAAACTCCATCTAGAATCTATGTGTTATCTCTCTTGCTCAGTTCCGAAGCTCACAGGGAAGTTCTACAGAAAGTCTTAGAGCAAGCCTTTGTGGAACAAGATATGACGGTAAGACAATTTGACAGCATCATCTCTAACATCACCTCTTGCAACAACTTAGGGTTCAGTGATGAAGAACTGCAAGAAGAAGGCAAGAATCATAATATGGCGCTTAACATTATAGTCAATTGTCAGGACGATGCTTTAGCCAGCGTCCTGGTAGACACCAGATCAGCTCTAAATGTTATGCCAAAATCTACTCTGATGCGACTATCATTTCAGGGATCTCCAATGAGAGGCAGCAAGGTCATCGTCAAAGCCTTTGACGGATCCAGAAAAATAGTTATCGGCAAAGTTGATCTTCCCATAACTATCGGTCCTCACAGTTTCCAAGTCACTTTCCAGGTCATGGACATCCGGGCAGCATACAACTATTTATTAGGAAGACCTTGGATACACGAGGCTGGGGCAGTCACTTCGACACTTCACCAGAAGCTGAAGTTCGTCAAGAATGATAAACTAGTCACAGTATGCGGAGAACATGCCTTAATCGTAAGCAACTTATCATCATCATCTTGTGTGGAACTTGAGGAGGTTCTTGGAACTCACTTTCAAGCACTTTCTTTGAGAAATGAGAGTCGATCAGAAAAAAGGGACGTCAATTTCCTCATACAAAGACGCTCTCGAAGTGATCAAGGATAACAACGCAAAAGGATGGGGACAGCTTGTCATTCCTACAGATAACAAGACAAAGAAAGGTTTTGGTTTCTCTTCAGCCTGTACTCGGACTACTAAAGATGAAAGTTTTCATCCCATTCAGAACTTCTTCCACAGTGGAGGTTTCCTTCATCCAGTGTCTCAAGAAGTACACACCATCAATGAGGGAGACTCCTCTGATACAAATGAAGAATGGAAGTCCTATCTCAACGAGGACGGTTATATGTTTCAGGGAGAGGCGCATACGCCATTTTGCTTTCCCATGCAGAGTCCGAGATATATACCAAGATCAGACGTCAAGATGATGTACGGAGATTGTGATCCGGAAGGATGTCGTGCTCCGTCCAACTCATTAGAGGAGGACACTCCGTTGAAAGACAGCTTCGAGTATGACTATTATGACCCAATGGATGACTTGCCTATCTGGAAGCCGTACCCAGAAGACTTGGGGCAAAAGAGTCAGCCAAACGATGCATATCAACTGAGCATCATTTAAAAGAATACATGCGTCCCCACCAAATCATGGGATCACTACTCAGGACATTCCGAAAATATTCAGCACAACGATGAATCTGCAAAGATTGTAGGACAAGAATTTATCAACTATGCTTTTCCTGAGGTCAACGTCATCGAGAAAGATGACTCCTCCAGTCCCACCGAAGTATGGGACACTTTTGGACAACCGAGTGGCAAGAACGAATTTTTGGTCAAGTACAGCGCTCCTGAAAGTTCTCGTATCAGGCTCGAAGACATCCAGCCAACTGGATGGGGAGATCCGCTTGAGAATGAAAACATTGTACAAGATACAACATAAGAGTTCGTCTACAATAACTCTGCATGGGAGGAAGACTCCAATGATCCTGCTCCACCAGAAATCAGCGTCATTTTTTAGGACAAACCAAGAAAGAAGGTACCAGACTTTGTGATTCACCGAGGAGTTCGCCGCCAATGGGTTGCTGTCGATGTCCCGAAAGTCGTTCATAAGTCTAAGTAATTGCCGTCTTTGTTTTAACCTTTCACCCTTCCCAGGTGAAACGAATCTTTTTATAGGTCTCACTTTCTATATATGTCCCTCTTCGCTTCTCCCAAAGCGACAGAGTTTTGTTTTATAGGGTTGTAGTTTCAAGAATCGACCAAATCATAAATAAATAAATAAATGTCATTCTGTAATTTCCCCATTTATTGCTATTTTCACTTTTCGCTTTTCAGAAAATGGTAATCCTAAAAACAACTCAAAATAAAAACAAGCATTTTTCAGAAAATACACTGCACACTCTCTTTCATTTCTCTCTATCTCTTCTAAAAACAATTCATCACGTAATGCAGATTGCTTGTTTTAAACCCCATTAAAACATATGATCCGATACCTTTTTCCAACTTTGAATTCCCGGTATTTGAAGCTGAAGAAGAAAACGACGAAGAAATTCCAGAAGAGATCTCCTGATCACTCAGACAAGAGGAAAGGTCCATTGAACCTCACAAAGAGCCATTGGAAATGGTCAACTTAGGTTCAGAAGAAGAGAGAAAAGAAGTGAAGATTGGGGCACTGCTCAATCCGACTTCCAGAAAAGGCTTGCTATAGCTTCTTAAAGAGTTTCCCGATGTATTTTCTTGGTCCTATCAGGACATGCCAGGGTTGGATACCAGCATTGGGGAACATCATCTACCGTTAAGATCAGAATATCCGCCGGTGAAACAAAGGTTGAGAAGGACTCATCCGGATTTGGCCATCAAAATCAAAGAGGAAGTGCAGAAACAGATTAACGCAGGTTTCCTCGCCGCCTCAGAATATCCTCAATGGTTGGCCAACATAGTGCCAGTTCCTAAAAAGGACGGAAAAGTCAGAATGTGTATAGACTACAGGGATCTGAACAAAGCCAGTCCAAAGGATGACTTTCCCCTACCGCACATAGACATGTTGGTAGACAGTACAACAAAGTTCAAAGTATTCTCCTTCATGGATGGATTCTCGGGCTATAATCAAATCAAAATGGTGCCGGAAGACATGGAGAAAACTTCATTCATCACCCAATGGGGCACCTTTTGTTACAAGGTAATGTCGTTCGATTTGAAGAACGTCGGGGCAACCTATCAAACGGTCATGACTACTCTGTTTCACGACATGATGCACAAAGTAATTGAAGTGTATGTCGATGATATGATTGCCAAATCTAAAATAGAAGAGGAGCATGTGACACACTTGTAAAAGTTATTCGAGCATCTGAGGAAGTACAAACTCCGCTTGAATCCCAACAAATGCACGTTCGGTGTTCGTTCAGGGAAACTTTTAGGGTTCATCGTCAGCCAGAAAGGAATTGAAGTTGATCCTGACAAGGTTAAGGCCATTCAAGAAATGCCTTCTCCAAAGACTGAAAAACAGGTCCTAGGATTCCTGGGACGTCTGAATTACATTTCCAGATTCATATCCCTCATGACCGCGACATGAGCGCCAATCTTCAAACTGCTCAGAAAGAATCAAGACTGTGTATGGATAGAAGATTGCCAAAAATCCTTCGACAGTATCAAAGAATATTTGTTGAATCCACATATCCTGTCACCTCCGATAGAGGGAAGACCACTTATCATATACCTAGCAGTCTTGGAAGACTCAATGGGTTGTGTACTTGGCCAACAAGACGAAATGAAAAGAAAAAAGTTCTGCATTTTTCAAGCCATGTCTTGATTCATTCACTTCCAAAACCAAACCAAGCCTCAAACACACTCCAAATATCATCCTCAAATTGTCCCAATTGGTTTCCCTCATCTGAAACACCATTTGAGAGAGTTGTTATCTTGGTCACTTTTGCCCCTTTTGCAAGAAAAGACCTATACTTATTCCTGTGGATTCCAACTGGTTCTGATTATCCTAAAAGCTTCTAAGGGATCATTCAAGAGTGTTCAAAGCATTGGATTACTTCTGGCACAAGGAATTTGGCAGATAGCACAAGAAGCTCCAAGAGGTAAGTGCATCACAACTTAAACTCTTTAAATCATGCATTGCTTTGAGGTCCATTGATCATGGACCTCTCATACATATCATATGTGTTGTGTTTGAACCAATTTACCATGCTATTATTGCCTGTACCATGAGATAACATAGAAAATGCAAATTTAGGCCTATTTTGAAACCACTATCGGGTTTTAAAATAGGGACAGTTTCTGAAAATTCCAAGGGCACCATAGGATTCCTCATGAAGTTCCAGGTCAGATGCACCTAAATTTTGTCCCAATCCATGGAGAAATGAGAAAGTTAGAGCGTTCACGCAAATTACCAAAACTAGGTCTTGCCTTGGGCAAGGGCCAGGCCATGGCGCCTTGGCCAGGCCTAGAACTTGGCACCCCTTATGTATTAATGGGGTGGTTTTGATACACGGATGTATCACCACCCTAGTGGTAGCGTGCATGTGTGTTTAGCCAAGAGGTCGTGGGTTCAACACCCACCCAGACCATTTTGCTATTTTTTGCTATTTTGCTAATTTTTAGGGTTTTTGTTAATTAATTCCAAAATTAATTTCTCTCTCAATTTTAATCATTTTTTATTGGTTTTTTTTTAAATTCCCAAAAATGTTAAAATATTTTATTCCATAAAAATTTCACAAAAATATTATTTATTTCATATATTTAGTATTTTTGCAAAGAATTATGTTTTATTTGTTTTTAAACATTAAAAAATAATTCTTTCTCTTGATTTTTGCAAATTCAAATAATTTTCAAATCATTCTATGAATGAAACTTGATTTTTCAAACATTAATCCAAGATCACAACTTGTTTTTCACACATGTTTGATCATTTTGATCATTTTAATTGAATTTTTATTTAATTAAAATACATTTTGAAATCAAATTAGGGTTTTGACTATTTTCACCCTCACAAATCTTTTTCAAAATACTCATGGGCCTCTAATAGAGTGTAAGACCCAACCCTCTTTGTACATAAATAATTTTGGGCCTTAGTTATTGTATAAGTCCCACTGCAATTTCAGAAAATCACAGCGTGATCGCCATTTCAAACCAAAAACATTTGGGACCCTTGTGTTGTAGGTCCCATTTCTTTTCCTTTTTTCCAACCTTTGGACCTCTCTTTGAGTTGTAAGACCCAACCCTTTTTTGTAAATAAACAATTCTTTGGGTCTCTTCTTAAGTGTAAGCCCCAATCTTTTCAAAACAACTTTCCTTTTGATTTAGGTTCAAATTCATAGTTGTTATCAAAACTTTCTTTAATTTCTTGAACAACTAACCATACAACTGTTACAATGAAAGCTTGCTCACTTGTAAGTTTTATCAGCTTTCTTTTACATACTTGCATATATATATATATATATATATATATATATATATATATATATATATATATTGTGCTGGAAGTTTGGTCACCTGTAAGTCCTCCTACCTTCTCTTTTACATACAGTATATATTTCATTTGTATATATATGCCTGTATATATCTGCTTAGAGTTTTTTCTCCGGCAATTAGGTCTAGAACTAGATAAAGCCAGTGGTCACTCTTTCAACAGTCAAAACTAGTTCCCCATAGGAATTCCCGATACAGTCTTGCATTCTCTTGGGCTTATACAATATGGAACAAAGAGAAAGGCATTATTCCCGATGAACTTATCTCAGACTGTCACAATTAGAAAATTGTCAAAATAAATTCATTTCTCCCAAAGAGGATTAATTCCCGGTGAAACCTCTCTTGAATTTCTTCAAACCCTAGAACTGTTCACTAAAGAAAGGATTATTCCAGGTCAAACCTTTCTTGAACTTTTCTTAAGTTTGGACCCACAGGCTTCCTAAAAGCATCCCCGCCTCCTCTTGGGCTTTATACAAGGACCCTCCGGCTTCTTAGAAGTTCTTATGCCTTCTCTTGGGCTTACAAGGACCCTGAAGACCTCTTAAAGGTATAGGACATAACTTAGTCATCCTTTATTAGAGCAGTCTTTTCGAAGAGTCAAAACCTCAGACCAATTTTAGGGTTGACACTCATTCCTTAAAACACCCGCCTCCTCTTAGGCGTCATACAAAGATAAACCTTCCATACCAGTAGACTTGGACAGTCTAATCTTGGATCTCAAAGACATTCTCAAGTTCCCTACAAACACAGGAAAAAACCCTGGTCATTCAATCAATCTCCAGTAGAGTTAAAACCCATGGGTTCTAAAACCCAGTCTTTTATCCTAAATTTCCCCAGCTAGGGCCAGCTTATCACCAGAACCTCAAGGCATCTAATACCTCAACTCTTCTGGAACCCTCAGCAAGAGTTGATTCCCCATTTTGGACCTGCCTCTAGATCTCAATAATCCTCAGCAGAAGCCAGTCTCCTCTTAGGCTTTGTATAATGATTTTCCTCAGCAGAGTTAGTCTAAAAAACACTCTCTTGTTGAGTCAACCTTTTTAGCCTCAATCTTGGGCTTTGTACAAGACAGATAAAAACACTCTCTTGTTGAGTCAACCCTTTTCAGCCTCAATCTTGGGATTTGTACAAGACACATATAAGTCTCCCTAAGCAGAATTAATCTTCTTTTCAGCCTCCTCTTAGGCTTTGTATAATGATTTTCCTCAGTAAAGTCCGCCACAATCTTTGGCTTTATACAAACCCAATCATACTCTCCAGCAGAGTCAGTCTTCTTTCAGCCTCAATCTTGGGCTTTGTACAAGACACCTAAAATATCCTCAGATGAGTCAGTAAAATCTCATTTCAGCCTCAATCTCGGGCTTTGTACAAGACTGATAAAACCTCTCACTAGTAGAGTCAGGTCCCCCTTTTAGCTTCAATCTTGGGCTTTGTACAAGACATACAAAATATTTCCCCAGAAAGTCAACTTCTAGCCTCCTCTTAGGCTTTGTATAATGATATCCCCCAAAGAGTCAGCCTTTTTTTAACCTCAATCTTGGGCTTTGTACAAGACAGATAAACACTCTCTTATTGAGTCCGTCTTTTCTAGCCTCCTCTTAGGCTTTGTATGAGAACCTCCCCAGTGGAGTCAATCAATCTCTTAGCTTCAACCTTGGGCTTTGATCAAGGCACACAAAAATCAACATTCCCTTCAGAGGAAACCAAAATATCTCTGTAGGAAGATACTTCTCTATATATCACATATCAAAACAGATAAATCAAGACAAACCTTAAATCCCAGATAACTGCTGTAAGTGGCACACTTGTTGATTAAAAAATCCAGGTTGTGGTTCATCTCTTATCCTGGTAAAACTTCCTCTTTCATCTAATTGCTGTAAGTGGCAAGCCTCTGGATTATTTACATCCACGCCACTGCCCCTCTCTTAGCATGAAAGACTCCAAAGGAAAAATGACATTGCTCAACACTGAGTTAAAGTTTTCTCCTTCAGGATAAATCCCCTATAAAGGAAATTATGGCATTGCTAGATTCACATATCCCAGTTAAAGTAATTCTCCTTTATAATCAGTTACCCAACAGTTGTGATAAACAGACGAGATGTCTCCCTTTAGAGATAACAAATTCTCTCTCAATCAAACCTTTAGCTTCAATCTTGGGCTTTGAACAAAACACAAATACTCATTTAGCTTCAACCTTGGGCTTTGAACAAGACACCGAAACATCATCTTTCCTCCCATAGAATAGGAGGAACTACGATTGCTCTGATTTCCCTGTTTATCTTTAACGGGAATACGTAGGCATAAGATTGCGAAATCTTAGCAAGCACACCAATAAAAAACTTTAGGTCCAGTACCTTCACTCGTCAAAAACATCGTAAAACCCAAAAACAACAAAAACTCTCTCTTTCTAAAAAATATCCCAAAGAAGAAACTTTCCCATTTACAGATAAACACCAGCAAGTAGAAAGAAGTAAGAAAAATTACTAACAACCTGTGGATAACCACATATATGATGGGTAATTGACAACTCCCCATTGTATAACCTGACCCAGAACTCCCCGAATCTCTTAAGCGTTTGTTCAGTTAAACATTCGCGTGCAAGGTTAGTTTTAGATAGCTTCCCTTTCCCTTCCAGCTTCACGGGATAAATAAGAAATCAGAAAGTAACACCCCACTCCTACCATTGCGGTGAGGAGAAACCCATGGCGATAAGGTGGTTGCGTCACTGACAAAAATTGTACGCTACAGGTAATCTGTTAAGAATGATTCTCCACCCAAAAATCTTAATCTTGAATGGTACTTTTGCTTTCCACAGCCTATGAAGGGCATTAGCTGTATTCTGGTTTAACTGAAATTGTGGAGGACCCTCCAATCCTGCTAATGACACATATCACTCTTTCACTGAGAAGTTGTTAGAGATACCACACTTCCACCCTATACCATCCATGCTATCCCGTTTTGGTATATAGTTCTGAAGCATTTCCTACAACTTGTAATACTTCTGCATATCTAATGTATCCAAATCCAAGAATAGATCCTGCACACACCACTTCCAAACATTATTGATCCAATGCCCACATTCACCCACCAGTGCTCCTTTGTTTATAGTCTCTTTGTACAGATTGGGAAAGGTTACATTCAGTGGGGTTCCATGCCATTTCACATACCAAAATGGAGTACTGCACCCGTCTCCCATCTCCCAAGCAAGGTGATTCACAAAAGCTGCTGCAGAATCTGATTTACATAATGACATCAAGCTCTTCCACCAGTTCGATCCAGATTTCGCATAAAATCCTTCATTATTCATTAAGATACGCCGTCGAACATTACCATATTTAACTTCAAGTATGTCATACCATAATGCCTCTGGTTCCTTCACCATTCTCCATAACCATTTCATAATCAACGCTTTATTAAAGATTGCAACATCTTTAATTCCTAATCCACCAAGTTTCTTGCTCTTACATATTGTCGACCACTTAACCCACGAGATTGATTGTTTCTCCGCAGTCCCATTCCACAAAAATTTAT
Organism: Lathyrus tuberosus; assembly: GCA_022829125.1. NCBI lineage: Eukaryota > Viridiplantae > Streptophyta > Magnoliopsida > Fabales > Fabaceae > Lathyrus > Lathyrus tuberosus. Next base: position 1,061,672 of record JALAZF010000084.1, read on the forward strand.
GTTGAATTCCTCGGATCTCTTTTAATGCCTTGACCGGTACTTTGAAAAATGATAGATGGTGTATCGACATATTGGACAGCACAAACTTAATATGGGTTACCATTCCCCCTATTGATAAGAGCCTCCCTTTCCAAGACGAAAGACGCATCTTAATACAATCTATAACTAGTTTCCAAAATGACACTCTTCGGTGGTTTCCTCCTATCGTCAATCCCAAAAACTTAAAAGGCATTTTTCCAATTCTACAAGTCAAAAAGTGAGAAGCTGCTTCCAAGAACTCTTGCCCAACCCATATGCCAATCAGACTACTTTTCCAAAAATTTATTTTCAGACCAAAAATAATTTCAAATCCTCTCAGCACTGATTTGATTCCCCAAATATTCGACCATGTACTATCACACATAATAATCGTATCATCTGCAAATTGAAGGAAGTTTGCCGATTCACCCCTAACTTCAGTGATATCCGAAAATAACCCTCTGCCAATAGCCCTCTTAATCAATAGTGCCAGACACTCCACAATTAACATAACAGAAATGGAGACAGAGGGCCTCCCTGCCTTAGACCCCTTCTAGGTTTGAAATCCTTTGAAGAACTCCCATTAACTATAACAGACAGGAATGCATTAAACAACATACCTTTCATCAAACTTATCCATGTTTCTCCAAAGTTCATGGCCTGTAAGACTTTGATTAGGAATCCCCAATCTACACAATCGTATGCTTGCGAGAAATCCACTTTGAGTAAGATACAAGGCTTCTTCTTTCTCTTCATCAGGTTAATAACTTCGTTAGCCACTACTACTCCGTCTAGAATTTGGTGCCCGGGTATAAATGTTGTTTGTGATGGTGATACTAATTTCCCATTCACCATGCTGAGTCTCCTTGCCAATAACTTTGCCAACACCTTATATATACTTCCAATAAGTGCAATAGGTCTAAATTCCTCTAAGTTTTGTGGATTTTCATCTTTAGGTATCAATGCAATAAAAGAAGAATTAAACGCCTTAGGAAAAGTAGTAGTCCTGTGAAATTCTTGTATACAATTTGTAACCTCTAACCCAATCACACTCCAACACTTTTTCATGAAATCAATGTTGAAGTCGTCCGGGCGTGGGCTCTTGTTGCCGTCATAGCTTGTAAGAGTTGAATAGATCTCCTCATTGGAAAATGGTTGTTGAAGCATAATGATATCTTCTTGGTTCAGTTTTGCTAAATCATCAAGATCCATGTTGGGCCTATGCCAATGACACTCTTCAAATTTTGCTGTAAAATACTTCCTAATATGTTGTTTGATAGAAGAAGCCTCCTCCACACCTTGTAATCCAACATTTTCAGTAGAGATGGAATTCATCCTCGCCCTCGAGTTAATTAATGCGTGAAAGTATCTAGTATTTGCATCACCTTCAGTCATCCATTTTGATCTTGATTTTTTATTTAAGATATTTTCCTTCAAAATCAGTTTGTTCCATATGTCTTATTGCTTTTCGCATCTTGCCTTGAGCTCTTCTTATGATATGTTTAAACTGGCTTCAGACATATCCAACTCTATTTTATTTAGATCTTCTATGTTTTCAGCAATCCTCAAGTCAAGCCACCCAAAGAAATTTTTATTCCACCATTTCAATTTCTCCCTAATTCCCCTCAATTTTGTCATCAGAATATTGTCAGCATCCCCATGATACTCAATTCCTTCCCAAGACTCCTTGACGAATTCAATGAAACCCGGATGTTCAAACCAAGCGTTGAATGTCTTAAATGGCTTGGGACCCCAATCCATATGATTAGATACCAGCCAAACTGGCCTATGATCCGAGATGTCTCGATCACCCACCTTCTGAGCTGTAATTTTCCATTTCTTCATTAGGTCTTCAAATAGAAGCATTCTGTCAAGTTTTCTCTGGCACCTTCCACTCAAATTGATCCAAGTGAATTTGTTCCCCACCACCGGTATGTCAACCAACTCCATGATATCTATAAAAGTCGCAAATTCCTCCATCTCTACCCTATTTGGTTTGCTCTTTCCTTTCCTATCGCCTTCTGATTTTATTGCATTGAAGTCTCCTCCGATCACCCATTCGCTCGTAACAATTTGATTATTTTTCCATTTGATAAGTTCCTCCCACAATTTCCTTTTCTCCAGGTGAACACATGAAGAGTACACATTAATAATACATCACTTTAATCCTTTCCACTCACCATAGACTCCCAGGAAATCGTAACCTCTGAAACTTAACTGTGCTTTGAATACTTTTTTATCCCAGATTGATAATTAGCCTCCAGGCAAGCCTATCGCTTCACTTGCTGACCAACCAAAACCATCGTTTCCCCAGATTTTCTTAACCAAATAATCATCCATCCTCTGAGCCTTTGTTTCCTGTATCATACAGAACTCTAATTTTTCCTTTGACACCAGTTGACGTAATCTGCGTTTCTTAATTGTTGAATCGCACCCCCGAATATTAAAAGTACAAATGATCATGATATTCTAATATGAGACACCTTCTTACCTTTGAATATGCTTCGATCCCTCTTCTACAGCTCCCTAATAATATCTTCAAATACCTCATCGTCTTCCGCTCCTTCAATTCCCAGATTCTGAATTGATTGCCAAATTTTCTTAGGGACATCTTCATCTGTATCAGATAATGAATCATAGCACAGGCTTGAGCCTCCTGAATATCTTGAGGATGCCTCTTCCACCAGATTAGATTCATTGCATATTCCCAAAAGTATCTCAGCCTCTTCTTGTACTTCTAGCTCTGTATGGGCTGAGTGTAGCGAACTAGAATAATAGGATGGAAAAAATGGTATCTTAATGCTTTCATACAGTTCAGAGATCAATTTTTTCTTCTTCATGTGATTTGGCCCAATAACGGGCCCACCAATTCTCAGTGTGGAGCAAGAAATGGTTTCCGTCCAATTTTTTTCCAGGCCCATATCCTTTCCAAAACCTATGTCATTCTCGTTGGGGCCCTCATTTGTTCCTACTAGGTTATGTGTGGCGTTGCTTTCAACCTCATGTCCCTTCAAGATCCCTTTTGTGCTATTTTCATTAAATGAGGCGTGAAACCCCATCCCCATGTTCTGATCATAATCATCTACAATAAATCCAAAGTCCACCTTTTTGCCAACTGTCAATGCCTTATGTCCCATATTAGCTTTTGACTGTCGTAGCCCCTCCTTTATAGAGATGACTTTATCCATCTTGTTATCACCTATACATGTGCTAGTCTTTCTCACTCCCCTCTTTTCAATTATCATGTCTTGAGTAACGTGTCTATCATCATCTCCCCCATCTCCACTTTCAGGGTCATCTGAATCACCCTTAGAACCTCCATTGTCGTCCTCAGTTTCGCTAATCTCAGACATGTTTTTCGACGAGGCATTTCTTCTCATAATAATCTGTTTTGGTCCATAGAAATCTTCTAATAATTTGATACGATATATTTTTCCATTTATTTCAACGTTGAATATTTCATTGAGATTTATGGCAAATTTTGTCTTAACTAAAATTCGAGCCACGTCCAGATTTTTCTGCATTTCCGTTTCCTCATCACATTGAATGAATTCTCCCACTGTACCAGCGACAAATTTTAAAAATTCTGAACACCACGCATGACCTGGTAACCCAAAACATCTAACCCAAGTTAACCTCTTATTATCTGTGTCGTCTGGGGTCCATGGATGGATATTATGAAATCATCTTGAAATCCATTCTTCTTCCTCTTGAGTCAGAAACTTCCAAGCACCCTCAATCGTTTCTTCCAGAAGGAAAAGGTTGGCCCCAAGAGGTGTTTCTTTGATGTGAAAGAAACCTTCAGCACTCAAAGCTTCCTGAATACAGTATGTTGTTCCTGTTTTTTCTACTTCTCCCACAAACGCTTTATCAAACCTTTCCATTTTTGAGTTTTCAACATCGAATTTCAGATGTGCGAAACTAGGTTTTTCTTCAACTCTATTATGTCTTCTATCTCCTCTCCTGCTATCCACCATTGTGGCCTTCACCCTACCATTGTATTTACGCAAAACTTGAACAAACGACCTGTCATCAGAAAATCTCCCCCAGTTCTTCTTGTATTGCTTAACATCCTTGTGTTAATCAATCCTATTCTTTCTTTCTACATGTCCCTTCTTATGCATTTCTTCTCTATTAAATCTAGGAACATTGGCAAATAGTTTTCTACCTTCTATCTGAAAGTTATCTAGCTTAACCGCTAATAACCTTACATCCTGCACTTTCCTGAATCTTACAAATCCATAGCGTTTCCCCCTCTTATCCCTCTTAGCTGGAATATAAACCTCTGAAATAATACCAAATTCCTTGAAAATATCTGCCATTTTGTTTGCCCCGCATGTCTCAGGGAACTCTGTGAAGAAGAAAGATGAGGTCTCAGTATCCTCCACCTGCATTTTACCTCCCTTCTCCATCCAAACAGACGGCTGATTCACATTACTTTTCCATTTTCTGTTTCGCACTTCTATCCACTCCATGTTTCTCATGAACTTAAACTAACCCAGAAGACCTCCAAACCCTAATCACTAGCAGATAACTTAGAAAGAAAAAACTAAATAGGAAAACCAACTAATACTACCTAAAAGCAAGAATAAAATGAGAAACAAATCTAACTTAGAGGGAGGAAGGTCCCTAATCCTAAGATTAGGTCTTTAAACCAAACCCTCCAAATCAAAATCTTGTTCTTCATTGTTGGATGTGGTGGTTCTTTCTTCATTTTGAGTATTACTAGTTTGTTGCATGTTAATGAGAGAATTCAGTTAGAAAATTTTCTATGAGCACCCTTAATTTTGGTTTTAATATCATTGATGATAAAATATTGAGAGATAAAAGGTTTTTAAGGTGAGGAATACTTTGATTCTGATGATAAGTTCTAGTTGTTCCCATATGCTTAGTTAATGTATTGTTGTTGTTTTGCTTGTGGTCCCATATGGTTAGTTAATGTATTGTTGTTGTCATGCTTGTGGTCCCATATGTTTACTTAATGTTCGATTTGTCCATTTTTTATTCTAGTTTTGTAATTTATTTTCTCAGACCAGCGAAAACTAATAAGATTAGGCTGAGAATACATCATATGGGGAAGTTAGTTGAGACACCTGTTAAGTGGTATGTAAATGAGGTAGTTACTGGGATGAATTGGAGTTGGGATGTCGATTATATGTCGTACATGGAATTGGAGGATGTGATTAAGATTGAGGGTTACGTAAATATTAAGTGTATGTGGCATTGGAACCCTACGTATAGCTTCTCTCATGGTCTTAGACCCTTGAACAATGATAACGATGTTTTGCAGTTTTCAAAAGATGTTGTAGGATATGATGTAATAGATGTGTATATGAAGCATAATATGGGGATACCGGAGATTATTGATGAAAGTGAAGTCATGCACGAGTTCGTCTTTAAGGAGCTGGGGCTCCGGTTGCTGTTCAACGACCTTTAAATGGGGATTTTTTATCAGCTGGAGCTAGCCCCTCACAGCTGCACCCGAATTCGATCGCCTTTATCTGGGCCTTCGAGATCGTGTGTGGGTATCTCGAGATTGGCACTACACTACCTTTGTTCTTTCGCTGCTTCCACCTCCAACGACAAAGCTCACATGGCAAACCCAGCTGGGTGTCCCTGAGGTAGCAAAAATAGTTGTTCAAGGCGTTCATGGACTCCGTCTGTACCTTTAAGAACATGTACTATGTGGTCAAGCCTGCGTCCCGAGCAACCATCGACTCCATGTTCGTGTGCATTCCCGTACTTGAGGAAGACGGAAGTGCATGTCTTGACGAGGAAGTGAACGAGGTAATGAAAAAGTTATCGAGGTTCACACTTCAATGGAGTAACACCCACTTCGATGAGAGCACAGACTATTACATTACAAAGCCTAACGAACTGGACCCCGAGGGCCAGCGTGGCTTTGAAAAATTAGTGAAGTTTGTCAACGGCTTCACTCCCACTGTGTGGGAGACCAAAAACGAGGAGGTTGTCCTGGGCGACGAGGGGAAACCATATACGAGGCCCGGTTCATTATTACGAAGGAGCTCCTCGAGTGTAACACCTCTGAGAAAGCTAGACTGCTTTTAGGTAGCTGCTTTTCTTTTAACTTGCTGTGTTTATTCTTTCTTGGTGTACTGACCTGTGTTTGACTTTTGTCTCAGGAAACATGTTGAACCTTCAGGAATGCGTGCTTAAATTGGCGATGGTTAAGGGGAATGTTGCGAAAGGAGGAAAGAGGGGTTCCAAGAATAGGCTCATTACCCTTCAGACCCAGTTGAAGGCTGACTCTGGCCTCTGCTCTTCTTCGTCCCTGAGTGGCGACCAATCTTCTCCCCAACAGAACAAGGTTACCCCGACCAAGAAGACGCAGCGGCCGGATGATGTCGAGGCGGTAGATCTGACGTAGGAAGGGGACGCCAATGACAAGTTCGTGATGCCTCCTTGCTTTTATGGCAGGGGGTTCTTCGAAGGGGGGGCTTCTCTAGCCGTTCCCTGAGCAAACTCTTCGGCCATTCTGGGACTTAAGGTGGCGGGCAAAAGGAAGGTGCTGGCTCAGGATGCGGCCGCTTTGATGAGGGTCTTGGAGGTTTCCCTTGTCCTCAATGATGAGAAGACTTATCTCTTTGCCAAGCTAGAGAAGCAACGGGCAACGTATAGGAAGCTCGAAGCGGAGGCGATCAGGGTGGAGACTGCCTTCGATGACTACAAAGAGAAATATAAGATCCAGATCGGGCTTATCACCGAGCTGGGACAAAGGAAAGAGGAGATGGCCAAGTTAAATGCGGTAATGGATGCCTTGAGGCTCGAGCATGGTGCTGAAAAGAAAGTCTTCGAGGACAGGATCTCCACTTTGGAAGCTGCTGTAGCCCCTGCCGAGGACGAGGATGACGGGCTGAGAGCCTTGCAAACCCGTGCTAAGTTGGTCTCCCAGATTAAAAGTCTCGAACAAGGTTGCATAGATGCAGTCGAGATGAGCTTCGGGAATTCTGTGGCTCAACTTTGAATTGCTAACCCTGGGGTCGAGCTTTCCACTGAGGTGATTGGGTTCCTGTATAGGGTGGTCGACGGTCAGATAATCGCCCCGCCCAGTGCCGACGATGAGGAAGAGGAGGAGGTCACCAATGAGGGGGAGCGTGACGTTTAATCTGTATATTTTGGTGTACTTGTTCCGGCCTTTGTGGTCATTTTATTCTAATCATATTTCACTTTCATGACGCGCTTGTATACACCGTTACTTGTATGCTTTTTAATCGTACTCACTTTATGATACACTCGTGTATGTTTTACTTGCTTGTAACAAGATGTTCATCACTAAATTATTTTCGCAAAGTGTTCGGGGTCTTGCTCGACAGTGAAGGGAACTCGTCGAGTGGACGGAGTTGGATTCCTTACTGAATACGGTAGAAAGATCTCAGTATAGACCCTAACACAGCAACGTGAACTTCCCATCGCGAGCTGGATGTTCTTCCTTGCTGGTACGACGATGGCGGAGCTTGGTTGAGTTTTCCACATTGGGCCAAGGATCTGATCATCAAAGAGTGGAAACCTTCCTTTTTGTTAGTTTGGGACGCTGTGCTTGTACCTGAGCATGCCTCCATGGTCGGGATGTACCCAGTCGTCGTAGACTGGGGCATGCCGACTATCATGCCTAACTATAGTATTGTTTCAGTTTTTCGGCATTCCTTGGTCGAGCAAGTTCTTCCCTGTTTAAGTTTTTGAGGTAGTAGGCCCCATTCTCCATTTATGCTCGGACACGGTAGGGGCCTTCCCAGTTCGCGGCGAGTTTGCCTTCGCAAGAATCTTTGTGATTTCTTCACAGGACTAGGCTGCCGATTTTGAATTCCCATTTTATGACTTTGGTGTCATGTCGTAAGGTTATCTTTTGCTTTAATAAGGCTTTACAGAGGGATGCCCCTGATCGAATCTCTTCGACCAGGTCGAGCTCCTGTCATAGTGCCTTGTCGTTCATCTCCTCGTCGAGGGGGAATTCAGTTCGCCTAGAAGGCTCTCTGATCTCCACTGGGATTACCGCCTTGGTCCTGTAGGCTAGCCAAAACAATGTTTCTCTCATGGTCGAGTGTGGTGTTGTTCTGTAGGCCCAGAGTACGTTGTGTTGCTCTTCGACCTATTTCTTTTTGGCCTCGCCTAATCGTCGTTTTAGGCCTCATAGGATCACCCTGTTTGCGGCCTCGGCCTTCCCGTTTGTCTGTGGGTGCTCAACCGATGTGAAGTGTTGTTTAGTGCCCAGCTTGGCAACGAAGTCCTGTAAATTCTTATCAGTGAACTGTGTCCCGTTATTGGTGACGAGTGTTTGTGGTATGCCGAATCGGGCAAGTATGTTTCTCTTATAGAAGCCAAGTATATTGTGTGTCGTGATTTTGGTGAGGGCCTCCGGCATCCGCCTCTATCCACTTTGTGAAATAGTCAACGCTGACTATCAGGAACTTGTTCTGGTTCGACCCCGTGGTAAACGGTCCGAGGATGTCCATCCCCCGCAAGGAGAAGGGCCATGGGTACGAAAGAGTTTTAAGCTCTGTTAGTTCTTTAATTTTAAGGGTTGGCATTAATTTTGTAAAACAAATAATAGCAGCAATATGTTAGATAGTTTTGTTTATCTTGCTAAAGAAGAACAGGTTGAGCAAGAAGTTCTAGTGTGCATTGGAACATGTTGAGCTGAAGTAGTGTTAACATCTGCTACAACATGTCGTATCAAGATGTCCCATGCAGGTCCATTCAACATCGCGACAGAACTGAAGTGGTTTGTTAATTCTGTTAGGTTCTAATTGATGCAGAATATTCTGGAATATTATGCAATCAGGAGGCGCTGATTTATAGGTCTGAAGATTCAAGATGGAGAGAAAATATTGAAGAACTGAGACTTTCTAAATCTGGAGATATTTTAGGAAGTTAATGATTTGATTGAAGACCTTATTTGTAGCAGAAGTTTCTGCTGATATGTAGCAGCTTATTTGTTGCATTTTTGAAGGCCCAAATCCAGTTGGGAATAGGTTATATATAGATGCATTGTAACCTAGAATTGTAACACAACCAAAGATGTAAAAGTTCTATTATTAGGGTTGGTTCCTGTACCACTCAACCTGTGAGTTGGACAGTTTGTTAGTGTGATCCTCGAAACTGTTAAGTAAGAGGAGTATTGTTCTTGGAGGAAGCTTTTAAGTAACTCTAAGTTGTGTCTTGGAAGGGTGTCTTCCTTGTTGAATTGTTGTATAGGTAAAGAGTCGTTGTTGCAGTGGCGGATTGTCAACTGCTAGACATCATTGCAATGATTGGGAGTGAGAAGGGTTTCTCATATCTAGAGAGGATCTAGGTAGAAGGGTCATTGGGTAGTGATTAAGTGATAAGCTGTAAACGGGTAGTTTAGCTTTGAATTGATACTGCTGATAGTGGACTTCATCCCTGGCTTGGTAGCCCCTAGAGTAGGTGTGTTAGACCGAACTGGGTTAACAATTATGTGTGTCTTGCTCTTATTTCTTTTCAGTACCATGATTACTACAATATACCTTGCCCTTTGTGATCATGTCAGCCCAGATGTCGAACAGCATGTTCTAGGACATCTGAATTCTGGACATCTGCCAGAATTTCAATTGGTATCAAAGCAGGCCATTCTGTTCTGTATCTGGATGAGATCTAAGGGAAGATACTTTCTAGTTCATGGTCAAGGTAGAAGCTTTCTACTAAAAAGTTGTTTGAACTTGGAGTAGTTCATATAGGTGTGAGAATGGTCCCTAGAAGTGGAGGATGGACTGTTCGTGATAGGCAGTGGCATGTACTGAAGGCTTGGAGGTTTGGTTGAAAAACTGCCGTGTCGTGGTTATGTTAGGTTTCAAACCTGTGATATTGTGGTGTCACCTGAATTATGATGCTAGGGCTGATATGTGACACCTGAAGGCTTTGAGGAGTTTGTATTTTGATCCGCTGCGAATCTATCTGAAAACTCCTGAGGTTGTATCTGAGAAGGGTGTTCTTCTCAGAATGTATATCCTATGGTGATGGGATATATGCAAGACTACTTCAACTTACATTGTCAACGATACTTGAAGATTATTGTTCAAGTCCACTCATAAAGGCATTGATAAGTAATGTTGTAAGGAAGAGACCTGAGAAGTAATTTACTCCTAAAAGGACTAATCTCCAGTCTTTGATCTCTTGATGTGTTCATTGGAATGATGTCCTATCTTGTGTTAGAACATCACGCCAGAATTGTGCTAAATTCTATTGTCTGAAGGAATGGCATAGCAGATGCTCTGGGTGCTAAACTAATGTGGTTTGATCACATGAGTTTGGAGCCTACTCCTGATCTGGAAGAGGAGGCATCTGAGTGGTATGTCTAAGAAGTTTCTGGTCCTGGAACTTATCTTAGATGTGTGGGTTGATCAAGGTGTGATCAACGTGTTATTTATTCCTGAGGTCAGTTTATTTCTGGTCCTTGCTGCAGGAGTAGAAAACCTGATATTCAAGAAGTATTATCTCTAGCAGACTTCTTGGACATGAAGGTCAAAGATCATAAAGTCATGTTCTGAATGATCTTGTGAAGCTAGATAAGTATTGACTGTGTGCACTTAAGGATCTAATCACAGTCTGTGCTGCTATTAAAGGGGAGAATGTATGTTTCTCTGAAGTGCTCTTGGCAGTATCTGAGGGAGAGTACCTGATGTTTTGGAAGACCTTGAAGACTTGTCTCAAGCTGTCTGGATGATGTTTCTCTGATTCAAGATGGAGGTTGTTTACTCAAACTTGATGACATTTATCAAGTCTATGAGAGCATGGAACTCTTATTCTGGTGTAGTGGAGAACCTTCAAGGGTTAAGCACTGTGGAGTTGAATCAACTGGTGGGGTTGGTTGGTGACTTTGTGCTTGGATTATCAGCCAAATTGTCTGGGATGAGTTTGGATGAAGGATTAGAAGAGGCAGATTGGTTGTGGAATGTTGATGACATCCAACATCTCAAAGTCAGACAAGATGCTGTGATTTAAGGAGAAGACCCTTGAGATGTCCCTACTGCTGAATGTGTTCGTGATATGACCTGGAAGTTTGATCAGCTACTAATGGTTGCTCCTCGTGTGTTCCCCTGCTAGAGCTTGACTATAGATGATATCTTTAGAAAAGCTCTGTGAAGATGTGTGACTGAGATTGATGTTGGAACATCAATTCAGGTGGTTGCTTGTTCAGCCAAGGTTGTTTTGCGGAGAAAGAAGTCCAAGATCAAGCCACTGATCCAAGTTAATGTCACTTGTGAATATATGTCATGAATCAGAAGTTGTCAGACGTATGCAGAAGATTACAAACAAATTGTCTTACCTTGTGTGAGAAGGTAATCTTTTTCTGACTAATAGTAGATACTTTGACGGGAGACTTAGTATTTGTCTATTATTGAGGTTATGCATAAGGGTAAATACTTTGACGGGAGACTAAGTATTTGTCTAGAGAATTATGCAAGTCTGCAGTCTGGATATTATGGTTCAGGAATTTATTCTTTCTGAGTGGTTGTGGTTGATGACAAACTGAGGTAGCCTTATCAGCTGACTATATCAAAAGTGTGTGAATGAAGAAGTGAGCATCATCTGCTGTTTGTTTGTGAATCTTTCTTGGATAACAAATACCTTGTCGGGAGCTAGGTATGAGTCTGATGGAGATGTGTATGTGACTGATGGTAAAGACCTTGTCAGGAGCTTGGTAGTTATCTGATGTGTGGATGCAATTCAGATTTTTGAATTGTGTGAGAGTTTATTTCTCACTGTTGTGATCAGGTAGGTGTGATTACCTGAATAAAATGTAGAAGGTGTGATCTTTTATCCAAGGCTGATGCCCTACATAATGTTACAACATTATTGGTTGTTGTGTATCCTGGATGAAGGTCTGGGACTGTGCTTGTGGAGTTGGAAGAAGCAGCATTATCGTCTGAAGTGGCAGTTCTGACATAATATGGATTAGAATGGGCAGATTCTGATCTTGTTGATAAGTGGTTTGTTCTGGCAATACATGACTACTTTCATGATGAAGACTTCATTAGGTGCTTGTGAATGTAAGGACAGAAGGTTGTTGTCAGTGGTGTGATCTGATCAGGATGGCTGAAGATAAGGAGGTTTCTTCTAATACAAGTAAAAGGTGGTGGCAGTCCTTATCTTGTGTTGCAAGTAATCTAAAGACATTTGTTATGGAATATGTGAGAAATTCCAAATCAAGTGGGCTTTTATATTGGACTTGGCATAAACATGGTGAGATTATGCTCAACAAATACAAGAAGTGGCAGTTCTTAATGTTGAGAATGTGGAAATATCATCTGGTGTCAAGTGTTTATAAGGAGCTTTAGTTGTTCATGTCAGGAGAAGTTAAGGCTGTTGTCTATGGTCTATTACTGCAAGGGTGCAGATATCTGTGTAGCATGTGCGCTGGTTAAGTCTGTGCAGTGTGATGTCAAACTTCATGATGGGTCAAATCATAGTTGTGTAGGAGAGATCTGAAAAGCAGACATTGTCTGATAAGATGTCAGAACATCGTACAGGACATGTTTTTCTTGAGCCAAACAAGGAATTTTTCTGGTCGGTAGTGCAAGGATAAGGCGAAACACGTGTCTCTGCCTATGCATGGATCGTTATTGGCCTAATTTATGGTAAGATTCAGTTGTGAAACATTTAAGGCAGTCAAGGCAGTTTTTGGAAGGTAGGCATTGAATTTGAATGCAGTTTCTGATACCTAAAATAACGTTTCTTTGACCAAGAACCTTGACATATTCAAGGATCATTAATTCCAAAGTTACTGGTCAGCTATTTATAGGGGTTGTTCTCTTCTCCTTCAACCAAGTGAGGGTCTAGTTTCACAAGTCTTATGGCATTTGTTCGTAATTGGGTGAGCATCACTTGGGTTTGATTTTGTGAGGGCCTTCTTTGCCAATTTTTGGCTAAAAAGGGGGAGAAAGGGTGTGTTAAATGGATTATGCAGATGCCTTGTTCTGAGTTTGCAGTTCCAATTGTTTGCGAAGAGGGTGTCATTTCTTTGAGCTGGTGTTGAGTTCCAATTGTGACTTGTGTCCTGAGTTATGAACACAGTTGTGACTTGTGTTCTGAGTTACCTGGGTTGATAGATTGATACTTCCTAAGTTTCATCTTATGCCACAGGTCGACTGGGGGCGTCTAATCAATTAAGGTGTGCAAAAATCTCTTATGCCACCATTGATCCTTTGTGTCAAGACAGACGTTTCTTTTCTAGAGGAGTCTTCTACAATTATCCAGGTCTGAGCTGGAAGGAAAAAGAAATGTGTGGGATTAAGGGGGAGTCAGAAACCTTCTTCCTCATGTACACCAGATATCTTCTTCCTCATGTGCATAACTTCGGGACTTTCTACTTCTTACCTCCTGATGTGCTGCCTGAAGTGATTGTGGTGGGATGCCCGAAGGTGATGCGCTACCAAAAGAGTTGTCAGACATGATGTCCTAACATCATTCAAATATTCCCTAGAAGATGTTTCTCCAGGATTGTTGTTCACAGTAGCTAGTGATGGTTACTGGTAGGTTCAGTAGTTGCTGATGACTACTAACAGTAGTATAGAATTGTGATTGCTGCTGAAATCTATATTTGTAATGTTTATGTATTTGTTTTAGCCAAAATTTGCCAAACGGGGAGAATGTTAGTTCTTTAATTTTAAGGGTTGGCATTAATTTTGTAAAACAAATAATAACATCAATATGTTAGATAGTTTTGTTTATCTTGCTAAAGAAGAACAGGTTGAGCAAGAAGTTCTAGTGTGCATTGGAACATGTTGAGCTGAGGTAGTGTTAACATCTGCTACAACATGTCGTATCAAGATGTCCCATGCAGGTCCATCCGACATTGCGCCAGAACTGAAGTGGTTTGTTAATTCTGTTAGGTTCTAACTGATGCAGAATATTCTGGAATATTATGCAATCATGAGGCGCTGATTTATAGGTTTGAAGATTCAAGATGGAGAGAAAATATTGAAGAACTAAGACTTTCTAAATCTGGAGATATTTTAGGAAGTTAATGATTTGATTGAAGACCTGATTTATAGCAGAAGTTTCTGCTGATATGTGAAGGCCCAAATCCAGTTGGGAATAGGTTATATATAGATGCATTGTAACCTAGAATTGTAACACAACCAAAGATGTAAAAGTTCTATTATTAGGGTTGGTTCCTGTACCACTCAACCTGTGAGTTGGACAGTTTGTTAGTGTGATCCTCGAAACTGTTAAGTAAGAGGAGTATTGTTCTTAGAGGAAGCTTTTAAGTAACTCTAAGTTGTGTCTTGGAAGGGTGTCTTCCTTGTTGAATTGTTGTATAGGTAAAGAGTCGTTGATGGAGTGGCGGATTGTCAACTGCTAGACATCATTGCGATGATTGGGAGTGAGAAGGGTTTCTCATATCTAGAGAGGATCTAGGTAGAAGGGTCATTGGGTAGTGATTAAGTGATAAGCTGTAAACGGGTAGTTTAGCTTTGAATTGATACTGTTGATAGTGGACTTCATCCCTGGCTTGGTAGCCCCCAGAGTAGGTGTGTTAGACCGAACTGGGTTAACAATTCTGTGTGTCTTGCTCTTATTTCTTTTCAGTACCATGATTATTGCAATATACCTTGCCCTTTGTGATTATGTCAGACCAGATGTCGAACAGCATGTTCTAGGACATCTGAATTCTGGACATCCGCCAGAATTTCAATTGGTATCAAAGCAGGTCATTCTGTTCTGTATCTGGATGAGATCCAAGGGAAGATACTTTCTGGTTCATGGTCAAGGTAGAAGCTTTCTACTAAAAAGTTGTTTGAACTTGGAGTAGTTCATATAGGTGTGAGAATGGTCCCTAGAAGTGGAGGATGGACTGTTCGTGACAGGCAGTGGCATGTACTGAAGGCTTGGAGGTTTGGTTGAAAAACTGCCGTGTCGTGGTTATGTTAGGTTTCAAACCTGTGATAATGTGGTGTCACCTGAATTATGATGCTAGGGCTGATATGTGACACCTGAAGGCTTTGAGGAGTTTGTATTTTGATCCGCTGCGAATCTATCTGAAAACTCCTGAGGTTGTATCTGAGAAGGGTGTTCTTCTCTGAATGTATATCCTATGGTGATGGGGTATATGCAAGACTACTTCAACTTACATTGTCAACGATACTTGAAGATTATTGTTCAAGTCCACTCATAAAGGCATTGATAAGTAATGTTGTAAGGAAGAGATCTGAGAAGTAATTTACTCCTAAAAGGACTAATCTCCAGTCTTTGATCTCTTGATGTGTTCATTGGAATGATGTCCTATCTTGTGTTAGAACATCACGCCAGAATTGTGCTAAATTATGTTGTCTGGAGGAATGGCATAGCATATGCTCTGGGTGCTAAACTAATGTGGTTTGATCACATGAGTTTGGAGCCTACTCCTGATCTGGAAGAGGAGGCATCTGAGTGGTATGTCTAAGAAGTTTCTAGTCCTGGAACTTATCTTAGATGTGTGGGTTGATCAAGGTGTGATCAACGTGTTATTTATTCCTGAGGTCAGTTTATTTCTGGTCCTTGCTGCAGGAGTAGAAAACCTGATATTCAAGAAGTATTATCTCTAGCAGACTTCTTGGACATGAAGGTCAAAGATCATAAAGTCATGTTCTAAATGATCTTGTGAAGCTAGATAAGTATTGACTGTGTGCACTTAAGGATCTAATCACAGTCTGTGCTGCTATTAAAGGGGAGAATGTATGTTTCTCTGAAGTGCTCTTGGCAGTATCTGAGGGAGAGTACCTGATGTTTTGGAAGACCTTGAAGACTTGTCTCAAGCTGTCTGGATGATGTTTCTCTGATTCAAGATGGAGGTTGTTTACTCAAACTTGATGACATTTATCAAGTCTATGAGAGCATGGAACTCTTATTCTGGTGTAGTGGAGAACCTTCAAGGGTTAAGCACTGTGGAGTTGAATCAACTGGTGGGGTTGGTTGGAGACTTTGTGCTTGGATTATCAGCCAAATTGTCTGGGATGAGTTTGGATGAAGGATTAGAAGAGGCAGATTGGTTGTGGAATGTTGATGACATCCAACATCTCAAAGTCAGACAAGATGCTGTGATTTAAGGAGAAGACCCTTGAGATGTCCCTACTGCTGAATGTGTTCGTGATATGACCTGGAAGTTTGATCAGCTACTAATGGTTGCTCCTCGTGTGTTCCCCTGCTAGAGCTTGACTATAGATGATATCTTTAGAAAAGCTCTGTGAAGGTGTGTGACTGGGATTGATGTTGGAACATCAATTCAGGTGGTTGCTTGTTCAGCCAAGGTTGTTTTGCGGAGAAAGAAGTCCAAGATCAAGCCACTGATCCAAGTTAATGTAACTTGTGAATATATGTCATGAATCAGAAGTTGTCAGACGTATGCAGAAGATTACAAACAAATTGTCTTACCTTGTGTGAGAAGGTAATCTTTTTCTGACTAATAGTAGATACTTTGACGGGAGACTTAGTATTTGTCTATTATTGAGGTTATGCATAAGGGTAAATACTTTGACGGGAGACTAAGTATTTGTCTAGGGAATTATGCAAGTCTGCAGTCTGGATATTATGGTTCAGGAATTTATTCTTTCTGAGTGGTTGTGGTTAATGACAAACTGAGGTAGCCTTATCAGCTGACTATATCAAAAGTGTGTGAATGAAGAAGTGAGCATCATCTGCTGTTTGTTTGTGAATCTTTCTTGGATAACAAATACCTTGTCGGGAGCTAGGTATGAGTCTGATGGAGATGTGTATGTGACTGATGGTAAAGACCTTGTCGGGAGCTTGGTAGTTATCTGATGTGTGGATGCAATTCAGATTTTTGAATTGTGTGAGAGTTTATTTCTCACTGTTGTGATCAGGTAGGTGTGATTACCTGAATAAAATGTAGAAGGTGTGATCTTTTATCCAAGGCTGATGCCCTACATAATGTTACAACATTATTGGTTGTTGTGTATCCTGGATGAAGGTCTGGGACTGTGCTTGTGGAGTTAGAAGAAGCAGCATTATCGTCTGAAGTGGCAGTTCTGACATAATATGGATTAGAATGGGCAGATTCTGATCTTGTTGATAAGTGGTTTGTTCTGGCAATACATGACTACTTTCATGATGAAGACTTCATTAGGTGCTTGTGAATGTAAGGACAGAAGGTTGTTGTCAGTGGTGTGATCTGATCAGGATGGCTGAAGATAAGGAGGTTTCTTCTAATACAAGTAAAAGGTGGTGGCAGTCCTTATCTTGTGTTGCAAGTAATCTAAAGACATTTGTTATGGAATATGTGAGAAATTCCAAATCAAGTGGGCTTTTATATTGGACTTGGCATAAACATGGTGAGATTATGCTCAACAAATACAAGAAGTGGCAGTTCTTAATGTTGAGAATGTGGCAATATCATCTGGTGTCAAGTGTTTATAAGGAGCTTTGGTTGTTCATGTCAGGAGGAGTTAAGGGTGTTGTCTATGGTCTATTACTGCAAGGGTGCAGATATCTGTATAGCATGTGCGCTGGTTAAGTCTGTGCAGTGTGATGTCAAACTTCATGATGGGTCAGATCATAGCTGTGTAGGAGAGATCTGAAAAGCAGACATTGTCTGATAAGATGTCAGAACATCGTACAGGACATGTTTTTCTTGAGCCAAACAAGGAATTTTTCTGGTCGGTAGTGCAAGGATAAGGCGAAACACGTGTCTCTGCCTATGCATGGAGCGTTATTGGCCTAATTTATGGTAAGATTCAGTTGTGAAACATTTAAGGCAGTCAAGGCAGTTTTTGGAAGGTAGGCATTGAATTTGAATGCAGTTTCTGATACCTAAAATAGCGTTTCTTTGACCAAGAACCTTGACATATTCAAGGATCATTAATTCCAAAGTTACTGGTTAGCTATTTATAGGGGTTGTTCTATTCTCCTTCAACCAAGTGAGGGTCTAGTTTCATAAGTCTTATGGCGTTTGTTCGTAATTGGGTGAGCATCACTTGGGTTTGATTTTGTGAGGGCCTTCTTTGCCAATTTTTGGCTAAAAAGGGGGAGAAAGGGTGTGTTAAATGGATTATGCAGATGCCTTGTTCTGAGTCTGCAGTTATAATTGTTTGCGAAGAGGGTGTCATTTCTTTGAGCTGGTGTTGAGTTCCAATTGTGACTTGTGTCCTGAGTTATGAACACAGTTGTGACTTGTGTTCTGAGTTACCTGGGTTGATAGATTGATACTTCCTAAGTTTCATCTTATGCCACAGGTCGACTGGGGGCGTCTGATCAATTAAGGTGTGCAAAAATCTCTTATGCCACCATTGATCCTTTGTGTCAAGACAGACGTTTCTTTTCTAGAGGAGTCTTCTACAATTATCCAGGCTTGAGCTGGAAGGAAAAAGAAATGTGTGGGATTAAGGGGGAGTCAGAAACCTTCTTCCTCATGTACACCAGATATCTTCTTCCTCATGTGCATAACTTCGGGACTTTCTACTTCTTACCTCCTGATGTGTTGCCTGAAGTGATTGTGGTGGGATGCTCGAAGGTGATGCACTGCCAAAAGAGTTGTCAGACATGATGTCCTAACATCATTCAAATATTCCCTAGAAGATGTTTCTCCAGGATTGTTGTTCACAGTAGCTACTGATGGTTACTGGTAGGTTGAGTAGTTGCTGATGACTACTAACAGTAGTATAGAATTGTGATTGCTGCTGAAATCTATATTTGTAATGTTTATGTATTTGTTTTAGCCAAAATTTGCCAAAGGGGGAGAATGTTAGTTCTTTAATTTTAAGGGTTGGCATTAATTTTGTAAAACAAATAATAGCATCAATATGTTAGATAGTTTTGTTTATCTTGATAAAGAAGAACAGGTTGAGCAAGAAGTTCTAGTGTGCATTGGAACATGTTGAGCTGAAGTAGTGTTAACATCTGCTACAACATGTCGTATCAAGATGTCCCATGCAGGTCCATTCGACATCGCGCCAGAACTGAAGTGGTTTGTTAATTCTGTTAGGTTCTAACTGATGCAGAATATTCTGGAATATTATGCAATCATGAGGCGCTGATTTATAGGTCTGAAGATTCAAGATGGAGAGAAAATATTGAAGAACTAAGACTTTCTAAATCTGGAGATATTTTAGGAAGTTAATGATTTGATTGAAGACCTGATTTATAGCAGAAGTTTCTGCTGATATGTGAAGGCCCAAATCCAGTTGGGAATAGGTTATATATAGATGCATTGTAACCTAGAATTGTAACACAACCAAAGATGTAAAAGTTCTATTATTAGGGTTGGTTCCTATACCACTCAACCTGTGAGTTGGACAGTTTGTTAGTGTGATCCTCGAAACTGTTAAGTAAGAGGAGTATTGTTCTTGGAGGTAGCTTTTATGTAACTCTAAGTTGTGTCTTGGAAGGGTGTCTTCCTTGTTGAATTGTTGTATAGGTAAAGAGCCGTTGATGCAGTGGCGGATTGTCAACTGCTAGACATCATTGCGATGATTGGGAGTGAGAAGGGTTTCTCATATCTAGAGAGGATCTAGTTAGAAGGGTCATTGGGTAGTGATTAAGTGATAAGCTGTAAACGGGTAGTTTAGCTTTGAATTGATACTGTTGATAGTGGACTTCATCCCTGGCTTGGTAGCCCCCAGAGTAGGTGTGTTAGACCGAACTGGGTTAACAATTCTGTGTGTCTTGCTCTTATTTCTTTTCAGTAACATGATTATTGCAATATACCTTGCCCTTTGTGATTATGTCAGACCAGATGTCGAACAGCATGTTCTAGGACATCTGAATTCTGGACATCCGCCAGAATTTCAATTGGTATCAAAGCATGTCATTTTGTTCTGTATCTGGATGAGATCCAAGGGAAGATACTTTCTGGTTCATGGTCAAGGTAGAAGCTTTCTACTAAAAAGTTGTTTGAACTTGGAGTAGTTCATATAGGTGTGAGAATGGTCCCTAGAAGTGGAGGATGGACTGTTCGTGACAGGCAGTGGCATGTACTGAAGGCTTGGAGGTTTGGTTGAAAAACTACCGTGTCGTGGTTATGGTAGGTTTCAAACCTGTGATATTGTGGTGTCACCTGAATTATGATGATAGGGCTTATATGTGACACCTGAAGGCTTTGAGGAGTTTGTATTTTGATCCGCTGCGAATCTATCTGAAAACTCCTGAGGTTGTATCTGAGAAGGGTGTTCTTCTCTGAATGTATATCCTATGGTGATGGGGTATATGCAAGACTACTTCAACTTACATTGTCAACGATACTTGAAGATTATTGTTCAAGTCCACTCATAAAGGCATTGATAAGTAATGTTGTAAGGAAGAGATCTGAGAAGTAATTTACTCCTAAAAGGACTAATCTCCAGTCTTTGATCTCTTGATGTGTTCATTGGAATGATGTCCTATCTTGTGTTATAATATCACGCCAGAATTGTGCTAAATTCTGTTGTCTGGAGGAATGGCATAGCATATGCTCTGGGTGCTAAACTAATATGGTTTGATCACATGAGTTTGGAGCCTACTCCTGATCTGGAAGAGGAGGCATCTGAGTGGTATGTCTAAGAAGTTTCTAGTCCTGGAACTTATCTTAGATGTGTGGGTTGATCAAGGTGTGATCAACGTGTTATTTATTCCTAAGGTCAGTTTATTTCTGGTCCTTGCTGCAGGAGTAGAAAACCTGATATTCAAGAAGTATTATCTCTAGCAGACTTCTTGGACATGAAGGTCAAAGATCATAAAGTCATGTTCTAAATGATCTTGTGAAGCTAGATAAGTATTGACTGTGTGCACTTAAGGATCTAATCACAGTCTGTGCTGCTATTAAAGGGGAGAATGTATGTTTCTCTGAAGTGCTCTTGGCAGTATCTGAGGGAGAGTACCTGATGTTTTGGAAGACCTTGAAGACTTGTCTCAAGCTGTCTGGATGATGTTTCTCTGATTCAAGATGGAGGTTGTTTACTCAAACTTGATGACATTTATCAAGTCTATGAGAGCATGGAACTCTTATTCTGGTGTAGTGGAGAACCTTCAAGGGTTAAGCACTGTGGAGTTGAATCAACTGGTGGGGTTGGTTGGTGACTTTGTGCTTGGATTATCAGCCAAATTGTCTGGGATGAGTTTGGATGAAGGATTAGAAGAGGCAGATTGGTTGTGGAATGTTGATGACATCAACATCTCAAAGTCAGACAAGATGCTGTGATTTAAGGAGAAGACCCTTGAGATGTCCCTACTGCTGAATGTGTTCGTGATATGACCTGGAAGTTTGATCAGCTACTAATGGTTGCTCCTCGTGTGTTCCCCTGCTAGAGCTTGACTATAGATGATATCTTTAGAAAAGATCGGTGAAGGTGTGTGACTGAGATTGATGTTGGAACATCAATTCAGGTGGTTGCTTGTTCAGCCAAGGTTGTTTTGCGGAGAAAGAAGTCCAAGATCAAGCCACTGATCCAAGTTAATGTAACTTGTGAATATATGTCATGAATCAGAAGTTGTCAGACGTATGCAGAAGATTACAAACAAATTGTCTTACCTTGTGTGAGAAGGTAATCTTTTTCTGACTAATAGTAGATACTTTGACGGGAGACTTAGTATTTGTCTATTATTGAGGTTATGCATAAGGGTAAATACTTTGACGGGAGACTAAGTATTTGTCTAGAGAATTATGCAAGTCTGCAGTCTGGATATTATGGTTCAGGAATTTATTCTTTCTGAGTGGTTGTGGTTGATGACAAACTGAGGTAGCCTTATCAGCTGACTATATCAAAAGTGTGTGAATTAAGAAGTGAGCATCATCTGCTGTTTGTTTGTGAATCTTTCTTGGATAACAAATACCTTGTCGGGAGCTAGGTATGAGTCTGATGGAGATGTGTATGTGACTGATGGTAAAGACCTTGTCGGGAGCTTGGTAGTTATCTGATGTGTGGATGCAATTCAGATTTTTGAATTGTGTGAGAGTTTATTTCTCACTGTTGTGATCAGGTAGGTGTGATTACCTGAATAAAATGTAGAAGGTGTGATCTTTTATCCAAGGCTGATGCCCTACATAATGTTACAACATTATTGGTTGTTGTGTATCCTGGATGAAGGTCTGGGACTGTGCTTGTGGAGTTGGAAGAAGCAGCATTATCGTCTGAAGTGGCAGTTCTGACATAATATGGATTAGAATGGGCAGATTTTGATCTTGTTGATAAGTGGTTTGTTCTGGCAATACATGACTACTTTCAAGATGAAGACTTCATTAGGTGCTTGTGAATGTAAGGACAGAAGGTTGTTGTCAGTGGTGTGATCTGATCAGGATGGCTGAAGATAAGGAGGTTTCTTCTAATACAAGTAAAAGGTGGTGGCAGTCCTTATCTTGTGTTGCAAGTAATCTAAAGACATTTGTTATGGAATATGTGAGAAATTCCAAATCAAGTGGGCTTTTATATTGGACTTGGCATAAACATGGTGAGATTATGCTCAACAAATACAAGAAGTGGCAGTTCTTAATGTTGAGAATGTGGCAATATCATCTGGTGTCAAGTGTTTATAAGGAGCTTTGGTTGCTCATGTCAGGAGGAGTTAAGGTTGTTGTCTATGGTCTATTACTGCAAGGGTGCAGATATCTGTATAGCATGTGCGCTGGTTAAGTCTGTGCAGTGTGATGTCAAACTTCATGATGGGTCAGATCATAGCTGTGTAGGAGAGATCTGAAAAGCAGACATTGTCTGATAAGATGTCAGAACATGGTACAGGACATGTTTTTCTTGAGCCAAACAAGGAATTTTTCTGGTCGGTAGTGCAAGGATAAGGCGAAACACGTGTCTCTGCCTATGCATGGAGCGTTATTGGCCTAATTTATGGTAAGATTCAGTTGTGAAACATTTAAGGCAGTCAAGGCAGTTTTTGGAAGGTAGGCATTGAATTTGAATGCAGTTTCTGATACCTAAAATAGCGTTTCTTTGACCAAGAACCTTGACATATTCAAGGATCATTAATTCCAAAGTTACTGGTTAGCTATTTATAGGGGTTGTTCTCTTCTCCTTCAACCAAGTGAGGGTCTAGTTTCACAAGTCTTATGGCGTTTGTTCGTAATTGGGTGAGCATCACTTGGGTCTGGTTTTGTGAGGGCCTTCTTTGCCAATTTTTGGCTAAAAAGGGGGAGAAAGGGTGTGTTAAATGGATTATGCAGATGCCTTGTTCTGAGTCTGCAGTTCCAATTGTTTGCGAAGAGGGTGTCATTTCTTTGAGCTGGTGTTGAGTTCCAATTGTGACTTGTGTCCTGAGTTATGAACACAGTTGTGACTTGTGTTCTGAGTTACCTGGGTTGATAGATTGATACTTCCTAAGTTTCATCTTATGCCACAGGTCGACTGGGGGCGTCTGATCAATTAAGGTGTGCAAAAATCTCTTATGCCACCATTGATCCTTTGTGTCAAGACAGACGTTTCTTTTCTAGAGGAGTCTTCTACAATTATCCAGGTCTGAGCTGGAAGGAAAAAGAAATGTGTGGGATTAAGGGGGAGTCAGAAACCTTCTTCCTCATGTACACCAGATATCTTCTTCCTCATGTGCATAACTTCGGGACTTTCTACTTCTTACCTCCTGATGTGCTGCCTGAAGTGATTGTGGTGGGATGCTCGAAGGTGATGCACTGCCAAAAGAGTTGTCAGACATGATGTCCTAACATCATTCAAATATTCCCTAGAAGATGTTTCTCCAGGATTGCTGTTCACAGTAGTTACTGATGGTTACTGGTAGGTTCAGTAGTTGCTGATGACTACTAACAGTAGTATAGAATTGTGATTGCTGCTGAAATCTATATTTGTAATGTTTATGTATTTGTTTTAGCCAAAATTTGCCAAAGGGGGAAAATGTTAGTTCTTTAATTTTAAGGGTTGGCATTAATTTTGTAAAACAAATAATAGCAGCAATATGTTAGATAGTTTTGTTTATCTTGCTAAAGAAGAACAGGTTGAGCAAGAAGTTCTAGTGTGCATTGGAACATGTTGAGCTGAAGTAGTGTTAACATCTGCTACAACATGTCGTATCAAGATGTCCCATGCAGGTCCATTCGACATCGCGCCAGAACTGAAGTGGTTTGTTAATTCTGTTAGGTTCTAACTGATGCAGAATATTCTGGAATATTATGCAATCATGAGGCGCTGATTTATAGGTCTGAAGATTCAAGATGGAGAGAAAATATTGAAGAACTAAGACTTTCTAAATCTGGAAATATTTTAGGAAGTTAATGATTTGATTGAAGACCTGATTTGTAGCAGAAGTTTCTGCTGATATGTAGCAGCTTATTTGTTGCGTTTTATAGGCCCAAATCCAGTTGGGAATAGGTTATATATAGATGCATTGTAACCTAGAATTGTAACACAACCAAAGATGTAAAAGTTCTATTATTAGGGTTGGTTCCTGTACCACTCAACCTGTGAGTTGGACAGTTTGTTAGTGTGATCCTTGAAACTGTTAAGTAAGAGGAGTATTGTTCTTAGAGGAAGCTTTTAAGTAACTCTAAGTTGTGTCTTGGAAGGGTGTCTTCCTTGTTGAATTGTTGTATAGGTAAAGAGCCGTTGATGCAGTGGCGGATTGTCAACTGCTAGACATCATTGCGATGATTGGGAGTGAGAAGGGTTTCTCATATCTAGAGAGGATTTAGGTAGAAGGGTCATTGGGTAGTGATTAAGTGATAAGCAGTAAACGGGTAGTTTAGCTTTGAATTGATACTGCTGATAGTGGACGTCATCCCTGGCTTGGTAGCCCCCATAGTAGGTGTGTTAGACCGAACTGGGTTAACAATTCTGTGTGTCTTGCTCTTATTTCTTTTCAGTACCATGATTATTGCAATATACCTTGCCCTTTGTGATCATGACAGACCAGATGTCGAACAACATGTTCTAGGACATCTGACTTCTGCACATCCGCCAGAATTTCAAGCTCGTTGGGCGGTGCCAAGTGCATGTCCCCATGGCATTAGCATTTATCTTATTTTTTAACATGTTCCTTTGCATCTTGCTGCATGGTGGGCCAGTAGTATCTTTCTCGTAAAGTCTTCCAGGCGAGGGACCTTCCTCCGAGTTGTTGGGCGTTAATTCCTTTGTGGAACTCGTGTAGGATGCAAGTGACCTTGGACTCCTCGACACACTTAAGAAGAGGGATGGAGAATCCCCGTCGGTACAACTTGTCTTTGACCAAAACGTAGGAGCAAGCTCTGTGCCTGGTCACGTTAGCCTCTTTTTGGTCGGGTGGTATCTCTCATGTGGCCAGGTAGTTGTATATAGGGGTCATCCAGCAGTTGTTGTTGCCGATGGCATTCACGTCGAGGGTTGCAGACGGCTTTTTGATACTCGGGTGAGAAAGTATTTCTTGGATGACATACTTGTGTGTCCGCCCTTCTTCTACATGCTCGCGAGTTTTGACAGGATGTCTGCTCGTATGTTGTGCTCGTGAGGGACATGTTTTACTCCCATGGAATCGAATTTTGTGATTCTCTATCGAAAAAGAGCTAAGTACTTGTCGCACCCTAATTTTTGAGCCTAAGATCCCCGCCCTGTTTCTTTGCATAGCATATTAGAATGATCATTCGTGCATAACTAACCACTTTACCTATATTTTGCTTGTTTGTTTCATTTTGTGAACACAAGTACTGCGACGGAAAATTCAAAGACTTAAAGGCTATGTTGTGTGTGTTTCTGGAAGTTTCTCTGGCCTTTGCAAGAATACCAGGCTCCTCAAGACTTAAGAGATGTGCACTATGTGTTTTCAAATAATGGTCCATCAAAGAAAAGTTCACTTTGGAGGGAATTAGATGTTTGGATTCCGAGATGTAATTTCAAGCCCTTCGTGTCACAAGCTCGCAAGCTCAAGTTGAAGTTCCCACGATTCTATATCATATGATTCAAGTATGAAGCTCACGCCAGGATTACAAGAAGACATTTGTATTCTTAAAATTGTCAGTCCATCATTATCTCGAGCTATCACCAAAGCTTAGTTCAAGAGCCAAATTTGGTTATAAAAGTTGGTTATAATTCTTAGAACTTGGGGAAGTACATAATTTGGTTATAAAGTTGGTTTTTTAAATTTCGAGAGCCAAATTTCAAGTAAGTTCAGGTTTGAAGGATTAAGGACTCATTGAGGGCAATGTCGTTATGTTCTAAGAAATCAAGAGATATGTTCATCAATAAATCCTTTTCAAGGCTTTCATTGGAATCTAATACCAATATACAAATCCCTAAAGCCTTTTAACCTACGAAAGATCATGGCTGTATCAAGAGAAGATTATTATGTTACATCATTACCCTCAGGTTTCATGAAAAACAACTCAACATCAATATATTACACTGGATTGAGAATTGGAAATATAAATGTTACATATTGACAATCTTCATTTAATTGAATTCCAAGTCATGAAAAGTCATTAAGAAATGTGCTACAATAAAATTATAGCAGGCTGTATGGCTAGATATTAAAACTATCTCACAAGCAATCACGACCAACCAATTTACATCATCATCCATAATTCCTAAAGGTTCTACATGCCGTTGCAAATTATGGTCTTTGCCATTGATTTCAAAATTCACTAAAGTTGCAAGCTACAAATATTTTGGGTTCAAAGATCATGCAAGTGCCTAATTCTTGTTGAACCAGAAAAGCAATTACATAGCTGTATATACAAATTGCAAAGTCTTGGAAGCTAAGAATTAGAGTTTTTTTTAATGAGGATAAAATATATAAAAATAAAAAGGTGGAGTACAAAAAAAGAGGGGGGACTATACCAATACCCTCCAAAGTTAAGAAAATCTAAAGAAAGGCAAACCTAGCCTATTCTTTACAAAATCAGCCCGAATACACAGAGGAATATCGGAAAAGAAAGTAGTATCCGTCAAATTGAGACCTAAGTTAGAAAGGGCATTTGCACAACTATTCCCTTCTCTAAAAATATGCGATATAACAAAATTCCAATTAGACACTAAGTTTATACAATTAAGCCACCTATTCCTAATCACTCCAGGCACACAAAAAGGGGGACTGAAGGCTCTAACAACGGCAGTCGAGTCCGATTCCAACCAAATATTACTCCAATTCCTCTCATTGGCGAACTCAATTGCTAACATAGCACCCGAAAGTTCGACAATGAGAGAATTAGCAACACCAATATGAGACGCAAAAGCGCCCAAAAAGGAGCCATTGATATCTCTAGCAAGACCTCCACAAGCAGAAATACCCGATGAAACGATGGACGCGCCGTCGTAATTTAACTTAACAAAATTCCCTAAAGGGGGTTTCCACAAAACTTCCAAGATATTTGGAGCACGCGGCGGCCGAATGGTAACTTTAAAATTTTTAAGAATTTCAAAGTCATTCATAGAGAGATAAGGACTTACCGCAATGGCATTGGCCGCAATAAAAACATCAGCCGTAATAGAAGAAAAAATAGAAGAGAAAGAAGTAGAAGTAACATTAAATCTCACCAAATTCCGGGCCCTCCAAATCGAGCTAAAGGCGAAAATGATAGCAACCGAACAAACCATCCTACTGTGATCATTGCTTGCTGCCCCGATAATGCGCCAAACATCCGGCAAACCAATAACAGCAAAAGAGACGTTAAGCATCCGAGTAAGCCAAACCCAAATGCTGGAGGCAAAAGGGCAATAAAAGAAAAGGTGAGATTCAGATTCCTCCTCCAAGCAACATAAATCACATCTAGACGGAAACGAGAAAGAACGCTTTTTCAGTTGTGCATCTGCAGGTAATCTATTATGAATAAGTCTCTACATCAAGAAAGATTAAGATGGTGGAATCGACTTACTCCAAATCCACTTCCAATAATCTTTAGAAATCCCTTTAAATCTCCTGAACTCATAAGCCAGCTTGAGAGAGAAATCCCCATTAGAAGAGTGAGCCCAATATCTCGAATCCGGAAGACTGTCAAAAGGAAGATGACAACTAGCAATGCGTCTCTGAATTGACGCCGGAATATTGATGGAAGTCCAAGAGAAATCCCACGAGCCATTGACAATGATATCCCCAACCAACTGATTATCCACCAATAGCGGAGCATCGTCATCCAAACACAACGGAGTACCGCACCAAGTGTCGAACCATAATCTAATAGCCTTGCCATTGCCGATACACCAAGAAGAGTTTTCCAAAACAGTATTCACTTCAAGTTTAGTGTTGGACCAGAGAGAGGAGAAGATATGATGCTTTATGAAACCGTGATTACGCAAGACACGGCTGCGGAGGAGACTAGCCCAGCTGTTGTTAGAATGGAACAAGATCCAAGCAAGGTTCAAATTGAAGGCTTCGTTCAGCCTGCAGAGAGAACGGATGCCAAGCCCTCCTTCAGAACACGACTGACAGACGGAAGACCAAGCCACAGAGACAAGCTTGTTATTCACAATGTCACCACTCCAAATAAATCTACGAATCGCCTTTTCAAGCTCCCGAAGCAGCGACAACGGCCAATTGTAAACTAACATACTATGATTAAGCATCCCAATAATGGTGGATTTGACCAGCTCCACCCTCTCGACAAAAGAAAGAAGCGAGCCTTTCCATGATGTCAATTTACTTAAAATACGATCTGCAATAGGCTGCAAATGAATTCTTTTAGGTCTACCAATAAAGAGAGGAACTCCCAGGTACACAAAAGGCAGGCAGCCCAATTGAAAACCTGTAAAAGCAGCAAGAATATTCAATCTGGAGTAAGACATAGCACCACCAAAAATGAAATATTTCTGGCGATTAACCTTCTGCCCCGACACTTCCGCATACTCCTGGAAAGTATTAATAAGCATGTTAATATTAGACATCTTGCCTTTACAGAAAATGAGTACATCATCAGCATAAAGAATGTGCAATGAAACCCTTATGCCGTTAGGACTCGAAATCAGATCTAAATTATTAGAAGAGACAAGCTGCTGAAGCTTCCTGCTGAGGACATCTTCAGCCAAGCAAAAAAGAAGAGGCGACAACAGATCACCCTGTCGAACTCCGCAAGAGCAAGAGAAGTACCCATGAAGAACTCCGTTGACATTGATAGAAACGAGAGCAGAGTGAAGAATCGATTTGATCCACCCACAAAATTTATCACTGAACCCGAAATTACGAAGAACTTTCAGCAAG
This sequence comes from Lathyrus tuberosus, assembly GCA_022829125.1. Taxonomy (NCBI): domain Eukaryota; kingdom Viridiplantae; phylum Streptophyta; class Magnoliopsida; order Fabales; family Fabaceae; genus Lathyrus; species Lathyrus tuberosus. The sequence continues at coordinate 1,090,751 of JALAZF010000084.1, forward strand.
AAATCCCAATTAATAGTGTCGAATGCTTTTTTAATGTCGACCTTAAGAGCAACATTACCACACCAAGATTTGGAATCCAAAAGATTAATCCCCTCCGAAGCAAGCCCAATACAATCCTGGATATGTCTACCTTGAATGAAACCACGTTGCTCCTGAGAAATCAAAAAAGGCATTAAAGAAGCCAACCGGTCTACAAGGATTTTAGTGATGACCTTGAACTTGAAATTAGATAAGGCGATGGGACGAAACAAATCCAGAGCATCAGCCCCCTTAACCTTCGGAATTAAGACGATAGAATTAGAATTATAACCGAGCAGAATCCAACCGTTGATGAAAAAATCCATAACTGCATTAGAGACGTCCACTTTAACGATATCCCAGTAAGATTGGAAAAAGCTAGCTCCAAAACCATCAGGCCCTGGGGCACTATCCTTATTAAGCGCGAAAACAGCTGCAGAAATCTCAGCCAGGGACTGTAGCTGCGTGAGAACAGAATTCATGTTGTCATCAACAAGGCGAGGAATCGTATCATCCACCAAGCTCATATCCTGCAAAACATAAGTGTTAGCAGAAAACAAATTTTTGTAATAGCTAACAGTGTAGTCAGCAATGTCCTTAGAGTCAGTCAACACAACATCATCATGCTTAATCATGGAAATAGCCTTCAGCTTGGATTTAATCTTAGTGACTCGGTGGAAATACGCCGTGTTTCGATCCCCCTCCAAATGCCAAATGATCCTAGATTTCTCTCTCCAAAAGCACTCTTCCATATCAAGAGCCAATGAGAGGGATTTATGCGCTTCAAGTTCCTGTTGCTTAAGAGAGACATTCAAACCTTCAGACTGGATTTTATGATGAATATTCCCTAGTAATTCTTCAGCACTCTTGACATTAGAGGTGACATTCCCAAAAACACTCTTATTCCACTCCTTGAGTTTATGTTTCAACAGTTGCAGCTTACGGGTAAGAATATGCATATGACAACCAATCACCTTCGTAGACCAGACCAATTCGACCAGCTTCCTATAATCCTTGTGTAACGACCAAGCCTTAAGAAACTTAAACTGATAAGCCACGCGAGTCATGTTAATATGAAATTCAAAAAGCAGCGGAGAGTGGTCAAAGGTATGTCTGATAAGAGTAGAGACAGAGACTTGATTGTAGACATCTATCCAAAGAAGATTACCAATACATCTATCAAGACGCCTCTCAACAGAGTAAGATGAAACACGCTTGTTGGACCAAGTGTAAAGATCTCCATTAGTTGGAAAGTGAATAAGACTGTTGTTGTCAGACCAATTCTTAAATTCTGTCATCGGAGTTCTGGCCAGAGATAGTTTACCATGGTGTTCATGAGCACCAATGATAGCATTGAAATCTCCCACGAATGACCACGGAAGAGAATGAGAAGCAATGAGCTTCATAAGATCATCCCAAAGCTCCCTCCTTTTAGAGAAATCAGTAGAGGCATAAACTGTAGCACAAGCAAGCAACTTATTATCCGAAACAAAATGGAAGGCAACAAATTGATCAGAATCAGAAATGATAACAGGGGAGAAATCAATTAAGCAGAAACACCATAGAGATGTCAGCTCTTTATTGTTGACCGCAAACATTTTGAAACCTAAACCATGAAACCAATTGGAAGGGAACTTAGCATAAGTCATTTTAGGCTCAGCTATGAAAATGAAATCAGGATGATGAAGCGTAATAAGACGCTTAAGAGCTAATCTTGAAGGAGCATTAACAACTCCACGAATGTTCCAGAAGAGGCACTTCATGATGCAAGGCGCTTGAGTCCTACTTGAGACCTTGTCGAGTATTGTAGTTTTTGCCTAGAAGACTGCTTCTTTTTGAGTTTGTTCAGAGCCGAGGAGAACACACCTTCATTCTGAATCGGAATATCCCCAATATTTTCCAACGCGGCCCGAGAGTTGTTTAGAAAAACCGCATCTACAGCAGGTGAATCAGGCACAATATCGACCTGAGTAGCTTCTACAAATGTGGCTAGCTGAGACTCAGACTCCACCAAAGGTTGCGAGAGGAAGTTGAGCGGATTAGGAGTGACGAGATTCTGCTCTGAAGAGGGCAAAATCAAGTCAGCCTCTTTTTTGTTCTCCGAATCATGAACGAAATTGTTCAAATTAATGGAATGGGTATCGTCCTCAGCAGCAGAGTCCAACTGAGGAGGAGCCTCTTGCGGAGAAGGAACTGATTTAGGAACAAAAGTCGCCTTGGCTTTAGGTTGTGGTTGGAGTATAGGTTTATGAAGATGTTTGTAGTGATTCACATCATGCCCAGATTTCTTACAATGAAAGCATATGACAGGGAGATTTTCATATTCTATATCAGAGAAAAAAGCAAAACCCTCCCTTTCGACAAGAACATTATGATTTAGAGGCTGTGAGATATCCATGTCAACCAGGACTCTAACAAACTGGCCAAAGGTTCTATCAAACCTAGATTTAGACAACGTCGCATCTATGCATATTGGAGTTCCCACACAGCTGGCAATGGCAAAAAGGATACGTGGTCTCCAGTATTCCTGAGAAAGACCATAAAAATGGACCCAAACCTGCGCAGAAGAGTTATGTTGAGAGGCTGGGTTGAAATCTTTCGACCAAGCAAAAAGTTTCAAAGAACCTAGGCTTAAGCTGATTGGCCCCTTTGCTCTGACACGTCGCATATCTTCCACACTTGAGAAAGTGAATTCGTAAAAGCCCTTACCAAGAGAAAGAAACCCCCAGCTTTTGATATCAAACCAGATCTGAGAGAGTTTTGATTTGAGCTCTGCAACTGTAAGAGGTGTAGAGCCTTTGGGCCAGATGATCCGCCCGTGCAGTTTGAGTTGTACGATCCATCGAAGTACCAACGCTTCATCCTCCATGACACCTTCGCCATTGTCGCACCAATCTACAATTTGAATCAAGAGCAATTGATGAGTGGCTTCACCTTATGACAAGAAATTCATGAAAACCTGAGAGCATTACTCTAATTACAAGGAAACACACAAAATCTATCCTATCCTAAAAAGACTCACAAACCGAAAACTCAAGCTCTTGAAAATCACGACCTTTTCATCACGGCTGCTAGTCTAAACCCCTCCACGGCCATGCTTGGACGATACCCTGAATATCATGCAGTTAAAAAAAGTGAGACGGCAGTTAGGAAAAAGTTGAAAGGAGTTCAACAACAACAATGAGAAATCCTATCATTATGTACTTTCTTAATTCAAAAAGGTAAAGACAAGGTCATTACATGCACCATACTGCCAAAGAAAAGGAATCAATATCGGTAAAACAGATGCAAATCACTTAAACGGTTACCACGTTTCAAATTTACAAGACCAAATCCAAGTGGATTTCAAAATCAATTCCTCACAAATCACACAATTTTACGCCTGCCAAATAAAACTTCTAAACTAATTCCAATATAGTCCCTACCTTTCAACCTGTGCCACCAGCGCCGTGACATCTTTGTCATCTCTGACATGTTAGCAACTTAGCCATCTGCCTCTTCCCATGAATAAAGCATGCCTCCTAGGCTCGACCACAATCCTTGCGCCAATATTTATGACGGAACTTATTAAAAGGTGAATGAACCAGAGCAAAACATAGTCATGTATTCAAAATAATAATCGAGCATATTTCTTGAATTGAAGCATAATCCCGACATCGATATTAAGAAGAGATACTACTGTGACGCCAATCAACACCAGCAGCCAAAGCTTCAGCGAATTTCTTGATACCTCATCTTACAATGACAGAGATTCTCTCAATCATTGATCTTCTCATCAAAGTTTGTAATCTGGACACGTCTTCTGCATATCAGAGTCTTGTTGAGCTTGGACGAAGGGTTTGGGCTGCACTAAGGTTTCAGCAATTAGTTCTTCAGCTAAAGAATGTCAGAGCTGCAATGTTGAAGAGACAGTGGTTAGCTCAAGGATGTTCAAACGAAAGATGTCGAAACATATTCAAAGAGCATTGTTTTTTTAGAACAAAGGTGTACAATAATCTAACCAAAACAGAAACCATTACTACCTGTCTCATATAATCAATAGGATTCAAATTGATTCACCACATCTGCGCTATGAAAATCATGCACTAATCTTGCAAAGTCATGAACATTTATCAGTATCATCGCCAAATCAACATCAGTCTAACATATTTGATTTTCCAAAACTTGCCAAATATAACGAAGCATGTTCATACATAAACTCTCCAAAACAAAACCAAAACAACAGGCCTCAGAGTTAATGTCGAGAATCAGAAGTTGTCTTCATCTTCAATCAAAGTTATGGGCAATATCCCAAAGGGATACCGCCAGCAGAACTTTCCTAAAATAAAAATGGACAAAAATCACACAAAGGATCGTATCCAAGACAGCAAAACAGGGCAACGGTTAAAAATCTTTCCCAAATCAAAACAAATCAGACAAATTAAGTCACTCCAAAACAGAGCGTCAGATAGAAAATTAAGTTTCAATATTTGAAATCAAATTTATCACCATAATAAGAAGGCAGCAAGACTTTCCAAATCAAAAAATCAAATCATATCACAATCAAATCGTATCAAATCAAGAGCATTCAAAACTTCCAAATAGTTCTCATCATAGGCCATCTATAAAAGGGGTCACGTTTAGCCAGAAAAGGGACGGAAAAAAAAGAGTCATATCACAAATCATACGCAGCCACGAAATCATCAAATTCCATCACCCAAACAAAAAAAATACAGAGATTCAAAGGTATTCATCATCATCTCAGAAATACAATAGGCAGAGGCGAACAAAATCACATTAAAAAGGTAAAGGTGGAGAGCTTCCCTGAGCGACAATCCATGGAGGCCATTCATGTCATGCTCGCAGATTTCATCAGCTTCTCCTTTTTTTCCGTCTTTTATTTTCGCTTGCCATCATTGTAAAATGTAACATCTAAAAAACATAGTGAAAAATGGGGTATCGGGTTGCATGGGGTTGGGGGTTTGTTTGATTGTTTGCATGTTTGATCGGAGAAGTTGAGAGGTAGCGGCGACATCGTTAGGGTTCAAAAACCCTAATTTTCCTGTTGAGAGAGAGAAAGGCGAGAGAGATAGAGTACGAGAGTGAGATGAGAGGCACTTATGTCTCGTTCTCCTTTTGTTTTTTGACTTTTATGCTGCACACGCGCACACATCATGCTAATATGTGCCCTCTCTTTTGGGCCCTTAGATCTATCTCTCGATCTCATCACGCGGTCACAGTTTAAGGGTCTGCGATAGACCCTCCCCTGTTGCTAAGCACGCAATCCCTCTGTTAATATAATAATAAATCTTTTTTAATTAATTTAACCTTAAATTCCTTTTTAAATAATTAAAACCTGTTTGTAGCTAATTCTTAAAATAATAACATTTAGAATTTTTTTTTAAATAACCTTCTTAACAAATATAACTTCTTTTTCTTTTAAAATATCTTTTTTTTAAAATAAAATATAACTAAAATAAAAAGTTTTTGTTAAAACCCTTCTAAATTAGTAAAACACCTTTTTCAATAATAAAAACTTTTATTAAAATACTAGAAATTAAAATATTTTTTTTAATTGATGAGAAACTCTTAATAACTTTTTTCTTTTTTATAACTCTAAGCTAAAAAATAAGAACTTTTAATAATGTTAAAACCTTTTAATAAGAAAACCCTTTTTTATTTATTAACTTTATAACTTTAAAACTAATAGTAATAAAAACTAATAAAAAAACTATAAAAAAAAATATCATTAAAACTTTCCATCAAAAGAAACTCTTTTAAATTAAATAATAACCTTTAACCTATTTCCTAAATAATATTAAAACTTCCATTTTAATTTCCCTAAAAATTTTGATCTCTTTTTTTCCTTTAAATAACCTAAAAACCAATTTTTTCTTCAAAATAATTAAAACTCTTTTAATAAGAAATTTTTAACCTTTTAAATAAAAAATCTCTAACCTAATATCTTTACAAATAAAAAATAGATATTAATTTCCCTTAAAATTGTTAAACTCTTTTCTTAATAAGTCGACCTTTTATAATCCTTCACGATAAAATTGTACGCCTGAGTGACTTGTATTAGAACCTTAGTTGATATTATGCTTTGTTTATGCTATTATATGTGATGTATGCATGCCTTTTTGTTCTAAACCTTTTCAAAACATTAAATCTCTCGATCCAACGTCGAGCCCCTTTTCTACCCATGTAAGTCGATTGCCTTTAGGCATCGCATTCAACCTTTTGGTCACTATACACTAAAGCTAGCTCACCCTTTGCTAGTGCGCACTAATAATCATTAAGTTAGTCCCTCTCGGCACTCCAAAGGAAAGGTTATTAATATTAACTCAACGTCATAAGACTAACTTTAGAACCCTTGGCCTTAGGATTCGGAGTCTTCGTACTCCACGTCTCACCGTAGACACTTAGAATCTTAGCCTTAGGATTGGAGTATCCGTACTCTAAGTAAATGCTTCTCCGTGAACATTTACAAGCCTACCCCTCTTAAACCAACTTACAACTTTAGAGTCGCCGTACTCTATGTAAGGTCTTGCCCAAGACTTTACCTCCCCTTGGAACCTTGACCCCGTCAAGAAGTTCCTCTTTTCAGAACTACGCATACTCTGATTCTGTTCCCCTTGGGATACGTAGGCACATGGTGCAATGCCTTGTCGAGTATGCTTAGGTACTAACCCCTAGGGTCTCTCCCTTAGAATAGCAGCCTTTAGCATAGCGCCCTTAGCAAGAGAGTAATAGATAACATAAGTACTAACAAGAGGTTCCCGTAGAGTACTACAGACGTTTAGGATGCTAATACCTTCCCTAGGCGTAACCAACCCCCGAACCTTAGATCTCCCCCCCTTTAGGTTTTTTTCGACCTTGAACCTTTCCTTTGGATAAATCAAAGTCGGTGGCAAAATAAAATAAATGTGATCCTAGTTAACCAATAACTATGGTATCCAATTCTCACCGCGACAGTACTCAGAAAGATTGTCGTTCTTTGCCTGATAGTCTCCCACACTTGAGAGGCAACGAGCTGGGAATCAGTGAAGATTTTTACCTCTTTGAATCCCAAGTCTTCGGCCAAGCGTAGCCCTGCGAGGAAGGCTTCGTACTCTTTCTGGTTATTTGAGGTTGGGAAGGATAGGGCGAGAGAGACTTTGATTAGGATTCCCTCCTCGTTTTCAAGTATGATGCTTGCTCCGCTTCCTGTCGAGATGGATACTTCATCCACGAAGATGGTCCACTTGTCGGGGAGGCCGGCGTGGTCATTTCTGCCATGAAGTAGACCAATACTTGAGCTTTAAGGGCCATTCTGCTCTCAACCGAATGTCAAATTGAGAGAGTTCTAGTGACCATTTCCGCATTCTACTGGCCATGTCGGGACAGCCGAGCAGCTGCTTTACGGGCTGGTCAGTTCGCACCGCAATCGCGTGGGCCAGGAAGTAGTGTCTCAATCTCCTCGCCGCATTGATTAGGGCCAATGATACCTTTTAGATCTATTGGTACCTAACTTCTAGTCCTTGTAGGGCTTTTCTAGTGAAGTATATGGGTTTCTGCCCCTCGGGGGTCTCGCGAATGAGGGCCACGCTAACTGCCTTGGCTACGACGGCGAGGTAGAGGTAAAGAGTTTCCCTGTTGTCTGGTCGCGAGAGGACCGGTGGTTATGAGAGAGCTCGTTTGAGGTGGAGGAGGGCTTGTTCGTACTCCTCGGTCCATTTGAACGATGCTTCCTTGCGCAAAAGTTTGAAAAAGGGAAGTGCGTGCTGGGCAGAATTGGCTATGAAGCGGGATAATGAGGTGAGCATCTCATTTAGGGATTAAATTGATTTCTTTGAGCTTGGAATTTGATGAGTCCAAGTCTTTGAGGTTGGCATCAATTTTGGTAAAATTAACTTGGCAACAAGATGTTGGACAAGATGTCCTTTCATGATGTTTCGACATCTTTGTCTGTTACAGTTTGTGATAACTGTTATTTGGTTTTCTGATTTCCAGATTTTATGGGAATGTTTGTTTTTTCCTAGGTGGCGTCCAAGATTGAGGAATCAGAGATTCTGATTATAATTTGAAGATGTTGTTTCTTAGTGAAGACACTTTAGGAAACTTAGGATTGAAGAAACTATTCTAGAGGAGAATAAGGTGCGGATTGTAACACCCAAATTCCCATCGCGAATAAATAATACATAAATAAAATCAGAGTAACTAAAAATTTATTTTTCCGACAGAAACAAGGATGTCACATTTAAATAAACAAAACATCATCCCTGCTCATAAATTTGATACATAACATAAAATAGATTACCCTCAATTGGGAAACTTTTCCATATAAAGGTAATACCAATTATATTCAACAATTATATACATAAATAACATAATCGTTTCCCTAACTCCCGTGCTACGTATCAGAGCAGACACCAAGACCGACAACAGAACAGAGGGCTAGTCTACACAAAAGACCTCCAGCAACTCTAATCTGCAATGCCTCATAGAGCATTATAAAACAGCAGAAGGGTGAGAAATAACAACTAAATCGAGATTGTATAATAATATGCAAACACACATTCAAACACATGTATAAATCATCTCACCCATACCATCACATACTAACACATATAGCATGCCACAAATACAACATATCACACATAATAAATCAAATCATGAATTTCCACACATAACTCATCCATTCACAATTCTCACCACAATTCATCACAACTCACTCATATACATAACAATGTATATATGTACAAAACCAAGCATATTCATCATGCACACTTCCACAATTCTTATCACTCCACATAAACATACATATTTATGTTTATTCATCAATGCACAAATACAGAGATGATAAATGCAAATCATAGAGACCGACTCACGACTCTATGCAAATGCAATGCGGTACCGACTCAATCATCACAAGTTCACTCAGGAACTTATTGGAACCATCGCTCGTTACCAATGTAACTCCCCGTTGGGCATACGATGTTCCCCGTCGCTCACACCCCACACGGGCACACGACGTTTATGGATCGCTCACACCCCACACGGGCACACGACCCGATCGCTCACACCCCACATGGGCACACGATCGTCTATAATCATCGCTCACACCCCACATGGGCACACGACGTTATAGCAGATTCCCTCAGGAACCAATCCGTCGCTCACACCCCACATGGGCACACGACGTTTCTGGATCACTCACACCCCACACGGGCACACGATCCGATCGCTCACACCCCACATGGGCACACGATCGCTTGTAATCATCGCCCACACCCCACATGGGCACACGACGTTACCACAGATTCTCATTAGAATCACTCAACACAAGAGTGTACATCATTATGTTTCACACACAAAATGACTCAAGACATTCCTGAAATGCATACATATTCATAATATATTCATGCATTCATCTCATACAATCACAATTCAACCATATGAATTAATCAACATCATCACACTCATGCATTGCAAACCAATTCAAACAATGCATTTCAAACCATAAAGGCCACCAAATAACACACATTGAATTTCACATAAACAATGCATATCATCACAAACCACAACAATCATACGACCACAATTACCTCCACAAGGGATTCACACCACAAAGGCTACCCACAACACATCATAACAACATACATTGATATTCAATCAAACAATGTATTTTACTACCCAACAACATCATTAAATTACGCATCGAAGTCTAATCCAAAACAATGCACATATTTTCCATAGGGCCACAACCCATCATCGCAACATTTCATCATGTATATTCACATCATATAACGGTCCACAAGCTACACGTTACATGTCACAAGCATATATCATGCTAACACATCAATCGCACACATTGTACGCGATAAAAACCCGATAACCCAACACTTTTCCAAAACCACGACCTAAATAAATCATCTAATGCCCTCCAAACCATTTTTAATAGAAATAGCTTTTCATTAGCTTTCCAACGCTTCAAACGGCGACCAAAACGGACTTACGGTTTGAAAATTACGACGAAAACAAAATTGGAAAATATCATGTTCGCTCCAGTATTCGCTAGGCGAACCCTAGCGAACCAAGGCAGTGGAAAACAGTCATAAAGTTTGCTAGGCGAACATTCGCCCGTTCCTTCGCTGGGGTTCGCTAGGAGAAACCCAGAATTCGCAGCAGCGTCAATATAGGTCAAATGGGACCAAAATACATCATTTTTACCACCCAAACCCTTCTAATTCATACCAGAACAACCAAAACATGTTTAGAAATAATCAACGAGTATTCTACGCGGTTTATATCGAATTTCATCCTTGAAAACATCGATTTCTATCAATTGCTCCTAATTTTAATCGATAAGAAAAAGTCGAGAAACAACCAAAACAATCACAACAAACAACACATATACATACACAAGCAAGATATAATTGAAACTTCTCACCCTTACCCGATTAATCGCCCTCGAAACGGAGAATCTTCGATTTTCTTCTCTTTCTCCTCTTTTCTTTCCTCTTCCTTTCTATCTTCTCTTTTCTTTCTCTCTATTTCCTTTTCTCTCTTTTTCTTTCCACTTTCTATTTATAACAAAATATCTAACTACCCAAAATGACCCTTTTTCCCTTACGCTCAAATATCTCCCAAACGCTCTCAAAATGCGATAAAACATAAACAGCGATGAAATATATTTTCGTGAAATAAAAGTTGAAAAGAAATTATAATTTATTGAAAATAATTCATCTATCAGAGAAATTAACCAATTAACTCAATTAGCAGGTAAAATACAATAAATTCACACATTTCACAAAATTCATTAAATGAAATAAACAAATAGAATTAAACAAATCGGGGCGTTACAATTCTCCCCCACTTAGACATTTTCGTCCTCGAAAATCTAACCGATACGAACAACTCCGGATACGACTCTCGCATCTGACTAACAAACCAACATGCCAACAAAAGGCACACCACGAATAACACAACTGACAAACCACCTTGCCAACTACCACAACGACACGACAACGACGACAACTACAACGACAAGATGCAAAGCCCATACAATGCACTTGACGACAAACTCACGACACAAGGAAAAACCAAGATACCAACACACAGGTTCACTCTAGAACCGAAACACAACACGATCGTTACCCTACCCTAGGTAACACTCCCTTAATTCCCCACAAAGGAATTAGCCACACACACTCGAACCATCACCATGGAAACGAGGCAACAACACAAACAAGAACATAAAGTTCCACGACACCACAGGGTCTCAACAACATCAACAAAACCAGAACACCAACAACAATGCTCCGATTCACCAATCGAACATACAACCAAACATCCATCTTCATAGTAGCCCATGGATAACATTTGAACCTTTCACCTAACACTTCCATTCTGAAACGTCCAATAGTCTCACCATTCCTACATGTTTCCAATGTTCAACCCATGAACTATTACCAGTCCCACACGCATATACGAATCATGCCACTTCACGCTTCCGTTTCACACTCTGATAACTCGTAACCATCAAAATTACCAATTTCACGTCCAAAGTCTAACTCTTTCTCATTTTCACCAAAAATCACTGTTCACTGTTAATATACCCAACCGCACACTATCAGACGTCAATTCACACACCAACCCAAATCTCTAAATTCTCCCAAAAATTCCCACTCTTTAACCATCAAAGCAGACATAAGTAAAACTTTCGACTTAACTCCTCACGCACGACATAAACTTTACCAATAGGATAATTCGAGCCAAAGTCATAACTAATCAGGAATTCCAATCATCCGACCGTGCCTCAATCCGAGTTACAATTCAAAAGTTATGAAGGAAACAAAACGGGACAACCTGCCATGTTCGCTAGGCGAATGTCCAGCGAACCCACTATCAGCTGAAAAACAGATACAAAGTTCGCCAGGCGAACTCCTTGGCGAACCCTCGCCTTGCCGTTCGCTCCGCGAATCCCTTGGCGAACCAAGGCAGCAACCACCAACATCAAAAACACCCAAACTTCGCTAGGCGAACAACTCAGCGAACCTTCGCTGACCTTCGCTAACTGGTTCGCTAGGCGAACCCGCGAAAACTCAGAATTCCAACAGTCTCGTTACTCATCCAAAACCATCATTTCCTCCACCCAAACACCTTGAACCTAAAACCCGTAAAATAATACCTCCAGGTTCTCCAACACAATACAATCGCGTCCAATTTCCAAATCCTGAATAGTATCGATCCTTCTATGAATCCTCAATTGTCGTAAAGCATAAGCCACGACTTTACCCCTTTGCAGTAACACACTGACTAAACTCATCAAAGACGCATCCCAATATCCTCACAAACAGTTCATCAGGATCACACAGAATCAAAACTGAAGCCGTAGACAAATCCTACTTCAGCTCTCTCAAACTTCTCCCACAAAGAACATCCAAAGCAAACGACTTACCCTTTTTGCGAGTCAACTGAGATAACAGAAGTGCGAACTTAGCAACGTCTTCCATAGCCTGCAGTAACAACCAACTGAGCCCAAAAGTTTCTAATCCCCTTAACCGACTTAGAAGCCTCTCCATGTAGAACTGCATCTACTTCCGATGGATCCATAACCATACTCTCATCTGAAATAACATATCCAAGAAAACTAACCTTTTTCAACCCAAATTCTCACTCGAATAACTTAGTATAAAACTTCGCCTCTTTTTGACACTTGTAATTCAAATCCCAAACACTTTATCTGTTCTTCCTCTGAGTTTATAACAGATCTGAATATCCTCAATCCAAGCCATTACGAACTTATCCACATAAATATGGAAGATACGATTCCTCTACTCCACAAATATTACAGACGCATTACTAACACCAAGCAACATCACCGTACGTTGGAATGCCCAACCAAATTCCAAAAGATATAAATTCTCAAAGCTTTTGCAAAACCTTGCACTGGGTAACTGGCTACTCACACACAAGCTTAACCGAGTAATTAACAGCCTATTCCGATGATAACAACATAACCAGTCACATCAAATCGATCAAAGCCTTAACTCACACCATCCACCACTCTTATCAAACATTCTAAACAACTGCAATTTCACTCAAACTCAACCAAACCATTCCAATCATCTGTTCATGAAAGTGGTCACTTATTCTCAATTGTTATCTTAATCAACTGCTAGTAATCCATACACAATTTCTTCTCCTAACAGCCCAAATTCCATAAATCCCCACGTGTAGCAACAACCATCCCAAAAGAACTCTCAAATAGTACATTCACACTTAAGGTTTTCTCAAAATTTCCATTAACGCTTTATAATTTCAAAGACTCCAAACCTCTCCAGAACTTTAAGTTTCGCTTTCCTTAGTCTCAATACCAATACCATCATAATGCTTGTTATTCCATTCAATCATCATTCCCTTTTTATTACTAACAAAGCTGGAGCTCTCTAACACAACGCCATAATGTTCCATTCAAAAACACATCCGAAAACCATGCACAACTGACGGCCCATCACTGTGACCTTTCTGCCAATTTCTAGAAAACTATCGTCACAAACATAACAACATCTTAGTTTCACGTCCTAAAAGTTCTTCTACTTACTTAGCAGATCCAAACCTCAAATCCTTACCTTCGTCCAATTTGAGTTCACACTCTACTCTCTGAGAACAACCTTTAACAATACCCAATCGTTCTCTCTCAACCACTTCCCCACTGAACCAACATACCAAAACCTCTAATCCATTTTATCTTCCAGATATAAAAATCTTCATCGACTCATCAAAACAATCCGTAATCATTTTCTCAATTCCAAACAATTCATGGCACACACTATCCAAGCTGGAAAGACCCGTCTATTCCATCCAACATAATTCCTGTCTACTATCAACAAGAGATTAAGGGTGATCAGTTCCTCAATTTGTCAATAGACAGCCGATAATCATGATGGGGCATAAACCGTCTTTACCAAACTATAATAGTCGTTCTTGCATCCCATACACAAAGCTACCTAAGGCACAAATCCTTAGTTGACATAAACCTTACCTCCGCATTCCCTCCGGGATCGGGAACAACACTGTCCTAACAACACTTACAATCTTGCAATCAACGGCACACTGAGCCCACGCTCCACAACCGAAGCAACTTGGAGAAGTACCAGCTTCTCCCCCACTTATCTCATTCTCAATCCTGAAGACAAAGGATTAGAAAAACCAGAAAGCACTGACAGTGTTTCCCACACATATCACGTACTAAGGGACAAACAACAATGACAATATTCAACTGTCACACCAACTGACTCAACAACTTGGCCGAACGGACCGACCTGCTCTGATACCACTTATGTAACACCCCAATTCCCATCGCGAATAAATAATACATAAATAAAATCAGAGTAACTAAAAATTTATTTTTCCGACAGAAACAAGGATGTCACATTTAAATAAACAAAACATCATCCCTGCTCATAAATTTGATACATAGCATAAAATAGATTACCCTCAATTGGGAAACTTTTCCATATAAAGGTAATACCAATTATATTCAACAATTATATACATAAATAACATAATCGTTTCCCTGACTCCCGTGCTACGTATCAGAGCAGACACCAAGACCGACAACAGAACGGAGGGCTAGTCTACACAAAAGACCTCCAGCAACTCTAATCTGCAATGCCTCATAGAGCATTATAAAACAGCAGAAGGGTGAGAAATAACAACTAAATCGAGATTGTATAATAATATGCAAACACACATTCAAACACATGTATAAATCATCTCACCCATACCATCACATACTAACACATATGGCATGCCACAAATACAACATATCACACATAATAAATCAAATCATGAATTTCCACACATAACTCATCCATTCACAATTCTCACCACAATTCATCACAACTCACTCATATACATCACAATGTATATATGTACAAAACCAAGCATATTCATCATGCACACTTCCACAATTCTTATCACTCCACATAAACATACATATTTATGTTTATTCATCAATGCACAAATACAGAGATGATAAATGCAAATCATAGAGACCGACTCACGACTCTATGCAAATGCAATGCTGTACCGACTCAATCATCACAAGTTCACTCAGGAACTTATTGGAACCATCGCTCGTTACCAATGTAACTCCCCATCGGGCATACGATGTTCCCCGTCGCTCACACCCCACACGGGCACACGACGTTTATGGATCGCTCACACCCCACACGGGCACACGACCCGATCGCTCACACCCCACATGGGCACACGATCGTCTATAATCATCGCTCACACCCCACATGGGCACACGACGTTATAGCAGATTCCCTCAAGAACCAATCCGTCGCTCACACCCCACATGGGCACACGACGTTTTTGGATCGCTCACACCCCACACGGGCACACGATTCGATCGCTCACACCCCACATGGGCACACGATCGCTTGTAATCATCGCTCACACCCCACATGGGCACACGACGTTACCACGGATTCTCATTAGAATCACTCAACACAAGAATGTACATCATTATGTTTCACACACAAAATGACTCAAGACATTCCTGAAATGCATACATATTCACAATATATTCATGCATTCATCTCATACAATCACAATTCAACCATATGAATTAATCAACATCATCACACTCATGCATTGCAAACCAATTCAAACAATGCATTTCAAACCATAAAGGCCACCAAATAACACACATTGAATTTCACATAAACAATGCATATCATCACAAACCACAACAATCATATGACCACAATTACCTCCACAAGGGATTCACACCACAAAGGCTACCCATAACACATCATAACAACATACATTGATATTCAATCAAACAATGTATTTTGCTACCCAACAACATCATTAAATTACGCATCGAAGTCTAATCCAAAACAATGCACATATTTGCCATAGGGCCACAACCCATCATCGCAACATTTCATCATGTATATTCACATCATATAACGGTCCACAAGCTACACGTTACATGTCACAAGCATATATCATGCTAACACATCAATCGCACACATTGTACGCGATAAAAACCCGACAACCCAACACTTTTCCAAAACCACGACCTAAATAAATCATCTACTGCCCTCCAAACCATTTTTAATAGAAAGAGCTTTTCATTAGCTTTCCAACGCTTCAAACGGCGACCAAAACGGACTTACGGTTTGAAAATTACGACGAAAACAAAATTCGAAAATATCATGTTCGCTCCAGTATTCGTTAGGCGAACCCTAGCGAACCAAGGCAGTGGAAAACAGTCATAAAGTTCGCTAGGCGAACCTCTAGGCGAACATTCGCCCGTTCCTTCGCTGGGGTTCGCTAGGCGAAACCCAGAATTCGCAGCAGCGTCAATATAGGTCAAATGGGACCAAAATACATCATTTTTACCACCCAAACCCTTCTAATTCATACCAGAACAACCAAAACATGTTTAGACATAATCAACGAGTATTCTACGAGGTTTATATCGAATTTCATCCGTGAAAACATCGATTTCTATCAATTGCTCCTAATTTTAATCGATAAGAAAAAGTCGAGAAACAACCAAAATAATCACAACAAACAACACATATACATACACAAGCAAGATATAATTGAAACTTCTCACCCTTACCCGATTAATCGCGCTCGAAACGGAGAATCTTCGATTTTCTTCTCTTTCTCCTCTTTTCTTTCCTCTTCCTTTCTATCTTCTCTTTTCTTTCTCTCTATTTCCTTTTCTCTCTTTTTCTTTCCACTTTCTATTTATAACAAAATATCTAACTACCCAAAATGACCCTTTTTCCCTTACGCTCAAATATCTCCCAAACGCTCTCAAAATGCGATAAAACATAAACAGCGATGAAATATATTTTCGTGAAATAAAATTTGAAAAGAAATTATAATTTATTGAAAATATTTCATCTATCAGAGAAATTAACCAATTAACTCAATTAGCAGGTAAAATACAATAAATTCACACATTTCACAAAATTCATTAAATGAAATAAACAAATAGAATTAAACAAATCGGGGCGTTACACGGATTCTGTGGAGCTGAATTGCTGCGATTCTGAAGCCCAAATCCAGTCTTGTTTATTGTTATAAATAGGATGGATTTAACCTATAATAGTGTAAAGAACATACACGATTGCTAGTGAGTACTAGGGTTTGTACTTTTGTGAGCCTCTCTTATATTGTGTGAATACTTGAGTTGGACAATTTTATTGAGTTGTAATTATTCAGTCACTGCTGTGATTGAAAGGGAATTGTGAAGGGTCTCATACCTAGGAGTGTATTAGGTAGAAATATAGCACGGGTAGTGATTAGGTGACAAGTTGAAAACTGAGGAGTTTAGCTTAGAACTAATACTATCTAGTGGATTTCATTCCTGGCTTGGTAGCCCCCAGACATAGGTGTTGTTGTTCACCGAACTGGGTTAACAATTCCTATGTGTTTCTTTGTTTGCTGTATTTTGTTTTCTGCTACTTATTATCCTGTGTGAGTAGTAGAGATCAAGTGTCTCGACATCCTGTCTGACATCTTAGTGATCTACTATACCAAAATTTCAATTGGTATTAGAGCAGGCATCCTGCTCTGTATCTGGGTGAGATTCGGGGACGATACTTTTTGGTTCAATGGATAAAGAAGGAGGATTATTAAATAGACCACCCATTCTTGATGGCTCCAATTATGAATATTGGAAAGTGCAAATGGTGGCCTTCATCAAGTCTATGGATGGTAAAGCTTGGAAGTCTGTGGTCACAGGGTGGGACCCACCCAAGGCCAAAGACAAGGATGAAAAGATTATTGATGAGTTGAAACCTAAGGAAGAATGGGATGATGAAGATGATAAGATTTCTCAAGGTAACTCCAAAGCCTTGAATGCCTTGTTCAATGGTGTTGACAAGAACATCATTAGGCTTATAAAGAACTGTACTGTTGCCAAGGATGCATGGGAGATCTTGAAGACTGCTCATGAAGGAACTTCGAGAGTAAAATCTTCAAGACTTCAACTTCTCACCACTAAGTTTGAGAACTTGAGGATGAAAGTATACAAGACTTTCATATGAACATTGTTGATATTGCCAACACATCAAGTGACCTTGGAGAGAAAATTCCAGAAGCCAAGTTAGTTCAGAAAATTCTAAGGTCTCTTCCCAAGAGATTTGATATGAAGGTGACCGCTATTGAGGAAGCCCAGGATATAAACACTATGAAAGTAGATGAACTCATGGGATCACTTCAAACCTTTGAGATGGCTATCAGCGAGAAGGATGAAAAGTAGAAAAGCTTAGCCTTGGTGACTAACTAAGAAGAGTGTGACTCTAATGAGGAACTGTCCAAAGCTGTGAGATTTCTTGAAAAACAGTATCACCAACTGTTGAAGAAACTGGATGAGAAGTCTAGATCTAATGTCAAGGCTCAGACTTTCAACATCAATAGAAGGAAATTTTTTGGAAGAAGAACTAGCAATGATAAGAAACTCAACAAAGGTAAGGGAATTCAATGTTTTGATTGCGGTGGGTTTGGGCACACAAGAGGTGAATGTCCCACCTTCCACAAGAAGGAGAAGAAAGGTTTATGCACTTACTAGAGTATATGATTCGGGCAAGGAATCAGATATTGGAGATCTCACTTTTAGTGAACTAGCTGCCTCTTATAAGGAGGTGTGCATCAGAAGTGTTGAGTTGTGTCAATTAGGGCAAGATCAGCAGAATCTTATTGCTCAATTGTGTGAAGAAATACTAAATTATTTGGCCACCATCTCTGATCTAGAGGTTGAAGTTGTGTTGCTAAACTCCAAAGTGAACAACATGACTAAGTGTTGCACCCCAAAATTTGCCCTCTCTGTTTCTAACCTTAACTGGCTTTTGTTTTTCACTCATTTGCATCATCATTAGGTCATAACTTTGCATCCTTTCTTTTGCATTGGTCTTCTAAGACATGGGATCAGGAGCTTCTCTGAGTCAGGGCTTCCTATTTGCCTTGAGATACTTTTATTCAAGTTTGGCAGAGGGTTGAATTCTTATTGTTGTAATTTCTCATCCAATATCATTTGTATCAAGAGTTCTCAAGAGGCATCAAGAGCCTATGGTTTCATCATTTTCTTGGTTCGAGTTAGTTGGCAAACTTATATTCAACGGACTCAAGATTAGGGTTTGTTTCTCACCATGGATAAGAGATAAGAGTTATCAGAGACAATAGCATCGCTTCAAGCCAAAGGTGGTTATTCAGTCACGATTAAGATCATATGAAAGTTTGATCTAATCTTGGTCAAACCATCAGGAGACTGTTTCAATCACAAGTTATCAGTATCAGTATATTCTCTCAGCTAGTGTGCGTCCAAGGTCAATTTTGTGTGTGGAACTCATCAGGTTATCAAGTAGTGGTTCATGTGAGGTTTGGTCCGGAAGATCAGGTTTATCATGATCCATCAGTTCAGATTGTGCTTCTCTGTGGATTTATTTTCCCAGAGATTCTTTCAGACGAATTCAAAGTGATTCAGAACTTGTTTCATTTACTATAAGAGATTAAGAGATATGTTTTCAAGTCAAAATTGGTTGTTATTCAGTTTGAGGTGTTGGAATTAAAAGCTAAAGTTAAGGGCTGTTGTGATGTCATGAAAAGTTTGGAATTAGTGTAATGTGGTTATCCTTTCTTTTAACCATTTTTCTTTATCCATTTCTATCCAATTATCAATTAACCACTTCTTAACCTCCATTTTAATTTAAACCATTTTCAGTCCAATTCATATCCAATTATCCATTTTTAAATTCAATTCAAAATTTTCATAAACTAAGTAATCCATGTCCATCATCTAATCCATTGTATTTTAGTTATCCACAAATATCCAAATCCATTAACCATAATCCACATCCAATTTTTTTTCCCAATTATCCAATTTTCATATCCAAAAATTCCATTTATATATTACAAGCCCATCACTTCGAAATTTGAAGAATAAAAACCCAATTGATATAACCACGCCATCCATGTCATCATGCAGCACAACAAGCTGCTACACCAGCCATGGGCCAAGCTTCTTGCAAAATAACCTAAAGCAAGTCGTCTTCACATGGAAGCTGTTGTTCATATGTCAACTGCAATATTACCACATAACTCAACTTCATCAAGCCATTCCCAACAAAACCGGTCCCACCAATTCCACGCACCTCACTCCGCACATCAGACAAACAACAGAAAATGGATGGTAAAAACTTTTCATGCAGCAACAACAGTCATGTGACCCCACAGCTCCAAAAGGATTCACAACATCCAAACCATTGCTACAAGCTGTTCACGCCCAGCCACTTTGCACCAATTGTCAAGAATCATACTACCACGCGGGAAAAATCATTTCACATGATTCACGTATCAAAAACTCCACGCACCCACAGCGAAACTCATGCGTTTACCTTTGCTGCCAAACCACAAATTTTCCAAAGAACCATTCTCACACACATCACGCATCACACCTCAACATATTGAACTCTCAGGTCATTTTTCCCACAACAACAAAGAAACCGTTATAGCTGAGATACCTTTCCACTAATTTTGAAATACGCAATGCAACAATCCAATCCTTTTTCTTCACACTCTCATCAACAACAACACGGCGGACCTCACTCTCAATCCCAAAATTCCTCTTCATCCTCTTCAACACCCACAACCAAAAACCCATCAATCTCCAAATCATGTAAACAACTCCATAATTCTTCATCCAAAATTCTCCAGCCTTCTTCAAAACCCATCCCGAATCACCTCTCTCTTCAACTAAAACCAAACCCTCTCTTTAATTTCCCTTCCTCAAGTCGGAAATCAGATCGGAAAGAAGAAAGGGATGAAGTGAGACTGAATCAAAGCAAAACCCGAACAAATCTGCGGCGAAGGATCCACATGAAGCCAAAGCAAGACGGGAGTGAGACCGAGAAAACCATGGCGCCGAGACGGAGAGATTCGCAAGGATCTTGGATGAACGAGGCCGTTTCACGCGTTGATGGAGGTTTCCACGACCAGTTTTATTTGTTCGTCACTTTGTTGATGTTTTGATGGTGACCGTTGTTTTGCTCTGCTTTTGGTTTCTTGTGACCTTTTCATTTTACTTTGCTTTTAAGATTTTGATAGAAGCTAATGAGGTTGATTGTTGTTTTTAATTGATTTGAGTCTATTGTTGATTACTTTGATCCTGTCCACGTTGCTTTTTGGTTTCATTAAGAGAATAAAAGAGTGATGATGTTGATGATTTTTGGACCGGCCTTTTCTATTGGACCGTGTGGTGATGAATGGGCTTGAAGCCCATTATGATTCACACACATGGCTGGTCATCACCCCCAGATTTCTAATGCTGTACCCGTGAGCCTTCTACACCCTAGTTTATTTCTTTTTGATTTTACTTGGTATTAAGTATTGTTTTATACTTTAATAATTAAAACTATGCATAATCAGATTTTGGGATTAATTAGTTTTCTTTAGTGAATTAGAGGTTATTTTTATCTTTGATTAATTTTCCGTTAATAGGTGATTAGATCTTAACATTGGGTTTTAAATGTTGAATTTCGGCTTAGATTGTAATTTTGATTTAGTTTTAATGTTGATTCTAATGTTAACTCTTGATTTTTTTTTAATGACAAGTTTGTTTTTATCTTGTTTAGTTTTCAATTAGTTTTGATTAAAACTTTGGTTAATTAGAATAGAATTTTGTTATGATTAACCTCTTAGTTTAGATTTGTAATTACTTTTTGATTAATTTTTATTTTGTGACTTATTTTCATAATTTTGGACTGATGAGACTTCTTGATGCATATTGCGCTTAGTCCCTGTTATCATTCGGACCAATTCATGGTGTTAATTCTCGATTTTCTTTTGATGTTGGATACTTACGTTTGATTTTTGCTTGATACTCTAATATGTTTGGACTTGATGACTGACACTTGTGCTTGACTGTTGGATACTCTTACTTGTTTGAAGTACATGATGGCTTGACTATCTTCCACCTTGGAATCTTCTTCCTTTGAGTATGGCCCATTCGAGCTAGTTGATCTTGTATTGATCGTGTGAAGCTTCTACAAGTGTTCTTGAGCTTTTTGCGTGCATTGAAGAGGCAACGGACCTTCTCCGTTAGGTACCACTTGCACACTTGTCTTACCTTCTGATGGATGAAGAGTCACTCAACTTCCTTATAGTTGAGATCACGACATCGTTTTCATCTTGTGGTTGACAAAGAGTCACTCAACTTCCTTATAGTTGAGATCACGACATTGTTTTCATCTTGTGGTTGACGAAGAGTCACTCAACTTCCTCATAGTTGAGATCACGACATCGTCCGTTTCTGTTGCATTTTCTTTTGAAGAATGGAGAGTCACTCAACTTCCTCATAGTTGAGATCATGACACCGTTATTTCCTTGTTGACGAAGAGTCACTCAACTTCCTTATAGTTAAGATCACGACATCGTTCATTTTCTGATTGTTTAGTATAATATTTACTTGTATTTCTTCACATGCTCCCTTAAGGCTCCTAGTTCGACTTAATTTCTGATTAAGCTCGAAGTAGGATATACATTAGGTTCTCAATCCAAGCATGACATCATTAGGTAGACTTCCCTCCTAATCCTAACCTTAAGGCCATTGATCCATGATAACTTCTAGGGCCAAGTTTCCCTTTAGACTTCCGTGAGCCCCGAGTCTTTTTCTCTCGCCCCCGAGCGATCGAGACCGCTCCCGTTTCCCGTAGTAGCGTGAACTACGGATGCTCTGATTTCTCATTTCCTAATGAGGATACGTAGGCACGAGGATCCATATCCTTGGGGAGCACACTAACAACTAACTCCTCTCTTCTCTCGCACCCTTGCGATCGATACCAACCTGATAACTGAGTCTTTTTCTCTCACCCTAGTGCGATCGAGACCTTAACAGACCCGTTGGTTGAACTACGATCGCTCTGATTTCCTATTTCTCGTCTGATTAAGGATACGTAAGCACAAGATGGTGATGTCTTGGCGAGCAACCTTTCCCCCATTAGTGCGTAGTCCGTCGAACTACATCGACTCTGATTCTTCGTTCGTCCGCAAAGATACGCAGGCATAGGATTGCGATAATCCTTGCGAGTCTGTTTTTGTTTTTCCCTTCTCGTTTCCATTTAGCAGTAGGCTTTAGATAACTCACCATTTGTTTAGACAACAAGCGTGGATCTCATCGAGTACAATGGACGGGTGGAGGTGTTAATACCTTCCCCTCGCGTAACCGACTCCCAAACTCGGACTATGGTTGCGATGACCATGTCTTCTCCCTTTTGAGGTTTCTTCGATCATTTCCTTTCCCTGCGTCGGGATAAATAATGTTCGGTGGTGACTCTTCTGTTTTGTTTTTGCCGGTTGTTTTTCGCAGTTGCGACACTAAGTACATAAGAATGCTCAATAGCAGTTCAGATGTGCTGGATGAAATTCTTAATTCTGGAAGAAATACTGGAAATGGAAGAGGTCTTGGCTACAATGATCAAGTTGAGAACAAAGGACAAAGGGCTGGTGTGAACTCAGTTCAATTGATGTCAAGTAGGATGTCTCAACATCGTCAAAGGCCTAAGAACAACTGCCCAGGAAGAAATAATTAGGACAAGAAGTGCCATCACTGTGGTAAGTATGGTCACATAAAGGCTTACTGCTACAAGTTGCATGGTTATCCAAAATCATCAACTCGACCCAGAAGGAGAAAAGAGGGTGCTAAAGGAAAGAAGAAGTGGATTCCTAAGAATCAAATTGTCGCCCTCATAGCTCATACCTCTCTGAGAGCTTCTTCTAAAGAAGACTGGTATTTTGAGAGTGGTTGTTCTAGACACATGACTGGTGTCAAAAAGTTCTTGGTTGACATTAAACCTCATTCCACTAGCTATGTCACCTTTGGAGATGGGTCAAAAGGTGAGATAAAAGGTGTTGGTAAACTGAAATATGTTGGACAGCCTAGTCTAGATAAAGTATTGTATGTCAAAGGATTGACAGCTAATCTGATAAGTATTAGCCAATTGTGTGACCAGGGCCTTAAGGTTAACTTCTCTAAATCTGAGTGTCTGGTAACAAATGATAAAGAGGAACTTATCATGAAAGGTACCAGATCGAGGGATAATTGTTACTTGTGGGCTCCCCATGAAACAAAGTGTCCCTCCACCTGCTTGGTGTCAAGGGAAGATGAGGTGAAGATGTGGCATCAGAAATTTGGTCATTTGAACTTGAATGGAATGAAAGAATTCTTATTTAAGGAGGCTGTCAGAGGTATTCCTAATCTAAAAATAGATGAAGGAAGAATTTGTGGCGAATGTCAAATTGGAAAACAGACTAGGATGTCACATAAAAGGCTTCAACATTTGACCACCTCAAAAATCATAGAGCTACTTCATATGCACTTGATAGGACCTATGCAGGTTGAAAGTCTTAGTGGAAAGAGGTATGCTTATGTTGTAGTGGATGACTTCTCTAGGTACACATGGGTGCATTTCATCAAAGAGAAGTCATAAGTATTTGAAGTATTCAAAGGACTGTGTCAAAACTTCAAAGAGAGAAGGATTGTGGCATACTCAGAATCAGAAGCGGCCATGGGAAGGAGTTTGAAAATAGTAAGTTTAATGAGTTATGCTCCTCAGAAGGAATTAGTCATGAGTTCTCTTCGTCCATCACTCCTCAACAGAATGGTGTGGTTGAGAGAAAAAATAGAACAATTCAAGAATGTGCAAGGATCATGCTTCATGCCAAAAAAACATCCTTATCATTTTTGGGTTGAAGCTATGGACACAACCTACTACATTTTGAACAGAGTAACCATCAGATTTGGGACATCTGCCACATTATATAAGCTGTGGAAAGGTAGGAAGCCAACTGTGAAGTACTTCCATGTCTTTGGAAGCAAATGTTACATCCTGGAAGACCGTTAGCAAAGAAGAAAGATGGATCCCAAGAGTGATGAAGGAATCTTCCTGGGATACTCTACAAATAGTAGAGCCTACAGAGTCTACAACTTAAGAACTCAGGTGGTACTGGAGTCCATAAATGTTGTGGTTGATGACTCACTTATAGAAGCTGAAGTTACTGGTGATATTGGAGCATTTTTTCCCATGGGGGATGAAGATGTCCCAAAGGATGTTAGAACATCACAAGATGATTATGAGGGTGCTGTAGAATCCAATGATGTCAATCATGAACCTACAGTGACTGAAAAGGTTGACAAGGGACCCTCCACCAGAGTTTAGAAAGATGATCCTAAAGAACTTATAATAGGAGATCCAAATGGAGGAAGGATGACCAGGTCACGAGATGTTGTTGTTGGCGCTTGTTTTGTCTCAAAGATGGAACCCAAGAATGTCAAGGAGGCCTTGACTGATGAATTTTGGATTAATGTTATGCAAGAGGAACTGTGGCAATTCAAGAGGCATGAGGTCTGGGATCTTGTGCCAAGACCAGAAGGGTCAAATGTGATTGGTACAAGATGGGTATTTAAGAACAAGTCTGATGAGCAAGGTGTAGTCATAAGAAACAAGGCTAGACTTATTGCTCAAGGGTACACCCAGATTGAGGGAGTGGATTTTGATGAACTTTTGCTCCTGTTGCTAAATTGGAGTCTGCGAGACTATTACTTAGAGTAGCTTGCCTCTTGAAATTCAAGCTATCTCAAATGGATGTTAAGAGTGCATTTCTGAATGGATACTTGAATGAAGAAGTTTATGTGGAACAACCTAAAAGTTTTGTTGATCCTACATTTCCAGATCATGTATTCAAGTTGAAGAAGGCCTTGTATCGGTTGAAACAAGCTCCAAGGGTTTGGTATGAAATGCTAACTGAATTCCTTGTCAATCATGGTTACAGGAAAGGTGGAATTGATAAAACCCTATTTGAAAAATAAAGGGAAGGAAAGCTCATGATAGTTCAAATTTATGTTGATGATATTGTGTTTGGAGGGATGTTAGATGAGATGGTCCAACACTTTGTCAAGCAAATGCAATATGAGTTTGAGATGAGTTTAGTTGGTGAATTAACTTACTTCCTTGGTCTCCAAGTCAAACAGATGGAAGACTCGATATTTCTCTGTCAAGGGAAATGTGCTAAAAATATTGTTAATAAGTTTGGTTTAGAGAATGTAAAACACAAGAGGACTCCTGCTCCTACTCACTTGAAATTGTCTAAGGATGAGAAAGGGGTTAGTGTTGATCAGAGTCTGTATAGAAGCATGATTGGAAGTCTTCTATACCTTACTGATAGCAGACCCAATATAACTTTTGCAGTAGGAGTATGTACGAGATACCAGGCTGAACCTAAAGTTATTCATATTAATCAGGTCAAAAGACTATGGCTTGCTCTATAAGCATAGTTCTAACTCTGTGTTGATAGGATACTGTGATGCTGGTTGGGCTGGGAGTACAGATGATAGGAAGAACACCTCTGGTGGATGTTTCTTTCTAGGAAACAACTTGATTTCCTAGTTTAGTAAGAAGCAAAATTATGTCTCTTTGTCTACTACTGAGGCTGAATACATCGCTGCAGGTAGTAGTTATTCTCAAATGATGTGGATGAAGTATATGCTGACTGAATACAATGTCATTCAAGATGTTATGACACTCTTCTGTGACAACTTGAGTGGCATTAATATTTCAAATAATCCTATTCAGCATGGCAGAACCAAACATTTTGACATCAGACATCACTTCATTAGAGACCTTGTGGAAGACAAAGTCATAACCTTGAAGCATGTTGCAACAGAGAATCAGTTAGCTGACATCTTCACGAAAGCTTTGGATGTTAATTAACTTGAAGTGTTGAGGGGCAGGCTTGGAGTTTGCCTATCTGAAGATCTGTAGTAATCCACTGGGTGTGGGAATGCTATTCAAGTAATTGGATATGTATTCCTATCAAGTTTGAGAGGTCTTTCAAGACTTCTCTCAGGCTGATTTTTTTGGTTTTGTAAGGGCATAATGCCCAGGATAAAAAAATTGTGTGCTTGTCTTGTACTTTAATACTCTATGTTTTTGCTTGGCTACTTAGTTAGTTTATCTACCTTTGTCATATTATGGCTAAAAAGGGGGAGTAATACAAACTTTACTAACCACTGTTGCTGCTGCTAACTATTGAGGGGGAGTTTGCTAATCTGATGCTTGCAGAAGAAGAAACTGGTTGAGGGGGAGACAAGTTGGTTGTTGTTTTTCCGCTGCTATTGTTCTGATGTATTGCTTCTTGGCCTCGGAAGGTGGTTTTCTGTCTGCAAGTTCCAGGTAGTTAGTTTTAGCCAAAATCCTCCAAAGGGGAAGATTGATGAGTCCAAGCCTTTGAGGTTGTCATTAATTTTGGTAAAACTAACTTGGCAGCAAGATGTTGGACAAGATATCCTATTATGATGTTTCGACATCTTTGTCTATTACAGTTTGTGATAACTGTTATTTGGTTTTCTAATTTCCAGATTTTGTGGGAAAGTTTGTTTTTCCTAGGTGGCGTCCAAGATTGAGGAATCAGAGACTCTGATTATAATTTGAAGATGTTGTTTCAAAGTGTGAAGACACTTTAGGAAACTTAGGATTGAAGAAACTATTCTAGAGGAGAATATGGTGCAGATTCTGTAGAGCTGAATTGTAGCGATTCTGATGCCCAAATCCAGTCTTGTTTATTGTTATAAATAGGATGGATTTAACCTAGAATAGTGTAGAGAACATACACAGTTGTTAGTGAGTACTAGGGTTTGTACTTTTGTGAGCCTCTCTTGTATTGCGTGAATACGTGAGTTGGACAATTTTATTGAGTTGTAATTGTTCAGTCACTGCTGTGATTGAGAGGGAATTGAGAAGGGTCCCATACCTAGGAGTGTCTTTGGTAAAAATATAGCACGAGTAGTGATTAGGTGACAAGTTGTAAACAAAGGAGTTTAGCTTAGAACTATTACTATCTAGTGGATTTCATTCCTGGCTTGGTAGCCCCCAGACGTAGGTGTTGTTGTTCACTGAACTGGGTTAACAATTCCTGTGTGTTTCTTTGTTTCCTGTATTTTGTTTTTTGCTCCTTATTATCCTTGTGTGAGTAGCAGAGATCAAGTGTCTTGACATCCTGTCCAACATCTTAGTGATCTGCTATACCATAATTTCAGTGTTGGGAACTCGAAGAAACCTCTGCATTTGTCAAGGTTCGCTTCGATTCCTCGTTTTGTTAGATAGAAGCCAAGGAACTTACCCACTCGAATGCAAAAGGTGAATTTCTCCGGGTTGAATCTCATCTTGTATCTCCTCGCCTGGTCGAAGACCCTTTTCAGGTGGAGCGTGTGGTCAGATTCCTCTTGGAATTTCACGATCATGTCGTCCATGTAGACCTCGAGCATGTCTCCAATCTCACATCGGAAGACTTTGTTCGTCATTCGCTGGTAGGTAGTGCCAACATTCTTTAGGCCAAAAGGCATTACGCTGTAGTAGTTGTTGCCCGACTCAGTCATAAAGGCCATGTATTTTTTGTCCTCTTTTTCCATGGGGATTTGGTTGTACCCCGAATACGCGTCCATAAAATATAGTAATTTGAAACCTGCAAAGTTATCAACTAGTCTATCTATGTTAGGTAAGGGTTAAGCATCTTTAGGGCAAACCCTATTAAGATCAATGTAATCAATGCACATTCTCCATTTTCCATTAGATTTTTTAACGAGTACAACGTTTGAAAGCCAGGTTGTGTACTGGGCTTTCAAAATAAAATTTGCCTCTAAAAGGTCTTTTACAGCTTTTTCAGCAGCATCCGCTTTTTCGGGAGACTACCTACGCCTACGTTGTACTACCGCCTAGCGGCACGGTAAATTTTTAGCAGTCTCCGTTTTTTCGCATCGATGAGTTGCTTAAACTTCCTTTTCACCGATCCCATGGTGAGCTTGTTGAACCATCCACCAGATATGACCATGGCGGAGGGGAAGGTTTCCCATGTGCTATGCACCAAAAAATGGAGGGTTTTCGGCCCCGTCGGGGATGTAGAAGTCCTTCGGCCGGAAGATGGACATGGCGATCTACAAGTTGGAGTTGTCGTCAGAGGGTGGCTTCTCCTCCTTGACCTTTTTTACTTCCCGGGCGTCTTGCCAATGAGCCTCTCTTCGCTTAGTGTACTGCTTCAGGAGCCTGCCCCTGATGAGGATTTCAATTGCATCCTTGAGGTGGATGCACTCTTCAGTAACATGCCCGTGACTCTTGTGGAAGCGGCAGTACTTAGTCTTATTCACGGTAGGATTGGGAGGTGTCTTCCTGGGAAAACAGACTCCAGCCTGGCGAAATTCTGAGTGTGCGCACTCGGATAGAATACGATGCGAGAGTCAGTCAACAGTGTGTACTCGGCAAAATGGCTGGCAGATCCTTTGTACTACCGGGATTCACAAGGCTTATCCTCCTTCCACTTCTCTCCTCCTCGGCGAGGCGCCACATTGTCATTGTGCCTCAAAACTATGGCTTTCTCCTGATGCTGCAAGTCTTGAGCGTTGTTGGCAGCTTCTTTCTCCTTGTATTGGATATAATCCTGGGCCTTGAGGAGGAAGGCGTCCAGCGATGCAGATTTTTTTATGTCGACAGCCATGGCGAAGTCACTACGGGGGCGTAGTCCCCGCTCGAGCAGATATTTCTTCATGTCGTCGGTCGTGGAGACCTGGACAGCTTCTTGGTTGAACCTCTCAATGTAGGTTCGGAGTGATTCATCCTTCCCCTGCATGATCGCTTTGAGCATTGAGAAGTGGTGAAGTGCCTCGAAAGCTACCTCCCCTGGGCTTTCTCGGAGGTGATGGATTCGTCAACGAGGCTCTTGTACCAGGTCATGGAACCCTTCCTCAGAGTAGTAGGGAACTACCTACACTTGATAGCGCCTCAAATACTGCGATAGTCGATTAGGGCATCAATGTTCTCGATGTGCTCATCGAGATTGAAATTTGGGCACACATATATCAGATGTCGAGACAGATGTCACAACACTGGGATCAAATCACAGCTTGAAAACACACAACCAAAAACCGTAAATTGCAAAAAATAAATGACACCAAAATTGTTAACCCAGCTCGGTGCAACTCACCTACATTTGGGGGCTACCAAGCCAGGAATGAAATCCACTATTAGCAGTATTAATTCGAAGCTAAACCATCCCAGTTTACAACCTCTCACTTAATCCCTACCCAATGCAACATCTACCTTGAAATCACCATATATATATATATATATATATATATATATATATATATATATATATATATATATATATATATAAGAATCCCCTATCACTTCCTAAATCACCTTAGTGATATCAAACAGTCCCAATCCCAGTGATTGTATACAAAACAAATAATAGAAGATCACACTTCCAAAACAATACTTGATCTTGCTTAAAAGCTTCAACCAAGAACAATACACTCTTTACTTAAAAGCTTAGAGTGAACAATGAACAATCAGTAAAACTCTATGCATCAAAAGATACATGAGTGACATACAATTAACAGACGAAAACCCTAGGTACCAACCAAAACAACGGCTAATCCTTATTCTCTAAATTCTCACGATATGCTCTCTTATTACAATATGGTTTTTCTTCTCTTTAAATAGCCTTCAGACCTACTGGACTAGGGCTTCTTGAGGTACACAAATAGCAGCAATCAGTATAAACTAGCTGCAAATCAACCTGCATCAAAATAGAAGGAAAATACAAACTTTCCTAAAAAGGCTCAAGGATCCTTTTTACGAAAAGTAACAGAATCTGCAATAACAGAAATTCCCACAATATACTCCCATAAAAGTTCCCCACGTGTGTTAGATGTCAATCATGATATATATTTGTATGAATTACTTGGCATTTTTCATTTTTTTTTCCATGTGGAATGTGTTGATTTTAGTGAGGAATGGTGTTGTTGTGCATACTTTGAAATATACTTGTGGTGCTTGTAATTTGTGTGCTAATGTGCAGGAATAGGCATAAAAAGATCAATATTGTGATACACAAAGAATGGAAGCAAGTTTCCATTGAAGGAAGAAATCAACAACAGCATTCGCTAGGCGAGTGTTGGCGAAGTAACCAGCGAAGGTTCGCCTAGCGAACGTTAGCGAGTGTGCCAGCGAAGGGTGGCAGAAAGATTGCAAAAACCTACAGTAGGAAAAATGAGTAAATTCACTGGGTGAGGAAGCCAGCGAAGGCTCGCTGATGTGTTCGCTAGGCGAAGGTGCCAGCAAAGGGTGGCAGAAACTTCCACTTTTGAAAACACCCAAACTTCGTTGGGGCAAATGTGGTAGCGAAGGCTCGCTTCGCGAGTGATTTGGTTCGCCTAGCGAACCCACGATAATCCTTGTGGGCGGTTTAAGTCTGAGGCACTTAAAGTGCCATGTTTTAGTTCATTCTCTAGGCGAATGAAGCCTTCGCTAGGCGAAGGGTGCTGAGATTTTAATTGTATAAATAGATTTTCATTTGTTGTAAAGAGGATCTTCTTGTTCATTTTCACTAGAAATCATAGTTTTTAGTATTTTGATCATCAAAGAGTGTAATTTCACTTGGAGAAGATGAAGTCGCATCCATTCTCGATTATTCGTTGTGGATGTTCATTCATCTCCTCTCTTTACTTGTTATCCAAACTACCATGAGAAGTGGTAGCTAAACACTCAATGTTGAGGTTAGAGGTAGTTGATCCTAGTTTTATGTATTGCAATTGATCTATTGTATATGAACAAAGTCTTTGATCAATATAGATGATGTTGTTTTCTCTTAATGCTCATGTGTGATTTGTATTGCTCTAGACATAGATTTTACAAATCATGACCTAACCATTTCATCTCTTAAAAACCAAACTCTAGACATAGATTTGGGATTTGCTATTCGAATTGTGTTGGTCTTAACAATTGTTGTTTAGATTGTTAGCGTGAGACATCATCTAACGGTCTAAACAACGATACTCACGACTTTGCTTTAGACATAAACTTAGTCGGGAGGATACGCGATTGTATTGGTCGAAAACCGAGCTCATATGCTTGATTATTCGTTTATACGTGAAAAGGATTAGCGAAACCTAACCTTGACATGCTTTTATCAAAACTTTTGCAAACAATTTGTCACGAATTACTCTTTGCTACAAATTAATGTTAACAACAATTGAGAACTTTTTGAAACTATTGAACTTAAAATATCGCAACTATTGAACGACACGCATCAAATATCGAACAATCCCTATGGAGACGATTAAAAACACTCCCACAATTACTCTACTAACAATATGGCGCCGTTGTCGGGGATTGTTTAGTGATAGTGCAAGCATTGCGATAGTTGAGCTATTTTAAGCTTGTTACCATTTTATCTTGAACTTGTTAATTTGTTTTGTTTAGTGTGCAGACTTAGTTTATGCGAGGGAAACTACCGGCAGGTCAACTTCTTTTCGATCCTGAGATTGAGAAAACCGCTTGTAGAATCAACAGCAGAACTAGACGAAGGAGGCAGCTAGCAAGACAGAAGCAAGAACAAGAGGAAAGTACTTCTACACCACCACCACTTCCACAAATACTTCCAGTTATGGAGGCAAATCCACCACCACCACCACCACCACCTGCTTCTAGGCCATGCACAAATAGTCCGAGACACAATGCTCAGTTCACTCGCCATGCACATAATGGTCGTCATTCTGAAATGAAGACCGGTGTTCTCCAACTGTTATATCAAAGTCCATTTATGGGTATGGATCATGAAGATCCTTTTACCCATCTGACGAAATTCTATGAAATAGCGGGAGCGACTAGTGCACCTGAGGCAGAAGAGGAGTCTCTGTTCAAGAGACTATTCCCGCATTCCCTCATTGGGAAGGCTAAGGAATGGTACCTTGACCAGTCAACGACCATAATGACGGACTGGAATGCATTGGAAGAGAAATTTTTTGAGAGATTTTTCCCACACACTCGGTTTATGGAGGCAAAGACCGCCATCGCGGTATTCACACAAGGAGCCAATGAATCTCTCAACGAAGCTTGGGAGAGGTTTAAATCAATGTTGAGAAAGTGCAAGGGCCATGGTTTTGATGAATTGTCACAAATTCATATATTTAGAAATGGGCTTCAACTTGTACACAAAACCTTGTTGGATGCCACCGCTGGTGGATCCTTGTTAAGCAAAACCGCAACAGAAGCCACAGCTATTATTGATAAGATTGCCTTGAACGACCATCAAGGTAGTCACAACCGTGGACCTTCTCAACGAACTTTTGGAGTGTTGGAATTAGGAACAAACGATGTTATCCTTGCGCAGAACAAATTATTATCACAACAGGTTGAGTTGTTGACTAAGCAAATGTCTAAGCTGCCGCAACAATTCAAAGAAATTCATGAATCGTCAAGTAAAAATGTGCAAGTGTTAGTTTGTGAACTGTGTAGAGGTGACCATCCGACCGGTTATTGTCCTCCAGTTGTGGAGGAGGCAAACTATGCGGGGAATCAAGGATACCAACCCCGACCTCCGTATCAACAAGGCAACCAAGGTTACCAACAAAGGGCTAACCAAGGTTATCAATAACCATGGAGACCGCAAGAAGCCGGACCATCAAACCGTCAACAATACCAAAATTACACTCAACCTCCGCAAGCTCCCGTTGGAAATACGAAGATGGAGGACACTCTTACACAATTTATGCAAATGGTAATTTCCAATCAAAAGAATACCGATGCAACCATAAGGAATCTTGAAACACAAGTCGGGCAATTATCAAAACAATTGGCCGACCAACAAAAAGGGCACTTTACGGCAAATACGCTTCCGAATCCTAAAGATTGTAAAGCAATTCTCACAAGAAGTGGAAGAGAGATTGACATGGGTGTAGGTAAAAGAGTAGTGGAGGCAGAGGTTGTAGTTGAAAAAGAAAAAGATGGTGATGAGATTGAAGTAGAAAAAAATGTTGAGGGTGTTTTAGTTGAAAATGAGAAGAAAAAAAGTGAGGATGAGAAAAAAATAGAGTGAAGAAAAAGTGAAGAGAACTAGGAAGGGAAAAGAACCGATGAACAATATTCCGATCCAACATTTACCATATCCTCATGATCCTACAAAGAAAGATAGTGTGAGGCACTATTCTCGGTTTATGGATATTTTCAAATAATTACAAATAAATATTCCATTTTCTGAGGCTTTGGAGCAAATGCCTAAATATGCGAAATTTATGAAGGATATCCTCACGAAAAAGAAGAGGTATACAGATCAAGAGACGATTATGGTAGATGCTAGCTGTAGCGCCATCATTCAACGTACTCTCCCGAGGAAAGAATGTGATCCGGGACGAGTCACCTTGCCGGTTACTATAGGAAACATCTATGTGGGCAACGGATTGATCGATTGTGAAACAGTTAGGACACATGGAAATGAGGTCCACTCAAATGACGTTGCAAATTGCAGATAAATCCACTACCCGTCCTCACGGTGTAGCAGAAAATGTGTTGGTCAAAGTGGACAAATTTTTGTTTCCAATAGACTTTGTTGTCATTGAAATGGAAGAGGATGAGGATGCACCTTTGATTCTTGGAAGGCCTTTCATGAAAACTGCTTGAATGGCAATTGGCATGGAAGGCCTTTCAATCTTTATGATGCCATGAAGCACAAGAAAGATAAAGGTGATTGTTTTCGAATCGATGCAACGGAGGAAGTGATTGTTGATGTTACAAAGCAAATCCATGTCATTGACCCTTTACAAAGAGCTTTGGATGATTCCTTGGAAGTATTCTCGGTTGAAGAAGAGCAAGCTCTTGAAGAGTGTTTGTTAGAGCTTGAAGCTTTGGAAGAATTGCAACCTTGGGAGTATGCAGAGGAAATTCTAAAAAAAGTGGTTAATGATGAACAATCCAAACTTGAACTGAAAGTGTTAGCTTCAACCTTGAAGTATGCTTTTCTCGATGACGGTGGTAATAAACCGGTGATCATTAGTAGTATTTTATCTGAAAATGAGGAGAGCCGCTTAATTCAAGTGTTGAGAAAAAATCAGGATGCAATGGGATGGACGTTGTCCGATCTCAAAGGCATAAGCCCTTCATATTGCATGCACCGTATATTTATGGAGGAAGATTATAAACCGGTTGCTCAACCTCAACGTCGGTTAAATCCAATCATGAAAGAAGTGGTTTGAAAGGAAGTAGTCAAAATGTTAGATGCCGGAATGATTTATCCCATTTCTGACAGCCCGTGGGTTAGTCGGTGCATGTGGTACCGAAAAAAGGAGGATAAACGGTGGTCCGAAACGAGAAAAATGAGCTCATTCCAACAAAAATCGTGACCGGGTGGAGAATGTGCATCGATTACCGTAGGTTGAACAAGGCTACGAGAAAAGATCATTTCCCTCTACCTTTTATGGATCAAATGCTCGAAAGGCTTTCCGGTCAACAATTCTACTGTTTTTTAGATGGTTATTCGGGCTTCAACCAAATTATTGTGAACCCAGAGGATCATGAAAAAACCGCTTTTACATGTCCTTTTGGAATCTTCACTTATAGGAGGATGTCGTTTGGATTATGTAATGCACCGGCGACTTTTCAACGGTGTATGCAAGCGATATTCTCGGATTTGATCAAAAAGATAATTGAGGTCTTTATAGATGATTTCTCGGTTTTTGGACAATCGTTTGATATTTTCTTGAAAAATTTGGATACGGTGTTGGAACGGTGTGTGGAAACCAATTTGGTGCTTAATTGGGAAAAATGCAACTTTATGGTGAACGAGGGAATTGTGCTCGGTTACAAAGTTTCTTCAAAGGCCCTGAAGTTGATAAAGCCAAGGTGGACGTTATTGATAAATTGCCACCACCGATGAATTTCAAAGGCATAAGGAGCTTTCTTGGACACGCCGGGTTTTACCGAAGATTCATCAAGGACTTCGCAAAGGTCGCAAAGCCATTGAGCAACTTGCTCGTCCAAGGTAAGATTTTTGACTTTGACGAGTCTTGCATGTTCGCGTTTAATTTTTTAAAACAAAGTTTAACAACCTCACCGATAATCATTGCACCTAACTGGAAATTGGATTTTGAATTAATGTGCGATGCAAGTGATTATGCGGTTGGGGCTGTTTTGGGTCAGAGGAAAATGAAAGTTTTTCACGCGATACATTATGCGAGCAAAGTTTTAAACGAGGCTCAAATTAACTATGCAACAACTGAGAAAGAGTTACTTGCCAAAGTGTACGCGTTGGATAAATTTCGTTCCTATTTGATTGGTTCACGAGTCATCGTTTACACAAACCACTCGACTATAAGGTATCTGCTCACCAAGCCTGATTCTAAGCAGAGGCTTATTCGTTGGATCCTTTTGTTACAAGAATTTGATCTAGAAATTCGTGACAAAAAAAGGATCCGAGAATTTGGTGGCGGATCACTTATCCCGCCTGGTAAACGTTGATGTGACCAAGAAAGAATGTGAAGTCAAAGAGGAGTTCCCTGATGAAAAATTGTTTAAGGTGCAGGTTAGACCGTGGTTCGTTGATATGGCTAACCACAAAGCCACCGGATTGATACCGGATGGTCTAATGCACCATCAAAAAAGAAAATTTTTGTCGGATGCCAAGTCCTTTGTATGGGATGAACCTCATTTGTTTAAACTTGGTGTCGACAACCTCTTAAGAAGGTGTGTGTCGGTAGAGGAAGCCACGAATATTCTGTGGCATTGTCATAACTCTCCGCATGGAGGATATTTCAATGGGTTAAGAGCGGCCACTAAAGTCCTTCAATCGGGCTTTTATTGGCCGTCGTTATTCAAAGATGCACATGCGTATGCCCTAAGTTGTGACAAATGCCAGAGAAGTGGAGGAATTTCACGGCGGAACGAAATGCCTTTGCAAAATATGTTAGAAATTGAAGTTTTTGACTGTTGGGGGATCGACTTTGTCGGTCCATTCCCATCTTCATTTTCTAATGAATATATTTTGGTCGCTGTGGATTATGTTTCTAAATGGGTTGAGGCGATAGCTTCTGCTAAAGCCGATGGAAAAACCGTAGTGAAATTTTTGAAAAGAAACATTTTTGCGCGTTTTGGTACTCCGAGAGTGTTGATAAGTGACGGAGGATCTCACTTCTGTAACACTCAGCATGACAAAGCTCTGGAGCAATATGGTGTGAAGCACAAGGTTTCCACACCATATCATCCTCAAGCTAACGGTCATGCGGAGGTATCAAATCGTGAGATAAAACGCATTTTGGAAAAAACTGTTTCGGCCTCAAGAAAAGATTGGGCCAACAAACTGGATGATGCTTTGTGGGCTTATCGGACCGCTTTTAAGGCTCCGATCGTTCTCACGCCGTTTAAAATTGTCTATGATAAGAATTGCCATTTGCCGGTGGAGTTGGAACATAAGGCGTTTTGGGCCTTAAAATTTTTAAACTTTGATCCAACTCTTAGCGGTGAAAAAAGAAAAGTGCAATTACACGAATTGGATGAACTACGCCTCCAGGCATACGATTCCAATAAACTGTATAAAGAACGTGTAAAGTCTTACCATGACAGAAAAATAGTCATCAAACAGTTTGAAGTGGGACAGCTGGTCCTGCTCTTCAATTCGCGGTTAAAATTGTTTCCTGGAAAGTTAAGGTCTAAATGGTCAGGTCCGTTTCGGATTCGAGAAATCAAGCCTTATGGAGCAATTGTAATAGAAGACACAACAACCAACGAGAATTGGACTGTTAATGGCCAAAGACTGAAAGTATATCTTGGAGGAGATTTCGAGCGGAATCCCGCCATTGTTCCTTTCTGCGATCCGTGAGATTGCGGTGGACCGTCGAGCTTAGCCGACGTTAAACAAGCGCTTGTTAGGAGGCACCCCAACATTGTAAGTATTACTGCTTATTTATGTTTTAAGTGTGTTTGGTTATCATTGTGAAGCCTTGAAAGAGGTGGAAAATTTTTGAAAATTTTTGAAAATTTTGGTCTTGTTCGCTGGCGTTCGCCTATCGAGCTGGGGCGAGCATTCGCTGGCCTTCGCTTCGCGAACCCAGCAAGACGGACCAAACCAATGTTTGCCACATCAGAAAAAATGAAGTATGGGTGGGCCACCCAATTGGGCCCAAGACCCATTTTGAATCAGAATAGAGGGGGAAACCCTAATTCATGTGCCACCATTTCCATTTTCCACCGTTTAGCATTTTCATCTCTTTTCCTCTCAAGAGCTTGGCAACACATCTCTCCAATTTTTCATTCTCCCTAATCCCACCAGTAACGTATAAAATTCAGGTTTGCACACTCTTTCATTGTTTATTTCATTGTGCATTGTTTATGTTTGTGATAGATAAATTAGGGTTTGAAAAATTTTGAAACCTCTGTCATTTTGTTTATGGATTGCATGTTATAAACTACCTAGGCATTATGGATAGAGTGATAATTGAAAAAAGAAGATTGCTTTTGGACTGGTTTTGATATTGTTTTTCTGCATTTTTGCGGGTTCGCTGCTGTGTTCGCTTCGCGAGCCTGCGCGAGCATTCGCCAGCATTCGCTTCGCGAACCTGGGGCGAATGTTCGCCAGACTTTGCCTAGCGAACCTGGCGCGAACAGATGCAAATTTACAATTTTTTTTATGAAATGAAAGTCTCTGGCTAGTTTGTTTTGGTTCACTAATGCGTTGGTTTGTCGTTGTTTTGTTTTATTGTTTGTTATCTGCAGATGGCACCAAAAATGGCAATTCACGCGACTAAGAAGCGAAAGGCTTCAACCTCCAGACAGGTGCCCGTTCGTTTTGATGAGGACAGCTTTAGGGGTGCTAAGCAAGCAGCCAGATACGAAACCCTTGAGAGAAAGTGCATCTTAGCGGAGAAAACATTCTTACTTAGTGACCGTGGAAGCTACCGGACAATTGATGCTCTTTTTGTGCAAAAGAAATGTGATCGTTTGATGATGCCTCTGGATGGGTACAATGCTAAAATTGTTCGAGAGTTTTATGCGAATGCATTGCCGGATGATGGAGAGATTTAACCTCATTTGTTAGAGGGGTTGTTGTGAGGTTTGATTGGAGGATGATCAACACTGTTTTGGGAGATCCTTTGCCATTGGTTGGTACTGAGCTGGATGCGTACCATCGCGACTTACATCTCCACCGAGACATTGAAAAGATGACCCGGGATTTACTTCTTGAAGGTAAGGAAGTTGAGCGGAATTCTTCCGAGGTTGCAATTAGATTCAGAAGGGTGGACGTGCAGCCTTTGGTTCAACTCATCTTGTTATTTGTACTCACCAACATTTCTCCCAGGTCGCATCATAGTACAGTTCCTATTGCTCTAGTTCATCTTATTCACAGCATTCAGATAAATGTTCAGATTGACGTGGCCCACATCATTGCGGATGAAATCAAGGCAATTGTTTTAATTGGTTTGGGAGGTACTGCGGAGCACAAGAATGCTCTGCTTGCTTTTCCATGTCTGATTATGTCCTTATGTGCTCACGCTGGTGTGGATATCCCAGCCCGCAGGCATGTCACTATTCCATCTGCAATTGATGATCGGTATGTGGATAAGTTTTGTAAGGCTAGAGGGGTTGTTGGAGAGTCTTCAAGGGCTGGTGCTGAAGATGCAGCTGAGACTGGTGGAGGTTCTGAACCGGCGTCGCCGGCCTTTTATCCGTATCAGCAGGAGATCTGCCTATATAATTGGGATTGGATGGCTGCCCAGCAGCGTGCCATGACTGATCTTCATGATTCTTTGCAGGTTCTCCAAGTGCAGATCAGGGACCCTTCTACTAAGCACATGATGATGTCTAAGGAGCAGTTCCTAGCACATGCTGGTTGGCCTGAGGCTAGGCCAATTTTAGGAGGGGGTGAAGATGATGATGATGATGAGGAGGCTGGCGTGGAGACTGTTGGTGATGATGACGATGAGGAGGAGGCTACTTATGCTGGCGGTGAGGAGGATATTGATGTGTCAGATGAGGAGGATTGATTTTTTTGGCTCATAGAGTTTTGCACTTCCTTTGGTCACCAAAGTGAAGTTTTCTAGTATTTGTTTTTTTCCAGCTTTTACTAGTCTATTGTATCCACATAGTGGAATATTTTGAATATTATTGTACTTGTACCCTAGAGGTACCCTTGTGGATTATGTAGGTGTTTTTACACCAAGCACTTTCTTATTATTATTAGTAATGTTAAGTGTTTTTAGTAAAAAAATTTGTTTCGCTTTTACTAATAATTTGTTGGTTTTTAATTATTGTATTAAGTGTTGAGTTCTTCAGTACTTAAATTGTTAATATGTTTTTATTTTAATGTTCCTTCTTTGATGATGGAATTTTGGAAGTTAGGTTGGAGGCTCTTGATTTTAAAGGAAGATTCCTCCAAGATGTGAGGGCTATGATAGTACCTTAAGCATTGTGTTGCGACAAGGTACATCGTTACCTAGTTCGAGAATTTTGTATGTTTTAGAACTTTGTGTCTTGGTGCGATTGAAAATTTTGTTTCATGTTACAACTTCCTTTGAATGCATGTGTCATTTTAGGATCAAAAACCATTAAAGTGAGAAGCTTCCAAAGTGTTACTATATGTTAAGGATTATTGATGAATGTTGTTTTTACTTTTAATTCATGCCTTATCTTGTGACCATGTGATTTTGTGGAAGTATGAGAAGTGATCAAGGCACTTGTTAAAAGTGAGCACAACCATGTCCATATAGTAATTCACCCGTGAGGAGTGAGAATTTGGTAGCCCTTTTGAGCCTAAACAGTTTAGAACTCAGTTTAGTGATGAACTTGTTTTAGGTACATAATTTGCAAGTTTGGTTCATCATTTAATTTGGTGAGTTTCTAACATTTTCTTCTTGAACCTTTGAAAATCGTATACTATGATTTCCTTGCCTTAAAAAGCAAGGAGCATTCACTTTGGGTTGAGTCGAAAATGAGTTGGGGAGAATAAAAAGAAGATGGGTGTATTACTCCAAATTTTGAAAAAAATTCAAATAAGCATGTAAAGAAAAGAGTGTGAGTATGTTGTACAAATGAGAAAATGCTTGCTTGAATGAAAAAAAAAATAGATTCAATAAGTGCGCACGGTAGTTTGTGAAGGTGTAATGAAAAATTGGTGAAATGAAGTTGAGATGTGTGAATATGTGTTGATTGAATGTTCTTTTGCTTCGGCAATTTCGTTTCAATGGCCATTAGAAATGTCCCTTTTTGTTTACCCGACCAAGCTACAACCTTAAAGTCCTTAGTGATCTTTTACTTCCATGAATTCTTTTGTGTTCATTGAGATATGGTATGAATTTCTTAGTATTTGCATCATTGGTCATTTGAGTGTAATTGTCCCGTGCTTGTATGCACGTTTGCCTTCAATCCTTTTTCGAAGAGGAGTGTAGAATGACATGTGCATGATGAGTTAGTTGTCTCTTGAACATTGTTTGAAATTGTTTAAGAGGCAAGTTCTTTTACATTATAGGTTCTTGAATTGTGTAATGGTTGCATTGTTGTGATCGTTGTTTAGTTGAGCCGTTTTTCGCATTTTGGTTGAATTGAGTGCTCGAGCAAATCCTCGTGAGAGGCATACTTTGCTTGAGGACAAACAAAGAGTTAGTTGGGGAGAGTTTGTTAGATGTCAATCATGATATATATTTGTATAAAGTACTTGGTATTTTTCATTTCTTTCCATGTGGAATGTGTTGATTTTAGTGAGGAATGGTGTTGTTGTGCATACTTTGAAATATACTTGTGGTGCTTGTAATTTGTGTGCTAATGTGCAGGAATAGGCATAAAAAGATCAAGATTGTGATACACAAAGAATGGAAGCAAGTTACCATTGAAGGAAGAAATAAACAACAGCATTCGCTAGGCGAGTGTTGGCGAAGCAACCAGCGAAGGTTCGCCTAGCGAACGTTAGCGAGTGTGCCAGCGAAGGGTGGCAGAAAGATTGCAAAAACCTACAGTAGGAAAACTGGGTAAATTCGCTGGGCAAGGAAGCCAGCGAAGGCTCGCTGATGTGTTCGCTAGGCGAAGGTGCCAACGAAGGGTGGCAGAAACTTCCACTTTTGAAAACACCCAAACGTCGCTGGGGCGAATGTGGTAGCGAAGGCTCGCTTCGCGAGTGATTTGGTTCGCCTAGCGAACCCACGATAATCCTTGTGGATGGTTTAAGTATGAGGCACTTAAAGTGCCATGTTTTAGTTCATTCGCTAGGCGAATGAAGCCTTCGCTTGGCGAAGGGTGCTGAGATTTTAATTGTATAAATAGATTTTCATTTGTTGTAAAGAGGATCTTCTTGTTCATTTTCACTAGAAATCATAGTTTTCAGTATTTTGATCATCAAAGAGTGTAATTTCACTTGGAGAAGATGAAGTCACATCCATTCTCGATTATTCGTTGTGGATGTTCATTCATCTCCTCTCTTTACTTGTTATCCAAACTACCATGAGAAGTGGTAGCTAAACACTCAATGTTGAGGTTAGAGGTAGTTGATCCTGATTTTATGTATTGCATTTGATCTATTGTATATGAACAAAGTCTTTGATCAATATAGATGATGTTGTTTTCTCTTAATGCTCATGTGTGATTTGTATTGCTCTAGACATAGATTTTACAAATCATGACCTAACAATTTCATCTCTTAAAAACCAAACTCTAGACATAGATTTGGGATTTGCTATTCGCATTGTGTTGGTCTTAACGATTGTTGTTTAGATTGTTAGCGTGAGACATCATCTAACGGTCTAAACAATGATACTCACGACTTTGCTTTAGACATAAACTTAGTCGGGAGG
The DNA here is from genome assembly GCA_022829125.1 of Lathyrus tuberosus. Taxonomy (NCBI): domain Eukaryota; kingdom Viridiplantae; phylum Streptophyta; class Magnoliopsida; order Fabales; family Fabaceae; genus Lathyrus; species Lathyrus tuberosus. Next base: position 1,133,424 of record JALAZF010000084.1, read on the forward strand.
ATACGCGATTGTATTGGTCGGAAACCGAGTTCATATGCTTGATTATTCGTTTTACGTGAAAAGGATTAGCGAAACCTAACCTTGACATGCTTTTATCAAAACTTTTGCAAACAATTTGTCACTAATTACTCTTTGCTACAAATTAATGTTAACAACAATTGAGAACTTTTTGAAACCATTGAACTTAAAATATCACAACTATTGAACGACACGCATCAAATATCAAACAATCCCTATGGAGACGATTAAAAACACCCCCACTATTACTCTACTAACAACGTGTGCATCAGAACACACTCAAAAAGCACACTAAAATTACCAAAATATTCATGCCCTAACTATCTGGTATAACATGTCCTAGAACATGTCATAACATCATGTAGAACATGATGTCTGACTGTTATGACAAAACATCTGGTTCAACATCTTGCTAACAGCATGTTGTTTTACCAAAATGCAGCCAATCCAAAACCCCAGGACTTACAGGGATCTGTCGTTTCGTCGTAGGTTCCTAGGTGTGGTGGCTTTTCTAGGCCAATAGGAAGGGGAGCATCCATGATCACTCGAGATAGTGGACCGCAGGGGTCATCTTTGTCACTCCAGAGCGGTGAGTGCGGAGGAGAGTAGTCGTACTTATCTCGACGAGGGCTGTCAACGTGGTGTGACAGAGAATCCCTCGATCGGACCTTCTATTTGCGTGGGGGGAATGACGGTTGTTTGGTCGTCCGTTGGCTTTTCTCTTCTTGGCAACCGGGGAGCGTCAATCCTCGCGGGGAGAAGTACGGTTGTACTTTAGAGGCTGTGGCCTCTTCAACTGCGGGCGGTGACCTGGTCATTATGGCGATGGGTTGTAGGACTCATATCGCTGGTGTCGTCGCGGGGGAGAGCGTGGATGACAGTCTTTCTCTAATTCTCTGATCCTCTTATTCTGTTGATAGATCAGCGTGTTGGTCTAGTTCAGGGCCGCAACCAGGGCCGCCATGTTCGGGTCGATGTTAGTCGGCACTGGGATTGGTTGGAATTTCTCTGGCGTCTTCTCTGGAGCTTTTTGGACTCTACGGGTCTCGGTGTACTGGACGTCATTATCGGCCGCATCGTCGGAGGAGGGGGAGGAGGTATGCCCATCTCTCTTCATTGGAGTGTCTTCCTCCAGAATCAGCATATCTTTATTGTTGTTGTCGGTGTCATGGACAGGAGAGAGGATGGTTTCATGACCGTTGTTGTCGTGTTGATCGGACATGATTGGTTTTTGAAGTTTTCTGTTATGGTCTCTTGGTTTCAAGGAAATAAAAGATGAGGCAACAAGTTTTCCACAGACGATGCCACTGATCTAACCTGCCGATAAGAATGTGGCCAGTAACACTTCTACAGCAGCAACGGTCAACAAGAAAGGAGGGGGTGTACCTACAGACACACTGATGCTTAAGTTAGTTCGGGTGAAGAGGTAGCAAGAAAGAGTTGGAGAATAGAATACCTACAGGAGGGTTTTTATAGAGACCCCCCAACACTGGGCCAATGGTCTCTGTTATGGGCTGAGCGTTCAAGCCCATAACGGATGACTGTCAGGATTCCTACGTGGAGGTAGGGATGAGCAGCTCGTGGTCATCGTCTTGGGTCAACCGCTCCGCATTTCTCGATTAGTGGAAGGACTTCCCCATTACAAAGGGCAGAACTATTCCACGAGGCATGCGAGTTGGTTGTTGACGTGTTCTCGGGTGAGGAGCACGTGGGGAATGTGCTTTCTACTGGCCCCAACGGGTTGGGCTAGCATTCTGGGTTGTCCTCGATGCAGAACTAGATTGGACAGTGCTTGATGCTGGGCCAACCTCAGGCCCAGTCCAGAACAACTACTATTAGAAAATGTCTGAAGATAAAGATATCAAGATGGAGATCAACGAGTACCATAAGTTGTTGGAAGAAATGAAAGTTGAAAATATTACTCTTCCAGACCAATTTGTTGTTGGAATTCTCGTTGAGAAGTTGCCAGAATCATGGAAGGATTACAATAATAAACTCAAACACAAGCAAAAGCAATTACCTTTGGCAGATTTGATCACACACATCATTATCGAGGATACTAACAGAAAGGAGGGCAAGACTACAAAAGCAAAAGGTTTTGTTTCTCGAGAAAATATGGTCCAGAATAATACTCAGAATAAGTTTCAGAAAAAGAGGTACGATCACAAACCCGATCATAAAAGAGGTCATAATAATTATAATAACTTATCCCACGTGTTACTAATCCCACTTTTAAAAAAAATGAGAATGTTATGTTTGTGGTAAGCCAGGTCATCATGCACCTCAGTGCAGACATCGCAAGAGGAATGACAATCCTCATAAAGTTAACTTGGTTGAATGAGATTATATTATTGTTGTTGTCATTGCTAAAGCAAATATAGTGTCTGATGTGAACAAATGTGTAGTAGACTCTGGGGCTACTAGGCACATTTGTGCTAATAAATATGTCTTTACCTCCTACACTACTGTGGGGGAGGAAGAAGAAAAAGTTTATCTTGGTGATTCTCGAACTATTGCAATTTTATGAAAAGATAGTTATGTTAAAGTTCACATCAGGAAAGACCTTGGCTTTAAGTGAAGTATTGCATGTTCCTAATATTTGGACTAATTTAATTTTTGTGGCTCTTTTGAGCAAGGGTGGGGTTAAAGTGTCATTCGAATCTGACGAGATTATAATGACAAAGAATAATGTATTTGTGGGAAAAGGTTATTGTGACCAGGGACTCTTTATATTGAACATTTTTGAAGTTATAAGTAATAAAGTTTCTTCTTCTGCTTACTTGATTGATTCTTATGATATATGGCATGCTAGATTAGGACATGTTAATTCTTCTTATATTAATAAAATGCATATTCTTGATATGATTACTTTAATTAATAAGCAATCTGGTAAATGTGATATTTGTTTAGAATCAAAATCAACAAAGAAAAATGTATGTCTGTGCAACGTGAATTTGATCTTCTCAGTCTAATTCATAACAATCTAGGAGACTTAAAGCAAACTACATCTAAAGGAGGAAATAACTATTATATAACTTTTATAGATGATTTTTCAAGATTCACTAAATTTTATTTGTTAAAAATATAGATGAAGTGTTCAATAAGTTTATTTTCTACAAAGCTAAGGTAGAAAATAAATTAAATAGAAAAATAAAAAGAGTTAGATCTGATAGAGGAGGAGAGTACATTTCTTTTAATGATTTTTATGAAAAAGAAGGAATAATTCATGAAGTAACTCCCCTTATTCTCCTCAATCAAATGGAGTAGCTGAAAGAAAAAATAGGACTTTAAAAGAAATGATGAATGTTATGCTTGTTAGCTCACATGCACCGGACAATCTTTGAGGTGAAGCTTTGTTAACCGCGTATTTTTTGCAAAATAGAATTCCACAGAGTTATCGATAAAACACCATATGAGTTACGGAAAGGTTATAAACCAACTTTGAAATATTTAAAAATGTGGGGGTGTCTGATTGTTTGTTTGTTGGTTATGCCGAACATAGTGCTGCATATAGATTTCTTATTCTTAAAAGTGATGTCCTTGCTAATAAGACAATTGTTGAAACTAAAAATGTTGAACTTTTGGAAAATGTTTTTCCTCTTAAAGTTGAAAATGTTGTTGATAAACCTTCTTTAGATATTTCAAATGAAAATTCAAGTGATTATTTAAGAAGAAGTAAAAGACAAAGAAAAGAAACATCATTCAGAAGTAATTTTTATACATATCTTGTAGAAAATGAACCTCAAAGATTTTATGAAACAATTTCTTCTCCTGATGCAAAATTTTGGAAAGAATCAATTAAAATTGAAATGAATTAAATTTCAAAAAATCATACTTGGTTTTTGGTTGATTTATTGAAAGCAGCAAAACCAATTGGTTGTAAACAGAGTTTTAAGAAAAAAATATTTTCCTAATAGTTCTATTGAAAAATATAAAGCTAGATTAGTCGCAAAAGGTTTTACTCAAAAACAAAATATTTATTATTGTGATACTTTTTCTCCAGTAACATGAATTTCATCAATTCGTGTTTTAATATGTCACAACTCGAAGGATGTGTAGTTTATATGTCACAACCCAAAGGATATGTAGTTTATACGTCATAACACGAAGGATGTGAAGTTTATATGTCACAGCCCGAAGGATGTGTAGTTTCTGGTCAAGAAAATAAAGTTTGTAAACTTCTTAAATCATTATATGGTTTAAAACAAGCACCAAAACAATTGCATGAAAATTTTAATCAAGTTTTAATTAGTGATGGATTTTCATCAATTGAAGTTGATAAATGTGTTTTCACTAAATCTATGAATAATGAATGTGTGATTATTGTGAAGTCAAGCTTCGCTATGATGGATATGTTTTGATGAAGACAAGACTCTTAGTGAAAAGAAGGAAAATATGATCTTCAAGATAAAAGCATCATGTTCTAGGCTTTATATTCAAAGGATTTAAAATGTCAAGAAGGTATAATGACAATACATACCTTCACTAAAGTCTTAGATGCTCAAATGATCAAACACCCTTGCATAACTCATTCTTTTTTCATGGCATAAAACACTTAGGCAAATTTTCAAGTTTCACCATATGCAAATGGATTTGTACTTTGCAGCAATCGATTTGCACTTGTCCATGCCTAAGTTTTCCTTCACATAATTTTATTATTTGCCTTATGCAAATCGATTTGCACTTTATGCAAATTGACTGCTTACTGAAGCTTTTTAAATTTTTATAACGTTACTTGATGCAAATCAATTTGCACATAACAATAATCGATTTTCACCTGAACGAAATTGAAAAACAGTAGCATTTTTTTCATACAACGTTTTCATGTATCTCTTCTGAAACCTTTTAATTTTAACTTGGTATTTGTTCATGATATTTTTTCAAAAACTTCACAATGATTCATAAAGGTGTCATACTCATATAAGTTCATAAATTTTCAAATTACAAGTCACCTCTTCCAATAAAACTCTTAGATTTTCAAAATTCACATTTCAAATCTTCAACCTTTATTCAAGAAATTTTCTGCATACTTTCATATCATCTAAACCAGAAAATTCTTGAGCAATCTAACACTTTAGTGTTTGTGAATTATTGTTATTGGAAGAGAAGATTAATCCAAAAGATTGATACATTGTACACTACATTTAAAACTCTTGTAAAATTTAGATTACTGTTGTAATCCTTGTTGTCCAGGATTGTTGGAAACAAGAGAATCATTAAGGGAGAATTGTTTTCTTAATGTACTTAGTGAAAATCCAAGAGGATTGTTCTTGGTGATTGTGATAGAGTCTTTATAGGAAGACTAGGATTGTCTTGTCCATAAGATCTAACAATAAGAAAATTTCTTACTGCCTAAGGGGACTGGAGTACTCTCGGATTGTGAGGGAAACTAGGATACATCGTTGTGTTCTTTACTTTCTGCACTTTACCGCTTTAATCGCCTAACCAAAACAAACAAAAGAAAGGAAAAATATTCATAAAAACCGGATAAAATTTTAAATTCCTAATTCACTCCCCTCTTAGGCACACTTCGTACTTACAATTGGCATCAGAGCAGGTTATAGGTAACATGTTCCTATACATCCAGTATGGCTTCCGCAAGTGCTAATCCGGTCTTTAAAGATGGTGGTAGTAGTAACAAACCCCCATTATTCTCTGGTGAATATTTTGATTTCTGGAAAATCTGTATGAAGGATCATTTAGAAGCACATGGAGATGTAATATGGGAAACCTTCGAAAATGGTCTGCATGTCCTCACAAGTGTAATTAATGGTGTTGGTACTCCAAAGATCCAAAGTTCTTATGACGAAGATGATAAGAAGAAGATTCTTAATGAAAAGAAAGCAATCAATATACTTCAAAGTGCATTGAGCATGGATGAGTTTTTTTGTGTCTCTAAATGTAAATCGACAAAAGAAATTTGGGATACTTTTGTGGATGTCAATGGAATTGATTACAAAATATTGGTTATTATTAGCAGAATAATGACATGATAATTTCCTCATTATTAGCAGAATATTAGTTATTATTAGTTGTAATTGTGTAATTATTATTAGCATCTCCTTAATTATGGAAATAGATTGTATACACTATATATAGAGAGAGAAATAATACAGCAGGAAGACACACAGTTTACGATACATTTTATGTTTGACATGGTATCAGAGCTGAAGTGAAAAGATCAAGATTGATTACCTTGAGTCAAGAATACGAATTGTTCAGAAGTGAAAAGATCAAGATTGAATACCTTGAGTCAAGATTGAATACCTTGAGTCAAGAATACAAATGTTCAGAATGCAAAAGAGATTTGTTCACTTGAAAAATCATTTGATTGCACCCGGAAAGACCTTTAAAAATGATGATCTCAACCTCAAAGCGCTTAGATCTTTAACTAGGGAATGGCAACCAAAAGTGACGGCAATATTGGAAAAGAAAATTCTTTCTACCATGATGTCCGCATCCTTGTTCGTGAAACTTCAAGAACATGAACTTTAACTTGGAAGACTTGAAAAGTATGAGAATCAAGAGAAGAAATCCAAATGGATTGCTTTGAAAGTCGAGTCAAAGGAAGAAAAAGAAGATGGTGCTCCGTAGGAAGATGAAAACTTCATGCTCCTTGTGAAAAGGCTTGGTATGTTCTTTGGTAAAAATGAAAAATCCTTTAATTATGCAAAAAGAAAGAAACATTTCTGGAAAAAGGAGGCTTCCACTTCAACACAAGATGTCACATGTTATAAATGTGGTAAGCAAGGTCATATAAAGACGGATTGTCCAAAACTTTCCAAGAAAGGTGGCTTCAAAAGTAAAATGAAGACTAAGAATAAAAGAGTCTATGTTGCATGGGAAGATAATGAGATTAGTTCATCATCCGATTCGGAAAGCGAGGAATGGTCAAATCTTACATTGATGGCCTCACACCATTCCGATGATGTAAATGATGAGGTTAGTAATTAATTTTCCATTAAAGATAATGATGCACAAGGTGCCATATGAACTTCTTAATGAATGTAAAATTCTGTACAAAACCGTGTCAAACCAAAAGAAACAAATTTCATCTTTAGAAGAAAAAATTGACACGATGGAAAAATATTTTGAAGTTGAAAAACAAAAAGTTATTATTGAACAAAAAAAAAATTTTGTATGCAAAGAATGTGAATCACTTTCTTTCCAAATTGTCCAATTAAAAAGAGTTCTTGAAAGATATGAAAAAGGGAAAATTGGATTGGAGGGTTTCCTTAGCCAACAAAGATATTCCAATGATAAAAGTGGTATTGGTTATTCAAAGTTTTCCAAACCAAGTTCTAACAAAACTATCTTTGTTAAGGCTAGTGACCAATCCACCAAAGAGAAAGTAAATAAGCAAAATTTGTTCATCATCATCCAAAGAGAAAAGGATTTCCTAAAAATAAATCTTATGTTCCTAGATATAGAAGTAATTTTTTACCTACTTGTTTTTATTGTGGTATAAGTGGTCACACACCTAATGCTTGCTATGTTAGAAACTTTAGTAGGGCAAGTGGGAATTATGTATGGGTTAAGAAAGGTACTAATTATGAAGGACCCAAAGCAATTTGGGTACCTAAAAAAAACTTAATTTGTTTTGTAGGTATGCTTGAAAGCCACATCAAATCTATGGTATCTAGATAATGGTTGTTCTAAGCATATGATGGGAGATATTAACAAATTTTCAGACCTAGTGCTTAAGGCCAAGGGTTATGTTACATATGGAGATAACAACAAAGGAAAAATTCTTGGCATAGGCAAAGTTGGAGCACCACCTTTCACATCCATTGAAGATGTTCTTTATGTTAAAGGACTAAAGCACAATCTTCTAAGTATTAGCTAACTTTGTGACAAAGGCTTCAAAATCAAGTTCACCAAGGATGAATGCTTGATTGAAGATGGAGTCACACATGAGGTAAAACTCAAAGGTAAAAAATTAATAATATATTCATGATTTCCCTAGATGATTTATCTTTGAAAGTAAAATGTCTCATGGTAAACAATAATGACTCATGGCTATGGCATAAAAGAATTGCTCATATTCATATGGGAAATCTAAATAAACTAGTCAAGCATGATCTTGTCATTGGTTTACCTAAGATAAAGTTTGTCAAAGACAAATCATGTGATGCATGTCAAAAGGGAAAACAAACCAAATCAACTTTCAAACCTAAGAATGTGGTGTCTACTTCAAAGTCACTACAATTGTTGCATATGGACTTATTTGGTCCATCAAGAATAAGAAGTTTCGGAGGTAATGTATATGCTTTAGTTATCGTTGATGATTTTTCTAGATATTCTTGGACATTCTTTTTAGTGCAGAAAAGCGATGCATTCAGGGCATTCAAGAAGTATGCAAATCAAATTCAAAATGAGAAATCACTAAAAATTGCCTCCATAAGAAGCGATCATGGTGGAGAATTCCAAAATGCTCCTTTCGAAGAATTCTGTGAAGAATATGGAATCTCTCGTAATTTTTAAGCACCCGGGACTCCTCAATAAAATGTAGTGGTGGAGAGAAAGAATAGGACTTTAGTAGAACTTGCAAGAACGATGCTTAGTGATTCGAATCTTCCAAAATACTTTTGGGCGGATGCAATAAGCATGACATGTTATGTAAGTAATAGATTTATTATTAGACCTATCTTGAAAAAGATTCCTTATGAACTCTTCAAAGGAAGGAAATCAAACATTGCTTATTTTCATATTTTTGGATGCAAATGTTTTGTCCTAAACAATGACAAAGATAATCTCGGTAAGTTTGATGAGAAATTATATGAAGGGATTTTTCTTGGCTATTATCTTACTAGTAAAGCATATAGAATATATAACAAAAGAACTTTAACTATTGAAGAATATATGCATGTTTCCTTTGATGAAACTAACCCCTCCAAGGAGGATATTGTTTTGTGTGATGATGATGATGATGATATTGTAGAGGTTCCTATAGAAGATACTTCAAATGCAAACAATGATAATCAACCAGAACATCAAGAAGAACCAATTCAACAAGAGTCAAATAATAATGATCTTACTAAGGAATGTAGAACCCATCGGGATCATCCAATTGATAAAGTCATTGGTGATATAAGTCAAGGCGTTGTAACAAGATTAAATATCAAAGATGCATGCTTGAATATGACGTTTATGTCACAAATTGAACCTTCAAAATTTGTTGAAGCCTTAGGAGACGACCAATGGACACTTGCAAGGCAAGAAGAGTTAAATCAATTCAAAAGGAATCAAGTTTGGGAACTTTTTCCTAGACCAAGTGGTAAACACATCATAGGTACCAAATGGGTGTTTAAGAGCAAGCTTAATGAGAATGGTATAATTATTCGAAACAAAGCAATGTTGGTGGCCCAAGGATACAATCAAGAGGAAGGGATTGATTTTGAAGAAACTTTCGCTCCGGTTGCAAGTTTAGAAGTTATCCGTTTATTACTTGCTTATGCGTGTTCATTGAATTTTCAATTATTCCAAATGGATGTCAATAATGCTTTCTTGAATGGCTACATCAATGAGGAAATCCATGTCAAACAACCTCGGGGATTTGAATACTTCAAGAATCCTTCACATGTCTTCAAGTTGAAGAAAACTTTTTACGACTTAAAGCAAGCACCAATGGCATGGTATGATCGACTTAGCAACTTTCTTCGTGAAAGAGGATTTGAAAATGGTAAAGTTCACAAGACCTTATTTATTGGTTCAGGTCTATGTTGACGACATCTTATTTGGTTCAACAAACAAATACCTTTATAAAGAATTTTCATTGATGGTGCAAGGGGAATTCGAGATGTCCATGATGGGTAAAATGAACTATTTCCTTGGACTCCAAATTAAGCAACTAAAGGATGGCATCTTCATCAACCAATCCAAGGGTTGCAAAGAGTTGTTGAAGAAATTTGACATGGATAATTGCAAAGCAATGGCTACTCCAATGGGATCCGGAACTTATGTTAATCAAGATGAATTCGGTGTGCCAATTGATATCACAAAGCATCGAGGTATGATTGGTTCATTATTATACTTGACAGCAAGTCATCCTGACATAATTTTTAGTGTTTGTCTTTGTGCTCGCTTTCAAGAAAATCCAAAGAAATCTCATATCTCCCCCATTAAAAGAATCATGAAATATCTCAAAGGGACTACAAACATTAGACTTGGTATCCAAAAGGTAGTGTTTGCAATTTAATTGGTTATTTTGACGCGGATTATGCAGGATGTAAAACTGATAGAAAAAGCACTAGTGGTACGTGTCACATTCTTAGAAATGCAATAGTATCTTGGGCTTGCAAGAAACAATCATGCGTTGCTCTTAGCACCGCCGAAGCAGAATACATAGCAGCAGGTAGTTTTTTTGCACAGATATTGTAGCTTAAGCAACAACTTCGTGATTACGGACTCGATCTTAGACGCATTCCTCTACGTTGTAACAACACAAGTGCAATTAATATCACAAAGAATCTTATCATGCAACCAAGAATCAAACATATTGACATTCGACATCACTTTCTTCGTGATCATGTTCATCAAGGAGATGTCGAAGTTGCGTTCGTGGATACTCATAATCAACTAGCAGACATATTCACAAAACATTTGGCACGAGAACCTTTCTACAAAATTCAGAGAGAACTTGGAATTTTAAATGAAAAAGACACATAGATCATTCACCTTATGTTATGTATCATCAAACATCAAAGGTGCACACAAGTCCTAAACTCTTCTATTTGTTTCGGTAATTTTATTTTATTGCATTTCTGCTTCTACTCCCTTCTTATATGTGTTTAAGATAATTCCTTTACTTAAAAAACATGTTTATGCTATTGTACATTAAAAAATTTCAAATTTTTCTTAGAACCAATCGATTGCTCACTATTGAAAATCGATTGGTGTCAGTAACTGTGTTTATATTTTATATTTTTTAGCCTTTTTCAACGTAGAGCAATCGATTGCTGCCATATGCAAATCGATTGCTATCGGATGCATTCATTTTTTCACATTTTAACTTCAAGCAATCGATTGCACCAATGTGCAAATCGATTTGCACCTGCGAAAAGTCAGCTTCTTTTTTTTATTATGGTTGGTCCAATCATCACTCTCTATACATTTCTTTATAACCCCAAAATTTTCAACCATCCCCTTTCCAAACCCTAGCAGCCGTGTTTCACTCTCACTCTCTCTCAAAACCCAAAATTTATCTTCCCCAAATCAACTTCCATTAAAGCTTCCCTCCAACCTTTCATAACCTTCATCCATGGCTTCAAGAGGAAAAAGAAAGATTTCTACTGCTGCAAAAGGAAAGGAAAAAGCTTCTTCTTCCATTATGACTCCTCCAATTTTCAAAGAACTCACCAATACACAAATGGGGAGATATGAGATGTTCTTCCAAAAGAAGCATGTCCAAAATCCAAAATACGGTGATCTTTCTACTTTTCCTTCGAAATGCTTTAAGTTTCAGGATATGTTAACTTCATTAGGATTGGGTTCTTTTATTGCTTCTTCTGGACCATACTATCCAGATTTGGTTAGGATATTTTTATTGTAATATGGGTATAGAAAATGAGAAATTTGTTACCTATGTTAGAGGCAAAAGGCTTGTTTTGACTGCTAAGAGACATGGAAATATTTTGGATATCCCTTATTATGGTAGTCTCTTATATGATCTTGATGATGATGTTTGGAAGGCTTATAATAAGAGAGAATTTTATTATAGTATCAGTAGGGTTTCTGAAGAGGATCAATATAATAAACGGGTTAAATCACTTGGTGGAGTTGAACCAGAAAGAGTGTTGTGGTCTGTTGGAAAATTTTGAATTGATGATAGGATGTTCCATTACTTTTTGGTGTATGTTCTCATTCTTAGAAAGGGCAACCATTGCAATGTCACTGATGTTGAGATGCAAATTTTGTATGCAATTAAGCATGGTATTAAGATAAATTGGGCTCGTATTATTATGCATCACATGGTGTATCACACCGCTAAGTTCATATCCTTACCATATAGACGGTTTATTACACGTATTTCACAACACTTTGACATAGAATTGGAAGGTATTGAGTATGGTCTCATGAAAACAAGTGGTCAAAAAATCACCATAAAAAATGTGGACAAAAGAATGGGTTTTCGCTATGATCTGGAAACCCAAACTATCACTTATCTTGGTGAAGGAAATAAAGAAAATGATCAAGAAGATGAAGATGGTGAAGATGTTCCTCCTCATGTTCAAAGTGGACCAAGCAACCAAGCTCTCTATGATTAAAGGACTACACAATTTTCCAACCTCAACACTTCCATGAATTACCAATAGACTCAACTCAACACTTCCATCCATGAACAAATATCTCAAAACCATGCATCTGCCACCAACCAAAACAATGATCTTAAAATCGACATGAATCGACAACTTTCATATATTTACTCACACCTCCACATTCCACCTTATGATCCGAACAATCCATCCAATCCTATTCCCATTGTTACACCACTTCAACATTACTTCCCACACCAATGCAACAACAACAACAACAATAACAATAACAATGATATGGACCAATCTTATTTATTTTCTATTCCTTGTTATTTCAACTTGAAGTTGTTATGTTGGCTTTGGCATGTATTGTTGTTTATGTTATATTATGCTTTGAAATGTTTAAGTTTCATTTGTAAGGTACTATGTACCATAAAAGTTTAGTTGCCTATGTTTTCTTTTGAATGCATGTATGAGACAATGATTAAGTATTATATTGCTGGTTAATAATAGTTCATTTCTATTTTTTCTTGTGATTTTGGTTTTCCCCTTTAGACTTATATATTTTACCAGTTTATTGTAATTCACCCATCTTTCCCTTCTTTTTGATAATGTCAAAGGGGGAGAAAGGTGATATGAGTTTTGCTTGTGTATTTCCTTATCTTAAGCTTTTAAAAGGTACAAATACTACAAATACTCCTTCAAAATGATCAAGTCCAAATATTTATAAGCTCCATATATAAAGGGGGAGTTATACATCTTAGGGGGAGAAATTTTCCGAAAAAGCATCATGTTAAAGGCTTTGGATTCAAAGGATTTTAAATGTCAAGAAGGTATAATGACAATATTTACCTTCACTAAAGTCTTAGATGCTTAAATGATCAAACACCCTTGCATAACTCATTTATTTTCATGGCATAAAACACTTATGTAATTTTTCAAGTTTCTCCATAAGCAAATCGATTTGCACTTTGTAGAAATCAATTTGCACATGTCCTTGCCTAAGTTTTCCTTCACAAAATTTTATGATTTGCCTTATGCAAATCGATTTGCACTTTATGAAAATCAATTGGTTACTACAGTTTTTTTAAATTTTTATAACGTTACTTGATGCAAATCGATTTGCACATAACAACAATTGATTTTCACCTGAACTAAATTGAAAAACATTAGTATTTTTTTCATACACCTTTTCATGCCTCTCTTCTGAAACCTTTTGATTTTAACTTGACATTTGTTCATGATATTTTTTCAAAAACTTCACAATGATTCATAAAGGTGTCATACTCATATAAGTTCATAAATTTTCAAATTAAAAATCACCTCTTCCAATCAAACTCTTAGATTTTCAAAATTCACATTTCAAATCTTCAACCTTTATTCAAGAAATTTTCTGCATACTTTCTGCATACTTTCAAGAATAAGTCATTCAATGGTAAAAATAGACATATTCAATTGAGACACAATGTAGTAAAATAATTGTTAAAAGATGGAATAATATCAATCGATTATGTGAATTCATAAGTCAATTTAGTTGACCCTCTAAAAAAGCCCCTAGGGAGGAAAGTAATTGGTGACACATCGAGGGGAATGTGACTTAAGTTAATTGAAATTAACAAATGATGGGAACCCAACCTTTTTGATTGGAGATTCCATGAAGAAGGTTCATATGGGTAATAACATGTTACTTGTTAGTTCTGCTATCACCAAAAATTAATTAAATTATTTTTTCTTTCGTCTCTTTCTTATGGTGTGAATGAGACTGTGTTAGAAACTGCATTAAAGAGAAGATAAGCTTTTGTAGCTTTTAATGAATTCCATATCCCTTATAAGTGTCAAGTGGGGCCGCTTGTATGAGATCTTGGCAAAATATCTAGAGGACTCATTAGAAAAACCAGGCATGTGCATCGCCTAATAGCGCACCACAACGTCAACAGCAAGAATTGTGGGGTTGTGATGTGAATGGTGGACCTCTAACATATACTAAGTGTCTTTGGTTCATATATCTTGTTACACCAATGTCAGTGTATGTTAAGTTTTATCATTCTAGGACTGGTTCATATAGTTTGCTACATCAGCTTGATGCATTGTAACTAAAAAAGAGAAATAAAAAAAAAATCTTAAATTATTTTTTTATATATGTTGGGGATTGTTGTAGTTATTATTTATTTAAAAATTTATTATTATTATAAGTTAAAATATCTGACTAATAAATTATATTTTATTTATTTATTTTAAAATTGTATTAATTAATCATCATCAAAATATTGTTTTCACTAATAACCAACAAAATTTAAATTTTATTTATTCCGTTTAATAATTAATAATTCTTAATGACAAATTAAAATTCAAATGAATTTATTTAGAATGAGTAATTAATTTTGTTTTACTATATTTAAGTTATTGAAAAGGTTCTGTACGTTTAAATGGAATGGTGCCGTTGAACACTTCAAAGCAAGTAATGAGAATTAATTGAAGGAATGCAATCAATTATTAATTTTTATTTTATTAAGTTACAACATGAAACTTATGACTATGGTATAAGAAATAGTGAAGAAAAGTTTTGGAGACACAATATAGAATGCACGAGCAGCAAAGAAAAAAAAGGTCAATTTACACTATACCATTTCACAAATTTATACTATACTTTTTCATTAAAAAAAATCTAGGTTAAAAACAAAATATTAATCTTGCAAGTTTTGTATCCTCGACTTATCGAGAAGAATCTGTTAAATCCTGGAGGATTAGCGTATTATCTAAAAAATCCTTGCGGACAGTGCAATCAGCGTGTCTCATATTATCTGACTGATTCTTATTTTACAGGTCTTCGTAGCACATTCAACAATAATATGCAACAAATTTGTAAATTGCACAACTTTGTGCACAATTCTAGTACAATAGATTTTTTTAGCTTTGTCAAATGAAGGCTTCTAATTGTTATATGAAATTTGATAATTTAAGTGGTATAGCCGGTTAACACGAGGGTGTAATTGGTTACACCAGGGCAAAAATCACTTCTAAGATGAAGAAATAAAACATGCATCATGGGCGTAACCGATTAACGTAAACAATTATCGTAACTGGTTACTACTTAAAGGATTTATTTTTATAGCAGTTGTAATCGATTACAGGTTTAGTGTAACCGGTTACATGTTCGTAAATTTTATTTTTTCAGTTATGTAATTGTATAACTTGTGTCGTAATAATTTTGTAATGTTTTGTATATATGCATTGGAGGCATCCTATCAATGTTAATATAGAAAATACTTTCTCACCCTCACTTCTCTCTCTCTCTCTCTTTCTCTCCCTCTTTCTCTCCCTCCCTCTCCCTCTCTTTCTCTCTCCCTCTCTCTATCTCTCTCTCTCTCTCTCTCTCTCTCTCTCTCTCTCTCACTCTCTCTCTCTCTCACACTCTCTCTCTCTCTCACACACACATTTTCTCCTTTATTCACCAATCTTGTGGTTCCAAGTTGTAACATTTGGCATCAAGAGTCTGGTTCCGATCCCTAAATACCTAGTGTGCAACATGAATTATGTATCTAATGAAAGAATCTCTGCAACCTATACATCCTTAATGCAAAGAATTACGACAAATGGTGCAAACAAATGAAAGTTTTGTTTTCCTACCAAGATGTTCTTGAAGTGATCAATAACGGGGTGAATCCTCTTGTCGAAGGTGTCATGGATGCACAACGAGAAACAAATAAGGAAAAGAAGAAGAAAGATTTCAAGGCGCTATTTTTTATCCATCAATGTGTGGATGGTGACAACTTTGAGAAAGTTGGTGATTGCAAATTGTCAAAGCAAGCGTGAGAAATCTTAGAGAAGGCATACATATGGGCTAACAAGGCGAAGGTTGTGAGGTTACAAACTCACAAGCGCCAACTTGAATTGATTCAAATGGAAGAAAAGGAGAACATCAATGCTTTCACAACAAAATTCACTCGATTAGTGAAACAAGTGAAGGCATATGGAGAAACAATCACTGAGTAGTATGTTGTCGATTGACAACGTGGTTGTAGCGATTGAGGAATTGAAGGGTCTTGCAACGATGAGAAAATAGAAGCTATAAATCTATCTTGAGGCTTGTGAGCAAAAGACGGAGGAGAGAAATAATGATAAGGCAAAGGCAAAGATCACTTTACAAGCTCGCTTCAACGAGAAGGACAAGAGATCAAAAGGAAAATGGCCCATGAAAAGTAAAGGGAACCTTCATAATTCTGGTGGAAGAGAGTCCCAAAGTTCCAAGAATTCGAATTGTCAAAGGGGTGAGAGTAATTGTAACAAAAATGGTGTCAAGGAAACTTAAGAGGTGAAAGGAAGAGTTTTGACAAAAGCAAGATGCAATGCTTTAAGTATCAAAGGTTCGGTTATTTTTCCTGAGAGTGCAATGTGAACAATAAGGAACATCAAGGAGATGAAGCCAAGGTTGTAAGAAAAGATTTTGATATGGAGAATACACTCTTAGTCATGACCACATAAGGAAAATGTAGTACCAGCAAGCTGCGACATAACAGTAGGAGCAATTCTAGGAATGCTGCAAAAATAGGTTGTAAACGGTTACGTGAAAGCTGTAACCGGTTACACGTAGAAGAAAATGTTATGGTGACTGTGAGAGAAGGAGTCCAGTGCAGCTAAGATTGGTATTTGGACTCAGGATGTTCTACTCATATGACTCGGGATGTTCTACTCATATGACAGGGAGGAAGGATTAAATCAATTGTGCCATGAAGAACAAAGTGAAGGTCGCGGATGACACAACTCTAGCGGCTGATGGGATCAGTGATGTTTTGATCATGAGAAGGGATGGTGGACATTCCTTGATCAAATATTTATTGTACATTCCAGGAATCAAATGTAACCTTCTATGTATTGGCCGATTGCTTGAGAAGAGTTACAAGATTCATATGGAAAACAAAGGGTTGCACGTTATGGATGTAAACAGGGTTTTGGTCCTTAAAGATCCTATGGATGACAATAGAACATTCAAGGTTGAGATAAGGTTATAGAGCATAGATGCATTGCTACAACGACAAGTTAAGAAGAGTGGATATGGCACTATCGTCTTGGACATCTTAATTTCCAAGATCTCAAAGACTTGCAACAGAACAGAATGGTAACAGGTTTTCCATTGACCAACATACCGGCTAAAATTTGTGAAAAATGTGTGCAAGCAAAGCAACATAAGAGTAAATTCAGCAAGGGTACAGGTTGTAAAACCAAGAATCACCTTGAGGTGTTGTATCCAGATGTGTGTGGACCGATACAAGGAGATTCCATTAGTGACAATAGATATTTTGTCACATTCATCGATGATCATAGTAGAATGCTATGGACATACCTAATCAAGAGATAGGATTAGGTATTTGAAATGTTTAAGAAGTTCAAGTCCATGTTTGAGAAACAAAGCGGTCATAAGCTTAAAGTGCTCAAAACGAATGGTGGAGGCGAATGTGTCTCAAAATACTTTGAGAGGTTTTATGGTCAAGAAGGGGTTGTACACGACGTTGTACCACCATATACACTGCAACAAAATGGTGTTGACGAAAAGAAGAATCGATTGATCATGAACATGGTAAGAAGCATGTTAAAAGGGGAGAACTTGTCGAAAGAGTTATGGGGAGAAATAGTATCCACAACTGCCTATTTATTGAATATGTTTCCAACAAAGAAGTGTTAGAAGGTAATACCAGAGGAAGCATCATAGGGGTTTAAACCGAATCTTAACCATTTGAGAGTTTTTGGTTCCATAGTGTATCGACATGTTCCAGGGAAGCTTAGAAAGAAGTTTGATGATAAGGGAGAAATGATTATACTTATAGGGTATCACTCCAGTGGTGGTTACAAGTTGTTTGATGCAGCAAACAAGAGGGTTATGATAAGCCGGGACGTCGTTTTTTACGAGATAAAGCAACTGCAATAGCCTGTAATCGGTTACGTAAAAGTGATAACCAGTTACAGCTTTAAAAATTCATATTTATAGAACTAGGAAGTGCAGAAATGCTCATTGCGAAGCCCGAATTGAAGAGAATGTGAGAAGATCAACAAGGAAAAGAGGTTTACCTCAAAGACTCCAACATTGTGAGTTGTTCTAAGACAATGAAGTCAATGATGATGCTGATTTCGTCCATTTTTCACTTATGGGCAAATTTGAACCCGTTAAAACGAAAGAGGTTTTAAGTGATCCAAAATGGAGTTTTTGATATGAAGGAGAAGCTAGAATCTATTGAGAAGAACAATACTTGGAATTTGGTTGATCTACTGGACTGGAATAAGCCAATTGGTGTAAAATGGGTGTTCAAAGTGAAGGCAAATCCCAAAGATGAAATAATCAAGCATAATGTCCCATTTTTTGCAAAGGGACTCTTTCAAAGAGAAGGCATATACTTTGAAGAGGTATTCACACCGGTTTATAGGATTGAAACCATTAGGCTAGTTATTGGTATTGCGAATAACAACAATTAGCCCATCTATCAGATGGATGTCAAATCTGCAGTTTTGAATGGACCGTTTGAAGAAGATGTGTGTGTAGAACAACCCCCTGGTTTTGTTGTGAGAACCAAGAGCTAAAGTTCTACAAGTTCAAGAAAGCATTATACAGTTTAAAGCAAGCTCTAAGAGCTTGGAACAAGAGAATATATGGTTTCTTAAAGGAGGTTGGCTTCAAGAAATGTGTATCCGAGCATAGCGTGTATGTGAAGACAGATACAAGTGAAGAAGTGATTATCCTTTGTCTATATGCAGACGACTTATTGATAATGGGATGCAACAAAAAGTGTATTTCTAAGTTCAAAAGTGAACATATGAAAGAATTTGAGATGATCCACCTTGGCCTCATGACATACTTTATTGGCATTGAGTTCCTGTCGCTCCCGGGATTTTCATCCAAGTACAAACGCGAAAGTGGCACCGAAACAGAGTCGCCAGCAATGTGTATTTATCTCAAGAGAGGGAAAGGAAACACCACATAAACCTGAGGGAAAGGAAAGAACATGGTCTTGCGACCAAGAGAACTGGGTTCGGGAGTCAGTTACGCGAAGGGAAGGTATCAGCACCCCCACGCGTCCATCGTACCCGATGGGATCCACGCTTGCTTGTCTCGATCAAAGGGTGTCGTCGACTGGAGCTCTGCTGCTACTGAAAAAGATAGGGAACAGGAATGGAAAAGAAAGGAGAGACAAATGTAGGGAAAATAAAAGAAGTGCTCGAATGGGCCCTACCCCACTGCCTACGTATCTCATCGGAAGCATGAGAATCAGAGTGACGTAGTTCCCCTTAACGAGGGTCGCTTTGTTTGTGTTTTTGGGAACGGCTAACGTTCTAGCTCAGGTGTTGCAGGCTCGCTGGTCCGAGTGCGTTACCATCTTGCAAGAGAACGAGAAGAAGCGCGTTCATACGTTGAGAGTGAGTGAGATGAGAAAAGAATTCCCGAAGGAAAGACGTTATTGTTTATTTTTTTCTTTTAAGCAAGAAGTGTTTTGATTGTTTTTATGTTTTGTAACATGTATTGTATTTAAGTCCCTCATGTAGGATCGAATGCCTCGCATATCGACCCGAGATGGGACGTATGCTAAACATTCCAAGAAAATGAGAAAAGATCCCTCACTTTCTTGTTCCCACATGAAAGGCCTAAATACAATAGGTGTTATGCCTTTATTAAGTGTTTTTTACTTTTGTTTTAAGATGAGAAGAAGAGACTCAAATAGGATCAAAGGTGAAAACTAAGGGGGGACTAAGACACACCCTAGTGTTAGCATGCTTGGAGATCCTATGGTTAATGAGGTATGTGAACTAAGTCTAAAAGGAAAAGAGGGATAGCACTACCTAATGCATATCCTACCTCACTTTAATCAAAGATTAAAGTTGAGCTAGGATCCCAAAGGGTGTGAGAAAGTTGTACACAAAGCATTATATCATGCTATTCATAAAAGAGAAATTAGAAATTAATCAACAATGAGCAATTGAAATTAAAGTCAACAATTAATCAACAAAAACCAAGTTAGAATTAAAATGCTAATAAAAAGCCAAATTAAATTCTAAGAAGAAAAGTTAATCTAAAATTAGAACTAGTACTAAGACTAATCCTAAAATTAACTCCTAATTAATTTCTAATCTAATTCTAAAATTAAATCTAAAGGAAAAACCCTAAAATTAATTCTAGAATTAAAAGACAATATTAAATTTTAAATGGAAAGTCTAATTTCTAATTCTAAAGAAAAACAATTCCAAAATTAAAATCTAATTAATTAAAAAAGATTACCCTAGTTTATTAGCTAAAACCATTAAGCAATCAATTAAAAGAGGGGTGCTGTCAGCATTTCAAGGGTGTAAAGAGCAGGCACAGGCGCTGGGCTGGGAGTCAATAGCCCAACGAACTTGTTCAAAGGATAAAGGGGGTGTGGCAATGTTTGGAGTGTGGTGAGGAAACAAAATTCTGGACGAGTGGGCTTTCAACAGCAAGCCCAAGGAATTGTCAAACATGAAACCAAGGGGAGGGAGGTGCAAATGGGATACAAACGAAAACGACCGTGGGCCTGAAGCCCAATCCATGGTCATGTTAAACACGGTCAAAAATCTAAAAAACCCTAGAAGTCTTGAGTAACCCGCTTCACTCTTCTTCTTCATGCGCCGTGACCTCCATATTTCTCTGTCCACTACTTCCGCCATCATCTTCGCCTCCGTCTAAAAAACAACTATCCCTTTCGCCGTCGTCTCTCTTCTCTCACCATCATCACCTTCACTCAACTCAATCTCTCAAAATC
Source organism: Lathyrus tuberosus (assembly GCA_022829125.1). NCBI lineage: Eukaryota > Viridiplantae > Streptophyta > Magnoliopsida > Fabales > Fabaceae > Lathyrus > Lathyrus tuberosus. The sequence goes on from JALAZF010000084.1 coordinate 1,154,458, forward strand.
TCCCTTCTCTGTTCCCAAAAACGACGCCGGAAACCAATATACTCGCCATGACGCCGTCGCCGGGATCCTCTTCCACCTCCGTCAAAACTCGACCCCCAACGACATCAACATTCCCCTCGCACCAATTTCATCTCAACCTCTCTCTGACTTTGGCTTCGTCACACCCTCACCTGTGACCTAGCCTTTACTGCGATTCACAACCTCTCCTGTTTGCTCGTTCGTTCCTTTCCGTATCAACTCTACCTCCTTCATTCTTCTTGAATCGTTCAACACAACCGCCACAAAGAAAATGCTCCGCCACCCCGTGGTATCACGTCGGCGGTGGCGGAGACTTTAAATCCTCACCATAATCTCAGCAAAACTCAGAACACAAAAGAAGCAAGCACACTCATCGCTAGATAATACAACTCACTAAAATCTACATAACATCGGATCCGGAATTGCGCAAGAACAAAAACCAGCCACAAGTATCTCAATCAAGAATCAAGCATTAACAGAGAAGCATATAGTCAAGATTTACAGAAAAAAGAAACTCACAAGGTCGGAGCTAGTCCGACTATTCCGACTCCGGCAACGGTAAGCTTTCAATCCTCTCCTCTTCTGTTCTTTGAATCCGCTTCCGCTTCTTACATTTTCTTCTTATTCTGATTTCTGAGGAACTTGAATTGTTGTTGTTGACGTTGATTTCAAATCACTGCAACTTTGAGTTCCTTTGTGTGCGTGTAATCTTCCTCTTGATTCACTTCTTAATTTCAATCGTGAATCACTGTGTTGAATCGATTTGTGTTGTTGAGTTTTGAACGATTTTGCAAATTATTGAATCCTGGTTCTGTTACCTTGAATTACAGGAGGTTAGGGACGAATTGAAGATGAAGAACATTGGAGAGGATTATAGAATTGCAGGTTCATGAGGTTTTGGAAGTAAAAGCATGAAGATGATGAATCGTGAGCAAGGAGGGTGAAGTCATGTAGAGAATTGAAGATTGATGAAGCGTTCCCCCCCCCCCCCCGAGAACCGCTAGATTGATGAATATGGAAGTCTTATATAGAGGAACTTGGAAGAATCGAGAAGAGTGAAGAATTTGTTACGAATCTGTTAGAAAACCATTGTGAGGTCTATTATTGAGACTTTTGAACTTGAACTTGTTTTTCAATTTCTGTTATGAGAAGTTCAAATGATTTTGTGATCTTTGTTGTGATGTACTTTTTCTTTCACTGCTGCGTTTTTTCTGTTATTGTATTTTTTGTATAATTTGTTGCTGAATTATGTACGGTTGTAGGGTCCCTGCTTTTGTGAATGTGGTTATAGCGAGCTATGAGAAAATTCACGAAGGTTTTTGCACTGCCTTTTTATTCTCTGCTGAACTAATCCTCACGGCACTTCTTTTTGGGTAGCTATGTGAGCTTGAAATTGACATGGTTCCAACATATTGTATATCACTCATGACATGTAATGAAGAGCTTCCACATTGGTCTTGATTTCGAAATTGGACTCTTTTGAATTGGCTTTAGAGTTTAATGAATATTGAGAAAATAGTTTTGAATAAAATGGATTAGAATGTGAATTTTGGAATTTTGGGTATGTACTTGGGTATTTTGGAAATCAAAAATGAAAATGAAAAATGAATATTTATGGATTATTGATGTGGAAAGGATATTTGAATTGAAAAGTGGATATGTATTTGGTTATGAATATGGATTCTAAAAATAAAGGAAAATTGAAATGGATAATTGTTTAGGAATTAGGAAAAGAGGTTAAATGGATTAAATGGATAATAACAAATGGTTTGAATGTGAAAATAAACTTGGTTTAGAAAAAGGGATATTAAAATTAAATGGATATGGACCAAAAAGTGGTTTTGGATATTAGAAAATGAACAATGGATTTTGATGAAAACTAATAGAAAATGGTTAGAAATATGAAAAATGACTTAATGATGAACTTGTATAAGCCCTCCACTGATATTTCCACTAACGAGCACCTTGACTGATTTTAATCCAGGAACCACACTCGCACGTTTTTTACCATACCCTCTAATAAAATAAGTACAACTACCACGAACCAATTGTAACGACCATTTGAACCAATTAAAAACCTTGCGCTGATTATTGAATCCACACCTCCATTGAAGAATCTCAACTGATAAACAGTCCACCATCTCAGCCATGAATAAAAACCTAAATCACCCAAATGTGCACTGATGAATTTTGCAGAAGATGACTTGCATAATCACCCCTGAATAGGGCAAACACTGATAATAAGAAAACCTTTTCGATCCCATATCTTAGGAGACCAATGCAAGGATATGATTATGAGTTATGACCTAACGATGCAAATGCAGAATGAATGCGAAACAAAATCCAGAAAAAGGTAGGGCAAATTTTGGGGTACTACTGCTGCCCCTATTCAATCAACTTGGACCTGAATGGATGATAGCAACGGCTTTCAGATGTTCAAGGTACAAGGTGATTGAATACAAAAAGAACCACAAAATTTTCACTCTGTGGAGAATAAGAAAAAGGGATATAAACCCAACCAAATAAACTCTGCTTGTATAAAACTCTGATGGGAAGAATAACACCGAAGGGATGTCCTTTTGACCGACGCCAGACGACTACTGGCTTGCCACACTACGGGTGGACTTGGAAAACATCTTTTTGGACGACGCCAGATGACTACTGGCTTGCCACACTGCGGGTGGATTTTAACAACGTATTTTGTACAACGCCAGACGACTACTGGCTTGCCACACTGCGGGTGGACTTTCGCCAATCTATGGTTGGACTTGCAGCTGACTTGCCACCCTTAGATGGACTTTTGCCAATCTACGGTTGGACTTAGATGATTTGCCACCCTTGGATGGACTTTTGCCAATCTACGGTTGGACTTAGCTGATTTGCCACCCTAAGATAGACTTTTGATCGAAGGTTTGTAGAATCAACGGACCTACAAAGATAACTCCACTGAGGATAAGAAGGTAGACCATCAACTTTGAGGTTGAGGAAAAATGGCATCAGCTCTGAGATTGAAAAGAAATTTGGAGTAAACACCGACTTTGAATGTTTGAGGAAAGGGTAGATATCAACTCTGAGGTTGAGAAAAACCATAACTTCAACTCTGGGGTCGGAAAAAGGATATACGTCAACTCTGAGGTTGGAGGCGAAAGGTGTCAACTAGGAGTTTTGGGAAGAAAGGGACGTTCATCAACTCTGAGGTTGAGAAGAGGTACACGACAACTTTGAAGTTGGTAAAGAAAAGAATATTCATCAACTTTGAGGTCGAGAAAAGGTATACAACAACTTTGAAGTTGGGAAAGAAAAGGATATTCATCAACTCTGAGGTCGAGAAAAGGTATACAACAACTTTGAAGTTGGGAAAGAAAAGGATATTCATCAACTCTGAGGTCGAGAAAAGGTAGACAACAACTCTGAAGTTGGTAAAGAAAAGGATATTCATCAACTCTGAGGTTAAGAACAGGAGGTGCGACAACTCTGAGGTTGGATAAGGGAGGCGTCAACCCTGAGGTTGGGGAAGAAATACATACGGTAACTCTGAGGTTGGAGAGAAGATATACGACAACTCTGAGGTTGGTAAAAAAGGCTTCAACTCTGAGGTTGGAGAAGGAATGTACGACAACTTTGAAGTTGGAAAAGAAAAGGGCGTCAACTCTGAAGTTGGGGAAAATAGGCGTCAACGCAGAGGTTGGAGTTTGTAAGGGTAATGTTTTCTTCAGAGGAATGGAATAACTGTGCTGATTGAGGTTCGATCTGGGTTTTCGTGCAAGGTACCAAATCTGGCTTATGCTTCGATGCATGTTTGAATTTTCTTTATATGGCGTAATGCTCCATACGAAATGGAAATGCTACGCGTTTGAGGATGCAATGCAATGATGATTACTATATGCAAGAATGATAGGACACTCCGCCGAGGAATGCGCAGAACAGAACAAGCAGACTTCGATGAGGAAGGGATCACCAATATCTGATCTCCTATAGGGAGATAACCAACTGTACCGCCAATAACCACTGGTGATGCCAACCCTGTCGAGGAACTGCAAGCTGAATTACAAACTCTGTTGAGGAGATGCCAATAAAGATTGGACTTTGAACTGCTGAGAATGCCAATAACCATTAGACTTTGACTTTTGAGAAAGAGAGTACTCTGACTTCTCACCGTCTTCAAACTGCTTGAGAATATTCCATCGCCTTATCCTGCTGAGAATGAGGAATCCACCTACATTACTGGGGATAAGAAATCCTCATGAAGAACCCTTTTTGATTTAAGGACAATTCTCTGCTTGGGGGAGAATATCAATTCCAACACCTTGCTAGACAAAGATACCTTCTGGTTCCTTGCTGGGGGAGAGACTTCGAAAGCTTAGCGCTTCAAGTTTCTACTGACCAACTGTATACTGATCATCAAGGGTGAACAACGGTTCCTTTATGACTTGCCCCAGACCACAGGGTCCATTGAAAGAAATCATCTCAAGAGGATTTTACAGAAGACCGGGCGTTCACACTGCCCCAGGGTCTTCAAACTCTTGGAGAGATTCATTGGATCTCAACGTAACTGCCCCAGACTGTATGATCTGTGAAGGAATTTGCCCCGAGAGGACTTATAGTGACTTAAAATACTCTGCCTCAGTATTTTGAACCTTGAAGAGGTGCCTCTGATTAACCGTCTTCTAGAGAGGATAACTTCTCATGCTTCGGAGGTGGCTTGCCTCAATATGAGCTTTGGAAATGACTTTGCCCCTGATCTTCGAATGAAGGCCCCAGAATAACTGAACTTCAGAGAGATTTTTCAACGTGACTGCCTCTGATCTCCGAATGAACGCCCCAGAATAACTAAACTTCAGAGAGATTTTTCGACGTGACTGCCTCTGATCTCCGAATGAATGCCCCAGAATAACTGAACTTCAGAGAGATTTCTCGACGTGACTGCCCCAGATTGGCTACATCTCATCACGACTTACTGGGGAGAGCCCATGGCACTGAGTCTCTTGGCAACATGCCCCTTGATATGAGTGTCCTTCAGAATTTTCAAGCATCCCAACTCAGCAGGATCAAGCTTCTCTACTGGCATTCACTGTGTAAGCTTCATTGATGCTTAGGCACATGTATGCAAGCAGAACAAGTTTATTATGAGAATGATAATTCTAATGCAACAAACATGTTAACCTTGAAGTTTATTGAAAGTATGTCACAAAACCTCGTGAACGAGTCACTAGTTACGACATTGATTTTTGAATGGAAAACAAAACGCACATGCAATACCAACAAAAATCTTATTAGCGCAACTCATGGGAGTCAGGAACGCTATCTTGTTGCAGTACACCTTCAGAATAAACCCTGTTTCAATTAGGACTTTTTAGGGTTGTAACGTGGCCTGGTGTACGATTTTTAGAAAAAGGATTTATGGCTCAAAATTTTGTTTGTACCCACCCATTCTCCTTGATGTTCTCCAGTTCTACGCCCAATTAATTTGGCACAAGCGCTCATCTCCCAAAAGGATTTTTGTGAGGATCGATGATTGAGGGACCCATGAGGTCTTTGAAATGACAGTCACCCCTTTTGTCTTCAGTGTTTCGGTCACACGACTTGTTCTTTATCGAGGATTTTCTTTTTTGATCATTTATTTTTCCATTTTCACTTTTTTTTATTTCTCTGATTTTGCCTGGACTGATTCTCTTTTGAATCTTTCAATCTTGAAGTCCAGCGGGATGCCCTAATTTTTGCCTAAGTCGCTTGTTTTCAAGATTTGACTTAGCGGCCTTTCTTTCTTTTTTCTTCTTTTTTCTTTTTTCTTTTTTTTTTTTGAACAAATCGTGTGACACTGGTTGTCTGACTTATTTGAAAGGGTCGTGACCGCCTCATTCCTTTGTCGATGAGGGATAACCATTGTGGTTTCACGTCCCTTGATCTCCTGATGTGTGAGGAAAGAAAGGTAATGGATCCTCAGATCCACACTTCTTTTGAAATTTGAACGCTCGGTCAAATTAACTGACAACTACCCTGCCCCTGGGTTAAATGTGAGGGTTTTTTCATACGAAAAGAAACTCCTACTTCAGGGCTCAAAGGGGTTAACGAGGGTCTATCTCCCTTATATCTCCGGTGTTTGGGGATTTGAAGCAATGTCTGTACATCCTCAACAGGGTTTTATCCAAAAGCACACAACCAAAGATTTTGCGTTTTTACTTCATCATCCTCCCTCCAAGAGTTTAAGCAAGAAAATTGGTATTGCAATGCGCGGAAAAATTATATGAATGAATAAAAATGAATTACTTCAAGAAAAAACATATTCATTGCATTAAAACATCATTCAGAACACAAACAAGTTTTTTCATGCATACAATGCTTTAACAAGAAATGAAAAACTACAAATGAAAATGCAGTAAAGAAGCTGAAGATTACCATCGCTGAGGAGGCTTGATTCTGTCTGGACGTCCTTGTAAACTGAGTGCTCACTTGAGACAAGAGGCTTCAATTGATGTACATATCATCTTCAGTGAATACAATGATCTCTGAGTCCACCAGATCTTGCACCTTGTGCTTGAACACATTGTAATTTTCAATGGAATGACCTGGTGTGTCTGAGTGATACTCACATCTAGCATCTAGATCATAATCAGGAGGAATGGGGTTAGGGATAGGCTTGGCATCCCTTAATTCAACCAGAGAACTCTCAAGTAGATGGGCAAGAACATCACTGTGAGGAATAGGGAGTGGATCGAACCTTCTTGCAGGCCTCCGTGATCTTTGTTGTCTCTGTTGCTGAGGAGCATAAGGTCGCTGATACTGAACAGGATGTTGAACAACAGGAGGAATATACACAACACTAGTTTCTCCTTCCTTTCCTTTGGAGGACCCAGCATAAGGTTTCTTTGTATCTTCAGCAGCAATTCGAATCTTTCCCGTTTTGATGCCATTTTCGACTCTTTCTCCTGCCAATATAAGACCTGAAAATCCGGCTGACAAACATCCAACCAATTTCTCATAATAATGCCCCTGAAGCGTATCCATGAACATATCAACGAGCTATCTTTCCAACATCGGAGGTTGAACTTGGGAAGCCAATTCATGCCACCTCTGGGCGTATTCTTTGAAGTTTTTATTTTTTCTCTGAGAAAGACCCTGCAATTGTATTCTATTGGGCGCCATGTCCGTGTTGTATTGGTAGTGCTTGATGAAAGCCTCTGCCAAATCTCTCCAGCTTTTAATATGCGTTCTCTCCAAGCTCATATACCAGTCTAAAGATGCCCCAGTTAAGCTGTCCTGAAAGAAATGCATCAGCAGCTTCTCATCATCCGTATAGGCAGACATTTTGCTGGAATATGCCCTGATGTGAAGCTTAGGGCAGGTGCTTCCATTGTACTTTTCGAAAGTAGGCACCTTGAACTTCGGAGGAACCTTCACACCTGGGACCAACCCTAAGTCATACATGTCTATACCCAAATCATTATGGCGTTTAATAGCTTTCAATCTCTCTTCGAGCATACAAAGCTTCTTGTCCGCCTCAGTAGGGAAATTCATCTCAGCATCGTAAAATTGTTCCTCCTGATTATCTACCTTCTGACAAGGAACATGAATCCTATCAGCATTTCCTCTGGATTGACTCATAGGAGAGAGTGGAGGAAGATCAGCACGTGGAGGATTCACAACTCCGCCCGGAGTATTACCAACAACATTCCCATCACCAGCCTCTGGGATAACAACAACAGCCCTTTGAATAATTACCCCTAGTTCCTCTTGTTGTTGAGCCATGCCCTGCAGCATCTCAAAGCACTGAGCCATACGAGTCTGGAATTCCGACAACTTTGCTCGCATCTGATCCATGATCCTCCTCTGATTGCTTCAAGTTGCGTAGTGGTGAGAAGTCAAGCTTGCAGTTCTGAAGAAAATACCAAGTCAGAATAAGAATCCCCTATCTGAATACCTGCTATGCATATGAGTATGAGAATGCAAAATGTCATGCAATGCAAATGCAAAGACACGGGATCAAGGTATCCATAAATCCTGAATAGCTGCTGTGCTGTTGACTGGATAAGTTCATGATTCTGTTCTGAAGAGAACACCGGAATACCAGAATAACCAAAATACCAGGCTGATAAATCCACACTGATAGGAAAACCAGAATACCGGGTATGTAGAAGGTCAAGGTTACCTGCAAACCTGCAAACACCCGCCCCTCTCACATGTGGGTACTAAGATCCTCAGTATCCCGGGCTCTCAGGTCGAGAAATGATGATACCTTCACCATTTCTGGTTTAGCATCATCATCAATCGAGGAGGCCTCAACTGATTCACCAAAACGAAAGATCCTCAGCTTCGGAGGTTTGAGAAGCAATAGCACATTCATCCCGAAGGATACAATGCTATCGCCAATCAAAGAGGTCGTCTGCTGATTCACCTCAAAAGGAAATCCTATAGCAAGTTCCCAGCATTGGGTCCTCGGATTAAGAATGTGCAACGGATTTGCCACAGAGCGTGGTCTGCCACTGTCACATTTCGGGAGGAGTGCCGCAACTGAGTCCTCGGGAATGGTCTCCAGAGTCGACAATCCCTCAAGAGAATACCTACTAGCCTGTAACAACGCACAGTAGTAGGTAGCTCCTGATAGAACCTCATCTGGTTGTGGGTCTCATGAACAACAATACATGGCCACCCCCATGCAAGCGTCACGACTATCCACTCTAAAACCTGTGTGTATGCTCGAGCTTGGGTAGTGGGCTCATCTCTCAGAACATCCCAACTCGCCAAACAGAAAACCAGCCAGTACAGCACAATAATATCCAGTATAACAGTAATGCAGTAAAAATAAAAACAGTAAAGTGGTAAAGCAAAAATACAGTAAATAGTAATATAGTAATATACAACAAACAGCAAAACACATCACCAGAATAAACACCCAATGAAAGAAAACAAACAAGCGCTAGGATTGACTCGCTAAGGAAACTAGAGATTCTAGGTTTGGTAGTCCCCAGCAGAGTCGCCAGCTGTCGCTCCCGGGATTTTCATCCAAGTACAAACGTGAAAGTGGCACCGAAACAGAGTCGCCAGCAATGTGTATTTATCCCAAGAGAGGGAAAGGAAACACCGCATAAACCTGAGGGAAAGGAAAGAACATGGTCTTGCGACCAAGAGAACTGGGTTCGGGAGTCGGTTACGCGAAGGGAATGTATTAGCACCTCCACGCGTCCATCGTACCCGATGGGATCCACGCTTGCTTGTCTCGATCAAAGGGTGTCATCGACTGGAGCTCCGCTGCTACTGGAAAAGATAAGGAACAGGAATGGAAAAGAAAGGAGAGACAAATGTAGGGAAAATAAAAGAAGTGCTCGAATGGGCCCTACCCCACTGCCTACGTATCTCATCGGGAGCATGAGAATCAGAGCGACGTAGTTCCCCTCAACGAGGGTTGCTTTGTTTGTGTTTTTGGGAACGGCTAACATTCTAGCTCAGGTGTTGCAGGCTCGCTGGTCCGAGTGCGTTACCATCTTGCAAGAGAACGAGAAGAAGCGCGTTCATACGTTGAGAGTGAGTGAGATGAGAAAAGAATTCCCGAAGGAAAGACGTTATTGTTTATTTTTTTCTTTTAAGCAAGAAGTGTTTTGATTGTTTTTATGTTTTGTAACATGTATTGTATTTAAGTCCCTCATGTAGGATCGAATGCCTCGCATATCGACCCGAGATGGGACGTACGCTAACCATTCCAAGAAAATGAGAAAATATCCCTCACTTTCTTGTTCCCACATGAAAGGCCTAAATACAATAGGTGTTATGCCTTTATTAAGTGTTTTTTACTTTTGTTTTAAGATGAGAAGAAGAGACTCAAATAGGATCAAAGGTGAAAACTAAGGGGAGACTAAGACACACCCTAGTGTTAGCATGCTTGGAGATCCTATGGTTAATGAGGTATGAGAACTAAGTCTAAAAGGAAAAGAGGGATAGCACTACCTAATGCATATCCTACCTCACTTTAATCAAAGATTAAAGTTGAGCTAGGATCCCAAAGGGTGTGAGAAAGTTGTACACAAAGCATTATATCATGCTATTCATAAAAGAGAAATTAGAAATTAATCAACAATGAGCAATTGAAATTAAAGTCAACAATTAATCAACAAAAACCAAGTTAGAATTAAAATGCTAATAAAAAGCCAAATTAAATTCTAAGAATAAAAGTTAATCTAAAATTAGAACTAGTATTAAGACTAATCCTAAAATTAACTCCTAATTAATTTCTAATCTAATTCTAAAATTAAATCTAAAGGAAAAACCCTAAAATTAATTCTAGAATTAAAAGACAATATTAAATTTTAAATGGAAAGACTAATTTCTAATTCTAAAGAAAAATAATTCCAAAATTAAAATCTAATTAATTAAAAAAGATTATCCTAGTTTATTAGCTAAAACCATTAAGCAATCAATTAAAAGAAACAATTAAAAGAGGGGTGTTGTCAGCGTTTCAAGGGTGTAAAGAGCAGGCACAGGCGCTGGGCTGGGAGTCAATAGCCCAACGAACTTGTTCAAAGGATAAAGGGGGTGTGGCAGTGTTTGGAGTGTGGTGAGGAAACAAAATTCTGGACGGGTGGGCTTTCAACAGCAAGCCCAAGGAATTGTCAAACATGAAACCAAGGGGAGGGAGGTGCAAATGGGATACAAACGAAAACGACCGTGGGCCTGAAGCCCAATCCATGGTCATGTTAAACACGGTCAAAAATCTAAAAAACTCTAGAAGTCTTGAGTAACCCGCTGCACTCTTCTTCTTCATGCGCCGTGACCTCCATATTTCTCTTTCCACTACTTCCGCCATCATCTTCGCCGCCGTCTAAAAAACAACTATCCCTTTCGCCATCGTCTCTCTTCTCTCACCATCATCACCTTCACTCAACTCAATCTCTCAAAATCTCCCTTCTCCGTTCCCAAAAATGACGCCGGAAACCAATATACTCGCCATGACACTGTCGCCGGGATCCTCTTCCACCTCCGTCAAAACTCGACCCCGAACGACATCAACATTCCCCTCGCACCAATTTTATCTCAACCTCTCTCTGACTTTGGCTTCGTCGCACCCTCACCTGTGACCTAGCCTTCACCGCGATTCACAACCTCATCCATTTGCTCGTTCGTTCCTTTCCGTATCAACTCCACCTCCTTCATTCTTCTTGAATCGTTCAACACAACCGCCACAAAGAAAATGCTCCGTCGCGCCGTGGTATCGCGCCGGCGGCGGCGGAGACTTTAAATCCTCACCATAATCTCAGCAAAACTCAGAACACAGAAGAAGCAAGCACATTCATCGCTAGATAATACAACTCGCTAAAATCTACACAACATCGGATCCGGAATTGCGCAAGAACAAAAACCAGCCGCAAGTATCTCAATCAAGAATCAAGCATTAACAGAGAAGCATATAGTCAAGATTTACAGAAAAAAGAAACTCACAAGGTCGGAGCTAGTCCGACTATTCCGACTCCGGCAACGGTAAGCTTTCAATCCTCTCCTCTTCTGTTCTTTGAATCCGCTTCCGCTTCTTACGTTTTCTTCTTCTTCTGATTTCTGCAGAACTTGAATTGTTGTTGTTAACGTTGATTTCAAATCGCTGCAACTTTGAGTTCCTTTGCGTGCGTGTAATCTTCCTCTTGATTCACTTCTTAATTTGAATCGTGAATCACCGTGTTGAATCGATTTGTGTTGTTGAGTTTTGAGCAATTTTGCAAATTATTGAATCCTGGTTCTGTTACCTTGAATTGCAGGAGGTTAGGGATGAATTGAAGATGAAGAACATTGGAGAGGATTATAGAATTGCAGGTTCATGAGGTTTTGGAAGTAAAAGCATGAAGATGATGAATCGTGAGCAAGGAGGGTGAAGTCATGTAGAGAATTGAAGATTGATGAAGCGTTCCCCCCCCCCCCAAACCGCTAGATTGATGAATATGGAAGTCTTATATAGAGGAACTTGGAAGAATCGAGAAGAGTGAAGAATTTGTTACGAATCTGTTTGAAAAACGTTGTGAGGTCTATTATTGAGACTTTTGAACTTGAACTTGTTTTTCAATTTCTGTTATGAGAAGTTCAAATGCTTTTGTGATCTTTGTTGTGATGTACTTTTTCTTTCACTGCTGCGTTTTTCTGTTATTGTATTTTCTGTATAATTTGCTGCTGAATTATGTACGGTTGTGGGGTCCCTGCTTTTGTGAATGTGGTTATAGCGAGCTATGAGAAAATTCACGAAGGTTTTTCCACTGCCTTTTTATTCTCTGTTGAACTAATCCTCATGGCACTTCTTTTCGGGTAGCTATGTGAGCTTGAAATTGACATGGTTCCAGCATATTGTATATCACTCATGACATGTAATGAAGAGCTTCCACATTGGTCTTGATTTTGAAATTGGACTCTTTTGAATTGGCTTTAGAGTTTAATGAATATTGAGAAAATAGTTTTGAATAAAATGGATTAGAATGTGAATTTTGGAATTTTGGGTATGTACTTGGGTATTTGGAAAATCAAAAATGAAAATGAAAAATGAATATTTATGGATTATTGATGTGGAAAGGATATTTGAATTGAAAAGTGGATATGTATTTGGTTATGAATATGGATTCTAAAAATAAAGGAAAATTGAAATGGATAATTGTTTAGGGATTAGGAAAAGAGGTTAAATAGATTAAATGGATAATAACAAATGGTTTGAATGTGAAAATATACTTGGTTTAGAAAAAGGGATATTAAAATGAAATGGATATGGACCAAAAAGTGGTTTTGGATATTAGAAAATGAACAATGGATTTTGATGAAAACTAATAGAATATGGAAATTAATAGAAAATGGTTAGAAATATGAAAAATGACTTAATGATGAACGTGAATAAGCCCTCCACTGATATTTCCACTAACGAGCACCTTGACTGATTTTAATCCAGGAACCACACTCGCACCTTTTTTACAATACCCTCTAATAAAATAAGTATAGCTACCACGAACCAATTGCAACGACCATTTGAACCAATTAAAAACCTTGCGCTGATTATTGAATCCACACCTCCATTGAAGAATCTCAACTGATAAACAGTCCACCAGCTCAACCATGAATAAAAACCTAAATCACCCAGATGTGCACTGATGAATTTTGCAGAAGATGACTTGCAGAATCACCCCTGAATAGGGCAAACACTGATAATAAGAAAACCTTTTCGATCCCATGTCTTAGGAGACCAATGCAAGGATATGATTACGAGTTATGACCTAACGATGCAAATGCAGAATGAATGCGAAACAAAAGCCAGAAAAAGGTAGGGCAAATTTTGGGGTACTACGGCTGCCCCTATTCAATCAACTTGAACCTGAATGGATGATAGCAACGGCTTTCAGACGTTCAAGGTACAAGGTGATTGAATACAAAAAGAACCGCAAAATTTTCACTCTGTGGAGAATAAGAAAAAGGGATATAAACCCAACCAAATGAACTCTGCTTGTATAAAACTATGATGGGAAGAATAACACCGAAGGGATGTCCTTTTGACCGACGCCAGACGACTACTGGCTTGCCACACTACGGGTGGACTTGGAAAACATCTTTTCGGACGACGCCAGACGACTACTGGCTTGCCACACTGCGGGTGGATTTTAACAACGTCTTTTGTACAACTCCAGACGACTACTGGCTTGCCACACTGCGGGTGGACTTTCGCCAATCTATGGTTGGACTTGCAGCTGACTTGCCACCCTTAGATGGACTTTTGCCAATCTACGGTTGGACTTAGCTGATTTGCCACCCTTGGATGGACTTTTGCCAATCTACGGCTGGAATTAGCAGATTTGCCACCCTAAGATGGACTTTTGACCGAAGGTTTGTAGAATCAACGGACCTACAAAGATGACTCCGCTGGGGATAAGAAGGTAGACCATCAACTTTGAGGTTGAGGAAAAATGGCATTAGCTCTGAGATTGAAAAGAAATTTGGAGTAAACACCGACTTTGAATGTTTGAGGAAAGGGTAGATATCAACTCTGAGGTTGAGAAAAACCATAACTTCAACTCTGGGGTCGGAAAAAGGATATACGTCAACTCTGAGGTTGGAGGCGAAAGGTGTCAACTGCGAGTTTTGGGAAGAAAGGGACATTCATCAACTCTGAGGTTGAGAAGAGGTACACGACAACTTTGAAGTTGGTAAAGAAAAGAATATTCATCAACTCTGAGGTCGAGAAAAGGTATACAACAACTTTGAAGTTGGGAAAGAAAAGGATATTCATCAACTCTGAGGTCGAGAAAAGGTATACAACAACTTTGAAGTTGGGAAAGAAAAGGATATTCATCAACTCTGAGGTTGAGAAAAGGTTGACAACAACTCTGAAGTTGGTAAAGAAAATGATATTCATCAACTCTGAGGTTAAGAACAGGAGGTGCGACAACTCTGAGGTTGGATAAGGGAGGCGTCAACCCTAAGGTTGGGGAAGAAATACATACGGCAACTCTGAGGTTGGAGAGAAGATATACGATAACTCTGAGGTTGGTAAAAAAGGTTTCAACTCTGAGGTTGGAGAAGGAATGTACGATAACTTTGAGGTTGGAAAAGAAAAGGGCGTCAACTCTGAAGTTGGGGAAAATAGGCGTCAACGCTGAGGTTGGAGTTTGTACGGGTAATGTTTTCTTCAGAGGAATGGAATCACTGTGCTGATTGAGGTTCGATCTGGGTTTTCGTGCAAGGTACCAAATCTGGCTTATGCTTCGATGCATGTTTGAATTTTCTTTCTATGGCGTAATGCTCCATACGAAATGGAAATGCTACGCGTTTAAGGATGCAATGCAATGATGATTACTATATACAAGAATGATATGACACTCCGTCGAGGAATGCGCAGAACGAAACAAGCAGACTTCGCTGAGGAAGGGATCACCAATATCTGATCTCCTGTAGGGAGATAACCAATTGTACCGCCAATAACCACTGGTGATGCCAACCCTGTCGAGGAACTGCAAGCTAAATTGCAAACTCTATTGAGGAGATGCCAATAAAGATTGGACTTTGAACTGCTGAGAATGCCAATAACCATTGGACTTTGACTTTAGAGAAAGAGAGTACTCTGACTTCTCACCGTCTTCAAACTGGTTGAGAATATTCCATCGCCTTATCCTGCTGAGAATGAGGAATCCACCTACACTGCTGGGGATAAGAAATCCTCATGAAGAACCCTTTTCGATTTGAGGGCGATTCTCTGCTTGGGGGAGAATATCAATTCCAACACCTTGCTAGACAAAGATACCTTCTGGTTCCTTGCTGGGGGAGAGACTTCGAAAGCTTAGCGCTTCAAGTTTCTACTAACCAACTGCATATTGATCATCAAGGGTGAACAACGGTTCCTTTATGACTTGCCCCAGACCACAGGGTCCATTGAAAGAAATCATCTCAAGAGGATTTTACAGAAGACCATGCGCTTGAGATATTGAAGATGTTTGAAATGGAGCATTTTAATGTTGTCATTACTCCGTCTTAACCGAGGCTACAGTTTTTGGAGACTGAGAATGAGCAAGATGTTGATCTAACTCAGTATAGGAGGCTGGTTTGATCCTTGCATTATTTGTGCAATACGCAACCAGACTTTGCATTTAGTGTCATGATGTAAGTAGATTCATGGAGAGAGCGAATGTGTCTCACCTGGCAACAGTCAAGAGTGTCTTAAGATACATCAAAGGATCGATTGGCTGCTGAATTCTCTTTCCCACGGCGGATACAGGAAAAAAATGAAATTTGCTCGATTTTATCGATACCAATTGGTGTGGAGATAAAGATGATCAAAAGTCTACAGTTGGATACATCTTTATGTTCGACAAAACACCAATCTCATGGTGTTCGAAGAAGGAACCAGTAGTTCCACTCTCGTCTTGTGAGGTCGAGTATATTGTCGCTTTGTTACGTGTGTGCCAAGGCACGTGTGTAACTTGTGTCTCAATCATTTTGTAATGTTTTGCATATATGCCTTGGAGGCATTCTCATCAATGTTAATATAGAAAATACTTTTGCACCCTCGATTTTCTCTCTCTCTAAATTCTTTTCTCCCTCTCCACACTTTAATTTTCTCCTTTATTCATTAATCTCGTGGTTCTAAATTCTAACACTAATTTAAATTGTATGCAAGAATTGTGATAACACACATCATAAACATCTGAATTGCTAGATCAACAAAGAACAATCTTGATTTCAACGGGAGAGGATGATGAGGTTGAGATTTTGTGTATTCCAATGATTTTTGATATTGTACAGTTTACGCGAGGAAATGAAAACGAACTTCAAATTCAAAAGTAGAATGAATACACAAATCCAAATGATTTTGGTACCTAAAACCATATGTCATACCCTAATTTTTAATCCTAAGATCCCACATATCATTTGCATTTTTAGTACACAAAGAAGATCACATGCTTGGTCTTCTCCCCCCTTACTCTTTAGTTTTTCCTAGGAAGAGGTCACCAAGCACCCTTTTGTGTGTTTATATGTTCATTGTTTATCTAACCACTAATCAAAATATATATGTTTTGTTTCTTTAAGTTTATTGTGCAAGGTGGAGCATCTCACCAAGGGCCTCAAGTTTGATTCCTCGGCTAAGGCTTTTGTTCTCCTCAAGACACATTGTGGATATTCATTGATTCTCAAGAGTTTTCCTCTCAATAAATAACTTTTAATCTCAAAAATTTTGGTCATCAAACATCTCAATATCATTTAGACCAAGGATACTACAAAGTCTTATTGCTTGCTTCCCAAGAAAGTCAAAGGTTCATGTGTTTATTTTCATGCCTTTATCAATAAGTCAACTCAAACTTTGAGCAATATAATCAAAGGACATTCAAGGACATCTTATTTTGATCTCACATGATCATTCATGTACCTTATAATGCAAGAAAATCCCAAGTACACAAGTTGATTCAAGAGGTTTGACCAAAAGACAACATTTTCAAGTCAAAGTTCCAAAGACTACAACTCCTTCAATTCTCCATATTTTTGAGTGCTTCTTTTTTTCATATGACTCTTCTCAATATCCTCTACAACTTGTCTTTACATGACAAGAGCCAATTATGCTTGGAGGATCATCAAAAGTTTGAAGATGTTATAGGTCATTTGTGGACTTAGTGAAATTTGACCTATTTTCAAGTGACCTTTTCCAAGGTTGGCGATAAGGGTAAGGCTCTTGTTGTTGTGATTGGGTGGGTGGCTTGAATGGGTTACGGTTCTGAAAGATTGATTGGGTGGGTAGATATGGTTGTTGGGTATAACACGGTGTTTGATGTTGGGCATGTGTTTAATGATGTGTGTATGAGGAAGAAGCATGTTGGCGCGGATTAATCAAATATGTCAGCTCAGACACAAATTGTTGTGTTGTTGTAACCGACCTAAACCAAATCATATATTGATGACTTGGTCTAGCCCCTTCCACAACAGGGTCATTTAAGATGTGTCAATGTCGATTCTTTTAATGTCGACATATCTATTTTGCAAAGTCTTTCCAATCATCTAAACCTCATTGTGCATCCACTCTCAATTGATGCCAGTCTCCCAAATACGTCTGAGCGACTGGAATATCTTGATGCAAGCCGAACTGCAGTTTCACCCGATCACTTTGGTGCATCTCCACTATAGTGAACCGAATGATCGGCGTTTTAGCTGTCCACACTGCAGCATCATCGGCATTGGGCTGATGGTCGAGACCCTCATACAGCCTACGGATAAACTACATGAACAAAAGATTTAATGAGAAAAATTATAGTGTGGTAATTTAATAGCCAAATTTATGGTAGTGTAAGAATAATTTACGTCGTCCGGCCCAATGTGTTCTAAAAGCTTGTGGTATACGATTATTGAGTTTCTGGGACATCGTTGGTAAGTCATTCCCACAACTGACCACCTAAAAAAAAGTGACATAAATAAATTAGTTACAAAGAAACATTTCATCAAAGTATACATGCTTGATATTTAAAAATAAACTTACTTGTTTGAGTAGGGGAATGTGTATGGATGCGGGTTGATCGGAGCTAGTGTCGGCATTCTAGACCAACCCCATGCTTGAAGTAGAAAAGCGCAGCCATAAAAAGTACAAGTTTTTTTTTTGGAATTTTTATACAATGAACTATATAGATGGGCCAGGATAGCTGAACCCCAACTATAAGTGCATACTTTATTAATGTTGTGTAACAATGGTAAATACATAATATTTACAGTATTTCCAGTACTTTCTAGAAATTAAAAATGTCTAAATAAGATCATAATATAGCACCGAGTTTTAATTATCTTGTCATACTCGGTGGATTCCTCGTTTAATATGATAGTTTTATAATGTTCTCTTAGGTTTTTTAAATTAATACCTTGGCCCCTTGGTTGACCTGCACATTGTGGCTGGGGTGTTTCGACACAAAGAGGGACACCCAACAAACCTTCACAAATTTGGTTATTAACATAAACTTTGCCGTTAATGGCCTTACCATCGATGTGTAGGCCAAGTGACATATAGATATCTTCTAGTGTGACCGTGTATTCACCGAAAGGAAGTTGAAATATATGGGTCTCTGGTCTCTAACGTTCTAGCAAAGCTAGAATAAATTTGGGGTCATTTGAGTATGAACTAATTTTTATCAAATCACCGAAGCCACATGATTCAAGGTATCCTTGTATGAATGGGTCGTGTGGTATGTAGTCATGTACACGACAACGAAACCTTGTTACATCTTGACAAAGAATATAAATAACATTAGTTATAAAGAAAAAAACAACTAAGTAAGGGGAGACAAAACAAATAAAGAAAAACACTTACGAATTCTGCAATGTTCTCAATTGTTCCTCTGTGATCGTTGCCCATCGTGAGTAGAGACATTTTTTAGTAAGTGGTATAAAGGTAGATTGTGATGAACTTGTTGCTTGCTTGCTGAATGTTTGATGAGAAAAGTTTATGCTTGCTGGAAAATGTGATGAGAAGAGTTTGTGATGAGCATGCTTATAATGGAATAAGCGTGTTCATAAGAAATTAGGTTTTGCATGGTGAAAGAAACATTGTCGCTATATGGTATGACTCATGGGATGAAAAATAGAACACATACGCCATATGGTATGGCGCATGGCTTTGTATTTCAATACTTACACCATCTCATATGGCGCCTTCTCTTATGCATATGAATAGAATCAAATGTGTAAGGAATCTCTGGTGTTATCTTACGATTCTGGGTCATTGTCATGCAGAGAATCTCTAAGCATTGTATGTAAAGCCATTCAATTGTGAAGATCATTACCATAATATGGATGTACCATCATGCCTCGGTAATCTCCCAAAGATAGCTGAGCATCCACCACAATCAAGAATTAGGGTTTGGGCCCTCTCAAAGTACTTAGACAAAAGATCAATCAAGAAATGACATGATATTCAACTTGTCTAACCTTTTAAACATCCACAAAGGATCAAGAGGACCCTCACATCAAAAATCAAGCACACTGTTGTGGCGTTCCAAGTAAAAGGAGCCTCGAAACACCCGATATCACCAAATTAGGGTTTTGGACGACTGGGACCTCCAGAGTGAGATTTTCACAAGGGCATGAGCCAAGACTTCAAAACATGACTCAATATGCTCAAAATAACCCTAGGAAACCATTTACAAAGTTAAATTTGTAACACCCATATATACCAACATACATCAAAGCATATATATTATACATGAATCCAAGTATTTGGTACTGAAATACCATAAGTTCCTAGTTAACACATTATATACATTAAATGCCCTGAATACAAAGTTCTAAAGTCTACGGCATAACATATACAAGATGTCCCAAAATATACTAAGAACTAGATCAATACAATGATCCCAAAATAAAACGCCATAGCGGAAGCCATGCCATCTCAAAAGCTACGATCCGTAAGGAAAAGTCAAACCACTTTGTCCTTACCCTTCGTCGAACCTGTACCTGTGATGTAAACAACAACCTGGGGTAAGATACATCAAATCTCAGTGAGTTCGCTATCTTATAGTCCTCTCGGCTCTACAAGGTTCTAACAAACCTAACTCAAGTCAAAAGGGAAGGGGAGATGACTTTGACTACACACACACACTATATGGAACCACGTCATGAGTTCATCAACTCACACTATATCACTAATTGGTAACCACACCAAGGCATCCCCTTTTCCCATCCGCTTCTATGTCTAGAAGTCGACCCGAGTCATGGATCCTGGTAACCTACTTGACATACGAATGGATTCGGGTTCTACGGGCCATTAACCGTTATGAACCGTCACTTCACACGGACCATTAACCGTCACAAGCATACGCTCCCAGAGTTCCATTCGTACTACACGCGGGAATCAAACCTGCCAAGTAGTTTTGCACAAGTTTCAGAGGAGCTCGAGACCCATGAAACACACTCACAAGATAACCGGTTACGATTACGTGATCACACTCACAAACATGATCATATTCGATGATCACAAGGCAATAACGCCTTAGCACAACCACAAAGGTTAACACACATGTTCCATACTAGTGTTTATTCATTCAATGACATTAGTATCTAACACACGCCTCGGCACCGCACGCACGATCGTTGTCATTATGTCATTCCACACTTTCCGACATTGTTTACGGTAATAATCCTCACTCTACTTATTTCATACTTAGCATGCATACATACTCAAACATGTTCAACAATAAGAGCATAGTCAAATAGTCATCAAACACATAGTGGAAACACATAATTCAACGTACCTCAAATTACACTAATTCACGGTTCCCCCTGATTTATTTAATCAGCATCAAAACCAGTATTTTCCACTTCCATTATCTAGAGTATTTCCATAGCTTCACATCGATATAAAGAACTCTTAAATCGGATAAACGAGTCAAAAGTTATGAAAGAAACAAGCGGGAGGATCTGTCATGTTCGCTAGGCGAACTTCCCGGCGAGCATTCGCTCCAACCTTCGCTAGGCGAAGCTCCAGATGAATGAACAACAGAACAAAAATAGACCTAAAGTTCGCTTCGCGAACTCCCTGGCAAACATTCGCCTCGTCCTTCGCTTCGCGAACAACTCAGCGAAGCAAGGCAGAACCAACCAGCACTGAAAAGGCACAAAGTTCGCTAGGCGAACATCGTTGGCGAACCTTCGCTGCCGGTTTCGCTAGGTGAACCCTCGAAAGTTTGTTCGCTGGGACTCGCCCCAGGTTCGCTAGGCGAAGCCTGGAAAACCCAACTTCCCAACAGCGCTGTTCTTCATCAATGAAAATCACCACAAATTGGTCCAAGTAAGGTTGAAATATCCGATTCATATAATCCATGAAAATTGCCGGAGCATTCGTCACACCGAAAGGCATCACCAAAAATTCATAATGACCATAACGGGTTCTAAACGCAGTCTTTGGTACATCTGAACTCTTCACACGAATCTGATGATAACCTGACTGTAAATCAATCTTCGAGAACACACAGGCTCCTTTCAATTGATCTAACAGATTATCTATCCTTGGTAATGGGTATTTATTCTTGATGGTGACCTTATTCAACTGACGGTAATCGATACACAACTGCATTCCACCATCCTTTTTCTTTACCAACAACACTGGAGCTCCCCAGGGTGAAACACTGGGTCGAACAAAATGCTTAGCCAATAACTCTTCCAATTTATCCTTTAATTATCTTAATTCAAGTGGTGCCATCCGATACAGAGAAACGGATATTGGAGCCGTTCCCGGTATCAGGTCAATAGAGAATTCCACTTCCCGCTCCGGAGGAAGAGAAGTGATATCCTCGGGGGAAACTTCAGGAAACTCACAAACTACCGGAATACTCAAAACTTGAAAGTTACTACTCTCCTCCTTAGTAAGAATCAAAAGAACGGATTTTTCCTCCTCAAACAAGAAATTTATCATTCCAACCGTACCTTCTAAAATAGTTGTCAAAACATCCTTCGGAGTAGCTTCAGTAGATGGAATAATGATTAGTTTTTCTTCACACCCGATAAATACCGAATTAGTTGAAAGCCAATCCATTCCCAGAACAACATCCACTTTCTTAAGTGGTAAACAAATCAAATTAATCTGGAA
Source organism: Lathyrus tuberosus (assembly GCA_022829125.1). Taxonomy (NCBI): domain Eukaryota; kingdom Viridiplantae; phylum Streptophyta; class Magnoliopsida; order Fabales; family Fabaceae; genus Lathyrus; species Lathyrus tuberosus. Next base: position 1,176,530 of record JALAZF010000084.1, read on the forward strand.
AACTCTTCCATCCACTGATAAAACACAATTTTCACACATTAAAGGTGTTTAAACCATCTCATCCATGGCAGTAGTAACCACCATGGGTGGAGACAACGGAACCACTTGCAACCCAAGCCGCTTTACACATTGCATCGATACAAAAGAGTGTGTAGCTCCACAATCAAATAAAACAAAGCAAGGATTTTCATTCACAAAACACGTACCAGCAATCAAAGAGTTATCACCCTTTGCTTTCCTCGCATCCAAGGTATACACTCGCCCGGTATTCTTCTCTTGCGTCTGATTCCTCCTCTGAGGACAATCCCTCGCTAAGTGGCCCACTTTCTGACACTGATAACACCTCACACCTTCGATACCACACCTTCCCTGATGATTCCTACCACAAAGACGACATACAGGAGGTGCACTAGTCCTAGAACTCTGAACTTGCTTCCCTTTGAAAGATTGTTGCCTTGGCCTAAATGGTTGATTCGATCTCCCACGATCACTTTGATTCACCCTACTCAACTCTCCTTCTGCTTGCACTTTCTTTAAGCTATGCTCCGCCACATAACACTATCGTAACAATTCAGCATAGTTAGTGAATTCCCTCTGCGACACGCTATGCGAAATTTCGGCCCTCAAACCAAAAAGAAACTGATCAATCTTCCACCTCTCATCAGGAGCATACATAGCCTGACAAGAATAAGCAGCCATAACCTCGAACTTTTCTGCATAAGAAGCCACGGTCAAGTTGCCTTGTCTCAACTGTTGAAACTCGAATTCCTTCTGAGACCTTAAGGAACTTGGGAAATACTTATCCATAAAATTTGTCTTAAACTGCTCCCATACCTTTGGTACCTCTTAAATTGTCATTAAGTTCGAAGCACTCTCCCACCACCTCATGGCAGGACCCTTCAACAAGTGAGAAGCGAAAACAACCTTATTTTCCTCACTGCACTGAACTATCAAGAAAATCCGCTCCATACCGGATATCCATTCATGGGCCTTTACTGGATCTAACCCTCCCTGAAACTCTGGAGGATTCATACGAATGAAATCCCTAAAGGTTCCCCCTGCAGCTTCGGGAATAACCACTGGAGGATGCACGCCACCAGCCATTTGCTAAACCATTTGTTGCACAAACTGATTCTATTGTTGCTGCATCTGCTATATGAATTGATACAAAGGGGCATTCCTTTCGTCCCCTGGCGGATTTGTCCCTGGTGGAGTAGTTCTCGGTCTCCCACGGTTGTTTCTGCGCCCATAGGCCATGTTCCTAAATGTCATACAGATAGGATTAAGTTGATCAGGCTCAATACCATAAATATAACACGTAAGACCAATGGCGACACTACGCACATGAAACGGAAAGAAATACTTATACTATTTCATGGCTAGGTCGAGGATACGACCTGCTCTGATACCAACTGTAACACCCATAAATAACAACATACATTAAAGCATATATATTATACATGAATCCAAGTATTTGGTACTGAAATACCATAAGTTCCTAGTTAACACATTATATACATTAAATGCCCTGAATACAAAGTTCTAAAGTCTACGGCATAACATATACAAGATGTCCCAAAATATACTAAGAACTAGATCAATACAATGATGCCAAAATAAAACGCCATAGCGGAAGCCATGCCATCTCAAAAGCTACGATTCGTAAGGAAAAGTCAAACCACTTTGTCCTTACCCTTCGCCGAACCTGTAGTACCTGTGATGTAAACAACAACGTGGGGTGAGATACATCAAATCTCAGTGAGTTCGCTATCTTATAGTCCTCTCGGCTCTACAAGGTTCTAACAAACCTAACTCAAGTCAAAAGGGAAGGGGGGATGACTTTGAGTACACACACACACTATATGGAACCATGTCATGAGTTCATCAACTCACACTATATCACTAATCGGTAACCACACCAAGGCATCCCCTTTTCCCGTCCGCTTCTACGTCTAGAAGTCGACCCGAGTCATGGATCCTGGTAACCTACTTGACATACAAATGGATTCGGGTTCTACGGGCCATTAACCATTATGAACCGTCACTTCACACGGGCCATTAACCGTCACAAGCATACGCTCCCAGAGCGCCATTTGTACTACACGCGGGAATCAAACCTGCCAAGTAGTTGTGCACAAGTTTCAGAGGAGCTCGAGACCCATGAAACGCACTTACAAGATAATCGGTTACGATTACGTGATCACACTCACAAACGTGATCGTATTCGACGATCACAAGGACATAATGCCTTAGCACAACCATAAAGGTTAACACACATGTTCCATACTAGTGTTTATTCATTCCATGACATTAGTATCTAACACACGCCTCGGCACCGCACGCACGATCATTGTCATTATGTCATTCCACACTTTCCGACATTGTTTATGGTAATAATCCTCACTCTAATTATTTCGTACTTAGCATGCATACATACTCAAACATGTTCAACAATAAGAGCATAGTCAAATAGTCATCAAACACATAGTGGAAACACATAATTCAACGTACCTCAAATTACACTAATTCACGGTTCCCCCTGATTTATTTAATCAGCATCAAAACCAGTATTTTCCACTTCCATTATCTAGAGTATTTCCATAGCTTCACATCGATATAAAGAACTCTTAAATCGGATAAACGAGTCAAAAGTTATGAAAGAAACAAGCGGGAGGATCTGTCATGTTCGCTAGGCGAACTTCCCGGCGAGCATTCGCTCCAACCTTCGCTAGGTGAAGCTCCAGATGAATGAACAACAGAACAAAAATAGACCTAAAGTTCGCTTCGCGAACTCCCTGGCAAACATTCGCCTCGTCCTTCGCTTCGCGAACAACTCAGCGAAGCAAGGCAGAACCAACCAGCACTGAAAAGGCACAAAGTTCGCTAGGCGAACATCGTTGGCGAACCTTCGCTGCCGGTTTCGCTAGGTGAACCCTCGAAAGTTTGTTCGCTGGGACTCGCCCCAGGTTCGCTAGGCGAAGCCTGGAAAACCCAACTTCCCAACAGCGCTGTTCTTCATCAATGAAAATCACCACAAATTGGTCCAAGTAAGGTTGAAATATCCGATTCATATAATCCATGAAAATTGCCGGAGCATTCGTCACACCGAAAGGCATCACCAAAAATTCATAATGACCATAACGGGTTCTAAACGCAGTCTTTGGTACATCTGAACTCTTCACACGAATCTGATGATAACCTGACTGTAAATCAATCTTCGAGAACACACAGGCTCCTTTCAATTGATCTAACAGATTATCTATCCTTGGTAATGGGTATTTATTCTTGATGGTGACCTTATTCAACTGACGGTAATCGATACACAACTGCATTCCACCATCCTTTTTCTTTACCAACAACACTGGAGCTCCCCAGGGTGAAACACTGGGTCGAACAAAATGCTTAGCCAATAACTCTTCCAATTTATCCTTTAATTATCTTAATTCAAGTGGTGCCATCCGATACAGAGAAACGGATATTGGAGCCGTTCCCGGTATCAGGTCAATAGAGAATTCCACTTCCCGCTCCGGAGGAAGAGAAGTGATATCCTCGGGGGAAACTTCAGGAAACTCACAAACTACCGGAATACTCAAAACTTGAAAGTTACTACTCTCCTCCTTAGTAAGAATCAAAAGAACGGATTTTTCCTCCTCAAACAAGAAATTTATCATTCCAACCGTACCTTCTAAAATAGTTGTCAAAACATCCTTCGGAGTAGCTTCAGTAGATGGAATAATGATTAGTTTTTCTTCACACCCGATAAATACCGAATTAGTTGAAAGCCAATCCATTCCCAGAACAACATCCACTTTCTTAAGTGGTAAACAAATCAAATTAATCTGGAAAACTCTTCCATCCACTGATAAAACACAATTTTCACACATTAAAGGTGTTTAAACCATCTCATCCATGGCAGTAGTAACCACCATGGGTGGAGACAACGGAACCACTTGCAACCCAAGCCGCTTTACACATTGCATCGATACAAAAGAGTGTGTAGCTCCACAATCAAATAAAACAAAGCAAGGATTTTCATTCACAAAACACGTACCAGCAATCAAAGAGTTATCACCCTTTGCTTTCCTCGCATCCAAGGTATACACTCGCCCGGTATTCTTCTCTTGCGTCTGATTCCTCCTCTGAGGACAATCCCTCGCTAAGTGGCCCACTTTCTGACACTGATAACACCTCACACCTTCGATACCACACCTTCCCTGATGATTCCTACCACAAAGACGACATACAGGAGGTGCACTAGTCCTAGAACTCTGAACTTGCTTCCCTTTGAAAGATTGTTGCCTTGGCCTAAATGGTTGATTCGATCTCCCACGATCACTTTGATTCACCCTACTCAACTCTCCTTCTGCTTGCACTTTCTTTAAGCTATGCTCCGCCACATAACACTATCGTAACAATTCAGCATAGTTAGTGAATTCCCTCTGCGACACGCTATGCGAAATTTCGGCCCTCAAACCAAAAAGAAACTGATCAATCTTCCACCTCTCATCAGGAGCATACATAGCCTGACAAGAATAAGCAGCCATAACCTCGAACTTTTCTGCATAAGAAGCCACGGTCAAGTTGCCTTGTCTCAACTGTTGAAACTCGAATTCCTTCTGAGACCTTAAGGAACTTGGGAAATACTTATCCATAAAATTTGTCTTAAACTGCTCCCATACCTTTGGTACCTCTTAAATTGTCATTAAGTTCGAAGCACTCTCCCACCACCTCATGGCAGGACCCTTCAACAAGTGAGAAGCGAAAACAACCTTATTTTCCTCACTGCACTGAACTATCAAGAAAATCCGCTCCATACCGGATATCCATTCATGGGCCTTTACTGGATCTAACCCTCCCTGAAACTCTGGAGGATTCATACGAATGAAATCCCTAAAGGTTCCCCCTGCAGCTTCGGGAATAACCACTGGAGGATGCACGCCACCAGCCATTTGCTAAACCATTTGTTGCACAAACTGATTCTATTGTTGCTGCATCTGCTGTATGAATTGATACAAAGGGGCATTCCTTTCGTCCCCTGGCGGATTTGTCCCTGGTGGAGTAGTTCTCGGTCTCCCACGGTTGTTTCTGCGCCCATAGGCCATGTTCCTAAATGTCATACAGATAGGATTAAGTTGATCAGGCTCAATACCATAAATATAACACGTAAGACCAATGGCGACACTACGCACATGAAACGGAAAGAAATACTTATACTATTTCATGGCTAGGTCGAGGATACGACCTGCTCTGATACCAACTGTAACACCCATAAATAACAACATACATTAAAGCATATATATTATACATGAATCCAAGTATTTAGTACTGAAATACCATAAGTTCCTAGTTAACACATTATATACATTAAATGCCCTGAATACAAAGTTCTAAAGTCTACGGCATAACATATACAAGATGTCCCAAAATATACTAAGAACTAGATCAATACAATGATGCCAAAATAAAACGCCATAGCGGAAGCCATGCCATCTCAAAAGCTACGATTCGTAAGGAAAAGTCAAACCACTTTGTCCTTACCCTTCGCCGAACCTGTAGTACCTGTGATGTAAACAACAACGTGGGGTGAGATACATCAAATCTCAGTGAGTTCGCTATCTTATAGTCCTCTCGGCTCTACAAGGTTCTAACAAACCTAACTCAAGTCAAAAGGGAAGGGGGGATGACTTTGAGTACACACACACACTATATGGAACCATGTCATGAGTTCATCAACTCACACTATATCACTAATCGGTAACCACACCAAGGCATCCCCTTTTCCCGTCCGCTTCTACGTCTAGAAGTCGACCCGAGTCATGGATCCTGGTAACCTACTTGACATACAAATGGATTCGGGTTCTACGGGCCATTAACCATTATGAACCGTCACTTCACACGGGCCATTAACCGTCACAAGCATACGCTCCCAGAGCGCCATTCGTACTACACGCGGGAATCAAACCTGCCAAGTAGTTGTGCACAAGTTTCAGAGGAGCTCGAGACCCATGAAACGCACTTACAAGATAATCGGTTACGATTACGTGATCACACTCACAAACGTGATCGTATTCGACGATCACAAGGACATAATGCCTTAGCACAACCACAAAGGTTAACACACATGTTCCATACTAGTGTTTATTCATTCCATGACATTAGTATCTAACACACGCCTCGGCACCGCACGCACGATCATTGTCATTATGTCATTCCACACTTTCCGACATTGTTTATGGTAATAATCCTCACTCTAATTATTTCGTACTTAGCATGCATACATACTCAAACATGTTCAACAATAAGAGCATAGTCAAATAGTCATCAAACACATAGTGGAAACACATAATTCAACGTACCTCAAATTACACTAATTCACAGTTCCCCCCGATTTATTTAATCGGCATCAAAACCAGTATTTTCCACTTCCATTATCTAGAGTATTTCCGTAGCTTCACATCGATATAAAGAACTCTTAAATCGGATAAACGAGTCAAAAGTTATGAAAGAAACAAGCGGGAGGATCTGTCATGTTCGCTAGGCGAACTTCCCGGCGAGCATTCGCTCCAACCTTCGCTAGGCGAAGCTCCAGGCGAATGAACAACAGAACAAAAATAGACCTAAAGTTCGCTTCGTGAACTCCCTGGCAAACATTCGCCTCGTCCTTCGCTTCGCGAACAACTCAGCGAAGCAAGGCAGAACCAACCAGCACTGAAAAGGCACAAAGTTCGCTAGGCGAACATCGTTGGAGAACCTTCGCTGCCAGGTTCGCTAGGCAAACCCTCGAAAGTTTGTTCGCTGGGACTCGCCCCAGGTTCGCTAGGCGAAGCCTGGAAAACCCAACTTCCCAACAGCGCTGTTCTTCATCAAAAAACCATAGTTTTACCTTTCAAAACACCTCCAATCCTTAACATAACAATCAAAACACACTATAATCATAACAACAAGTATTAAACAACATTTATATTGCATTTCATCCGTTAGATTCACGATTTTAGCACAATTACTCATTTTCTCACAATTTTAACCTAACTCTAAAACTCATGAATTTCTACAACTAAGGTATCTATCTAGAACCCACCATGAATAGATGATGATGATGAAGATTGGAAGATGATTTGATGAAGAATGGATGATGGTTGAAGATCTTCTCACTTCTAGGTTTTCACTTCTCTTTTTCCTTCCTTTCTCCTTCTTTCTCTCCAACTTCTTTCTATCATTTTCTTTCTCTTGCTCGTATGTGGAAAAGGAGTGGAAAAGAAATGATATAGTAAGACATCATCAATTGTAATACTACTAATTGCCCAAAAAGTCTCTAAAGTTCCAAATACTTAAATATCTCAGAGTCAGATAATATTAATTAGATTTGCTCTGAGCTCAACCGTTACTCTAATTATCTTTGCAGATAATTTCTCAGAGTACACTGGAACTCAGTAGATCACAACTAATATTATCCAGAGTAATTAAAATACGGGGTATTACAAAATTACCCTCAGATGATGCATTCCTCAAAAGTCGGGAATTAGGGTTTCTCCGCGATGAACCGCTTCGGGGCCAAAAGTCAAAACATGACTTTTTTGGCAAAAATGATCGTTATGACTCATATTTTCATAAAATATGATTTATAATGTCATTTGAACAAGAATTGATCAAGAAATCATGATAACTTGTAAAAGGGGTAATCTTGAAATTTTGAAATTTTTCTAAGTTACTAAGTTTGGATGGTTTTGGTACCAACTTCCAAAGGCCATAACTTCTGATCTAGACAGCCATTTTGAATCAAGAGCATAACACTTAGTGCAAAACTGTCTAAGTATCAGCTTTGGGCATCAAAGTTCATGAGGTTTTTTCAATTGGATTTAGATAATTTCAAGACCAACTATGATCACACATAAATTGCACCATATGAGGGCTTTCTATAAGGCACAAGAGCTTTTCATAACTCTATTTGAGCAGGGAGATATGACCCCCTCAAAATCACCATTTCCAACTGTCTTGTATAAGACAGAATTTTGCATTTTTCCTCGATTTGGCAAAATCAGACAAGTACAAGCCTTGTCATCCATTTGGACACCTCAGGGGATAACATCAAAGAGAAATGATCTAATCCATAAGCCTCCCAAGTCTAAGGATCTACATGTAGCCATAAATGTCCTAAAAGGGCTAAAAAGCTCAAAGACTCCAATTTTGTTTCAATGCATTCAATAGATTCACAAGGTGGCAAGCATCAAGACATTGCTAACTAAATTGAGTCAAGATTTAGCTCTGAACCAAAGGAATCATAGCCTGTGCCCTAACCTCAAGTCAATGGCTAGAGGAGACTTGAGATTCCTTTTGATCAACATTGGCCAAGGGACTGTCCAAGCCTCATTCACTATTGATGCCAAAACAAACTTGTTGAACTATAAATAGACATCAATTGTGATCAGTTTGAGTACACCAAAGCACCCAAACTGATGCTTTACTCAAAATTTCCCTTTCACTCCAAAAAAGCCTTCATTTGTAAGTCACTATCGAATTTTTCATTAGGAAGCCATTCCATCATAACCGATTGATCTATAACCTTCCATATATCATATATGAGCTGATCAAACACCTCTTACACCTCTGAAACATTAGGATCATCATCTTCATTTCTCACTTGGACCAGTTGCAGTTAGAGTTGAGCCAGCCTATCCAGAGAGTTTCAAAACATCCTGAAGGTTGCAACACGATCCTTAAGACTCAAGGAAGCTAATCAGGCCATTGTTTCACTTCTGTAACACCTCTACCATTGAAATCGAATCCTTTTTGCAGAGGTAAGCCTTAAACTTTAAAACTTAATGAATCATGCATCATAAACATGTTTTCAAATTACCATTGTGTTTCTGAATGTTTGTAGATCATTTTCCCTCAATCAATTGTTGTTTATCTTATGTGTATGTGATTTCATTGAGTTCTTTCACATTTTAGGGTTCATCTGGTTAGAGTGTAATATCTTTTGTTACACTTAGTTAAAATGAAATTGAATAAAGCCATTGTATTCCTTGTTTAAAAACGCATAATTTTCATCTTTATATCATGTGAAATGGTTGAGAAATGAGAGAGATAACTTGCTTCACGCAATTCCGAATGTTGCCCAAGGAAGAAGATGGCCATGGCGCCATTCTTCAGAAATCAAACTTAGTTTTAGTATATATTATTCAGTTGCCACTATATATTTGAAATGGAATTGCGCCCCAGCGGTTAATCAGCTGGTTTTTTGTGTGTAGCGAGCAAAGGGTCTGGGGTTCGAATCCCCCTCACCCCAGACCTTTTGGTTTTATTTTTTAAACCATTTCAAAAGAATTTTTCATATATTATCCACTATTTCCATTCTCTATCACCAGCACATGCTGGCTCAGTTGGCAAGGGCATGTTTTGTGAGTTGGAGGGCGAGAGGTCGTGGGTTCAATCCCCGCCCATGACCAATTTTTATCACTTGTCCAATTTCATTTCTCTTTCATATTATTTTCTTAAATGATTTGAAAAATTAATTTCTCTTTGAGTTTTTATGTTTTTGAATTAATTCTTTCTTTCAAAATTCATGAGAAATGTTAAAATATTTTATTCTACAAAAATTTCACAAAAAATATTATTTATTTAATATATTTAATATTTTCATAAAGAATTTATTTTTATTTGTTTTTTAAACATTTGAAAATAATTTCTTTCTCTTGATTGTAAATTCAAATGAGTTTTAAACCATTCTAGGGGTAAAACATGATTTTTCAAACTTTGATCCCAGATCATAATTTGTTTTTCACATATGTTTGGCAATTTTGATCATTTTAATTGAATTTTTAATTAATTAAAATGCCCTTTTTGAAAATCAAATTAGGGTTTTGATTATTTTCACCCTCACAAACATTTTTCAAACATTTTTTGGGCCTCTTGATAGAGTGTAACTCCCATCCCTTTGTAATAAACCATTTTTGGGCCTCAGTCATTGTATAAGTCCCAGTACAGTTTTCAGAACAACGGTGTGATCACTGTTTTTCATCTGGGCCTCCCCTTGTGTTGTAAGTCACATTCTCCTTTCTTTCAAATAAATAATTTGGGCCTCTAATAGAGTGTAAGACCCAACCCCTTAGTACATAAATAATTTGGGTCTCAGTCATTGTATAAGTCCCAGTACAGTTTTTCAGAACAACGGTACGATCGCTGTTTTTCATCTGGGCCTCTCCTTGAGTTGTAAGCCCCATCTCTTGTACAAAAATAAACCTTGGGCCTCTAATAGAGTGTAAGACCCAACCTCTTTGTAAATACAATAATTTGGGCTTCAGTCATTGTATAAGTCCCAATACAATTTTCAAAATAACGGTGCGATCACTGTTTTTCATCTGGGACTCTCCTCGAGTATAAGCCACAATCTTCTCTTTTAAGACAACTTTCCCTTTTGATTTAGGTTCAAATTCATAGTTGCTATCAAAACTTTCTTTAATTTCTTGAACAACTAACCATACAGCTGTTACAATGGAAGCTTGCTCACCTGTAAGTTTTAAAACAGCTTTATTTTACATACTTGTATATATATATATATATATATATATATATATATGCCTGTATATTATCTGCTTAGAATTTTCCCCGGCAATTAGGTCTAGGATTAGATCAAACCAGTGGTCACTCTTTCAACACAGTCAAAACTAGTTCTCCATAGGAATTTCCAGATACAGTCTTGCCTCCTCTTGGGCTTATTCAATATGGAACAGAGAAAGACATTATTCCCGATGAAACTTTTCTCAAGACTATCACTAGTAGAAATTTATCTAAGAAATTCTTTTCCCCCTAGAGAGGATTTATTCCCGGTGAAACCTCTCTTAAATTTCTTCAAACCCTATAACTGTTCACTAAAGAAAAGATTATTCCCGGTGAAACTTTTCTTGAACTTTTCTTAAGTTTGGACCCACATGCTTCCTAAAAGCATCCCCAGCCTCATCTTGGGCTTTGTATAAGGACCCTCAGGCTTCTTAGAGGTTCTCATGCCTCCTCTTGGGCTTAGTACAAGGACCCAAAGACCTCTTACAGATATAGGACAGAACCTAGTCATCCTTCGTTTGAGCAGTCCTTTCAAGAGTCAAAATATCAAACCAATTTAGGGTTGATTCTCATCCCTTAAAACACCAGCCTCCTCTTGGGCATTATACAAAGAAAAACCTCTTTATACCAGTAGACTTGGAAAGTCCCATTTCCTCCTGGATTTCAAAGAAACCCTCAAGGTTCCTAAAAGCACAAGAAAAAACCCTGATCATTTCATCAGTCTCCAACAGAGTAAAACCTCCAAAGGTAAAACTCCACCTATTAAAACTTCCATCCTAGATTCCCCAGTCAGGGTTAATTTACCATTAACAAGTCCCCAACAGAATTAGAACCTCAAGGCATCTGATATTTCAACTCTTCTGCAATTCCCAGCAAGAGTTAATTCCCCAAGTTGGACCTGCCTCTGGACCTCAATAATCCTCAGCAGAAGCTAGCCTCCTCTTAGGCTTTATATAAGGAATAACATATCCAGCCTCCTCTTAGGCTTTGTATAATGATCATCCCTCAGAACTTTCAGCCTCAATCTTGGGCTTTGTACAAGACACCCACATAAATATCTCTCTTGTAGAGTCAGTCATAACTTTCAGCCTCAATCTTGAGCTTTGTACAAGACAGATAAAATCACTCTCTTGAGTCAGCCTTTTTTCAGCCTCAATCTTGAGCTTTGTACAAGACACATACAAATATTCACCAGTAGAGTCAATCTCTTTTTAGCCTCAATCTTGGGCTTTGTACAAGACAGACAAAATATTTCCCCGGAAAAGTCAACTTTTAGCCTCCTCTTAGGCTTTGTATAATGATCTCCTCAAAAGAGTCAGTCTCTTTTTAGCCTCAATCTTGGGCTTTGTACAAGACAGATATAAAAACTCCCTAAGCAGAGTTAACCCCCTTTAGCCTCAATCTTGGGCTTTGTACAAGACACACAAATAAAAACTTCCCAGAAGAATCATTTCTTCTCAGCCTCCTCTTAGGCTTTGTATAATAATCTCCGCAGTGGAGTCAATCAACCTTTTAGCTTCCACCTTGGGCTTTGATCAAGGCACACAAAAATCAAAATCCCCTCAGAGGAAATAAAAAACTCTCTGTAGGAAGACATTTCTCTGTACATCACACATTAAAACAAACCTTAATCCCAGATAACTGTTGTAAGTGGCACACTTGTTGATTCAAAAATCTAAGTTGTAGTCCCTCTCTTATCCTAGTAAATCCCCTTCTTTCATCTAATTGTTGTAAGTGGCAAGCCTCTGGATTATTTACATCCAAGCCAATGTCCCTCGCTTAGCATGAAAAACTCCTAAGGAAAAATGGCATTGCTCAACACTGAGTTAAAGTTTTCTCCTTCAGGACAAATCCCTTATAAAGGAAATTATGGCATTGTTGGATTCCATATATTCCAGTTAAAGTAATTCTCCTTTATAATCAGTCACCCAACAGTTGTGATAAACAGACGAGATATCTCCTTTAGAGATGACAAATTCTCTCTCAGACAAACCTTTTAGCTTCAATCTTGGGCTTCCCCTTGTGTTGTAAGTCCCATTCTCATTTCTTTCAAATAAATAATTTGGGCCTCTAATAGAGTGCAAGACCCAACCCCCTTTGTACATAAATAATTTGGGTCTCAGTCATTGTATAAGTCCCAGTACAGTTTTCAGAACAACGGTACGATCACTGTTTTTCATCTAGGCCTCTCCTTGAGTTGTAAGCCCCATCTATTGTACAAAAATAAACATTGGGCCTCTAATAGAGTGTAAGACCCAACCTCTTTGTAAATACAATAATTTGGGCTTCAGTCATTATATAAGTCCCAATACAATTTTCAAAATAACGGTGCGATCACTGTTTTTCATCTGGGCCTCTCCTCGAGTATAAGCCTCAATCTTCTCTTTTAAAACAACTTTCCCTTTTGATTTAGGTTCAAAGTCAGAGTTGTTATCAAAACTTTCTTTAATTTCTTGAACAACTAACCATACAACTGTTACAGTGGAAGCTTGCTCACCTGTAAGTTTTAAAACAACTTTATTTTACATATATATATATATATATATATATATATATATATATATATATATATATATATATATATATATATATATATATATATATTTGTTTGTAATGGTGGAAGCTTGCTCACCTATAAGTCCTCCTACCCTCTTTTACATACTTGTATATATTTTATCTGTATATATATATATATATATATATATATATATATATATATATATATATATATATATATGCTTGTATATTATCTGCTTAGAGTTTTCCGCGGCAATTAGGTCTAGGATTAGATCAAACCAGTGGTCACCCTTTCAACATAGTCAAAACTAGTCCCCATAGGAATTTCCAGATACAGTCTTGTCTTCTCTTGGGCTTATTCAATATGGAACAGAGAAAGACATTATTCCCGTCGAAACTTTTCTCATGACTATCACTACTAGAAATTTGTCTAAGAAATTCATTTCCCCCCAGAGAGGATTTATTCCCTGTGAAACCTCCCTTGAATTTCTTCAAACCCTAGAACTGTTCACTAAAGAAAAGATTATTTCCGGTGAAACTTTTTTTAAGTTTGGACCCACAGGCTTCCTAAAAGCATCCCCAGCCTCCTCTTGGGCTTTGTACAAGGACCCTCAGGCTTCTTAGAAGTTCTCATGCCTCCTCTTGGGCTTAGTACAAGGACCCAAAGACCTCTTACAGGTATAGGACAGAACCTAGTCATCCTTCATTAGAGCAGTCCTTTCAAGAGTCAAAACATCAAACCAATTTAGGGTTGATTCTCATCCCTTAAAACATCAGCCTCCTCTTGGGCATTATACAAAGAAAAACCTCTTTATACCAGTAGACTTGGAAAGTCCCATTTCCTCCTGGATTTCAAAGAAACCCTCAAGGTTCCTAAAAGCACAAGAAAAAACCCTGATCATTTCATCAGTCTCCAACAGAGTAAAACCTCCAAAGGTAAAACTCCACCTATTAAAACTTCCATCCTAGATTCCCCAGTCAGGGTTAATTTACCATTAACAAGTCCCCAATAGAATCAGAACCTCAAGGCATCTGATATTTCAACTCTTCTGCAATTTCCAGCAAGAGTTGATTCCCCAATTTGGACCTACCTCTGGATCTCAATAATCCTCAGCAGAAGCTAGCCTCCTCTTAGGCTTTATATAAGGAATTCCCTATCCAGCCTCCTCTTAGGCTTTGTATAATGATCATCCCTCAGAACTTCCAGCCTCAATCTTGGGCTTTGTACAAGACACCCACATAAACATCTCTCTTATAGAGTAAGTCATAACTTCCAAGCTCAATCTTAGGCTTTATACAAGACAGATAAAACCACTCTCTTGTTAAGTTAGTCTTTTTTCAATCTCAAACTTAGGCTTTGTACAAGACACATACAAATATTCACCAGTAGAGTCAATCTCTTTTTAGCCTGAATCTTGGGCTTTGTACAAGACAGACAAAATATTTCCCCGAAAAAGTCAACTTTTAGCCTCCTCTTAGGCTTTGTATAATGATCTCCTCAAAAGAGTCAGTCTCTTTTTAGCCTTAATCTTAGACTTTGTACAAGACAGATATAAAAACTCCCCAAGCAGAGTTAACCCCCTTCAGCCTCAATCTTGGGCTTTGTACAAGACACACAAATAAAAACTTCCCAGATGAATCATTTCTTCTCAGCCTCCTCTTAGGCTTTGTATAGTAATCTCCCCAGTGGAGTCAATTAACGTTTTAGCTTCAACCTTGGGCTTTGATCAAGGCACACAAAAATCAAAATCCCCTCAGAGGAAATCAAAAACTCTCTGTAGGAAGACATTTCTCTATACATCACACATCAAAACAGACAATCAAAACAAACCTTAATCCCAAATAACTGCTGTAAGTGGCACACTTGTTGATTCAAAAATCCAAGTTGTAGTCCCTCTCTTATCCTGGTAATTCCCATTCTTTTATCTAATTGTTGTAAGTGGAAAGCCTCTGGATTATTTACATCCAAGCCAATGTCCCTCTCTAAGCATGAAAAACTCCTGAGAAAAAATGGCATTGCTCAACACTAAGTTAAAGTTTTCTCCTTCAGGACAAATCCCTTATAAAGGAAATTATGTCATTGTTGGATTCCATATATTCCAGTTAAAGTAATTCTCCTTTATAATCAGTCACCCAACAATTATGATAAACAGACGAGATATCTCTTTTAGAGATGACAAATTCTCTCTCAGTCAAACCTTTTAGATTCAATCTTGGGATTTGAACAAGACACCAAAACATCTTTTTCCTCCCATAGAATAGGAGGAACTACGATTGCACTGATTTCCCTGTTTTCTTTAACGGGAATACGTAGGCATAAGATTACGAAATCTTAGTGAGCACACCAATCAAAAACTTTTGGTCAAGTACCTTCACACATAACAAAAACCTTAGGTCCAGTACCTTACCAAAAACATCGGAAAAACCCAAAATCAACAAAAATACTCTCTCTCTCAAACATTCCCAAAGGAGAAACTTTCCCGATCAACAGACAAACACCAGTAAATAGAAAACAGTAGAAATTGCTAATGACCTGTGGATAACCACATATAGGATGGGTAATTGACAACTCCCCATTGTATAACCTGACCCCGAACTCCCCAATCTCTTAAGCATTTGTTAAAGAAAACATTTGCGTGCAAGGTTAGTTTTAGATAGCTTCCCTTTCCTTTCCAGCTTCATAGGTTAAATAAGAAATCAGAAAGTAGCACCCAATTCCTACCATTGTGGTGAGGATTCCAACCAATGGCGATAAGGTGGTCGCGTCATCGACAAAAATTGCACGCTACAGAAAAATGACGACTCTGCTGAGGAGTTTTTATAGGATTAGAATTCCTAAGAGGTCTAGGTTGTTAGAAATTTTTCTACATACTACTATACTATATATATTTACTGCTTTTCCTACTTGATATCCGTGTTTATTTTTCTGTCAATGGGAATGTGATTGATACGCATGTGGAAAGTTTGAGAGAACCCTAAGATAAGGGGTGGCATAGACGGGTGGACTTATAGAGAGTGAATCCTGAATAAGCGATCCTGGTAGACCACCAAATCAGGTGAGGGCCCGTGTGGATTCTGCCTATTGAACGACCGATTGTCGTGAAAGTAGAGTTTTCCCAGTGTGGCACCCGTGACCCTGAGGATTTAGTAGAGATTAACCATATGACCACTTGGTAGTATGGTAACTATCGGGAATAGTTGATACGCGATACTACACTCAAATGAGATTACCCTAGGATGCTACAACTCACTCAGGTGAACCAGCCTATAAAAATTGACCAAAATACAACCTTTGGGGATGGGTAGAGCCATGACTCCATGCTCGTGACGTTGAACCCTTGAACCCATGTTTTTTCAATGTTTTTGTGTGTTGCATTCATGCATTCATTTAAAAAAAAACTCTTAAACAAAGAAAAATCTTCTCTTCTCTTCTTTCTTCTTTCTTTCAAAATAAACTAAAACAATGATTGCAAATATCATAAAGATTGCATTATGGATTTCGGTAGAATAAAGACGCACAAGTACACCTTCAAGACTCCGAAACTAGAGAATTTAAGGAGGTTGGCAAGGATTATCACCAACCCTGATGCTTTCAGAGCTAAGCATGGAGGACTGTTGTCTCTCTTAAGGGTCCACTTAGTTGAAGGAATCTTGTCTACATTAATTCTGTTTTACGATCCGGTTTATCACTGCTTCACATTCCCAGATTATCAACTGGCACAACGTTAGAAGAGTACTCTTATCTGATTGATTTACATATCACTGATCAAGCTCCATTTTCTGGACTGGAATAAATTCCAAAGGATCAGGCCATTGCAAGAGCAATCTATTTGGACGAGTCAAAAGTTAGGACTCACATGACCACTAAGGGAGGAATTCAGGGTTTACCAGCTGAATTCCTGACAGAGAAAGCTCTATATTTTTCCAGTGTAGGAAACATAACTGCTTTCGAAGATATCTTTGTTCTACTTATATATGGGTTATTCCTCTTTCCCAACATCGATAACTTCGTCAATACCAATGCCATTAAGATATTTTTTATTGGAAACCCTGTACCAACCTTCCTCGCAGATGCTTATCATTCTGTACACTTAAGGAATTTGTACAGCGGAGGAATGATCACATGTTGTGTACCCCTGCTCTACAAATGGTTCACTTCCCATTTACCCAAGCCTACTGATTTCTGGGATCACAAGAGTACTCTATGTTGGTCACAGAGAATCATGTCTCTCACCAACTCGGACATAGATTGGTATAATATGATTTATGATGGGATAAAGATCATTGACAGATGTGGAAACTTCCCTAATGTACCCCTCATAAAAACTAAAGGAGGAATCAACTATCATCTAATTTTAGTTCGTCGTCAACTCAGATACCCGATGAAGAATATCCCGTATAATGTTCATCTGGAAGGTCTTTTCTTCAAGGAAGGATAAAATGATAGGGCACTAAAGAAGGAAATAGTGCATGCCTGGCAACATGTTCACAGGAAAGGAAGAGAGTCTCTAGGAAGACTAGATTGTATCTCCATGGAACCTTATCTCCACTGGGTACAAACTAGAGCCCTCAAGCTGAGGATGCCTTACCCTCGTCAAGAAGTTTTTCTGTTAAAGGAATTCATCCTTTATTTTATGTCTGATACGGAAAAACTCCAGGTCACTCTCAACAAAGTTCAACGGGAGAAAAGCTCTCGAAAAAACAAGTACAGAATCCTCAATGTGGAGTGTACCAAAATTCAGGAACTGTTAAAAGAAAAGGATGCTCTGATTGAGATTTTAGAACAGCATGCTATGGAATATCAAAGGAACTTGCTCACTCCTTTCACTTGGCAAATAACTGACAACCCGACAACGACTAAAGAACCCCGATCAAAGAAAAGGAAAATACCAGAACCAGCATCTGAGATCTCCTCAGAAAGGACCCAGGATCCCTGAGCTTAGACATTTTCCTTACAATACTTTGTAAAATACTGTACTTTTCTTTGTAACATACTGCAATCTTTCAAATTCAATAAAAGGGGTCTCCCCACTGTATGATATTTGCAATCTATTTGTTGAAGTTTATTTTTGATTAAAACTAAAAATATATATCATTGCATATCATTCATCATTCTCACATAACGCGTTCTTCTTATCTTCGAGTCTCACGTATGTGTCACGATTCTATAGTCAAATTGTCTCACTCATACAATACTCGGGCCAATCGACAAAAGAAAATGGACGATCTCGAGGAAGAGAACAGAGAGCTAAGAGAAGAAGTCGACGCTCTAAAGGAAAGTTTGGAAAAAGTTCACAATGACATGCTATCCCTGGCAGCAGCTAAGAGGAAACAACAAAGGACTGTGATCTTAGATATCACATCTACGCCCGTAGTGGAGACATATGATCCTCGGTACAACATGCCTAAAGGTCGCCCCTGGGGCATGCCTATCAACTTTGTCCCTGAAGGATACATCCCGCAGGTCACTGAAGACCCAGAAACTGCAGTAGGAACCACTGGGCCTGAAGGTTACAAACTTCGGGAAAGCGAAGACGCAAGAGTTATGACAGCAACTCTTGAAGGTTACAAACTTTGGGGCATGGAAGCACCAGGAGTCACCGCCGTAATGACTATACCACAACCAGTGGTACACACTGTCCCGGAAGGACAGATTCCACAAGCAATTTCTGGTGGAAACGAAGAAATGTACGAAAGGATGAATGAGTTCCATGAACAATTCTTGGAGATGCAGAAGGAACTGCATGCCATTCGCGGTCAGGATTTATTCGGAAAGGACACCGCAGACCTTTGTCTGGTCCCTAATGTGAAAATACCGCACAAATTCAAGGTGCCTGACTTTGAAAAATACAAGGGCAACTCTTGCCCTCAAATTCATTTGGTGATGTATGCTCGAAAAATGTCAACCTATACAGAAAATCAATAGCTATTGATTCATTACTTCCAAGACAGTTTAACCGGTGCCGCACTCAAATGGTACATGGGTTTAAACCGCTCCAAGATTAATACTTTCAGAGATCTCGGCGCTGCTTTCATTCAGCAGTATAAGTATAACCTGGACATGGCACCAGCTAGAGATCAACTCAGAGCAATGTCACAAAAAGACAAGGAAACTTTTAAGGAATATGCTCAGAGATGGCGTGAAATTGCCACTCAGATCTGTCCCCCTCTTGAGGAAAAAGAGATGACCAAGATCTTTTTGAAAACCTTGAGCTCATTCTATTACAACTGAATGGTTGCCAGTGCGCCTAGCGACTTCACTGAAATGGTGAACATGCGAGTACGCCTTGAAGAAGCAGTCTGAGAAGGACGATTGGTCAAATATGCAGAGCCATCAAGCAGTACCAAAAGATATGGTAGTGCTTTCCCAAAGAAATAAGAGCAAGATATTGGCAATATCTCTCTCAGAAAGCAATAGCGAAGGTATCAACCAGTAGTGACGGTAACTCCCGTTATCCACCCTGCGTCGGCTCTGACGTATCAGCCTCGGGTTGCTCAGAGCCAACCAAATCAACAATAGTATCAACAAAGGACACAACAGCCTCTTCAGCGGGCTCGTCCTCAGTACAATAATAATGATCGTACGACACGACCACCAGGGTTTGACCCTATACCAATGTTGTACGCATAACTATTTCCACTCTTACTGGCCAAGGGGCACGTCCATACCAGGTCTCCTCTTACAGTACCAGAAAATCTGCCTTTTTGGTTCAAAGCGAATCAAACTTACCCTTACCATCAAGGAGGATCGGGGCACAACATTGAGAATTGTCTCAGTTTTAAGGCCGATGTGCAGAAGCTTGTTAGGAACGGGGTCCTATCTTTCAAAGATACTAATCCAAATGTTCAGACGAACACGTTGCCTCAACATGATAAGACTGCAGCAAATTTAATAGAAGAAGAATTTAGCCGCAGGTATCAAATTTACTATGTACTCCTATTAGGAACCAATCTGGTCAGGATGCATTATAGATAGAGTTGGTACGGCCATGTACCACCTCACAATTATCACTAGTGTGATATCTGCTCAAAGAATAACTAGGGGTGTTCCGTAGTGCAATCTACTCTACAAGAACAAATGGATCTCGGATGGATCCAAGATCACCGAATCCGTGAAGTCAACATGGCCCATGCACATCCCAACATTATTCAGAACCGCAACATTCTTGCGATGAATGTTAATTTAGTGGCAATGCACTCAAGACAGAGTCAATATCATAATCTACCACGGCACGATTACAACACTTGTCTGATATGCTCAACGAGCAATCAGGGATGCTCTTTTGCACAAGAGGCCCTCCAACGTCAGATGGATCTCGGATGGATCCAGGACTATCAGGAGAGAAATAACCATCAAGTCAATATGGTTCAGATATTTGACATACGCTTAATGAATATCAGTCTGGTAGAACTACATGCTAAGCAAGTCAGGCTTGACTTTCTGGCTTCACATGATTATCAAGACTGTGAAGAGTGTCGTGAGAACGACCAAGGATGTGCACTTGTCCAAAGAACACTTCAACATTTGTTGGACCACTGGTGGCTTCCAATCTACTTGGATGAAGCTACACAGCAGATTAGTATGACTGGCGATAATTTGGATAGGTATCAAAGTCAGGATGTCCGCTTGATGGAAACAGATCTAGTAAAGTTGCATTGCATACAAAGCGGGTGTGGTTGGATGCCACCCCATAACTATGAGCGTTGTAGAGTTTGTTTAGAGAACAACCAAAGATACTACCTCGTACGAGCGGCTCTTCAAAATCAGTCAGACCAGAAAGAGATTCGACCATGTTCGAGTTCTGGGTCGATCAACGTGATACGAGACTATCTCCCTAATTAAAGCAAAGACTTGTCATAATCTCCGATCATGGGAAAACCAAATAAGTATGCATCATAATCCCTCTACTCCATGAATTAAGACTCCCTCTTGATAGTAGAAAGATTCTCAACCTCGAACTAATTGAGGCTGCCTATGATGGTCAGAAAAATCAAAAGGCTCTTGTAGTTATCTATCTGCCAGGACCAATACTGTACAAATCCGATAAGGCTATCCCTTACAAGTACGGTGCAACAACAATCAAAAATGGAAAGGAAACTCCATTACCCTCCATCGTAAACATTGCCGACATCAGTCGAGTCACACAGAGCGGTCGGATCTTCAACAGAGGAGTTGGAGAACCCACCAAAGACAAGGAACCTCAAACAGAAGTTCCTAATCAACCAGTCGACCAATCTAGAAATCCAGAACTGGTAAAAAACAGCGATGAGATGTTGAAGTTCATCCGAAAAAGCGAGTACAACATTGTAGACCAATTGTTGTAAACTCCTTCGAGAATCTATGTGTTATCTCTCCTGCTTAGTTCTGAAGCTCACAGGGAAGCTCTGCAGAAAGTATTGGAGCAAGCTTTCGTAGAACAAGATGTGACAATAAGACAGTTTGACAGCATCATCTCCAACATCACGTCCTGCAACAACTTAGGATTCAGTGATGAAGAACTGTCGGAAGAAGGCAAAAATCACAATATGGTGCTTAACATTACAGTCAACTGCCAGGACAATGCTCTAGCCCGCGTACTGGTGGACACAGGATCAACTTTGAATGTTATTCCAAAATCAACTCTGGTATGGCTATCATTTCAGGGAGCCCTGATGAGAGACAGCGAGGTCATCGTCAAAGCCTTTGACAGATCTAGAAAAATAGTTATTGGTGAAGTTGATCTTCCCATAACCATCGGTCTTCACACTTTCCAGGTCATGGACATCCGGGCAGCATATAGCTGTTTATTAGGAAGACCTTGGATACACGAAGCTGGGGCAGTCACTTCGACACTTCACCAGAAGCTGAAGTTCGTCAAAAATGATAAGTTAGTCACAGTATCTGGAGAGCAGGCCTTAATAGTGAGCAACTTGTCCTCATTTTCCTGTGTAGAACCCGAGGAGGTTGTTGGAACCCAATTTTAAGCACTATTAGTAATCAATGAGAATCGATCAGAAAGAGGGACATCTATTTCCTCATACAAAGATGCTCTCAAAGTGATCGAGAGCAATAACGCAAAAGGATGGGGACAGCTCGTAATTTCTACGGATAACAAGACAAAGAAAGGTCTTGGTTTCTCTTCAACCTGTACCCAGACTGCCAAGAAAGATGAAAGTTTTCATCCTATTCAAGTCTTCTTCCACAGTGGAGGCTTCCTCCACCCAGTGTCTCAAGAAGTACACATCATCAATAAGAGTGACTCCTCCCGAACGAGGAATGGAAATCTTATCTCAACGACAACGGTTATATGTCTCAGGAAGAAACGCATATGTCATTTTGTTTTCCCAAACAGAGTCTGAGATATATACCAAGATCAAACGTCAAGATGATCTATGGAGATTGTGATCCTGAGGGATGTTGTGCTCCACCAAACTCATTAGAAGACAATCCGATGAAAGACAACTTCGACTACGACTATTATGACACCCTGGATGACTTGCCTATCTGGAAGCCATACCCAGAAGACTTGGGGAAAAAAAGTCAGCCCAACGATGCCTATCAGATTAGCAATATTGAAAAGAATGCCTGTGTCCCCACCAAATCATGGGATCATTACTCATGGCACTCCAAAGATATCCAGCACAACGATGAATCTGCAAAGATTACAGAACAAGAGTTCATCAACTATGCTTTCCCTGAGGTTAACGTCATCGAGGAAGATGACTCCTCTAGTCCCACAGAAGTATGGGACACTTTAGGACAGCCGAGTGGTAAGTACGACTTCTTGGTCAAATACACCGCTCCTAAAAGCTCTTGCATCAGATATGAGGACATCCATCCAACTGGATGGGGAGATCCTCTTGAGAGTGAAAACACTAAGGAATATACAACAGAAGAGTTCGTTTACGACAACTCTGCATGAGATGAAGACTCCAATGATCCTTCTCCGCCAGAAATCAGCGTCATTTTTTAGGACAAACCAAGAAAGAAGGTACCAGACTTTGTGATTCACCGAGGAGTTCATCGCCAATGGGTTGTTGTCGATGTCCCGAAAGTCTTCCATAAGTCTAAGTAATTGCCATCTTTGTTTTAACCTTTCACCCTGCCCAAGTGAAACAGATGTTTTTATATAGCGCACTTTTCTGTAAATATCCCTCTTCATTTTGCCCAAAGCGACAGAGGTTTATTTTATAGGGCTGTAGTTTCAAGAATTGACAAATCATAAATAAATAGCGTCGTTCTCTCATTCCCGCATTTATTGCTATTTTCACTTTTTGTTTTTCAAGAAAATGGTAATCCTAAAACAAACTCAAAAATAAAAAACAAGCACTTTTCAGAAAAGACACTGCACACATGCTTGCATTCTCTCTATCTCTTCTAAAAAACAAATCATCACGTCATGCAGATTGCTTGTTTT